>JAHBBC010000004.1:1200000-1800000 GCA_019915015.1 Auriscalpium vulgare | reverse complement strand
CTATGGAAGGGAATCAGATCGGACGACATAAGGAAAAACATTCAAACCTTCTTATATAGAGCCTGCCAGAAAAGCTATAAGACAGGAGACTTTTGGTTCAACGCCCACGACGCAGAGAAAGCCAAGTGCAGTACGTGCCAAGAGCCAATCGAGTCACTCGCCCACATCCTATGCGAGTGCGAGTGCGACGCAAGAGAAACCATCTGGAAACTCGCTAAGGACCTATGGCCACACGGCGACGAATCCTGGCCCGACATATCACTAGGAATCGTCCTAGCATGCGGAAACCTGACGGTCGAGAGAGATAGATCGGGAGAACCCGACAACCCGCGTGCCGAACGGAACCAGGGAGCGACCAGACTCCTCCGAATCCTTATCTCCGAATCGGCCCACCTGATCTGGGTCCTGCGATGCGAACGCGCGATTGCAGGTAAAACCCACACCCACGATCAAATAACCAGAAGATGGACTAACAAAATAAACGACCGACTACACATAGACAAAAATATTGCATCCAAAATACTAAGAACGCCAGCCGCCTACGGCCGCGCCCATAGGACCTGGAAAGGCACCCTAGACAAAGAGTCCTCCCTACCGGAGGATTGGGCGAAGAAAAAAGAGGTTTTAGTGGGTATACGACCGCCACGCTCCCCCATCTAACGGGGAAAACGGGCGGACCCGGAGTCCCACACGTTGTGCGTAACGCATTTTTCCTCGGACCAGACCCTCGGGTCTGTTTTAGCGGGTTTGGTGGGACGCGACGGTTGTGTAGTATACTTAAGTACATGTACAACCCCAGTAGTCCGTCGCCGCTAAATCATATCGCTTGTCCAAAAAAAAAGGAAGCCTTCAAAATTGTGGCAATCTCATGAGCATCCTTCGCCAGGCCGACGGCTTCAAGGCGATGTTCAAATGCACTGCACGCGATTTTACGGTCGATGAACTGAAACGCGTCCTTCCGGCGTTGACGGCCCATCTTCGCCCGTCTCCCTCTATCCCACCATCTTCAGATCGCCAACCTACCCTGGTCATCGCTCCGTCCGAGTATGGACTCAATTTCGCCATCTGGGACACGGAGATTTCATCTGCGGACAAGGACTACATCCATTCGGCATTCCTTGGAGTAGAGAGGTACCGCAGCGTAGAGGCCTTCCCTGCCGCTTTCTCTATAAGCATCAGCAGCTCGCAGCAAGCCATTCCGAAACACGCACAGATCGCCATGATAGGAGCCCTCTCCAGTCATATAGATTTGCATGACATCCAATATGTTTACGCGAAATCTTCCGAATGGACACCGGAGATCTGGGCCTACTTGTCGGCTTGTTGCCCGAGGACACGCAGAATCGACACCCTCAATCCCTCTGCGTTGGGCACGGTGCTGCAGTGCCTGCAGATGGGTATCAACTCCGAGGCTGCAAGTATCGAGCCTCGTCGTCGGTCGGAAAGACCCAATCTCCACCCAGGTCGTACTCCGCCCCCGTCAACTGCAGTCGCTTTCCCAGCACTCGAGCTCCTAGCGACAAATTCATATTCCCGGCGGTCTATCGTCGGGTTAGACGATGTGGTGCGCGGCCGTGCGGAGGCTGGGTATCCGTTCGAGCTCGTCAAAACGTAGCTGTGATATGCGACGGCATGCCACCCTGTATCATCATTCATACTGAATCGCTTTTGTTATTGGCACGTTACCGCGTCACCTTCAGCTCCATCCATTGATGCTTCGTCCACGAGCCCCACAGCATCTTGTAACTGGCGTACAGTGAAGTTGCCCCGATGCAGCATGACCATGACATGCATGACAGCTCCGTACTATCTGAAACCCGGAGGCAAAGACACACCAGATATCATTTCATACAACAGGACTGTACATGAAGTTGCATACAATATACGGTCAGCGATCAGCGAGGCTTCCGCCATCAGGAATAGCCTCCAGCTTCTTAAGACAGTCGAGCACAACACCTAGCGCAATCAGCGAGAAGCTCTCCATAACCTCTTTGTCCATATTCTTCTGACACCACGACCATGTAGCCCACGCAACGCGGAGGCCCTCCCTCCGCGCCGGGTCGTCCGCATCCGTTGCATTGACGATGATTCGCGCGCGGATGTCCTTCCCCAGCCCATCCACATGGAGCTTCATGCGCTCGATGCGGTCCTTGCGCCAGCGCTCGACTGTGCAATGCGATAGGATTGTGCCGAGCACGACCTCCTCTTCTGCGAGCTGCACGCCCGGCGCGTCCGTGAGCGTGTGCGTCGTCCGGATGTAGCGCATCTCCTTTGCATAGAGCGCGTGGAGCGTCGCCGGCAGCGTCGCAGTCGGATCCTCCCAGTCGGGGTTGGGCACACCCTGCGCGTCCTTGGCGAGCGTGCGCTTGACGATCGGGGCGAGTGCGATGGAGATCGGGTCGGTCAGAGGCCGATGGCCGTCAGAAGATGCCGTGGGGATGTCGAGAGGGTCGTCGATGCTCTGGAGTTGAATGCTACGGTAAAGGTGACCCAGCGCGCGGTCGGATTCGTAGTAGTCGTTGTCATTGGCGTCCGAGAGTTCTGCCTTCTTCCAGTCCGGCTTGTATTGGATGAGCTTGTGGGGTATGGACCTGTCGTCCATATTAACAGCGACGCCGTTCTTCGGATAGTCGACAGCCCTGCTGCAGTGTTTTGCCAACTCCATGCAACGATCGTCGAAAGTACCATCCTGATGATGGTCCATGAGTAAATGGCGGTAGCATAGGACAATGTTGCTACCTTCGACTGATCTGAAAACGAACACATGAACACATTGCATCGTACCATAACACATAAAGCTTACCTGCGATCATCAAATGTCGATCGGACAGGAGGCCCTGCATACTGTGTTCAACCAGGAACGCAACCAGACGGAGGCAAGGCATACCACAACGTCCGAGTTAATGTACTCAACGACGAAGTCGCAAATGTCGTCGACCGTAACCTCCCGCCCCTCAGGCAGCTCCCGGATTTCGCCAGGAGGGTATTCAGCAGCCTTCACCTCCACCGAGGGAAGCAGGCGTTGGTTCTTGTAGTAGATGTCGAAGGTATCGCTGCAATGCGCATCTTGAGTAATGGGCTGCACGATAAGGTGGCACTTGACTTACCCGTCCAAGTCTCCGCCGGCAAGACATGACGCCAATGCTCGCGTGCCTTAGATTTGACTCTTCGTCAGAGCCAAACATCGCAAGCAATTAAGTTTGGCGATGCAACTTACCGGGGACCGCGGGCATCACGACGACATTCTTCAGGTCGCGGAAGGCGCATAGCTTGCCTTCGGGAGGTTTCCCGATGGCAAAGACCCGCTGAACTGGTTTGACGCAAAGAGATTAAGGACCAGTAGTGACTTATACGATTTCACCTACGGTCTCCTGGGTGTATGACGGGGCTTCGCGAGATGACACAATTACCCCGGAGCCAGATGGGCTCCTCTTCAGGGCTCTCTTGAACACAGACTGCGCGCGATGTATCAGTAAGTATCACCAAAGCCAGTCATCGAAAAAGCAAGCACCGAATATATGGCCGACTGGAAGAGTGTAAACGTCCTTGGGATCCTGACCTTCTTGGATGTACGCCTGACCTTCGTCCGCGACACCCACAAGCTGGAAGCTTTTTGGGACCGGGATACGCGCTTTGTGCTTCATCAGGCGAAGCGAGTGGTTCATGGTATACCTCAGCAGGCGCCCAATGAATGGACTATTGAGCGCCACACGACCGTCTTGCGCCCGCAGGTCCAGACCAATCTTCTCCAGCTGCTCAAAGATGAACGCCAGATGGTACTTGTAGCCGAGTCCGCTCGATTTCAAGAGCACGCCAAACTTCTGCAAAGAGGTTCTGGCCAGATAGACGCTGGCTTTCGCCTCCTCCTGAAGATCCAGGAAAGCTTCCTTGGGCACTCCGCGGTCCTCGAGCGCCATGATGACCGGCCTACAAGATCATTCAGCTTTCACCCACCCCGCGACAGTTTGAACGAACCTGTTGAAGTGAACTGCGTTCGGGTAATCGAACGATCGCGCGATCTCTATCTCAGCCTCTTCTACGTCCGGTACCCTGAACTTGCGCTGGGACGGGCGCAATCGCATTTTGATCGACCCCGTCATTCTAGGGTCGACAACGACGACGCCCTTGTATCCCAAGAACCGGAACTGGTACTGCAGTGGTGTGTCAGCTTCGAGCAGAGAAGCATGCAAGGGGTACTTGCCGCTGATGGCTTCACCCGATTCTCGCTCAAGCCAGGTGACGCCGCGCACTTCACCTCCCACATCTCGTCGGCTAGCTCCTGCGAAATCGTCCCGACTCCATCGGAGTGCGGGGCAGAGACATCGCCAATGTCATCTTGCTCCTCCCACTGATCACGTCGCACAGTTACAGAAGGGTCGGTCGCCGTGAATGCCTGCGCGATTCGGGCCGCCATGCGAGATGGCTTGGTCATCAGTTCCGAAAAGTCACCCAGCGAGCGTCGGATCGTCTCTGCCGTTACGTAGCCTTCCTCCGGGTCGCGGAAGCGGCTCATAAACCAGACAGAGTGCTCGCGCAGGGCAGACGTCGAGTACGCGAGGAACTCGAAGTGTTTACCCGCAAGCTGGAAGCCGTTCTTCAGGATGCCGCCGACGCGCGATTGGAGGAACCAGGTTCCGTCCAGCTCCCGGTCCCAGCGGTAAGTGAGGCGGTCCTCATCCCGAAACTCGACGCGCACGAAGTTGTCGATCAGATTTGGATTGCGCTTCTGATAGCGACGTATGACGCGGTTAGACTGTGTCGCATAGGGGCCTTCCACGATCATCCGCGTCGGCGTAAACGTGACATGGTGGCAGGGGAAGTGACCTGGAGCCAAAGTGATCGGGGTGACCACCTCTGCGTTCTCGCAGACACGCTTGAGACATGCGAGCGGCGTCTCGCTGGGCCCACGCATTCGCAGGTCGACAGTGAACTGCCGCAGGACTTGGCTAGCCTGCGACTGGTATCTCTTCAACACATCCTCGATAGGCATGAAGAGGTGTTGCAAGAGGTCGTCCGTCGTCAGCAAGCCATTGCGGAGCAAGGACTCAATTTGGAAGGCGTTTCTCCAGTCCATCGTCTGCACCCATTTCTGGATCTTGTGCAGCTGCTTGGGCGCGAAGAAATTGCGCCACGCGATGTCGATGTTGCTGACGCGTATCGGGAGCGGTTGGCAGTGGGCCACCTTGCACATTTGCTCGAACTTGTAGATGTCATCGGCGTCGAGTAATATGATGCGAAGATGATGAGCATATGGCGCAACGCTGGCGTGGGCGTCGTCGAGAGCAGTTATGCGGTCCCGGAGTTTGTTCCTACGACGCTGGATACCCTCGCGTTCTCGATTGTTGTAGTTATACTCTTCAAGCACGGGAGGTGTCAGGAGATCAAAAATGATGACTATGATAGAGCGAAGTCAGCGCATATAGTCACATATATGGATGCAATTGACACGCACAAGCTTTCCCGAAGTCGAAGCCGATGCCCATCTTGCGGATGCTGGAGAACTTCACCTTGACGGCATACGCCTGCTCTTCGGTCATCCTCTCGCCCAACTAACGGAGTTTGATCAAGCGTCCACAACGTGCCCATGGTACACGCACCTCTAGCAAAATCTCTTTGTGGTCGTACACGATCTCGAGGTACCCCGCACTTTTCTGCAAGTAGTCGCGCTGGTACTCCACCGAGAAAGCCCTACCCTGCGAAGCGGGGCTAGACGGCGGCTTGTACCAGACCCCAAACTGGACCTTCTCGATCCTGAGCCTTTTATCCAATTCGCGGAGAATTTCATGCCGCTCCTGCGCCTGCTCCGGTTGGATGTAGGGCGCTTTCTCTAAAATATATTTGAGAGACGATGGCACCCTGTCGTAACGACGGAATAGCTTGACTTTCTTCCCCCGGACAGTGATCGAATGGTTCTCGCGCGCCCAGGCAAAGAGACGATCGGCAAGATGTCGAGTAGGAAGAGTCAGTATCGCGGTGCCATCGTGCACGCCACCCGCCCTGCTCTCGTTGAGAGCGACCTTGAAGTTGGGCAGTCGGCCCTTGTTACTCGGGTCGTCTGGGTCGTAGAGGTCCGGTCCATGCAGGACGTCTGCGATACCCTTCTGCACGTCGAACTCGTCCGCGTCGTAGCTGATGCCCTTGACATCGAAACTCATGGGTGGGAGGGCGAAGATGGTGATGTATGACGGTGTAGCGGGGTGGGTTGTAGCAAGCAGCGGGATGGGAGCAAAGGGATAAGTATAAGAACGATACCCAATCGCGCGGCCCAGCTTCGCATTGGCCTGCAGCCGTCTGCCGTCAGCGCTTCAGCCGTCGGCGTTGTCTTCTAGGATCGAGACGCGCAGTCAGACAAAAGCACGAGAGTGACATTGAAAAAAGCCGCGATGTGGTTCAACGAGGCAGAACAAAACTTGGGCGCAGCCATACCGCCGAACCGGTTCACTTCCCGAAAGATCGTTCCCGCGCCTCCGTGCACCCAGCGTCGACGCCGTCGACGGCCGCATCCCATCACAGCGGCAAAGACAACATGACTATCCCCACTATCAACGTTGCAACGCTCAAGAAAGTCAAGAATACAGTCATAGGAAACCCCTCTGCGAAGTCCACTCTTGCCGAAGACGAGATCTTTGTCGCAACGTCGGTCTTTCATGGCCCACAGGACCCTTTGATCAACACTGACCTTCTTCCGCAGTCTCGTCGACTGTTTGAACGCACCGGAACAATTTGAGGGGCCGAGGGGATCGCAGGACGATATCCGGGTTGAGGCTGCCCAGATCATCTCATCGCTGTCCTATGGTACGTACGGCCCTCCTTCCCAGCCCTGCGATGCTCAGGTACATGGAACACTCAGGCTCACCGGAGGCCCTTCGTAGCCTCCTCCATGCCAATGCACACCAGGCCCTGCTCTATGCCATCTCGCGCTTCGAGCCGACGGAGCCTCCCCAAGTAAAGGCTGCCTTTGCTCGAGCACTCCGTGCGCTTGCCGCCGCCGCCGCCGAGCTTGTAGGACCGACCCAGTGGGGCCTCAGAGACGATAGCTCGCCTGTGCGCGACGATGCCAAGCTCGCACTAGACTACTTCTTCCAGGTGCGCCTATGCGCTCGACTCGAACCTTGACGCCCACAAACCGGTCATGCGCAGCTCGAAGTTCTCGACATCTTCCTGCCCCTCCTTGTGGACCCCGCGCCGCAGACAAGTACATCTATTGCGCAGCTTCTCGGTGCGGCGCTGCGCACGCAGAACCACAGGCACTCGGTGGCTGAGTGGGCGCCCCTGGCAGAGAGGAGCAAGGAGGTGCGCAGCAGGCGGCGGTGGGAGAAACCAGATCCCCTGAGCGCAGGTGGCTCTGCGCGCCAGGGTGGATGGGTGGCAAGGAACCTGACTGCGCTGCTGCGCAATAGAGACCTCAAAGTAGGCCTTTACGTCGGTTGATCCTATCGTGGGTAGCTAACGGTGTGGATCGAGCAGGTTCAGGAAGCTGCCCTAAGCGCTCTCGCTGCGCTCGCCAAAGATAACTTTGAGTTCGCTGTCACTCTCACCAAAGCCACCGCCGATCGAGCAGGCGCCGGTGAGTAAGCTGCTGAGCACCCTACTTGCTTGCTGAATAGCAGACGCCGTAGAAACTACCTCAGCATTATCGCTCACGTTATCCTTATGCAAGTCCCGTTCGACAGATGTGCAGCTCGCTGCCAGCCTCTGGTGAGTGCTCTGTTCCACGAGCTATACGTATCTCAGACAGCTTCCAGCGCGGCTCATATCATACGCGCGAGTGCGTCGAATCATCACCACGTCACGTCTCTCAATCTTCCTGCTTCACACATCGTTCTGCATGTCGTCAATCGCATGATATCCTCGTCATCCGACTCTCCGCAGACTCGCACCAAGGCATGCTTCGTCTTGAGTATGTACCATCTGGCGGCGGCACTCGTGTACTAACAAATCGGGTTAGATCATCTTGTCATGGACGAGAAGGAGCTGTGTCAGACTGCTTTTGACCGTGGGTCGCTAGCTAAGCTTGCCGCCCTAGTGAAGTCAATCACTGCTGTTGACAAGGACGTCGAACTGGAAGAGGACGAAGCCGAGAGTATATCATGTCTGCGCGAGGTAATTGGCATGTCATCATTCGCTACCCGCCTTGTCTGACAGGTTCTTTTCCAGGCTGCACTCACGACCATCGCAGTTCTCGCCATCGCTGACGATGATACCCGCCGGGACATCACCGACAATCATCGTCTCATACCCGTCATCACCACTGCGCTCTCGCATCCTCACATTGGCGTGCGATACGCTGCCTGTCAGGTCGTGCGTGCACTGAGTCGCTCGGTCGCCGTCACGCGCACAAGCCTTGACGACAGTGGGCTCGGTGCAAGCCTCTACCAGGTGTTTTTGAAGGAGGACGAAGATCGCCGGGTCACGTATGCTGCCCTTACGGCAGTCTGCAACCTTGTCAGCGATCACTCGCCACTTCGCAAGGTCTGTGTGCATTCTGCTTTTGTGTGCGGACTGTGGTGTTCATATATCTCGTAGCCGTTTATGGCGCAGGGTTTGGTGAACAGGCTTTCCCAACTACTCCGGTCCGGACATGCCGAACTGAGGTCGAACGCATTATGGGCTGTCAAGAACTTGGTGTATAAGGGCTCCTCGAACTCAAAGCAGACTGTTCTCAAAGAAATTGGGTGGAACGAGTTGGACAAGTACGTATGATAGTATTTTCAATGTTTCTGGCGTTTTTGACGTGCTGTCTGTAGGCTATTATCCGACACAGATCCCAGCGTACAGGAGCAAGCGTTCTACATCCTTCGAAATTTTGCGAGCTGCGAAGACGACATCGAATTTGTCTTCAAGGAGCTGGGCAGCGAACACCTGCTCGACGTCATTGTCTCTGCGCTGGAGTCGAAGAACACCGATGTCGTGCTGCAGGTTAGACCACCATTCGCGAAGGTACCTTGCCGTGCTCATGGAATTCCTGCAGGCCGCGTTGACCCTCTCAAATCTCTCCAACGGCAGTATGGAACACCAGGAGCAAATTCTTACGCACCGCCGCATTCTCAAAGCCATGCGCACGTGCCTGGTTGACGCGCCGATGGAGGTGCGCCGCGCGGTGATATGTGCTGTGCTGCAGCTGGCAGCGAACAATTCGTGGAAGCTCCAGGAGATGCACGACGCAGGCATCGACAGCACGCTGCGCCATATATGCGATTACACGGGGACAATGAGCCCGAGCGTGACGTCGCCACATGCTGTTGGACTCGAGCAGGATGTGAAGACGAAGGCGCGGGAGGCTCTGCACTTCATCGAGCATGGGGCAGATATGGTTGTTGTCTGATGTTTTTGGCGTGTGCCGGTCAGTGGTTGCTTGTTTTGTTGGGATTGTACACGGATATATGTTGTCATTTCTATTGAAGGTGCATGAACGTTCTTACCCCACTTGGATAGACAGACCATCCGTCACCACCGACGCCCATCTATTACCACAGCCCGCTGCACATTTTCTGATATACAGCCTCACAAGCGAGCAGGAAACATCAGTCCCGCCATGGCTGCAGATCGTAACCGCGCAACACCCCAAACGGCCCTTGGGCGCTCATCCATACAATGAATTGTCTACCGGCTATGTAGGAGATGTGGCATCTGTCTCTGGCCCCTCGTCGCTGTCAACGGCTGGTCTTTCATTGTGATGGATGGCGCCTCTAGTCTTCTCTTAGACTGAGCGTCCATGTGGCGGTGTCTTCCGCCGGCTACTCACCAGTGCACCGAGCAGGGTGGTTCGCATGAAAGCGTGGTGCGAAGCATTTCGGCGACTCAAGAATACCTTTGCAAAACCTAGACTCGTGGCCTCTGTCCATGCTTGGCAGTATAAATGCGCTCGACAAACGAACAACTGACTCATCAGCTGGGCTGTCTTTCCTTCTACTCCTCTCATTCATCCCTTCTTCGAGCCCGGTGCTCTTTACTTCCCCAAGCCCATTTCATCCAGCCTCACTAGCATGGTTTGCCTGTGCAAAATTCTTGCCGCCTCCCTTGCCGTCGTCACGGCTGCATCTGCGCTGCCTGTGCAGAGGGAGGATTCCACGGCTGTCATGCTCCGAGCCGACGTAAGTTAATGGCTCTCGCATAATGCACCAAAGGCTGATCACTTTTTGGTGGACAGAAGGCAGATAGCCTCAAGGCAAGCAGCGGCGTGTCGCTAGCTGGACTCAAGGCAGCGGAGCAGGTGGCTGCTCAGTTACTGGGTTCACGGTAAGAATGCCTCTGATATATGTGCGGCTTGTGCTCATCATTGCTGTTGCACGCTAGCTCTGAAGACATCGACGCTCGCCTGTCGTACCGCGCACTCCTCGAGGAGCGCAAGCATTCCAAGAGTAAAGGCAAGGCCAAGGGCAACAGCAACGTCCCATTCGACATTGCAGGAGGCGGAGGAGGATCGGTCAGTACTCAAAGTGGAGGGTCATTGAACATTGGCAATAAACCGGTCTTCGGTACTATTCCGGAGTTCATCAAGTCCGCCTGAGGTCGTCCAGGAGCCCCTCACATTATTCCGGTCGTTCCATATGTATATGGGCAAAGCTTTCCGCCTTTTTCTGTCTAGGACAAATCCTGGACAATCTAGCAGTGTCTGTGTCCAGGACCGTGTTGGTCGTTTGGAGACCGTAACTTCACCAATTGCACCTGGGTCTCCGATTTTACAGGAGATGCAGTTGAGAACCTTCCTTTCGGGTTTAAAACACATATCTGAACCTCTGAAACCTCGCAGCTCATGGCCAATCTGTCGTGATGGCGAGAGAATGATGATAGCGCCATCTCCTGGGGTCGAGCGCCCTGTTCCCCGCCGGCTACGGCCTTGACCAATTACGCCATCACGTTAGTGGCAGTGCGACTGTCTCAGTCCGCGCAAGCCTCAAGGTCGGCAACCGTGACGGAGACTAGCCATCACGATGCACGAGGGCCCTTCTGATATCTGCTGCTCGAGTGTATTGTAGAAGGTATGTCGGCCACTCACGAAGTCACCTCCAGCGACCTAGGTATCGTGGCCTCCATGCATACGGTTCTGCCGAACTGTGAGCTGGCCAATAAAATACGCACGACGAAAGACCGGCCAGACTCATCAACGGGCCTGCCTTTCCCTCCACACACTCCTGACATCTCCTCGAGTACAGTAAGGCTATTCTATTTCAGAAGTCTTACTCGGCTCATTTCAAACAGACTCACTACTTAGTCATGGTCTACCTGTTCAAAGTCCTGGCGGCTTCCTTCGCGATCGCGGCCGTATCTGCGCTGCCTGTGCCCTCTGCTGATTATGAAGCACTGTCAGCAGACACGCTATTCGGCGATTCGCCAGCTTCGAGGTAAGAACACGTCACCAGAATTCAATATAGCCACCGTGACGTCCCGTGCTCATCATTGCTCCTGCGCACAGCGGCATCGATTCTCGCCACGCGTACCGTGCCGACAGCACGAACGTGTCGTCCGGCGGCAGTACGAACGTGTCGTCCGGCGGCAGCACGAAGAGCAAGTCCGGTGGCAGCACCAAGAAGAAGCCTACTAAGAAGGGCAAGGGCAAGAGAGAGGACAGCGAGTCGGCATGAGGTTGACCGCGCGAGTGTTACATCAGTACTGCTTTCTGATAGTCATTCATTTCATGGGCTTGCGCTGAAGGGCCTATCTTATTTATCGGTATATATCATAAACTTATCTCAGAGTCGCGATGCCTTCGGAGGGGAGGCTTCGGCGGGCCAGTGGTAAATAAAAGTGCCGCGCAGCTGATTGTGGCTGTCTCAGTGATCTGCCCTCGGGGAGACTAGCGATCACGCTTCATTTACATTGAATTGTAACCGTGACCCAACGGGAGCCCTGGGCCAGTCCCGCAGCACTTGGCACGTACTAGATCAGAATGCGTTCACTGCCTATCTCCTACTGCGCACTCCGTCGCGACCACTCCGTATATATTCAAGCTCGACCCAAGACCCTTGCGCCAGGCGTCTGTTTCGTATGAATGGATAGGCGGCACCTTGGCGCTATAGTAGTGACCCAGTAGTGAGGTGTGCTGCGCATCTGCTTCAGGCGTTGCGCGTTTCACCTTGACATGCAGGATATGAAGCGGTCTGTGTACGGTTTAGGACGCTGGAATGCTGTCAACGAAAGTCGTGCATGTGCATGTAGACGCCACCTGCACTAGCGTATAAATATCCCCGCACAAGCACTCTGCCACCTTCAGCTGGTCTTCTCTCGTTCATCTTCTCACTTTCTCAGAGCCTGGAGCTCAATTCGATCTTTCAAACACACCGCATTTTCTCTGCGTTCCATACTCGTGCACCTTGCTAGCCATGGTCCGCCTCGCCCGTATCGTCGTCGCGTCCCTCGCCGCCACCGCGGCATCCGCATACCCGCTACCCAGACGCACGGCTGACAGCGTGCAACTTCGCGCCCTCGCGCCAAGCCTTCAGTACGTCCGCTTGACCACGGGAGTGAAAGCAGAGTTCGCTCACGACCCGTCTTTCAGGTCAAGGGCCCGCGTCGACGCTCGTCAATCAGATGGCGTGGGCGCCCCAGGGCTGGACAGTCCAGGTTCTGGAAGTGGCGCACCGGACAGCAATGGCACAGAACCTGTTGGATCCGATGATCCAGCCAGCGAAGGAGGCGGTGACACGGGTACTGCGCCAGACAGCAATGGATCTGTGCCCGTCGGGTCTGATGGGCCTGCAAGCGGAGATGGAGGCGAAAACACTGCAAGCCCTGCGCCTGATAGCAACGGCACAGAGCCTGTGGGGTCTGACGGTCCTGCGGGCGGAGACGTTGCCTCCCCCGTTGGACCTGCACCAGACAGCAACGGCTTTGAGCCCGCCGGTTCAGATCAGGTGCGCAGGGCTCGCCGGGGTGCCCATGACGCGCGCCAGTCTCACGGCGCCGGGGCTGGGGATAGCAATGGGGGCGGGGACACGTCTGGAGGAGCCCCGGACAGCAACACTTCGAGCCCCGTGGGGTCAGACGGTGGTTCCAATGGAGGCGGCGGGAACACATCGAGTGGCGCACCCGACGGTAACACCTCGAGCCCTGTGGGGTCGGATAGCGGGTCCAATGGAGGCGGTGGGAACACGTCCAGTGGCGCACCCGATGGCAACACCTCGAGTCCTGTAGGGTCGGACAGCGGGTCCAATGGTGGCGGTGGGAGCACGTCTGGAGGAGCCCCGGACAGTAACACGTCGAGCCCCGTGGGGTCAGACGGTGGTTCCAATGGAGGCGGCGGGAACACGTCGAGTGGTGCACCCGACAGCAACACCTCGAGTCCTGTGGGATCAGACCATTCGCGTCGGGCTCCAAGGCGTTGTTGATATGGAGCCGTTGGGTGAGCTGAAGGCAGCCAGTGGCATTATTGCCAGTAGCGTACAATAACAGAATTTCGAGGCTGTTGAGGCTATGAAATGCAGTGGACGCACTTTGAAATTTTTTTGAGCAGCTCAGCCTTCAAATGGCAGCGTGGGCTACATGATGAGCTTCCCAAACGATACTCGAGAGGAAGAAGACGGAGTCCGAGGTAGTCTCCGTTGCTGGCAACCTTGCGCAGAAATCTCGAGTTGAACGCGCCGGCCCGAGATTCGGCAGTTGAGCGCTTCCTCCAACCGACTGGGACGCTCAAGACCACGACCACGACCACGACCTCAGAGCATCGCGGGTGAGAATGCTGTCGACGTCCACGTCGCAGTCATTGCCAGACATAGTCCGTCGGTCCGCCTCGCCAGCGACGGTCGCCCGGAACCCAGTGTCCTTGCGCCTCTACAAAGTCCTTGGCGCGACATTCGACGACGATGCAACGAAGGAGGCATTGATGACGCTCTCTGAGCTTTACTCCTCTCCGATACACGTTGCGCCAACAGTTATAGAGTTGCGGAAGGACGGCGAGGACGATGCGGAGCCAGAGCCAGCCGACGGACTGGGGGACGTGCTCAGTTTCCTGGAAGGCCCACCACCGGGAGACACCGCTGCAAAAGCGCGCAAGCATCTTCGCCGGGACATAGAAGGGAAGCTTGCGGAGGGTAGCCAGAAGTTCTTGAAGGCATTTGGGGAGGTGGATCATGTGCGCGTTCTGTACCGTCTTGTCCTGTCTTCAATCTCATATGGGCCTGCTACAGAAACTCGAGGCCCTCCAGGGACATATTTCTGTCATGCGACTGCAGTGCGACCAAGCTCAATCCCAGCTTCAGTCGACAAATGAAGCGTGCAAGTCGCTGCTCGACCGCGCCGAGAGTCTACGTGAAGAACGGTCCGCCGTGTGCTTACTGCCCGAGTGCCTCTAATCATACTGACCCACTAAGTCAGACAAGATGTGAATCGGCGACAGTCCATCGTTGCGCTATTTCTTGCACGATTCACGCTTAGTGAAGATGAAACACAGGCAATTACTTCCCCCGATACCCCCATAGGCTCGAAGTTCTTCGCCGCCATGGACAAGACAGAAAAGATTCGTGACGACTGCAGAGTACTCATGGCTGGGGAGGGCAAGTCCTCGCAGGCAGGGTATGGCCGTACTGCTGTTTTCGCGCGGCTAGCTTTAGCTGAATGCTCGGCAGGTTGGACATCATGTCCTCGACATCCGCGACGCTCGACAGAGGCTACGACAAGCTCTTTCGCTACTGCGTGCACGAGTTCCGCCAGATGGGTCGCGACTCTGCCCTCGAAGTCGGGAGCACGATGCGCGAAGCCGTCCGACGTCTGCGCCTGCGCCCCGCCCTTCTCGCGTGAGCTTCCAACCTGTCTCGCTAGCCTCACATCTTGATGCCCCGCCAGGGAAGCCCTCTCCACCCTCTCGCAAACACGCCAAGCGACCATCGTCGCGTCGTTTCTTTCCGCGCTCACGAACCCCGCGACCGCAGGCACACGCCCGATCGAGTTGCACGCGCACGACGCGCTGCGCTACATCGGCGACATGCTCGCTTGGGTGCACCAGGCGATCGCGGCGGAGCATGAGTTCCTCGAGGGCCTGTTCGGCGTCGCGGACGGTGGGCGGATGGTGGGCGCCGTGCGAGAGTTTGGGGCGCGGAGCGAGGAACAAGAGTGGATGACGGAGCTGATGGACGGCGCGGTCAAGGGCCTCTGCGCGCCGCTCAAGGTAAGCAATGCCTTGCCCTCGGTTCGGCTGCGTTCTGATAGTCCGCAGAACCGTGTGCTGCAGACTGTGCGCGCGCAGGAAAACAGCATCATAGCGTACAACCTCGCGAACTTGCTGCAGTTCTACACGCTCACCATGATGCGGACAATCGGAGACCAGGCACTCCTGTCCACGACGTTGAAAGAGTAGCGCCTTCTGCCGTTATCTGGGACCGCGCCCACTCATCTCGCGCGCTTTGCAGCATGACCTCCGCCTCGTACCAAGTCTTCTTCGACGCCATCGAGGCCCAAGGGCGCGCGCTCCTTCGCCTCGCCTTAGTATGCACATCCATCCCCTCAGCAAGCCACTATGCTCAATTAACACACACTAGGACCCCTCAGACCAGTCACTGACCCCTCCTGCCGCCCTGCTCACCCACGCGCAGGCCCTGCGCTCCATACTCGCGCTGCACACCACCGAGCCGTCCGACGCGCCCGAGGGTGAGGACGCGATGACCGCGCGGGTGCTCGACGTGATGGTCGACCCTGCCGTGGAGATGTGTGTCACGGCGGCGGAGGAGAAGGAGGAGCGCGAGCGTCGGCGCGGGCGCGTCTGGGACCGCAAGGTGTTCGTGCTGAACTGCCTGACGTATCTCGTGGTACGTTGCGCTGTGCTCGTGTTCGGATGAGGAGAACTTAATAATGGGCGCAGAGCGTGCTGGAAGCGTATGCATTCACCGGTACGAAGAGGGAGATGCTCGACGGCGTGATCGAGGGCCGAGTGCAAGAGCTCACCGAAGAACACGTATGTCCAGCGCCTCTCCTGAATGCAAGCGTCACTCATCACATGTTCGCTGGGCCAGTTCAACGACATTCTCAAGGACACCGGCCTCAAAGACGCGATTTTCGCATTGGACACGAAACCTCCTTCCGTCCGTCTTCTTCTTCTCCAGCATCCGTCCCCGCTCACACCCTCCACAGGAGCCCCTCGCTCTCCTCCCCGCAACGCAGCCCCCCGCACTCCAGGCCGCGCTGCACACCTTCTCCACCTGGCTGTCCTCCCTCGAGGCCGTGCACTCCCCGCGCCTCGCGCGCCTCTCGCTCCCCGCTCTGCACGCGCGCGTGCACCACGCGGCGCTGCGCCGCCTCGGTCGCGCGTATGAGCGGCTCTGCGCGGCGGTGCGGCGCACGGAGAACCGATACGAGGCTGCGGCTACGCTGCTGGGCGGTGAGCGCCCGTTCGGGAGCGTCAGCGTGCTCTGGCAAATATTTGGGATGGAGGAAGAGGATGGAGAGCAGTGATACCAGGGAGCCGGGCGCTCGTCTGTAGGCTACTTACTACTTACGGTTACTGGGTTGGAATAATCTATCGCTATCACCGCCCGGGCCTTACAGCCTCTAAAGCAAGCTGAATATGAAAGGACTGCAAGTGAGAGCCGAGGAACGCGATCGACGAAAAAGACATCCTCGCATAATAGCATTGCAGGGTAAAGTAGTGCATGGAAAGTCTAAGTATTAAACCCAAGTGTATGCCCAGCCTTCACCGCGCGACTAGTAGTAGTGGACCTGTAGCGCAACGTCAGCAAGCCGCGCAACGATACATCGACGAAATATATATGCGTACCTCCTCGCGCTCGCGTCCGCGCAGGTATTCTGGCTCCGTGCCAGGGTAGTAGACATCGGACCACAGGTCCTTGAGCAGGGGCTCGGGTGACGCCTTGGCCTCCTCGACCGCAGCGTCAACAACGGCCTTCGCCTCCTTGTCAATTTTCTGAACCGAGCCGATTAGCAACCAGCCAAGCCGAGTAACAACAAACTGACCTTAAGTTCGTCCGCAGTGGCAACGCCCCACTCCTCGATGTAGCGCTGCAGCCCGCGGATGGGGTCCTGCGTCGAGCGCATGCGCTGGACTTCCTCACGCGTGCGGTAGGTGGTACCGGGGTCCGACATCCTGTCGTGAGACGTGCCGTTAGATACTGCACGACGCCGCCAGACTGATAACGTACGAGTGGCCGCCGTAGCGGTAGGTCACGAACTCGAGCAGCAGCGGGCCCTTGCCCGCGAGCACCCAGTCGCGAGCGTACTTGACGGCCTTGGCGGTCGCAATGATGTCCATGCCGTTTGCCTGGATGCCAGGGATCTTGTCGCCGCGTGTGTAGTACTCCGTGTTGGAGGAACTGCGCTCTGCGGACGTGCCCATGCCGTACTTGTTGTTCTCGCAAACGAACACGCAGGGGAGGTTCCACAGCTTGGCCTACCAGCCAGTCAGCAAACGTGTGCGCGATGAGAACGCGGAGAGACGCACCATGTTGTACGCCTCGAAGATCTGGCCCTGGTTGCTTGCGCCGTCGCCGTACATGGCGAACGTCGCGGAGGGGCGCTCCAGATACTTCTGGGCGAATGAAATGCCTGCGCCGACGGGCACCTGCGCACCGACGATACCGTTGCCGCCGAAGAAGCGCTCGGTGAATATGTGCATGGAACCGCCCTTGCCGTTGGACATGCCCACTTGGCGGCCGAGGAGTTCACCGAGCACGCCGGTGATGGTGCCGCCGCGCAGGACGGCGAATGGATGGCAGCGGTAGGCAGTGATGACGAGGTCTTCCTTCGTGATCTCAGACTCCAGGCCGACGGCGAGGGCTTCCTGCATGACACGTCATAGTGTCAGAACCTGCGGAGAAAACCTAGAAAAAGGACGACGCACCTGGCCAATAGCGAGATGGCAGAAACCACGGATGAGCTTAGCCTTGTAAAGTGCATCCGCAGCCTGCTCCATGCGCCGCATGGTGGTCATCTCCCGGTACATTTTGAAGAGCCCATCCTTTGTGACCTCCGCGTCGAGCGAAGGTGCGTCCGTAAGGTAGCCGCGGAAGGAGTCTTCGTGGAGTCGGACAGTGAATGGCTCCGCGCCGTCGCTGGGAGTGTCCTGGTGCAGCTGTGTGCTGTCAGCGGCGGTCTGGAGCCTGCGCGAGGCAAAGGGCTGGAAACAACTGGGTCAGCCTGGGCTGTCGTCGAGAAGAAGAGCACGCACAGCGAGCCGTCGTTGTGCAAGGCGGGGCCCGAGACGAGCGAGGGAGGCCATGGCTGTTGGAGAGGAAGAGCAAGTCGAGCGTTGGCGGTCAGGCGATGGGGCGACCGACCGACGCGGAGTTTTTCGGCTCGCTGCCGCCGCCGCCAGCCACGCGCGCCCCGACAGAACCGAACATTGCACAATTTCTCCTCTCACCGCCATCCAATTCTCCGACTCGTGTGGGCTCGCAAGAATTCGAACGTTGTTCAAGTCCGAGTGTACAGGTAATATCATTTTTTCATCCCCAGCAATTCTCGATCCACTAGACCACCACTCAGGCATCAGGCTCAATAAACAGATCGACATCTGAAGTCTGTCTCTGGGAGACTACCTCACGCTCTAGTCGCTCTGATTTCCTGGAGGGCAACGAACAACTCAACATTTCCAAGAATTCTTGCGAGGGTGATACTTACTCTGTCTCAGGGAGAGTATGATAACCTCTCTTGAACCGTTCTGATTGCCTGGAAAGCTTCTAGTGTGCCTCGACGTTGCCATTAGGATGCTGATACCAGCAACCAGGCCGATAAAAATAAAAGTGCCGTCATTTCACGGTCTTGACCGCAACATTATACGCTACCAATATCACTGGCCTCGTCTCATGCATACAGCTCATCCACCTCCGTCGCTACCAGTTCCTGCGCTTGATGGGTTTCCGCCATTACATGTCCGTCCCCATCGTCAGACCCTAATTGACTCGACCTCGGACTGGCGTGCATGATGGCCACCCGGATGGGCTTTGTGATGGGGTGAGCCAGCGCTTTTGCTCTTGCTCTTGCTCTTGGCATCTGGCAGCTCACCCCCTCCGGGGTTGGGCGTTCCTGGGTCACCGCCTCCGCGGTCGGCCGTCCCGGGGTCTGTCGGTTCTCCTCCTCCGGGGTTGGGCGTTCCTGGGTCACCTCCGTCGATAGGGCTGTCGGTCCCTCCGGGAGGGCCGGCGGACGTGCCGGGCTTCCCAGAGCTAGGACCATCCACGCCAGTTTGTCCTTGACGAGCGTCGACGCGGCGCCAACTGAAATGAGCGTTCGTGTCTCTCGCTCTAACACGGGCCGTGAGCAACTCTGACTTATTCTGCAGGTGGGACACGGATGGACGTACTGGGGGCTTGACGTGAGGGCGCGAATGTCCGCGCTGTCTGTTATGTGTCTGGGCAGCGGGGATGCGGATGCCGCGATGGCGACGAGGGACGCGACGAGGAGAGTGGCGAAGTGGACCATGGCTAGCAACGGTATAGGACACGGAGAAATTACAATGTGGTCTAAAGAATGAAATGAAAGGCCAAGAGCTCCAGGCTCTGGAAATACGAAGAAGGATCAAACGGGGGGAGAAGACCAGCTGAAGTTTGCAGAGTGCGGGTGTGTGTATATATACGGTCTACGCACATGCGCGCCAACAGCATCGAATGCGACTTCGAAATTCTCTGAGCCTCCGGCGACTACTTCATTTTCCAGGCATGCCACCGTGAAACGCACGACGCCTGATGCGCAGCGCAGTGCACGCCTTACAGCGGAGTGCACGCCTTACTGAGTGGAGTGCGCGCCAGTTACTGAGTAGAATGCCAGCATCCCGCTATTCTAGTCGTGGGCATCAGATGTCCATTGACGCCATGGTATTAATAGAGGACGGGCAGTGGACGCTTTGTGATCTAGCGACACACGTAGTCTCTTCGTCTGCTGCGGAAGCGTGCCCCGGGGAGGGCGGATGACGACCATTACTGTTTGCGAATGTACTGAGACGTCGCCACCATCACTAGTACTTACCCGCTTGCAGTTCTTCACCACACCGAGACCCCATACCGAGACTTGTATGACAAGGTAGCCCACACATGCAGTGGGACTCCATAGGCCAGGAAGAAGACAAACCACAGGAGGGGAGCAGCGTGTATGAGGAAAAAAATTGGTGCTGGTGGCGAGAAGAGAAAGAAAGAAAGGAGATCCGAAGGAGCAGGAGGAGCAGGAGGAGGACAGGGTGCCGGGAGTCGCGTGGGAGTCACCGGGGTCCTGCACAAACTCCAGACGCAGCAGCCTCGACACGAGTCCGGCACCCACATACTACATAGGGCCCCGGTTGTTATGCCAGGGCAGCGGATGCGGTGCGTGTTCAGCAAAGATAGCCTCTGCAGTGCTCATGGTTCCCCTCAGGAGGAAAAATGTGCGACGCTATGGCTCTAACGAGGACTGTAACTCGCACCAGTTTGTCGACTAGTTTGTTGACTAGTTTGTTCAGGAATTCGAACGACATTATTTTTCAAGCTTCACAGGTCCTCCCAACTTAGCTGTTTCCAATAAACTTGCAAAACACGATCGTTCTGAGCGGAGTCGTTGGACGGAGGGAGAGCGCAACAGCGACAGTAACATGACATAAATACCAAAGAGTGTGTGAGAGTAAAGATCGTGGAGAAACGGATAGGCTACGCCTCCAACCACTCAAGCGGGGCCAATGTTCTGGTTGATGACGGGGACCTTCTTCTTCTTCTTGGGCTCACGGGAGTCCAGATCCACGTCGCGAATATCCCTGTGACAGCGAAAGCGATGTCAGGCGGGTGGCAACAGTCGCGATGTATTGACATACACTGAGGGCTCCGCAGTGCGCGGGTAGCCAATGTTCTGCTCGATGACAGACACTTTCTTCTTCTTGGGCTCGCGCGCCTCGCTGCGCGGATACCCGATGTTCTGCTCGATGACAGGCACCTTCTTCTTCTTGGGCTCGCGCGAGTCGAGATCCGACTCGCTGCGCGGGTACCCAATGTTCTGCTCAATGACAGGCACCTTCTTCTTGGGCTCGCGGGAGTCGAGCTCCACATCGCGAAGCGCACTGCAGCAGTGACAATGTCAGAGGGTTGGTCACGGTCCACCATGCGGGCAAAGAGCACGTACACCGACGGCTCCGAGGAGCGAGCAGCGAAGCCAACGTTGACGTCGCGCTGCACAAGGCCGGCCTGTCATGGTCAAATATCAGTAAAGTGCGCCATGCATTCGTATGAGGAGAGTGAACGAACTTCGCCAATGGCAATGGGGAGGGCGGACACAGCGACCGCCGCGAAAGAGGCGACGAGGATCTTGGTGAAGTTGACCATGACGAAAGAATGTGGTTTCCAGAGAGGAAGGCGTCTGCACCAGAAGCGCAGGAAAGGTGTAGGAACGAGAGCGAGATAATTGGCGAAATAGAGGCCGCTGCACTAGTATTTATACACGGCTCTGGACTGAGACTAAAACGTCAATTCGAAAACTCTACCGACAAAAGATTTCTTGGTGGATGGTAGAATCCGTGACGGAGCCTTCGCAATTCAATAGCACGGATAGCCGAGGCACGATAGACATGAGCCATGCCATCGGGCAAGAAGGTGAACACGGTCGCCTGAGTTTCCCGTACTGTGTTGCAGCCTGTTGAGCGTAAAGAGGCGTAAAGGCACCGGTGATCAAGCTGAAGGCGCCAAGCCTGCGAGGAGGCCAATTTATGGGCAGGAACGCAGATGATGAGGGGAACTCGAATGATGGTCGAAGTGACTGTATGTATGCACAATCACACTAGCATCAGCTCAGCTCATAAATCAGTCTAGACGAGTAGAAGCTCATAGCAACAGATGACCGGCTGACTGCCGACGGAGACAGAAGGAGAGCATGCAGCACAGAGCCACATGGATGAGGAAGGGCGGTGCGTTTGATCCAAGCAGCATTAGGTTGTCGGTGCGACACATAGTAAAATTGTGTCCCGCGGAACTAAAGATAATTTATTTCAGAACGACCACTAAGCAGACGCGGGTCGCAAAGTTTAACTTACACTGTTCGAGGCCGGAGGCGGCGACATTGGGGCCCTTATCTCGAAAAACGTCGCTGCAGCGGCAGCTACCCTGCTCCACCTACGGCCATGTTGGAGCATTGTATCAGGCATGCAAGTGTATGCGAGGCCGACGCCGTAAGTGAGCAAAAGTATCCTAATCAGTTGCGAGAAGTAGGCAGGGCTATGCGATATTGTACCTGTCTCATTGCGAGGGATGAGAGACCCTGTCTGCGCAAGGGAAGCGCGAGATCGGGCTTCGGTCACGTTCGGCGGTTGATGCAATGGGTTGGGAGCGTTGGCTGGCCACGGTGGCCGATGCTATTTCAACTACATAAGCTTGGCATTCCGACGTAAAGGAAATCACAAACCTCGACTATCGCAAAGTTTTTTCATGGCGTGTAACCACGGTTACACCGGCGTCACAGCACCAGCGTACACCCCGGTACAAGTGATAGAGCCGAGACTGTATCTCATGTGTTCTCAAGGATGCGAAAGCAATGCAGGAAGCTCAACTTAGTCTCCGTTGCCGGCCGACCTTGCGCGGAAGACAGTCGTCCCGTCACCAGTCGGAAGCAACTAGAAAGGATGGCAGCGACACCGGTTGCAGGGCCATGATGGTCTGCAATTATTAGGTTCGGAACAAGCCGCCTTCTTCGTACTCAGATTCCGGCTCCGCCGCCCTTCGAAGAAGGGGCTTGCTTCAAAGTAAGAGAATTGGAGGGTTTGCACGCGTGCTTGTAACATATTTAATTCGTCTCCTCTCAACAAGAAATTTTATATGTCTATTCTACATATGTTAGTACACATGCTCGAGCAAAAATCTCGAGAATTGAGTTTATGTGGACCGAGGTATAGGTTCTGTAAGGGAAGCCATCTTCGGATGTTTCTAAAGTACTGCATAATATATTCAGCAAGTTACCGATCCAAACCAAAGTGCGTGCACAGCCTCCAAAATACCCATGGATTGTGTGTACGGATTTCCAGACTCATATCTGGCTGGACGAGCTCTCTGTTGAGCAGAACGTCAGTTGTGCCTGTCCGAAGGGTACGTGTCACGTGATACGAGCTACGCACGAACGCGTCGCGCATTTGTCAAAGCTCTCATATTTGCCTTCCTAGCATCCATACATCTTTAGCAACATCATGGAGACACCCAAGAGTGCCGAGCTCCCAGAGGAACGGAGCTAACGGCTTGTATTTTGTCGCGAGCGTCCCGGGATTGAGCGCATCACGGACTGTCTCCATTGTGCAATCTTTGACATTGATCTTGAGGCTCGCGTCCTCGATGACGCGGTCGCTTTCTTCGAGAACGATCTCCCGCACGCATGGCGTGAGCATCTGATGCAGGTGGGCTCTGCTTCGAGGGGAAAGCGGTCATGCCAAAGTTGAAAGAGGCGAGCAGGGGCAAAAGGGATCTGTGAATTCGACCCGTAGCCCATGAAGAGACCCGCTTTGTGACTGACGGACGCGATCGGGCTTTCGAAGAAGAAACACAAGAGTGCTCGGAAGGAGAGGTCAAAGTGACAGACCAAGGAAAAGACTATATGGTAACCAGGGAGTTCGTCATGTCAAGATCTGCAGGTGCAACTGTAGACAGGACTTCAGCCCAGTCAGGGCTGCAGAGAAGGTCCTCGTTCATCGCGAACAGGATATAGACGCAGGACGGAGGCGACCGACTCGGAAACGCGACGAGTAACACCTGTCACATGATGTGACACCGTCCCTCTCTCCTCGTCATTCATCCGTTGAAGTTCAGCACAGCATCCTGAGAGCATTTTGAAGCCCGTATAATGTTTGGCGCACTCGTCTGGTGACTTGATAATATACGCAACATTTATAGGCAATTAGATCGTATGCCATGCTCCAGATGATCACGAGAAGCGTGATGGTAGCTATCCAGCCTTTTGAGAGACAGGACGGCCACGAGGGACGCCGAAGAAAATGAAATACGGTAGATATGCATCTCATGTACATCGCACACTTTGAAGATTGAAGATACATGATGTAGGGAGCAAGTAGCACGTCTCGCATTAACCCCCTCGGCGAATTGAGCGGGAAGCAAGCCCCTCTGCGAGGGCCCGCGGGACGCGGCCCGGAGCAAGGGCTTGCTCCGAACCTATGCAATTATCAATATTGTATAGACCGCCGGTGTACTTCCAAGATGCCATCGCATAGAAAGTCCGAGCCGTACTCGACCGAGGACACCAGAGAAGCCTCAAACCAGACATCATGATGGTCAGCATCGTCGAGAGTTCCATGATGGGTAAGACTTGGCAGAGAGGGCAAACCGAATCCGATAGATTGGAGGCCTAGGATTGTTGAAAGTACTTAGGTTGAAGCTGTTGAAAGGGAAAAGTGATCGTGACCGGGCCCGCGCCATTCAACGTGACCCTGTGACAATGCTGTGACTCAGACGAGACGGGTCTCCCAAGACCTGCCATGGCAATCTTTGCGTTATGGGTAGGTGAGGTGCCCGCCCTCTTTCTGCACGTCTTACGAGCTTTGGCAGGTCATAAATAAAGCCGGTGGTCTCGTCTACCAGCGTAACTTTGCCGGTTCGTCGTGACCCGCACAGCGCACTGTCTGCTGATCGCATGCGCTCTGCAGAGGGCCTTGCACAGCTCACTTCAAACGAGTACCTCGTCCTGGCCGGGACGTTGCACGGCATACACGCCATCACGAGTCGTTTGTCTCCCACGGGATCCAGCTCCGGCGCGCATGTCATCGAGGCCGAGACGTTCAAGCTGACCATCCTCCTCACCGCGACCGGTGCGTGCTTCGCTCCGGCTCTGACGCATTCCTCGCGCTGATGGCGATGGCTAGGCACCAAGTTCGTGCTCATCACGTCCCTCGCGGAGCCATCGGCCAATTCAGTGCTGCAGAAGGTGTACGAGGCATATGCTGACGCCGTCATGAAAAACCCGTTCCATACGCCGGAGATGCCCATACGCACGGAGGGCTTTGACGCACGCATCACTGCATTGATCGGTTCAGGACACACATGATCATTGTGAGCTCGGATATGACTATGCTTGATGGGTTCCATGCTGTCGTAGACATTCCGTGGTCTTGTTATGAGAGCGGCTTCTTCTGAATCCATATGAAACTCCGGAGACTGTTCTGCGGGGCATGGATATTGTGCTTTCCGACTTGGCCATCATCGCATGCAAGAGAGTCGACCCGGAACGCAAGCACCGCAAGCGTTGGAGTGCCTGGTCTTACAATTGATGGGCCAACGCCCCACCTTCGAATGCTTTTGGGAGTGGTGACTTTATCAGAGTATTATATGCAGTGTAAGTACGAAAGTCTATACGCCCGCAACACAGCCATCACGCCTTGAGCACGTCCTGCAGCTCCGCCTCCACCGTGCCGATCTTCCCAAACTTCAGCTGCTCCACACCCGACCGCTCCTTCCCAATCTCGTCACCCCCACGGAGAATCACCGCGTCCTCGACGCGTGCCAGCCGCGCGACCTCCCGGCGCACATACGCGACGAGCACCGCCATCGTCGTCGGGAACGCGACATAGCGGTCCGCATGCGCCGGCTCGAAATCATGCACGCCCGACCCGTCGTCCCGCGCCTCCTCCCTCTTCAGCGCCGACGGCGTAAACTTGCCGTACTTTTCGATCTCCCCGGCCGGGTTGATTGAGCGCCGGAAGCCCTGCGAGGCTTCGGCATCGGCAGCAGAAGAGGCAGGGGCAGAGGCGTCCGGGTAGGCGATGCCCTGTGCGCCGCGCGCGCCTAGCAGGTTCCGCCAGATCGCGCCGGCCATCTCGGTGTCCGCCACGTCGTCGCGCACGAGTGCGAGGTCGAACGCCATGCCGAGTCCCGCCCACTGCTCGCGGAATATCTTCATCTGCTTCGTGACCAACGCCTCGGGCGCGCGTCTGCGCACGGGTTTTGGCGCGTCAGCGGAGGGTGCATCGGTGGGTGCGGGGGCAGGTGCTGCAGACAGAGCTTGAGGTTGGAGGACGAGGCGAATGCGGTCCTCGACGTCGAGGAAGAAGTGGTCGATGAGACCCTGGATGTGCAATTGACCGTGAGGTGCAGGTAGCGCGCGGAGACGCGTCGTTAGCATCCAGACGTGGAGATTCGTAATAGTGAACCATGACTGGAACGTCGGAGGTAGATGGCAGTCTAGAAATCCCACTGGCGTCAGCACTCCTGCTTGCGGCGCAAGGGGAAGCATGTGTATAAAGAAATATTGGTGTGGATGCGTGGCGTGGCTCTCGCCACGAGAAACGAAGCGCACTGCATGACTGGCATCTACTGCAATAATATGGGAGACGCGAGAAACGCACCACGGCTCCAGAACTCCTTTTCTTCCTCTGCGCGCCGCGCACACAGCTGCTCATACATTGCCAATGCTCTCCGCGCCGCAATCTGCTTTGGACTCGAGTACCCCAGTGCGCCAAATAGCTTCATGAAAACGCGCATCGCCATAGGGGACTGCTTGAGCTGGCGCGTCAGCCATGCCTGCGGTGGTGGAGGCGCTTTTTCGTGACGGTACGGTTTTGACGGGCCAGCGCGCGGTGCAGGCGGCGGCGTAGAGTATGCACGGGGATGGCGCGTTGAACGACGAGCAATCGCTCTTGAGGCGGGCTTGAGAGCTGGCAGCATCGCGCAGCTGGTCGGCGGTGACGCGGTGACGGAGCACTGAGGTTGGGCCGCGGCGGCGAAGCGGGAGACACGGATGGGCCGGCCCGTGCTGCCGGACGGTCACGGTCGTACATACGCTCGCGAGCCGCGAGCCGCGAGTTTTCTTCAGCTTCAGCGCTTCAGCCTGGAGTCAAAAAAATGATGAATCTAACGATCAGTCAGATCTGACTGCCGGGGCCAAGCATCCACAACAATGTCTCCTAGTACGGTGCTACATCACGCGTCACAATAGACCGACTGCAAACCAAGCGCGATACTGGCATCTGCCATTGACGACTAGCTACCCTGAGCATCTGAACATTTTGTTGACAATGACCCATTCCAGGGTGATACAGAGATCAGGAGTCCTCTGTGGCAAGGACAAGTCAACCACAGCGCAGCGAACAGCAAGGGTAGTTGCTTACAGAGTTTTTTATCGTCAAAGTCGATCCCCCGGGATGTGCAGACATCACGTAGGCCGTCCAGCAGGTGCTCCAAATGGCTGGGATGCTTCGCCAGCGGCTCTCGCAGCCTAACTTTGACTTTGCGTAACGCGGGCATGCTGCCTGTTTCACGGAGCGCAGATGTCACGGCAGCCACCTCCTCGGCCCATATCTCGTACTCCAACACCGCGAGAGCGCCAAAATTGCGCGCGAGACTGGTAGGGTTGAGGTAGGAAGATGTGATGGACAGTTCGCGCAGGACCGGCATTGTGGAGAGAACGGGATCGAGCCGTGCGGAGTAATACCTCTCTCCGGGATCTGGTGTTTGCCAGTGAATGATCGTGAGCGAGGTCATGCTGGCACCCCATCGGTTGAGAATCGTGGTGAGTGCAGCCTCCGTCATCGGAGGTTTTTCGTCGTCTTGGCTGTTGTCGAGCTTCAGTGAGGAGATCGAAGGTGCGATTTCGGATAGCGCCAAAAGATATTGATCTTGGGCAAGAGCAGGGCAAGTAAATTTGAAGCGAGTGAGGAAAGGGCAGGAGTTCGCAACAGTTGTCCAGGTGGATGCGATGCCTTCGTCTTCGCGGGGGCCAACAACATGATTGCCGGCTAGGATGACGCTTTCGATGGCCGGCCATGCTTGAAGCATGGTCAGGAAATCCGCAACTGTGCAGAAGGGTTGTTCTTCACCGCTTGAAATGGTGACCTCGTCCTCCGACCGATCAGAAATACGCACTTTCCGGAGTTTCGGGCAGGCCGTGAGCGCCTGCACGAGGGGCGTAGTGTCGGGCATCCAACCTTCGAGCCTGACTTCGACCAAGTTTGGGCACAGGGCGAGAATCTCCCCAAGTAATGTGTTCTCTACATCATCATAATCATCCCAATATGTGCCGAAATTGATGCCTCGGACGATGGCCGCCGTTGCTGGGGTCGCACGGAGTGTGTCGCGGAAGCTTTTGAGGCGTTTGCGGTTGCCATCGTCCTCGTCGTCCCCGAAGTCCTCGTCCGAGAACCTGTCGCCAAGGCAAGCGTGCGTGAAGAGCTCGCGCTTCGCGACGTCGGCCCAACGTTTGCTAACCAACGCAAGCTGGGTGAGCTCAGAGTTTGGCTCAACCTCCCACGCGTCTTCTGACTTCGTGTTCGAGAATATTTCCTGCAGGACTTCGTTGTTCAAGCGAGAAACGGGTGGCGACCTGTAGAGAGGATGAGTTGGAACAGGGTAATTGAGCGTATCATTGATGAGTACTGACGATGATGGACAACTCATGATGACTCCGGCGTGAGACGCGTCGCCTTTGGATATGAATATGCCATGAGGTCGCATTACGTCAGCGTTAGTCGACCTTGCGGCGGTCGAGAGTCGCGCTGTCTGGCCATTTCGGCAGATCCTTAGACTTTAACCTCTCCATATTTCTTCGTGAGCTTTGTGAGGAGTTCTTCCGGAGCCTGGAAGATGGTGAGGACTCGGACGACTGGCAGATGGCTTTTCCGGTCGGTCGACCGGCCCGTACTACCGCCGGACGCGCAATCACAGCGGGATCGACGAGTCGGCGTCCCAGGTCACAACACAATCCAAGCGCAATACCAAATGTGATTGACGACAAGCTACCCTAAGCATCTATATATTTTGTTGATGACAACACATTCCAAGATGATGCACAGATCAGCGGTCCTCTAGCACGGACACGTCAACCACGGCACAGCGAAACAGTAAGGGAGTTTGCTTACGGAGTCCTTCATCGTCGAAGTCGATCCCGCGGGATTTGCAGGAATCACGTAGGCCGTCGAGCAGGTCCTTCAAATCGCTGGAAAGCTTCGCAGGCCGCTCTCGCAGACTGATCTTGACTTTGCGTAGCGCGGGCATGCTGCCTGTTTCACGGAGCGCGGATGTCACGGCAGCCCCTTCCTCGGCCCTTATCTCGTACTCCAACACCGCGAGAGCGCCAAAATTGCGCGCGAGACTGGTAGGGTTGAGGTAGGAAGATGTGATGGACAGTTCGCGCAGGACCGGCATTGTGGAGAGAACGGGATCGAGCCGTGCGGAGTAATACTCCTCTCCGGGATCTGGTGCCTGCCAGTGAATGATCGTGAGCGAGGTCATGCTGGCACCCCATCGGTTGAGGATCGTGGTGAGCGCAGCCTCCGTCAGCCTATTTTTGTTGCCTTGGCCGTTGTCGAGCTCCAGTGAGGAGATGGAAGGCGCTATTTCGGATAGCGCTAGGAGATACTGGTCTTGAACCGCAGCAGGGCAAGAAATTTCTAAGCGTGTGAGGAAAGGGCAGGAATTCGCAAGAGTCGTCCAGGTAGATGCGACGTCTTCTTCGTCTTCACGGGGGCCAACAGCACCGTCGGCCAGGGTGACGCTTTGTATAGCGGGCCATGATTGGAGCATAGTCAGGAATTCCGGAGCTGTGCAGAAGGGATCGCATTCGCAACCAACGTTTTCGATGGGCCGGTCAGAGATATACACTTTCTGCAGTTTCGGGCAGGCCGCGAGAGCCTGCACGAGGGGCGCAGTGTTGGGCATCCAGCCTTGAAGCCTGACTTCGACCAAGTTCGGGCAGAGGGTGAGAATCTCCCCGAGTGTCTCGTTCTCTATTTCGTCGATATCTTCCATCCACGACCCGAAATGGATGCCTCGGACGATGGCCGCCGATGTTGGGCTCGCACGGAGCATGTCGCGGAAGCTTTTGAGGCGTTGGGCGTCGTCCGACAGCTCGCAAAGGTATACGTGCGTGAGGAGTTCACGCTTGGCCACGTCAGCCCACCGTCTGCTCACGAGTGCGAGCGCGGTGAGCTCAGAGTGTGGCTCAAGCTCCCGCCAGGCTCGAGGCTCAGGATTCATGTTCGAAAATATCTCCTGCAGGACTTCATTGGTCAGACGAGAGATGGGTGGCGACCTGATGAGTTTATGAGTTTTCAGAGAGCACTCGAGCGTATCATCAATGAGTACTGACGGTGATGGGGAGCTCATGATAGATTCTGGGAGACACGGGGCCCCGTCGCCTCCAGGTTCAATGTGAGGTCATTACGTCAAGCGCTGTCTAGCCGTCTCGGCAGATAGTTATACTTGCACAATTGTCCTTCTTCATCTTCCTTCGTGAGCTTTGTTAGGAGTTCTTTCGGAGCCTGGTCGGAATGCTCGTAGGCTGAGAGTCGAGGCAAGTCTGAACGGGCAAATGTCGGTCACGGTCGGTCGGATGGACTGGCGGGCCGTACTGCCGCCGGACGCGGCCGCCTTGTGTACTCGGACTCCGATGTTGGAACCATCATTCAACGTCGACTCGAAGCTATTACGAGTAGGTACTGGGCAAATCTACCTCGTATGTTAGACATTTTTTTGGCGCCACCCACGCTCGAAAGTGCCTCTGCCCGATTGCCGTCGAACAGGTTCTACAGTATGCCCCGCGGCCGCAATCCAACAACGGTCCAAATTGAAATGCAAGCCAACGGTGGAATGTTTTTGTTTTCGGAAAAGCTATGAAAAGATGTGAGCGGATAAGTATGATATCAATCGATTGCATGTGGGGATGTTCAAGAGGACTCGTCGACGATAGCGAATGCGAACACGAAGCTACCTCAGTCGTCTGCTATGCAAACCAACATTTTCCGAGCACTTGGTGCACATAGCCTATTAGCAGTCATCTGTGACATGAGTGAGCAATTGCGTCTGATCAAACAGCTGAAAGAGCTGCTTACGGAGTCGTTCGTCGTTGAAGTCGATCCCACGGGATTTGCAGACAACACGCAGGTCCTCAAGCAGCTTCTTTGACTTGCTGGAAAGCTTCCTCGGGCGCTGTCGCAGAGTGACCTTGAGTCTGCGTAGCGCGGGCATGCTGCCTTCTTCACGTAGGGCAAATGCCATCGCGGCCATCTCCTCGGCCCATATCTCGTACTGCAACACAGCGAGAGCTCCGAACCCGCGGGAAAGGCTGGAAGGGCTGAGGTACGACGACGGGAGGGATAGTTCGCGCAGGAGGGGCATGGCGGAGAGGATGGGATCGAGTCGTGCGGAATAATATGCTGGCGAGGGGACTTTGGGGTCCGGGTTCGGTGTCGAGTGTGTGATCGTGAGCGTGGTCATATTAGCACTCCATCGGTTGAAGATTGTGACCAATGTGGACTCCGTCATCGGGGACTTTTCGAACTCGCTGTTGTCGAACTCCAGTGAGGAGAGCGAAGGCGCGATTTCGGACAGCGCTAGGAAATATTGGTCTCGCGTCGCAGCATAGCAGGGGCATTCGAACCGTGTGAGGAGAGGACAGGAATTTGCTATGGTGACCCAGGTGGACTTGGCCACAACTTCCTCTTCCTCTTCCCGGTCTGCGAGTCCGCGAGAGCCAATAGCATGCGAGGACAGGGTGACGCTCTCGATAGCTGGCCATCCTTGGAGTAGGGTGAGGAACTGCGGAACAGTGCAGAACGGGTCGCAACCCATCTGATTTTCCATGGGTGTATCGGAGATATACACCTTTTTCAGTTTCGTGCAGGCTGCAAGCGCCTGTATGACGAGCGTAGTGCTGTGCATATATCCTTGGAGGCTGACTTCAACTTTGTTCGGGCACATGGTGAGGATTTCCCCAAGTAGGATGTTCTCCAACTCGTCATAGTCGTCCGCCCACGAGCCAAAATGGATGCCTCGGACGACGGTGGCCGACGCGGAGCTTGAGCGTTGAAGCATGTCGCGGAAGCTGTTAAGGCCTTCGGAGACCTCACGCGACTGGAAGCCAAGATAGACGTGCGTGAGGAGCTCGCACTTGGCTACGGTTGCCCATCGTTTGTTCACCAGCGCAAGCCGGGTGAGCGTAGTGTTGGGCCCAAGTTCCCACCAGCCACGTTCTGAAATTGTGTTTGAGAATATCTTCTGCAGGATTTCGTTCGTGAGGCGAGAAATGGGTGGCGACCTGTTGGATTTTATGACTTGTTAGAGAGAGCTGGAGTATAGTAAAATCATAGATGAGGACTGACGATGTCATGAAGCTCATGGTGGATGTTGAGAGACCCCGTCGCCTTCGAATTTCGAAATTCGAATGCCGCTGTTGAAGCTTGAAGTCGCCGTCCATTACTTACGTCAAGCGCCTCCAGCTGGTGCAAAGTCTGCGGGCTCTTCGTTCTTGTCCGTTAAGAACTACATATGCTAGGTTATCTTCAGACCTTCATGTTCGGTTGAACTTTCGGGTGGTAGGGTCGGAAACTGGTCGTCGGGCGTCTATGTCCGGCGGCCCGGCAAGCGCGGGCCAGCGACTTCAAGTTCCGTACACTGACTCGAGTTCACGCAAACGTTCGAAATCCACTCGCTTGGAAAATTTGAATCGCGAATATATGAGGCTTCAAAGCTTCAAAGCTTCAACATATTACGACATCTCAAGACAATGGCTTTCATCACCCGGACGTTGTCATACTATGCTGTCCGAGCCCTCTTCCTGCTTCTGCTTCTACGCCTTCAGCGCGGTCATCTGTTGGAAATGGCCTACAGTTCAGCCTTGCTAGTGCGCTGTGATAGCACGTCCACTTACCGGAATTCTGACGCAATAAACATCGCCGCGATGGTCTGCCACAGTCTTGTTCTCAATCCATCCGCTTGGCATCTGCCACGTCCGCTGCTTGCCGTCGTCCGGGCAGACCAGGACATACTTCACCTGAACACTGTGGTCGACCTTGAACCGCTTCGCGTCGCCCTGTTTACGAGCCTCTGTCGAGCTGCGCGCGGCCCTCATAGCATTTCGGATAAGGACGTAGCCGCGGGAAGAGCCTTGAGCTTCACCCGCCGTCGTCATCTGTAAAACCCACACAGTCCTCCTCCTCCGATGGCCGCCGTTGTCACCTGATGCCACTTCAACAAATAAGGCGTCGAAAAAAGGGTTGTTCGACTTGGATGGCATGTTATAATTGCCATCCACCACGTCTAAGAGAGGATCAGAGAAGTTGAGCACTACAGCTTCCCTCCTGTGCCTGACGGGCAGGAAGGAAGGCGCCCTAGGAGGTGTGGTGTCGATTGTAAACTTGGGTGTATCACCGCCGTCGCTTTTCATCTTGTAAAGCTCCAAGGTCTCCAGAGGACCTTGATACAGGTAGCGATGGGAGATCGTTTCGAAAGCCCAGTCTGCCATCAATGAAGCCGCCGCTGGGTACTCCTGACAGGTGCTGAAAAGCCTGTACGCCTCCGCCCATGCGTCTGCCAACTGCTGCGCGATTGAGACCGATTTGAAGGCGACGAGGAATTGATCGTCGTCAAGCTGGGGGTGGTCTGCGGTGGGGGTAATGGATGTGATCCTATGAGAAGTCGTCATCGCATGGATCCCGCCCGCATTCATCGCAGATACGAGGTCTATGACGTTGTCGAACGATATCTCGTACGTCGCATCACTGACGTGTCGCCTTTTTCCACAAGATTCTGTGCACGTCACGCGGTATGAATCCGACCTGCTCTACGGCAAGTTCGACCATAACTTGAATGACGATGTCGGCGGGGTGTTCGGCGGCGGTGAGCGGTACGGCGGCAGATTCCCGAAGATTCGATATCATAGTCAGGGCATCATTGACGTAACTGAGACAGGTATGAGTGGTATCCGTGGGGAGAGCCGTCTTCGCCAGCGTGGCCACCACGAGTGCGTGAAATTCGTTGTAGCGCTTGTACAGCTTGAAACTGCAACGACGGCCGCTGTCAGAATACCTCGGTTGGGCAATTAGGATGAACGCACCCGGTGACGAGCTCCTCTAGGGACCATAAAAGTAGCCCCCAACTAAGACCTCCACGCTGTTTGATCCATTCCCGATAGCGATCTGGTGCTGGAGAGCTGGCGAACACTGGAAAGATTTTGCGATTCAACAGGCCTCCAGCTGTCAGTCCAGCGGCTGCATCAATGAGAGCCCACAACGGCTTGGCTCCTTGAGGAAGCAAGGAGAGCTTGAACGGCGTGAGGAGTTTCGGGACGTAGACCTTGCCGCCATAGAAGAGATAGAACTCATCGGGTTGCCACCCAATGACAACAGGTTGGCCGAGCCCGATAATTTTCAGGAGCGCGAACCATAGGAAGATGCTTTTCCCTGGAAAAGTGTACGGTTAGCAGGGCCCACGCTATCGCAGGCTTCGAGGGCGTACCAATTCCCGGTTGTCCAGTTACGACAACTCCTGCCTCAGGACAAAGTTGGTTCAATTTGAGGATGCGGACAAGCAGCTTTTCGTACGGTTCACGAACGAATATTCGATCTAGCGTGTCGGCGAGATACGCCATTGCGGGTTGGTGGCCAGGGAAGGGAAATAGTGGTATGTTGGCCTGGGAACGGACGGCCTTCGCATTTTCAGGGTCGCGATAGTGATCATAAAGATTTTGCCATTCCCTGGGGGCCTCTGTCCAGGCGGCATTCTTGACGTGATCGGGCCAGGACCAGTCTCACTAGCATGGTGAGTCTACCAATAGCGACGGGAGATGGCCTTACTCACCACTCGTATCCGGCACCCCTTCTGGGGTAGAAGGGCTAGGGGTTAGGCGAGCTTGAAGGCGCCTCACTTCGGTCCGCGCGCCCTCGAGTGCGGCCCTGAGATCTTCTCCACGCTCTTGCAGGCTTTCCAGTTGCGCCAGTGCACGCGCTAGCGATTGTTGAAGGTCATGCCGTTGAAGTGCTTGGTCGGTGGGAGTGTATTGGTCGGGAGGGAGGGACGACATGTTGTTGTGCGGTTCAAAGGCGGTGGTGCTGCACGTGCTGGCAGCCTGCTGTCGCGTAGGCCGTTCAAGTTTGAGAGCGTTCTAGTAGCCAAGCATCTTTATCAGTTTGAGCAGTTACTGGCAAGGTCTGCTGTGAATCGAGGGATAATGCAGTGGGTGCGAGGCAAGAATCATCTTAGGAGTATCTTAGGGCCGCCGGCGCCGGCGATCGGGGGTCTTTCAACCTCTGGCATTTTGAATCTCTGGCGACAAGGCTGGCGAATGCTCAATCCACAATAGCCGCAAACGTCACCCGTGTCATCAGTTTTGCACACGTTCAATTCAGAACCAAGACAATAAGCCCTTGTAGAAATTATGCTGAGGACTAACTTGGGAACTCCCGACGTCACTACTAAAATATCTCCTCAGGCCGAGACTGCACATCACGGCCGACGACGAGGAGTCCCCGCAGATGATGCTGGTCAATTCTTCGGCGTGTGCTTCGATTTCCTGGGCGGCTGCGTGCGCGTTGCAGGATGCGACGGACCGCTGCGTGCGGAGGTGGACGTCTCGGGTGGCTCCCTAGCCGTGGCCTCCTGTGCATCCGCAAATTGTCTAAGTGAGGAGAGGGTGGGTCCAGCAATCCGCTGGCGTTTGGATGACCCAGAGCCTACGCTGCCGTCGGTGATTCGCGACATGGAGGTTGCGTGGCTATCTCTTGCGTCCGAGTAGCCGCGCTTGTTCACGGTCGGGAGCCCAGCTGCGAGAATGCTGGGAAGACCGATGTCCTGGAACATAGCGCCTGCGTCCGTTAGCCATTCTTTGATGGCGAGGTTGTCGTCGAAAATCTTCAGGGCGGCGGTCGCATCTTGAAGGTGCCCACGGGCGATGTCTGCCTTGCCATCCGGCATGACAAAAGAGAGAAATTCTGGCGGAATGTAGAGGACCCCAAAGAGTGACTGGAGATCCTGGACAATGTTGGCACAGGGCATCGGGAGCTGCGGGCGCCACTCATCCATGTCGAACAGAGCGCGAGAGAACCATTGCTTCTTGCCACGACCGCCTTTGGCTGTACCGTCAACACCTGCCCCAAAATTGTTGTAAAGGTCATGGAAGAGGTCGTTCAAGCAGTCAATTCCGGAGGAGCGATAGCGCAGGAGGTGGTACATCAGGACGTGCACAAACGACTCTAGGTCATCGGAGAACTCGTGGCGTTTCTTCGGATCGAGGAGTCGAACACCAGAGATGAACTGCCAGGTTCCCTGAAGGACTATTGAGTCAGCGTACAGAATGTGGAGAAGAACAACGGACCGTGCGGAAAGTCTGCCTTGCTACCTCCTCTTCATCGGGCTTGAGGATCTTCGCCATTTCCCAATCTATCAACAGACCGCCGTTTTGACCGGGAGCAAACATCACATTCCCCGCACTAACATCACGGTGGAGAATGTGGGCCTTCTCAAATGCAACGCTGTGCGCTGCGACGGCAACAAATTGAGCATTCGGGACGATTTACGAAACTCGAGGTCAAGACGTACCCTTGATGGCATCGCGTATGGCTTTACAGAGCTGCTTCGTGCTCGGGAACATGCTCAGTTTGGTCCCAATCGTCTTCCAAGCCTGACGGTAGTGGACGTGTTGCGTGAGGCTCTTCAGCTTGCAGGCCCACTTGGCGTCCCGCAAGGACTCCACGAGGGTTTCTTGCGAGACGCCGTTGACCATGACATCCCCGGCACACAGCAGTTCCGGGATGTGAGGCACTTCCTGGGAGTGTAGCAGCCGGTAGATGTCGCCTTCCTTCTCTAATCCCACGATGCGCCACGAGTCCTTGATCCATACACACGAGTTGTGCTCCGGGTCGAACGCGACGAAGCCGACAGTGCCTCGACCGGCAAGGGCGGGACTATGGAGAAGAGCCTTGGGGCGGGGCGCAATGAAACAAAAGTCCTTCTTGTCCTTGTCATCATGAATATGGAACTTGAAGAACTCCTCTTCGAGCGCGAGCTCTGCTCCTTCATAGTGGCGCTCCGCGATGAGGCGTTCCGTCGCACGCTCCCGCTCCTGCGCCGACGCAACTGTGACCGAAGTGTCGCGACCGCGCCGAGCCGCGTCGAGGCTGGAGAAGCGCCAGAAGAATTCCGCAAGCGTCTTGGGGTCTTCGACGAAGTTGAATCTCTCAGAGACGGCAGTCGCGCTGCGGTCCCAATAGATGAGGCGCGCTTGATCCCCCATCAAGCAAATGGAGAGGGTGGACGTCCGAAACTGGCTGATGTGCTGCGCGTGAGCGTAAGAGGCTATCTGGCCACGTGCGGAGTTCGCTTTATTCGTGCGATGCTCGAACTCGAAGGTTTTGCGGTCGACATTCTTGGCTGGGTCCTGGAAAGGGTCGTCCGCAAGGGGCTTGACCTCGATACACAGCTCGACCTTGGTCCATTCGACGTTGTCCAAAGGCGGGTCGACGGGGCGCTGACCAGAGAAGACGGAGATGTCTGGCTTGCGGTATTTTTTGAAGTTCGTGTCGCCCTTCTGGTGCGTGTCAACGAACACCAATCCAGGACAGAACGGCGAGGCGTGCATGGCCTCGACCTGTAGTGATCGTGATAAGTTGGCGAAACGGGCGGTTGTATATAAACGACGCACGAATGCTCCGTGATACGCTCCCTCTCCTTCCGGGACAGTAAAGTTGATTCGGCCTGCCGGTCGCCTCTTCTTGATCGACGGGACGAATTTCGCCAGAAATTTCGCAACAGGCATCGGTCCAACGAACATGTGCTTCAAGTCCTCTGCCATTTTGACGTACTCGACTTGAGCGAGTTGCGGGTGGAGCGACCACGGCTGCGTGCCTGTGAGTGTGTGTTTAATCGGGGTGCTTTGTAGTTTGACAGAAGACATGATGAGATGAAGAGAGCAGAGGGAGACGTGTCGCACTCACCTAGCGCGTTGGTTTTATGCACAACAGGCAGACGGCCACACTGATTCAGGGACAATGGGAAAGAGGTTGGCGGTGTGGCCGTCGCAGCACGAGGCGCTGCTTTGCAAGGCCGGTATCACGGAGATATGTTCTAGAAGTACGAAATTATTAATTGACGGTTTAAGCAGTAGTAAAATGTTCCACCTAGACAGTCCTCAAGTTCGGGTGGCGACGTACTTGTGAGGGCCAGTAGCTCAGCCGCAGTTCTCCGGAGATGCAAGCAGTGTCGTGACAGCTACAGCGAGCCCGATGTCTGCAGTCTGGGCAAAGCTGAAAGCAGGCTAAGCGGACGTGAAGAACCAGAGAGCGAACAATGAAGCCGCATGTTGAACTTCGAGGACAAGTCGCGTCCAGGCTATGCGCGCCGGCTTGCCGAAGCAACGTGTGCTGACGGGCCGGAAGCCCCCGGGCCGTCGACTTTTGAACCCGGCTGCGCCGGCTGTGACGTCGACTTGCCCTCCTCGACCACGTACAGCGTCTCCGGATCCCGCGCCTCCTGCCACCTCGCCTAATGCTCATGCTTTGCGTGCTTTCATTTTTGCCGTACAAAAAACAAACACCGCTCGGCCTTTCCGGATGATGACTCGATCGATCCTCTACTCAACGCAAGTGCGCTAGTGAGCAGTCCCGGTGTGGTTCTTGAAGTGATACTTATTAATTCATTGATTACCATCCAATTAGCATCTAGGCTGTCGTACTCTGCTCATCTGTGCTCGCTGGGTCGCATCCTTGGCTTAGCGCTCAGCGCTCAGCAAGCCTCGGCTCTGTAGCCCGCGTGGTGCATGATGACAAGGCTGTAGTGCATCCAGTGCTGGAGAAGGACGACAGCGTGCTGCGGAGGGGAATGCGGAGGGGAAGACGCGTCTCCCAGCCTTGCCACTACGATTGCGTGAAGTTCCTCGTAGTGCATGTGCAGTTTCAACCTGCAACGACACCCGCTTCTCAGACTATTTCATTTGTGCAAGTCAGGATTAACGCACCCCGCGACAAGCTCCTCTCGGGACCATAAAGGTAGCCCCCATATAAGAGCTTTACGTGGTCCCATCCGTATGTCATTGCCATCGCCTATTGGGAAAGCGCTGGAGAAAACTGGGAAGATCTTGGCATCCGCCAGCGCTTCAGGCGTCAGCGTCATGCCTCCAACGCAGGGTGTGTCAATGAGAGCCCACATCGGCTCGGGTCCGTGGGGAAGCATGGTGAAGTCGAACACGGTCGATATTTTCTGGGTGTAGACCTTCCCACTGTAGAACAGATAGAGACACCCGTATTTCCACCCAAAGACAACAGGTTCACCGCGCCCAAGAATTTTTATCAGCAGTCACTACGCATAGGAAGATGCTCTTCCCTCTGCATAGTTGTACGGTTAGCATCGCCCACACTATCGCAGATTTTGAGGGCGTACCGATGCAGGGCTGTCCAGTTATGACAACACCCTTTTCCAGGACGAGTTTGTTGCAATTCGAGAATCCGGCCCAGCAGCTCGTGGTAGGGTTTACGCATGAGTATTCGATCAAGCGTGTCGACAAGAAACGACATTTCGGGCTTAGCCCCGGGGAATAGTTGTATGATCTGCTGGGAAAGGGCGGCTTCCGCGTTCGCAGTGACGCGGTAGTAAGCATAGAGAAATTGCCATTCATTGGGGGCCCTTTTCCAGTGTCTGCGAGCGTCGTCGGTCCAGGTCCAGATCCCCTCTGACCCGGCATGGTGAGCCTGCCAATAGCGAAAGGAGATGGCCTTAATTGCTCACTACTCGTCTCCGGCGCGCAAGAGCTACTAGTAGGCGCTTGGCCAGAAAGCCTGGCTTCCAACTAGTCTTCTATGGTAAGGTCAGCCACGGAGACTACTTACCTTAGTCCTAGCGATGCGGCCGACGCGGCCGCTGCACGTGCCTCACGGTACATAGTCTCCCTGAGGCAGAGTAGCTAGATTCAACCCTTCGCAAGCTCAGGGATCATTACCTCACGGCTCAGATGATCCTGAGTCTTGAATCTAGCTATGTACTAGTACTCTGCCTCAGGGAGACTTCCCCTGACTACCCCGACGGCGGACGCGCCAGTCTTTCCCGCGTACATCTTGTTGAAAGTCTTCCTTTGTAATTAGGATGACGGCGCACGGCTCGTCGATCGGAATATGCAGCGCGAGGTGCCTGAGGGGGGGAGAGGGCTCGTTCAGCCAGCGGGGAGTGTTCCTCACGGTTCGCTGCTTCCCACCTGACTTTGCGGGGGACGCGGGCGGGCGGGGAATCGACCATGATGAGATGAATACCATGATGAGATGAATACCATGATGAGATGAATTGGAATGGCATTGGCAGACAGGATGAATTGGCGAGGTAGTCTTCAATTGTGGCCAGCACCTATGGACGTTGCGACGACGTTGTAAGGCAAGCATGTATAGCTCAATTCAAATCGCCGGTCAATACTATCGCGATGGCCTGGTCAGCGCACTTACTTCTCTCAGGCTGTCTTGACGATAACACTCAAAAATCCAAGGCTAATCGGAGAATGAGCGAGCTCAGCTAGATTTCCAAGTATTATGCAAGCCTATCGTGTCGTCATGCCCATTGACCGGTCCTCCAGAACCCGAGACCAACGCTCCCTCAGACCCGCTCGTGTCCCTCGCGCCCCCACCACCCTTACCCTCCAAAACAGCGACGTCACCGACGATCGCCTTGCCCTTCACGTTGTCCGCGCGCAGGCGTTCCAGGTGGTCGAGGTACGCCGCATCGACGCCGCCAGTGACGTACTCACCCGTGAACACGGAGCAGTCGAAGGACGCGATCGCGGGGTTGAACTGGCGCACGGAGGAGATGAGGTCCGGCAGCGTCTGGAAGATGACGAGGTCCGCGCCGATCGCGTCGCTGATTTGCTCGACCGTGCGGCCGTGCCCGACGAGTTCGTAGCGGGAGGGCATATCGATGCCGTAGACGTTGGGGAATCTTTCGCTCGTCAGCGCGGCCGGGAGTGGTTGAGCGGTAGGGCATACCGTATTGGGGGCGCACAGCTTGCAACGATGACCTGTTTCGCGCCCACGTCTTTCGCCATTTGAATTATCTCCTTCGATGTCGTTCCCCTTACAATAGAATCTGACGCAACGGTTAGCGTTGGGCTAGCCAAAGTATCGATGGGCTTACCATCGACCAAGAGTACGTTCTTGTTCGCAAACTCAAGAGCCATAGCGTTAAGCTTCTTTCGTACATTCTTTCTCCTGAAATGATTCATGAGCATCTGCGGATGCCATCGTTACTGAACACGCACCGCATCTGCTGCCCCGGCATGATGAATGTCCGCCCCACGTAGCGATTCTTGATGAACCCCTCCCGATAAGGCAGTTTGAGCTGTTGCGCGAGATTGAGCGCGGCGACGCGCGACGTGTCCGGCACGGGGATGACAACGTCCACCTCGATCTTCTTCTCCGCAAGCACGCGGCGCACCTCCTCCGCAAGCGCGTCGCCCATCGCCATGCGGCTGCGGTACACGCTGATGCCGTCGAGCACCGAGTCCGGGCGCGCAAAGTACACGAACTCGAAGATGTCCGGAGCGAACGCCGCGGGCGGCGCGACCTGGCGGCGCGAGACGGACGCGCGGGTGATGATGACCGCCTCGCCCGGGCGCACGTCCTCCCACCCGCCGAACCCGCTCGCGTCCGCGACGACACTCTCGCTCGCGAACATCCAGTCGCGCCCGCCCGCGGCCGCGCGCGACGCCATGCCGACGGGGCGGATGCCGTTCGGGTCGCGGAACGCGATGATGCCAAAGCCCGCGAGCATCGCGACGCACGCGTAAGCGCCCTTTGCCTGCGCCATGAGCCCCCCGATGGCAGTGAATATGTCCTCCTCGTTGATACGGAACTTGCCCGTCTTCTGCAACTCGTTCGCAAATATGTTCAGCAGGAGCTCTGAGTCTGAGGAGGTGTTGATGTGCCGGTGTGCGTCTGCGTCCATGAAGTGCAGCAGCGATCCAGTATTGATGAGATTTCCATTCTGTTGCGCACATGATGTGAGCGATGAACCGAGGCGATGAGACATGAGGACGCACATGAGCAAATACGATACCATAGGGTGAATTAACGTAGAAAGGCTGGGCCTCAGCGTGGTTAGCGCTGCCCGCCGTCGGATAGCGTACTGTCGACATCCATCAGCACCTCCCCCGGCGACGACGACAGCAGCAACGCACCATGTCCAATCCCCATTCCCCCAACCAATCGAGCGATAGCATTGCTGTCGAATACATCACGGACCATGCCGTTTGCTTTACACTGAAAAAAGCGGCCCTTCGGCCCTCCTGTCACGATCCCGCATGCATCCTGGCCCCGATGTTGCAGTAATGACAAGCCCTCAGCAATTTCGGAAGCGGCGTCGGTGGAGGGGTCGTGCAGCAGAAGGCCCAGAATCCCGCACACTGTGAAGAGAGTCGGCGGATCAGTGGCAGATAGGTCGAGCTATAATTGCTGGAGCTCACTTCTATTATTCTATAATCAGCGATCAAGAGTCGAGGTCGCTGTCGCGATCAGCGACGACGGGGCGACGGCGTGCGTGCGGTTGTCTTGCTAGGTGAGACGGGGGTCGATGGGACGGAAGAAAGACATAGTAGCTGCTGATTGACTTCCGGAAATTTTCAGAGCCAACTCGTCAGCTAGATCCGATGTAGCCTGTTGTGCCCGTGACTGGCGGACATGAATTCATGAACTCGACAATCTGGCAGTGTACAACGTGATCAGGGAACTCATTACGCGGTTGAGCGCGTGTGTATTCCAAAGCAGTAGTAGGATACAGGGTAAAGTGCGACGACGTCTATAATCCAAGACAGTAGTGGTAACAGGGTGATCGTATGGCAAACGAGTGCGGATGAGATGGCGGGGGTGGGGTCAATGGGGGCGTGAGAGGCACTGAGTTGAACTGTGCGAGGTTGCCAGATGGTTGTTGAGACGACGTGATGCAAGCGATAATAATAATAGTGCGGAAGGATGAACTTCCGGTGATGTGCGCGGATGAGGCGTGACGCTGAAACTCAGAGCACGAGAACAACTATCGGCAAGCTCAGAGGATGAGCTGCTTGGGCTTCTCCCAGTTGTAGTCCGGGTTACCTATGAAGCACCTTGTTAGCGGCGGGAGATAGACAGAGCGGCAGGCGCGTACCAAAGTGGCCGTAAGACGCGGTCTTGCGGTAGATCGGCTTTTGGAGGTCAAGTTGCTTGACTAAAGGTTGCGAGCGAACTTAGCAGCTGTTCTTGTGGGCACGGCAACGGATACGTACCAATTACACCGGGCCGGAGATCCCAGTTCTTGCGGATGATGTCGACGAGCTCCTCATCGGTCTTCTTGCCAGTGCTGTACGTGTCGACGTAGATCGACAACGGCTCAGCAACACCGATGGCGTACGAGAGCTGCACGAGAGCGCGACGCGCGAGGCCAGCCGACACCAGGGACTTGGCTGCAACGAGGTCAGCCATGTGCGGATTCGGGCATACGGATTTACGCACCGATCCACCGCGCGGTGTACGCCGCGGAGCGGTCGACCTTGGAGAAGTCCTTCCCAGAGAACGCGCCTCCTCCGTGGGCACCCCAGCCGCCGTACGTGTCAACGATGATCTTGCGGCCAGTCAGACCAGCATCACCCTGGGGTCCACCGATAACGAAGCGACCAGATGGTTGAATCTGGACCAATCTAGGGTCAAACAACTGTACAACGAGACAAATGGACAGCGGCGTACGTGGTAGATTGTCCGGTCATCGAGGAGATTCGCAGGGATGACCTGCTTGACGATCTTGTCCAGGATCTCCTTGCGGAGGTCCTCCGTGGAGATTTCCTCGGCGTGCTGCGTCGAGATGACGATGGTGTCGACGCGAAGGGGGATCGTCGCGCCGCCATCCTTCTTGTACTCGATGGTGACCTGCGTCTTCGAGTCGGGGCGGAGCCACGGGAGCACGCCGGCACGGCGCGCGACGGCCATGGCGAGGTTGAGCTTGTGCGCAAGCATGATGGTGAGGGGCATGAGCTCCGGCGTCTCGTCCGTCGCGTACCCGAACATGATGCCCTGGTCACCCGCGCCATGGTCCTCGAGCGAGCCGTGGTCAAGGCCCTGAGCGATGTCGGGCGACTGCTGCTCGATCGCGACGAGGATGTTGCACGTCTTGTAGTCGAAGCCCTTGGACGAGTCGTCGTACCCGATCTCCTTGATAGCGTTGCGAATGACCTTCTGGTAGTCGAGCTGCGCCTTGGTCGTGATCTCGCCGAAAACCATGATCATGCCCGTCTTGGACGCGGTTTCGCAGGCGACCTTGGAGAACGGATCCTGCTCGAGGCAGGCGTCGAGCTATAAGGGACGAGGCCTCAGTCCCATGCACGCATGTAAAGCCTAAGAAACTCACGATGGCATCCGAAACCTGGTCACAAATCTTATCTGCGTTGTCTATGAGCACACGTAGCAGAGGTGACTTTGCATACAGCGCGTACCAGGGTGACCCTCGCCAACGGACTCAGAGGTGAACAGGAAGTGGCCTGGCGCCAGCGCAGCGTGCACGGGTGACATCGTTGACGTATATGAGGAGAGTACGGGGTCGGGGAAGAGAGAAAGAGTGGGAGACGCTCTGGGGAGTTGGGAAGAAATCGCGGTGACACGACCCGAACTTTTATATAAATTTCCTGCAGCAAAATTGTCTTACGTAATGGGCCAGAGACATATCACGCCATCTCAGGCCATTCCCATTTCCCAAGCAGAGATCGATGCACGAGGTTGTTTATGTCTACAAATCCTACACATGAGCACTTCTATACTACTCCCTGGGGCACGCATTGAAAGCGTGCCCGCTTATCACTGTCCACGACAATACGTACTACCAAAGGCCCACGCCGAGAGGGTCGATATCTTTGCCTGGCGCGGCGGGCGGCTTGGGAGGCGGCGGTGTATCGGGCGCCTTGGCTGGAGGCAGGTCGACCACGCTCCTGTCTGACGGCATCTCTGTGAACAAGTCCTCCGCGCCGAGGGTGCTGCGAGGCGTCTGCACTCTGACTGACGCGGCGCGCGCATTGGTCGGATCGGCGGGCAGCCCGCTGCCCGCCGTCTCCTGCACACCTGCCCCAGCGCTGAAGAGGTCACCGAGCGGCGAATGCGCAGACCGCGGGGGAGGCACCGCACGCGTCGTGTTCCACGGGTTGTCCGCGAAGAGCGAAGCGGACGACTCCGCGGGCTGCTTCACGGACGCCCACGGGTTCGCCGACACCGTCCCCGCCGCGAACGGGCTCGGGCGCGCCACCTCCGGCTCGCCGCCCCACCCGCTGAGCTCGTCCTTCCCTCGCAGTTCACCCCCGCGACCGTCCCCCGCGTCCCCCGCGCCGCCGATGCTCAGCCCGCGCAGGTCCTTCGCGACGCCGCCGTACGCGTCCTGCACGACGGAGAACGCCGCGCCCGCGCCCGACGACAGCTTTCCCCACACCGACTTCATCCCCCCACCAGACGCACCGAACAGGTCTGTCGGGCGCCCCGCCGCTGGCTGGCGTGCGCGGCTAGGTGAGGGCGGCGGGCGGGGCGAGGGCAGCCGCTCCGACGGGGACGCAGAAAGCGGGCTCGCAGTGCGCGCGGGCGTGCTGAGGTCGAAAATGCTGTTGGACGCAGACGGCGCGGCGGACGGCGGCGGGGAAACGACGGGCGGCGTCGCAGGGTGTGAAGTCGGCGTCACGGGGCGCATGATGGCGGGGTCGTCTTCCGCGTTTTCAATCGGCGCCACCACCTCCGGTCCTGGCAATGGCGCAGCGACGAACCTGCCATTCATCTCCTCATCTCCGCGCCCGTACAGCTCGTGCCAAAAGCGCATGTCCTTCGGATTGGGCATGAGTACGCCCTGGTCTGCCTTGGGCGCGCGGCTGTCGGGGTCGTCCAGCTCGGGTTTGTAGGACGGATTCAAATATTTCTCCGCGCGCGGGGCCGAGTTGAGATAGTCCCACACGGAAGTTGTGCGCTCGTACGCCGACGGCTCACCCGCGCGACGCTCGCGCTCAGTGTTGAACAGGAAGGAACCGAACTGGCACGAGTAGAGGTGATAATGCAGCTCGCGTAGGAACCGCTCGTCGAACTCGAACCGCTCGGGGAACTGCCGCTGGATGTTGCGCACGACCTCGAGAAACTGGTGGAACACGGGGCTCGTCTCCTTGATGTGGTGGTTCGACGCGAAGCGGTTCTGCACTGACGCCAGGAATGCCTGAGCAGCCTCCGCGCCTCCGCCGGCACCGGCGCCCTCGGCTGGCGACAGGAAAAACTTCTCTGAGGAGAGGTGCCCACACCGGTCAAGGTATTTGTGCCCAAAGCTGAGCCAGTCCTTCTCGACAAGCACCTGGAACCCGCGCACGGTGCGGTAGTATGGGTCGAGGCACAACTGCGCGACGGCGGATAGCTGCGACGTGCGGTCCCATCCATCCGAGCAGTGGATGAGCACGTGGGACGAATTGATGTGCACGTTGCGCACGATGACCACCGAGCCCTCCAGAATGCCCACAAGGTGCCGCAGCCAACCCGAGCGGCGCAGAGCCTGCCGGTCGACGGGCAGCGTGACCGCCGTCGTACCCGGAATGTCGCCTGCAACGCTCGAAGCGAGAGCCTCCGACTCGCGCAGCGCCTCCACGACTCTGCCGAGCGACTCGCGCATGGCGTGGATGTGGTCTATGCCAAGGTACGCCTTTCTGCAGTCCTTGTAGTGGTCCATGTTCTCGGTGCCCGCGCCCTTGGCAGTATTCGCCATGGCATTGGTTGTCGGCCGCGCGTCGACAATAAGGTTCGTTGTGGTGGCTCCAAAGACGGGGCCGGACGTGGCGCGCGAGTCGGGCGCGGTGTGAGACAGGAAGATGGCTTCGACGAGCTTCTCGTCTTGGATTGAGCGGGCGTTCGTTAAGCCGACCATAGGCTGGCTAGAGCGCGTAATGCTCCCCTGCGGATAGTCAGCAACTGCAGACTGAAGGAAATTGGTCACTCACGTAGTTAGACCAATGTAGGTAGGTCAACGCGGGTATTCGACCCTTACTCCGGTACTTCACCGCATACTGCAGCGTAGCGTCACTGATCCTCGTCGGCACAACAAGCCGCGATGGATATGTTGGAGAGAACTGTATACTGCATTTCATATGAATATCTTTGGCGCGGAGGGAGACGAGCAGCGTACGGCGTAGTCTTTGTTTATATCAGTGAAGCGCCATGCTTTTGAGCGCGTGCCCACGCCCATGCGCCCAAACTCCTCGCGCGGAGAGTAGAGCGTCCACCCGCCCGTGGCCGTCAGCGGGGGATTCGGAACGTAGAAGAACGCGTACAACTGGGAAACGGAGGCTAAGATTGGGGGGTCAGAGCTGTGCACGGAGGAGACGGGGCGTGCGTACTAGTGACAGTCAGCTCCTTGACACTGTCAAACACATCCCCCGCCTCTGTGTCTTTTTCGAAGGAGAGCGAGAAAGTCTCGAAGGTGCGACACCGGAAGGTAATGGGACATTGGCCGCTGAGCGTTTGCGGCAGACGCGTAACGAGATTGATCAAGGGGTACGGAACCTGAGCCATCGAAGTAAACCACATGAATCGAGAAGGCAAAGGTCACTCACCCACATCTCCTCCTCGCCGCCATCCTGGTATGAGAAGATGAGATGGTGAGCAGTTAAGTGGAGTGTACCCAGAGAGCTCTTGCCCGATCGGCTGCAGAGCACATTCAAGACCTAACGAAGCCATAAGCGCATTGATATCTCGCGCGTGTTGAGCACCGCACCTTGGATATTCGGATGGCGTCCATGGTCAGAGGACGATGTCGCCCAAACGGCGGAGTGAGCGTGTCGGTGTGACTCGGACGTATGGTGACATATTTGTGACCGGCCGAGCGTCACGGTGACGACGTAAGGATGTTGCTCAAGGGGCACATCATTCACTTGCTTCTTTGAAGTTCTCTTGAATCACACCTCAACGATGGTCTGTGTACAGTACAAAAGCCTTGATTGTTTTCCCTACCGGCCTCTAGCTGGTTGGCACAATATATATATATCAATCCCTGAGGCTCCTGCGGCTCTGTGGACCGCAGACTTGAGCGGGCCCAGGGCCCTCGAGGACCATGTGCGTTGATTGATCCGGCCCAGCTCCATAGTCGAGGTATCTGGTCTATGGCGCCGCCTGGAGATAGAGTCGAATGATTGATGTGTAGGGCCCAAGAGAGATGAGATATGTCGGCGGCAGATTGCATGCGCTGCGAGTTGGTTGAAGTTGGCATCAGCAAGGCAGTCACAGGCAGTCATCAACTCGGAGCGCGTGGGTTGTGGTGGGAATATGCTGGAAGTGGTGGTACAGTACATAGCATTGTAACATAGCACACCTACCCGTCGACGAATAAGATAGGGGTAGCGGGTGCGACTATGTAGAGTACTAGTCTTCGTTGCCGACCTTGCGCGCAATACAGAGGAATACAGTCGTTCCGCCACTACGTAGAGTCCTTGGCGACTACTGTGCTGGTGGTTGGTTGGTGGAGATGTTGCTGGGTGTACGTATGCAGCTGTATGCAGTCGGAAGGGCCTGGCCACACGGGATGTGATCTCGTCCGACACTGGGCAGGGGCGACCATCAACTGATCAGTGTTGTCTTCGAATTCCCGAGGTCTTGTGAGCTACGGAGACGAGGAACGTTCTCGAGCTCGTTCTGACCGCAGGCAAGATCAAGGCAAGAAATTGCGACGAGCAACCCGACATGCCCGCATCAAAAATCCCACGTCAACGAACATCAACCTACGACGACCGACGACTGACGACTCAGACCCCTACAGAACATCACCCTCACACAATGATACTTGGTCGAGCCAAAGCGTAGCCAATGCATTGTCACTACATAGCCCAGCTATCATAATATACCACAGAAATAAATGAGGGCATCCAGCAACGGGGCGTCACAGCGCCCATTAGCACCCGGGTATCCCAAAACCAGTGTCCCATCCCATCCGTCGACGGTGAATTACAGCAGGAGGCCGGCAGCGAGGCCCGCGACGGCGAGGATCGCGCCGGACGCGGCGGTGCGCGCGGCGCCGTTGGGCGTTGACGTGCCGGACGCGGACGCGGAGGGCGTGGAGCCGGAGCTGGTGCCGGACGCGGCGCCGGACGTGGCGGAGGCGGCGGCAGAGCTTGCGGGTGCGCCGCTGGTGGGGTCCGACGTGTTGGCGGCGCCCTGGAACATCGCGAACGACTTCTCGGCGGTCGGGTTCACGGCGAACACCATGCCCTTTTCGCAGTGACTGCGGGTGAGGAGCGGGGTTAGTGATGGGGGATGGTTGGCAAGGGGATGGGATGGGGACGTACCCGGTCTGCTTGCAGTAGAACCAGAGGGGCGTGGTCGCGTTGACGGTGACGGTGAGCGAGGGCACGCTGGTCGCGCCTGCGGCGACCGCCTGGAAGCCCGAGTCGATGCCGCCGGCGAGGGACTCGCACGGCGCGGCGAACGAGGACTGCGTCACGGTCTATGAGGCGGACTGTGTCAGCAAAAAATTCGGCCTGGAAGGGCATGTGGTGGAGAAACGCACGTGGTTCTTGGCCATGAAGAGGAAGGAGATGGTGTCGCCGACAGCAGCGGTGACGGTGGGCGGGTCGAACGTGAGGCCCTGGTTGGCACCGATCTGGACCTGGAAGTTCTGCTGCGCCGAGACGGCGAGGACGGGGAGAAGGGCGGCGGCGGCGGTGGAGAAGCGCATTGTGCTGGTCTTAAGTGGTGCGTTGGGACTGAAAGAGTGCAGGAGATTCTGAGGTATGAATATGGACTATCGAGAACTAAAAAAAAATGGTCAGTGAGCTGGGGACGGGGGGAGGGGGAGGGGAGGACGCACCCTGCTCGGGAAAGTGACAACAACGAAAGACTGGCTGGCCGGGGGTGAACGTAAACGATAAGGAGCATGCCGCGCGGGGGGGGGCCTTATATACGCGGGGGACCTAGGAACCGGAAGACCCAATCAGCGCGCGCGGGAACGCTGCCATGGCAACGGGCTTGTCCTTTCAAAGAAGTCCCCGCTTGTACCCGCGGCAAATTTCTTTGTTCGAGGTTCGAGGCGAGGCGATTCTGCGGCGCAGATAGCAGCATGATGTACGTGAAGCACGCACGCGGTCGATAGGCCAGGGCGCAGACTGGCGTGCGGCGACAACGTGTGGGAGGCCTGGCGGTGCGATGATGTTCTGCTCCTTGGCAGCTGACCGCAAAACAAATTTCACTGCATATCTCGAGGGTCCAAGCTGGCAGATGCAATCAAATCAAAGATTCCAGATCAATTCCGGATGCCGTCGTGTGGGGAAATGGTCCACGGACCGGCCGGCCTCGGAGACCCCCTCGGTCTCCGCATCGGGGTCCACACCCCGCCCACCGCCGGGCCATACCTCCGAGTCCTCTTCAAGTTAAGTTGTCCTGCAATGTCTTCCGCACTCAGACTACTCTCGCTCGCGCGCCTCTCGCTCGCGCGCCCACACACCGCACGCACGTACGCGCGCACGTTCACGGCGTCTGCGCGCGCGCAGGAGCACTATCTAGACGCCAGCCAGGAGGTGCGCACCACGACGCTATGACGCACGTCCTGCTGCTCACCGCCGTGTATAACGATATCCCGCACAGACATTCGACAAAGTGACGACTGCTACCGCGCGCAATGAGCGTGTCGTGCTCGTCGACTTCTACGCAGAGTGCGTCGTTCCACATCCTTGCTCGCCGGTGCTGAGTAAGTCCCAGCTGGTGCGGCCCGTGCAAGATGCTCTCGCCCGTGCTCGAGCAGCTCACCGCAGACCCCACCGTCGCCTCCGGCTCTGGACGGCCGCTCGACCTCGTCACCGTGAACACCGACGAGCAGGTCGCGCTCGCCGCGCAGTTCAAGGCATGTCTCCCTGCTCTGCGTGTGTGTGCCATAGCTGAATGGATCCTCGCCAGGTCTCGTCGATACCGACCGTCGTCGCGTTCAAGGACGGGCAGCCTGTGAGCCAGTTCGTCGGCGCGCTGAACGAGCCCGGCGTGCGCAAGTTCTTGGAGTCGATATGATTTGTATAGTTGCGTATTCATGCATGCAATGCAGTATGTTTGATCATATCATTGTCATTGTGTGTGGGTAATCTATGCTACATTTCACGACCAGCGTGGTTCTCAATGATGTCTGGGTCACTAATACCTCCCCCTCCACGCGGCATTCTCACCCGCACACAGGGCCCCGCGCTCCTCCTCGTCGCGCGCGTCGTCCTCGGGCGAGACACACGCCTCCAGCGCGACGACAAATAGCCCGCCGATGAGCGCGACGCCCGCAAGCGCGAGGATGGTGAGGAGCACGTACTGCGCGGCGGGGCTCGAGAGCGCGACGCCGAGCATGGGCACGGGTGGGGGCCCGCGTGCGGTGAGTGAGTGGGTGGGATCCGGTGCGACAGGGGTCGTCGTCTGCGGTAGCGGGGCCGCGTCTGCGTCCGGGGGAGGGGGGATGCCGGCGCCGGCGAGCGCGGAGAGGGTCATGGTCGCATCTGGCAGCGCGAGCGTTGTAGGTGTGGGTGCGAGAGCGGATGGGCTGCTGAGCGCAGGGCCTGCGATGGCATGTCTGTGTGCGGGCGGATTAACGGTGTGTTATAGGGAGTCGGGCGGCGCGGCTTACCCAGCATGGATGCAGACCAGAACCAGAGACGCAGCAAAGCAAGTGTACATGGATAAATATATAAGGGTGTGGTGGGTATGGTGGGTATGGTGGGTGTTAGTGGGTGAGTTTGTGGATGGGACAGGGAGGCGGGGAAGGCGGGTTATATCGCGGTTGCGGTTGTCTCGCTGGGAATGAGACTACTGACTGCGGCGCGGAAGCTCGGAAAGTGCTTGCGGGCGCAGATGTGCCGGCAACAGGGAGCATCGCGAGTTGTAGCCAGCCAGAGCAGCGAGAGCGAGAGCCAGAGTCAGAGCTAGGACACTTGAGTGTTGTGGTGAGGAGAACTTGAATATGTCAGGGGCAGCGCGCGACGGAGGGCGGCAAACGCCGGTGCGGCCTGAGAGCGTGACCGCCATCAACAGCAGAATTATCCGCCTCCCACTTTCTCCCATCATCCCTCCTCTTCATCCTCCCTCCTTCCTTCCTTCCTTTCTATCCCGTATTTCTTCTCCTTTTCTTGCCTCAACCCCGAGTCCACCGCAGTCCGCACAGAACGCACACCGCAGCGTCGTGTCGCCGTCTGCCCGCGATCTAGAGTCTAGGTGCGTACGTCCGTCCGCCCTTTTACGTGGGAGGGAGGCAGATATACCGTCGACACATCCCCATCCCCATCCCCATCCCTGCCGTCCGACTGCCCCACTCCCACCGCGCCGCTGCAGATTGCTGACTCACTGCGCAGCGCGACCCACTCCCCGCCCGCCCGCACCAAAACCCCGCCCGCCCGCCCGCCCGCCCGCCCGCCCGCCCGCCCGCCCGCCTACTGCCATGTCGTCGCGGCCGAAACAGAGCATGAGCGAGCTGAAGCTGCGCCGCCTGCTCGAGCACAACCAGCGCCTGCGCGAGGACCTCGCGCGCCCGCGCATACGCGTCAGCGAGGCGAGCGCGAGCCTCATCCGCTACTGCAAGACAACGAAGGACCACCTCGTGCGTTCCCTTCCTCCCTCCCCCTCCCCCTTCTCCCCGGCGCGCGGGGGTGCGCGGTTGCCGTTGTGGGCTGCGGCCGGCGTTGGGCTAGCCGCGGCGCTCCTTTGTCGAGCACGGGCTGCTTCTTCCGCTGCCGTCTGCCAGCCTGCCTCGCGGCTGCTTCTCTGCTTCCATAACCGCTCGCTCGCACGCGCTCACGCCGTTGTTCGACGCAGGTGCCGTCGGTGTGGGGCCCCGTAGGGAAGAATGAGGACCCGTACGCGCCGCAGACAGGCGGCGGGTGCTGTACCGTGCAATAGTCGCCCGCCCGCCCCCGCCCTTGCATCCGCACTCGCACTCGCCTCGCCCGCATGCCATCCACCGGCACCACCCGCCTCTCCCGTCGATCTGGAGCGCACACGCATACAGGATACACCGCATTCATCCGCCTTCCTTTCTTCTTCCTTGGCCGTCCTTCCTTCCCTCCCTCTCTTGCTTGCTCCAGTTCCACTGTTTCCGAACCGTATCACATCCCGTTCCATTTTTGCCATGTTTATCAAGTGCTCCTGCCCATCGCGTCTCGTTTCGCCTCGCTACATCCCTCTCGATTCTGATTCTTTCTGATCAAATGCTCGCTATCTAACTATATATTCGTATTCCCCGCCGGCTTGGTTGGTTTCCGCCGCGCGTGCTGTATGCGGTAGGATCGGGTGGGGGGATGGGATGATGGATTGGCGCGGGGGAGGGCTGCTGCTGCTGCTGCTACTGATTGGGCGGGGCTTATAGGACTGGTTTCGCATATGTATATACCCTCGCCATGGTCGATCTTTCTTGCCTCCACGCCGTACGTCTGCGCCGCTGGAGCTGTAGGGGCGGGCGGTGCCAGCGATGGCCTGTGCGCCTGATGACGACGGTGCGTCGCGCGGTGCTTCCGGACTGGCAACGCGTGGCACCCGCGTCAAATGAACGTCCGGAGTATGCCATGGACACGCTCGCATGACAAGACTCTGCGCGCACTCGCAGACGCCCTTGTATGCATCGGCAATGTATTGCATTTCGCTTGGACATACGTATTGCATGTAATGAAACACCGAAATGGAATAATGGGATGGGGAATGGAAGAGCAAGAGAGCAAGACCCAATAGAGCTACCAGCTACCTATGATACGGCGAAACGGAATAATGGAATGCAGTCTAGGGAGGGAGGAGGTAAGGAGTGTGGGCGCGCGAGGGTACGAGTACGGGGTGGGTACTGTAGGCGGTGGGATTGGAATGAAGGCGTGTGGGTGTGTGCTTGAGCGCGACGGACGGATGGGCGGCGTTTGCGCGGCTACATCTACATGATGGCGCATTGGCAGCCCTCGGCCGTGGGCGGGGCGTACGGGTCCTCGCCCTTGCCGACGGGGCCCCAGACAGAGGGCACCTGGAGGAGGTGGGGAAAGGGGGTCAGCCAGCGCCCACGCGATGCGCGGATAGATGCGCGCGACGTACGAGGTGGTCCGTCGTCGTTTTGCAGTAGCGGATGAGGCTGCACGTCCACCCCACATCCAATCCAACAGCAACAGCAACCACAGCAACAAGGACGGCAAGGACAGGGGGGCAGGCAAATGGGTGAGTATATGCGCGTCGGGGCGGCGGGATGCACGCACCTGGCGCTGGCCTCGCTGACGCGGATGCGCGGGCGCGACAGATCCTCCTTGAGCCGCTGGTTGTGCTCGGCGAGGCGCCGGAGGCGCAGCTCGGACATGGACTGCTTCTGCGGGCGCGCGTTCATCGCGGCGTCCTGCGCGGGCACTGGGCTGGCGCTGGCGGACGCTGGCGGTGAGCGGGGCGCGGGCGGCGGGGCAGCGCGGGGCACTCACCTGGGAGCAGAAAGGCGAGGCGGGAGGAAGAAAGAAAGAAGCGGTGGGTGAGAGCAGCCGTAGCTAGACGAGGGCAGGGACGGGAGCGGACTTCTAATTGTGCCTGATATCCCGCCCGGGCGCCCGACCGCTCTCCCCACACCGCCAACACCAACGCCAACGCCAACGCCGACGTCGACGCCTCAACTGCTACCACAGGCCCATGGCGCGCGCACACCACTCCAAGCTCGTCGCCCCGCGCGACGACCGCAAGCCACGCAGATCCGGTGAGCCGCCCCGCCGCGACGCATATATGCACCCGAGTTGCGCTTACAATATTTATAATTGATAACCGCAGCGCACCGGCACGCCCATGGCCAGGCGCGCCCGCTCTTCAGCTCACCGCGCCGCGCACGCTTCAGCGACGCCAAAGCGTCGTCCGCACGATGGGCAGACGACGCGGCCGACGCGTCCTTCCACGCGCTCCTCGACGAGCCCAGCGACCGCGCTGGCTTTGGCGACGACTCTGCCTCCGGCTCTGCGTCCGACAGCGACTCCGCATCCGACTGGGACGACGAGGCGACCCTCGTCTCGCTCCTCGGCCTCTCCGACGCCGCCCCGGCGCCCCCCGCAGACGCCGCGCGCGCCGACGCCCTGCGCCCCGCGTTCGCGGCGGCCTCGCGCGCGCAGCGCACGGACATCGCGCGCGTGCTGCACCCCGCGCTGCGCGGCGTGCGCGCGGCGCACGCGCGCCTCCTGGGCGGCGCGAATGCGGAGGCGGCGCGCGGCGTGCTCGCGCTGAACGACGCGTGTGCGCGCACGGACGAGGACGCAAGGCTCGTGCGCGCGCTCCCGGAGACGCAGGTGCGTGTCTGCGTGGGTGCGCAGGCGGGTGCTGATGGGTGGCCAGGCGCAGTTGAATGCGCTGTTCAAGCAGCTGAAGGAGCGCTATACGCGCCGCGAGCGGCTGCAGGCCGACTTCCAGGCGATGGTCAAAGAGAAGAGTACGGCCCTGCGTTTTCCGTGTCGGTTGTATGTGTATGCGCGCTGACGGGGGCGCGTGGACAGCGGACTATATGCGCGCGCGGGTCAACGCGCTGCCGGGCGACGTCGAGCGGCTCGTGCTCAAGCTCGAGAAGAAGTCCAAGGAGCTCGACAAGGACGACGGCGGCGCGGCCAAAGCGCGGGAGAAGATGCTCCAGGGGTATCTGAAGAAGCTGTGACGGTGTGGGGGGAGCTCCGAGTTGCTGCTGTGGTTCTGTCTCTTGCGTGGTCTGTCTCTGGCTAGGTGTCTGTTTCTGCTGGCCGCCTGCTGTGTCGATTGTGGTTTTACTCTGTTGTATGCTCTTTTCGATCTCGGAATTTGAAGATGTGCGCAGTCCCACCGTGCCGTTCTGCGATGCGCTTGCCTTGCCCTCATATCTAATTCATTTCGCTCCAAAAATCGCTAGGAATCTTCGTACCGTTCATGCGTGTGCCCCAAGGCCACCGCCCGTCGTTCTTGAACACTGAATGGCCTTGAACTTTCTAGGTGCGGGTTTCGAGCAAAGTGAGGACTGACGAGCTCATAGCCGCGTCCGTCTCAAGAACGCCAACCGATTCTGGATACCAATCTGACGCCGATCCCAGGCCAGGTGACGGATCGGCAAAACCGCTAGATATCCGGGCTCTCGCTATGCTCGTGAAGGTCAAGCCAGTGCTGGACGAGAAGAAGCAGACTGTCATACATCAACTCCTAGTACTACGACACACCCCCAATCTACGTGACCCCGTCACTTTGGCGACGAGCGCAATGACGAGCACCGCGGCGTACCAGGGGCCTCCAAAGCACCCCTACCCGCGCCTACCGCCCCCTCTACGAGGTGCTCTGCGGTGCGGGGTTGAGATTCCTTGGCACGACGAAGGCCCACTAGATGTAAATAAAATGGATTGCTGCGCTACGGTGACAATGGAACGCAGCAGTTTGCTGTGATAGCAAATACTCGAGGGCCCATCGTACATGACCGAGGGGTGAGGCACGTGCAGCGGCCGCGTCGGCATCGCTAGGAGCTCACTTCACCTTCATTCTCGAACCGCACAACAACATGGCGTCCCTCAGTACCAGCGTCACCGACCAGTATGGACCAACGCTCAAGAATGCGATGGAAACGTTAAGCTCAGCCAGACAAGTCCCCTCCAATGCCTCTGAAGATGCTTGTGTGGCCGCGCTCGATGCCTTGTATGCGCAAGTGAGCCGGTTGGAAGCCAGCTTTCATGGCCAAGCACCCAGCTCGGAGATGAGTAGTGAGTGATTATGGTCACCTCCTTTTGCCATTGGCAGACTCACCATGCCGGGTCAGAGGGGATCTGGACCTGGGACTACGACGCTCGCCTGCGCTGGAAACTGGCCGCCAACGAATGGCAATCTCTCTATGCTCACTACCGCGTCCCTGCGAACGCGGAAGCCGCTCTTTCCCAGAAGATCATACAACTATTCCCCGGGGCCAAGCCCGAAATGTCGTTTCTTGTCGACACGCTGGATCAAATACTCATGCGTGAATCCTACCGCAAGCTGCTTGACCGAATTCTCGAATTGCAAGAAACTCGTCCTGAAAAGGGGGTTGTTATAACTGGACAGCCCGGCATCGGTACGCCCCCAGAATATGCGATAGTGTGGGCGATGCTTACCGTACAATTTTTCAGGGAAGAGCATCTTCCTATGCGTACTGCTGATAAAAATTCTTGGGCGCGGTGAACCTGTTGTCTTCGGGTGGAAACCCAGGCGTCTATATCTGTTCTACAATGGGAAGGTCTACATCCCGAGAATTGAGACCGTATTCGACTTCGCCATGCTTCCCCAAGGACCAGAGCCGATGTGGGCTCTCATTGACGCACTCTGCGTTAGAGGCATGGCCCTGAAGCGCTGGCGGATGCCAAGATCTTCTTAGTTCTCTCCAGTGCTTTCCCAATAGGCGATGACATACGGATGGGACGACGTGAAGCTCTTATTTGGGGGCTACCTGTATGGTCCCGGGAGGAGCTTGTTGAAGGGTGCGTTAATCTTAACTTGCACAAATGAGGTAGTCTGAGAAGCGGTTGTCTTTGCAGGTTGAAACTACACAGGCACTACGAGAAACTTCGCGGACTCGTGGTGGCAAGGCAGAATTTGGAACACGCTGACGCCCTTCTCCAGTACATCAACGATGCTCTGGCTCTCTTGTTGAACCTTGGGGAATCCGCCGCCCATCCCGCCCCCGGCAACTCCGTCGAACCCGTCGCCGACGCCGTCATCCCGGTTATGGTCAAACTTGCCGTAGAGCAGGTCGGATTCATACCGCGCGAGGTGTGCCGCATCTTGTGGCAAGAACGACACCTCATCCACGCTACGGCCATCGCAACCTCCAACACCATCGTAGACGCCATATCTGTGGTGAACGCTGGCGGGCTCCCTACCACGGAAGTTTTGGAATGCGCCTCCAAGGTCTTGGATAGCATCTACATTACCCCCACCGCCGATCGCTCCATCGACCGGGATGATCAATTCACCATTGCCTTCAAGTCGGTCTCCGTTGAGCAACAGTTGACAAAAGCGTGCGCGGAGCGTCCGGATACACTGGCGCAGCTGCGGCTTGTACGCCGCCACGAAGGCCGTCAATCGCTGTACGCCCCACGACTCTTCGTCATTTTCCTTGCGCTGACAGTGGGCGTGTTCAGCGATCTCTGAGGCGCTCAACCACGACATCTCCCCGCTCGGACTGCGCAGCATCTGTGTCGAGCCGGGCTTCTTCCGCACCGCCTTCCTCGCCGAGGGCCAAGTCGCCCCATACATCTCGCGCATCGACGACTACAAAGAGGTGACCGCGGCCACTGACGCGCTCTTCACCGGTACGCCGTCTTCTTCCAGCATATTTCCTTCCCCATGCTGACGGCGCTGCGCAGGGGCGAACGGAAGGCAGCCTGGAGACCCCAAGAAGCTCGTCGCGCTCGTCGTCGACTTCGTGCGCGGTGAGGGGGCTGCGGCGGGCCGCCCGCTCCCGCCCGTGCTGCACCTCGGGAGCGATACGATGTACGTGACGCGCGAGGTGTGCGGGGAAACGGTGCAGCGGATCGACGAGTGGAAGGACGTGTTTGCGTCGACGGACTTCCCGACTGGCACATAAGTAAGATCTGAGAGGCCGCTGGTGCAGAATAATTGGGCTTCGCCACGATGTAATTTTTGTTTCGGTTATACTACAGTATCTGCGTGAATCATCTCATCCCACTCGTTACGTCTGCGTAGCGAGCACTGGTGGGCGCGCAGGGTCCTCGCGAGGCGCAGAGGGTAGCGGCGTCGACGATGAAGCGCCATGCCGCTAAGCCATCGCGGCCGACGGTCATGGCGCTCCCCGCGAGGCCTTGTGGGCGTCTCCTGCACTACCGTGACTACGCGCGCGCTCCAGCCGCCCCAGCAATGGCTGGGCGCGCCTGAGCTCGCGCGGTACGTTCTAGACCCCGCAGGGACCGAGCGGCCCACACCGGGTGAGGAACTGAAGTCCAAGTTAGCGCTAAGGCTTTCCCCGCGGATTCGATTCACTAGAATGGCCTCAACCCGGACATGTAACAGAAAACATCCTATTATCCTGCCCAGCACATGAACGTGACTACTACTTGGCTGCTCCGTGAGTGCGCGACGCCCTAGAGGATAACCGAACCAGGTGCAATGCGGCCACTGTCGCCATTGCTGACCGCAGTGGGCGGTGCGATGCGGCCACTGTCGCCATTGCTCACCGCAGCGGGCTGCGTCTTGGAGTGGTGCTCGGCGTGGTGCTTGGAATGGCGCGCCTCCATCTCGAGCAGGCGGCGGGCTAGCACAGGATTGGCGATACGGCCACTGTCGCCATTGCTCACCGCAGCGGGCTGCGGCTTGGCGTGGTGCTCGGCGTGGTGCAAAGAATGGCGCGCCTCCATATCGAGCAGGCGGCGGGCTAGCACAGGATTGGCGATACGGCCACTGTCGCCATTGCTCACCGCAGCGGGCTGCGTCTTGGAGTGGTGCTCGGCGTGGTGCAAAGAATGGCGCGCCTCCATATCGAGCAGGCGGCGGGCTAGCACAGGATTGGCGATACGGCCACTGTCGCCATTGCTGACTGCAGTGGGCGGTGCGATGCGGCCACTGTCGCCATTGCTCACCGCAGCGGGCTGCGGCTTGGAGTGGTGGTGCCTAGAATGGCGCGCCTCCAGATCGAGCAGGCGGCGGGCTAGCGCAATGTTGAGAGTAGGGTCATGGTGCGTGACGCCTTGAATGGGAACCGAATCGAAGAGCAGGCGGCGGGCGAGCGCAGTGCTAATGGTCGCGAGGTGGTCGGTGACGCCTTGGATGGGGACACCAGGTGCGATACGGCCACTGTCGCCATTGCTCACCGCAGCGGGCTGCGGCTTGGAGTGGTGCTTAGAATGGCGCGCCTCCATATCGAGCAGGCGGCGGGCTAGCGCAATGTTGAGGGTAGGGTCATGGTGCGTGACGCCTTGGATGGGAACCGAATCAAAGAGCAGGCGGCGGGCTAGCACAGGATTGGCGATACGGCCACTGTCGCCATTGCTGACCGCAGTGGGCGGTGCGATGCGGCCACTGTCGCCATTGCTCACCGCAGCGGGCTGCGGCTTGGAGTGGTGCCTAGAATGGCGCGCCTCCAGATCATCGAGCAGGCGGCGCGCCAGTGCTTCGGTGACGGCGGGGTCATGGTGCGTGACTCCCTGGATGGGGACTAAGTCGTCAAGGAACAGGCGTCGCGCTAGCGCAGCGCCGTTGAGCGTGGGGGAGTGCTGAGTGACGCCTTGAATGGGGACTCCGCCAATGGGGCCGCTGCTGTCCGCCCCTCCCCCAGCGGGGCCAAGAGCACCACTGCTTGCCGATCCACCTCCGACTGGACCGCCGCTGTTCTGCCCAAGGATTCCCTTGCCGGCCGCGCTGAACTTGAATTTGGGCTTCTCGGAATGGCGAGCCTCCACCGGGCTGATTGAAAGCGCCGTCAGTGCTAGTCCACGAGCTTTGATAATTGATTCATACCTCAAATCCGAGACTGGGATGAGGCCACCGGCGTGCAGAGCTTGCAGCGCGGTCGCACATTCATCAAGACTGCCTGATTCCTGGAAGGATGTTAGTCAGAGTTAATGGAAGACGCGAATAGTCGACTTACGCATGCTCTGGCCGCGAGCGTGACAGAGTCCGCGGTGCGCTTCTGCATGGGCATCGCAGAAGCGGCAGCAATGGCAACAAAGGCCACGAGGAGTTGAGGTAAGCGAACCATAGATGACGTCCGGAGCGATGTAGGAGTGACAATGAAGAGTAGAACGTTCAGAATGGGAGCACCGGGCTCAAGTGAAAGGAAGGTCGTAAAACGGGAACAGCACAGCTGATGAGCTTACAGTCTCTCCGCTAGCCAGTACTTATACCATATCATAGCATGGCGCGTCGTACAGCACCCGCCCTTCAATGGTGAGTACTTGAGAGACCGACGCATCGAAGGTGATTCCCTGGAGTCGCTTTGCCATGGCAGTGTATGTGAAACATGTCTCTCAGCAGGCGGATCTGAATGAGACTGGGCAGCTAAGACAACCACGCACGAGTTCAAGTGATGGAAGACAGATGATGATGCAACCGTGTGACCGGCTGCAGTGATGTGTAGTGAAGACAGTCCTGGGAGATCGGAGGGCAACTAGGGAGTGTCCTGATTGAGAAAGAAGCCCACTTGTTTTGAATGGAGGCATCGAGAGCAGCGAATCGATTGTGGAGGCGCTAACCTTCGTCCTTGTGCATTGTGTCGTCGCGGATAATTGAGATAGCTGTGCTATCCGGGAGCAATATCAATAATTTGAATAGGGCATCAAGATGGAAAACTATCCCCAAGTGGTCTTGAGAGTCGACTTACCAGTAAGAGGTTACTTTTGACCGCCGGTTGCCGCAGAGCGTAAGTTCATTGAATTTTAATTTATGTGTCGACCAACCCGCTGACGACTTTCCGACGCCCTCGACACTCGCGTCGCCGTAATCTTGGGTAGCGCCTGGTCCGCTGTTGTGGAGGACCAGTCCCACCAGTGACAGTGATGCGAGGCGACCAACATGGACAGGGCGGCCAGAACGTCCAGCCATCCGTGGTTACACCAGTAGAATGGACGGTGGCTGATCTCCAGTCGCACAGAAAGTGAGTGGAATAGAACTCCGGACCTCGAGAACGTACATAGACTCTGAAGGGAGAGTTCAATTTTGCCCACGTTTGCAGCCAATGATGCGACCCAGCAAGCACATATGAGGAGCAGAGCACGACAAGCTAGTCTAGGTGCTTACTAGCCGTGATCCATGAATCAATATCACTGCATAGTCCACAGCGGGACTGCTTACTGTACTAGTAGGGCACTAAAGGATCGAGCGGCTCTGATCGAGGCATCATTCGGAGGACCGGTGTTTGTTCGTCGCTTGCCGCACGGCACACTTGAGTTCATGAAAAGCATGAGCGTTAGGAGATGCGGCATGAGAGGCGGGATCCGAGGCGCTGCTGAGCTTGTAGCCTATACGTCGTCGAGTGGCAGGGAATCCGAGTGGCACTTGCCAACTTCAAATTTGACAAGCTCAGCGCCAGCGCCGAGCAAGTCCCACGGTCCTTGCTCTTGCACCGCCAACCATGAACTCGAACATATCCCATCCTATGCACACTTTTCAGCCTACAATATATATCGTCTGTTAAACTTAGCCGGCGACAGGAGACAGGGCCGCTCCACCTCCCCTCCGACGTGCTCAGCCCCAACAATCTGCTCGCGCCTGCTTGGCAGATAATGCTCAAGTTCACCCCGACCTACCCCGACCCTCGAAGGACGCGCAAATGTACCACAGGGAAGTGCTACTCGCCTGCAATGGCAGGTCGGAGCTTCTTGCTGAGCTGTCTTTGCTGTACTGCCAACGTTGCCCCTCGTTGCCCCCGTCTGTCGAAATCGCGTCTATCCGATGACCGCAAAGCATCCCCATCAAGCGGATATGGGATATATCCATGTCATCAAGGAGGAACATTGTGCGCATACCTACACGGACTCCCGTACTTCATGACGCTAACTTTCAATGCGTATGCAGAGCTCGATTCTCTGAGATTTTGGTTCGTGAGCCAACTTGTAAGTTGTACGTCTTCCGTCCAATCGACAACTCTACAAACTCCCGGACTGACGATCTGAGCAGGGTCAACCACCTCCATGAGATCTGTATTGACGTAGCCCGCTGGACACGCCGCGCATCTGCGGCAGCACGCTGACCCGGCTCTCGAGCTCTGTCTCTTGCTTGTGCACGACTGCACCGAGGTCGGCCAGCTATTACACGATACCGAGTGTGCGGACAGACACGTCTTTACAGCTGCTCTACTGGACGCTGCCCCTCCGATCGTCACCTCGCCTTCCGTGCTCCTTCATGTGGAGAGAATGGATTACAGCTTCGAAATGGAATAACTATCCATCCGTCGCTCAGCCATGGAACTTGGAGAGAGCGCTCCGGGATGTAGCTCGCCGTGCACGCCAGGTGCTCGCCGTGTGCACGCCGCCACCCAAAGGCGGCTGCGCTTTTCTGTGCCAAAAACATAAGTGAGGCTCTAATCGCGGACTCCGTGTAAGCTCACAGAGTTTCGTAGAGCACCGTTGGAGCACCGGATCATTTTGCGATCAAAATCATAGTGACTTGCATTGAGATCGGGCTGTCGAAATCGGCGATTGCCCCGTCAAATTAAGTGGTGGCCGATGACCAGCCGGCATATCAAATACTCAATATTGAGCGACGGTTATGGCTCGGTGGCTGGGATCTCCGAATAGCAGATCTGAATGGTACGCAGCCGCCGACGCCCCGTTCTCCGCAGTGCGTACTCACCGCTGCGTCGTATGTCCAGCTATATGCATTCAGTCTCGACTAGAACAGTATGACCCTATTGGCTCTGCACCATACTTCACCTCTCTGGAAAATCTACAAGCTCTTGCAGGACGGCCTGTCTCGCACACGCGGCCCGTCTGAATCTCGCCTACACACTGCCCACTTTCGTCTACTCTTCGACACATGGCGGCTGACGAGATCTGTCTGTGCGAGGATCGGATCAGGGTCACGGTCACCATGCACTGCGATGGTCGAGGCAACGTCCGTCTCGTCAGCACAGGATCTCAGGCTGGGCTGACATGGAAAGACCAGGTCACCAAATGCCGCACTGAGCGCCCCGTCCCGGCAAGGTCATTTTCGTTAAGCTACCTCTGCTGCGCGTGCGTCCGCAGGAGTACATGATTAATTTGCACGGTGCGTTGTCTGTGTATGAGCGGAGATGAGCGGTCGGTTTGTCTCACCAATATTCCCATCTTCTCTGCACAGATTGATGGAAATCGCTCCGACTTTCAGGAGTTACAGCCAAGATACAGCACCCGAAATTTCGTCCTGGGTTGGAAACATTTGTCTTTCGGAGGTATCAAATGCTTGGAAACCTTGTCGCAAGGGCGAGAAGGGGCGAGATTAATCTCAAGGTAGAGCAGGTTGTTCGAGTGCAAGGCGAGTTCTTGAGTTGCCGATGTGATTCGCACCCTCAGGGCTTAGTGGCGGAACGACTGTCTTCCGCGCAAGGTCGGCAACGGACACTACCTTCAGGGAACCGATTTATGTCGTGTCTTTACGGCGTTGCGTCCCCCGGGCTACTCGACAGAGACGGATAGAGTATCTGGCCTCATCCCGCTCTTCCTAAGTCGCAGCTTCCTCCCAAGTCCCAAGCCCCATATCACAACGCAATCTTCGCACCTATCGTTCCCTAGACATGCTAGATCTCTCAGCCTGTTCTTATGACCCTGCTTTCCGTCAACGCGGCCGCATGCGGCATATGCTCTGGTCTAGGGGTTTTATGTTATTTTGCTCGGAGCTTACGTAGGTTGACGCCTATCCTGTCAACGATTCCTTCGACCCTGCCGTCGGCAAGTGAGAGGCAACAGTTTCAACGATGCAGCGCTCTTTAGGCGCTACGTGCTCGACGGTGGCTCAAGGTAAGAATTTGTTTGCGGAGCGATTCGTGCTGAGCACAGCATCGGTGCTCGCAGACGCAAGTCGATGGGCAGTCATTATGCGCGCAATCGTGCAGTGTCGGACGGTTTTGAGCGGTACTTGGGTCCAACGACAGCACGTCCTGCCCACGTCTTTGACGGTGGCGTATGGATCTTCTCTCACGGATTCCGTCGGTGGGGTCTCTTGGGGCATGTGGCGACGTTTGTTTAGCTCGCCAAAAATGTGATGAAAGTTTGAGGGACGTGTACGTGTACCACAGTCAAGCGAGTGACAGCTGCTGGTCTCGAAAGCGCCAGTCACCATTCGCCCCTCCGGCGCCACCTCTGTGGGCGTAAGGTCCCAGGGCGTGCATCATACTCCGGGGATCAGGAAAGCTCGGGGAGGCATCATGACTCTGAGACAATTCTAACATAGCCTCGTTGCTGACCTTCCGCCGTTGGAGACGTGGACATGTGTCGCGAACTGTCAGCGCGTGTACCAGTTTCCCCGAGGATGAAGAAAAATTCTCAGCCTTCGCAAGCCCAGAAGCATCTGTATAACAGCGCGCAACTCCTTGGAGTCCGAACCGTTCGTGACGATGCGACATCAACCAAACGTGATTGCGGGGGATGCAATTCTCGAACGCCACAAACGCGTATGCCGCGACCCCCTTCACGCCAGCCATAACTACCGGTGACCTGAGGAGCGCAAGTGCTCGCCGACTCACGAAGCCAACGCAACGTACCTTGATATAGAGGTTCCCAGAACGCACGATCACAGGCAAGGAACGAGTTGATTAAAAGAATGGACAGTAGACAGATGTACTGAATACCAATGAACGTCTCCGTTTACAGCGGTGCCGCTGCTCTCTCCCAGCCCTCCTCAGCTGCTGTCCGACCCACCGCCTGACTTGACACTACCAGTGATTGCGTTGATGGCAGAAGTTATCTCTGCGATGGCCTTCGCCTTCTTCTTCTTCTCCGGAGTGCGCGCGGCCACCGGCTCGGACCTCGCGTGCCCAGTGATCGCGTTGATAGCTGCGTGGATCTCAGCGAGCGCCTTCTCCTTCTTCTTGTGCTCAGGAGTGCGCGCGGCTACCGCCTCGGACCTGGCGTGCCCAGTGATCGCGTTGATAGCTGCGTGGATCTCAGCGAGCGCCTTCTCCTTCTTCTTGTGCTCGGGAGTGCGCGCGGACACCGCGTCGGACCTCGCGTGCCCAGTGATCGAGTTGATAGCTGAGGTGATCTCAGCGACGGCCTTCTCCTTCTTCTTCTTCTCGGGAGTGCGCGCGGCCACCGACTCGGACCTGGCGTGGCCAGTGATCGCGTTGATAGCTGAAGTGATCTCAGCAACGGCCTTCTCCTTCTTCTTCTTCTCGGGAGTGCGCACGGCGACCGGCTCGGACCTAATAGCAAGCGCAATGAGTGCTAGTCTGCGACTCGGGTAGTCGCCCGTACCTCAATTCTAGGGCGAGGCCCTCGGCGTGACGCGCAGCAATGCATTCACCGCCCGCACCCTGTAGAGAATTGTGTAAGAATCAGCGGAGAACGCGAAGCCTGAAGGGTCGACATACGCATCCTCTGGCTGCGAGCATGACGGAGCCATCCGCGGCGCGCTCCTGCACAGGCAAAGCGGCGGTGGCAGTAATGGCAACGAAGGCCACGAGAAGGCGAGTAAAATAAGTCATGAATGATAGTGATGGGGATGGGGAGATACAAAGAAAAATACGAGTGATAATGAGGAGTTCAACCTTGTCGGATAGTCTTTATACCATTCGAATGGCACGTCGTACGGCACGCCCTTCGATGGCGAGTACTTGAGAGACCGAAAGCACCCAGCTTAGATTTGCTTTGGCAGGAAGATGATTGTGAGACACGTCTTTCAGGGTAGGACTGAATGAGTTTGTTGGGCTAGGAGACTCACGCACGCACGCACGAGTCCAAGTGATGGAAGAGGCGCATCATGATGGCCGGACAAGTAACCGTGGGAAAGTGACCGCGACATTGGGCGGTGCAAGACAGTCCTGGAAAATCGGAGGCCGACTCGAGATTGGCTTGATTTAGACAGGTTCACTAAGCTGCAAGCATGGACGCTCAGCTAGAGTCTGGACTCTGGAGAGCTCTGGAGAGCAGCGAGCGATCACGCGTCGCTGATATCCTGTCCGCACGAATAGAGTCGAGTATCAGAAAGTAGATTGCACATTATCCCCAAGTGGCCACTATAGAGTCGACACCATAGAAGTCAATTGACTGAGGATTGCTGAGCCCCGACATGTCGGGAAATATGACGCCTTCCCGACGTTCACGCGTAGAAGTCTCGGAGCGTCGTTACCAGCGTAGGAAGTTGTACCTCCCTCCAGTGACAGCAAGTACTTGATGCGAGGTGATCAGTGAGGAGGGCAAAAAGTGAGAGCGTCGGGCGATGTGTGGCCATATGGGCGCAAAGTCATGACAGTCCAATAGGCTGCAGCTGCCTACCAGGTTTGCGTGGCATATGCATGACGCGTACGAGATCGTTAGAACATTGGTAAGTACAGCAAAATATAAGAGACTGACGTAGATACTGTCTTGACAGCAGCTTGACATAGAAGTCGGAAATGCGTTTGCGACGGGTCTAGGAGCTTGAGGCCGAGTCCAGATCATAAGCGAGCATCAAGCAAGCAAATATGCTTGCCGGTGGGCGAAAGTCCGAGGTGTTGGAGCTCAAGTTGTCATAGACATTCAACGTGCGATTCAGCGACGACGAGGAATCGGAGATGGTCACTGTCAGCGTCGTCAACGTCGACCGCCCGGCGCCGTCGACGCGCGCTGAGGCTCAAGCCGAGGTTTCCCACGTTCACGAACAGCTCACCGCCACCACCGACAACGAGTCCGACGACCGACCCTCGCTCGTCGCCTCCGTCAGTGTATGAGCCGCATGTTTTCCCATTCATAAAGACCCTCCACCGATCCATGTCCGACTACACGTCAAACCCTTCGAGGCCAGCAAGCCCCGTGGGCCCGCTGCCGGACATTGTCACCGCCCGCCCAGCGGCTTACAGATTCAACTGGGACGCATCGACGCGACGTCCAGGCCCGGGCAGCGTCTCCGAGGCCACGGAGGGCAGAGGTGACTACTTTGCCGCGACGCCTCGCATCGACATATACGGCGCCTCCACGTCCTCTGCACCCAGCGCAATTCCTGCGCAATGGAGCAGCGCGAAGCATGGTTTTCATGGTGCGTGGTCCCATGTATGCGACATAACCATGCGAGCTCACTCTGTGTAGCGATTTCTACCGTCGTGAACAACCCGCACAAGAAGTCTGCACCGCCCAAGGCACACGCGTCCGTGCCCTCCGTGCCCCCCGCCGACCTGCCGCGCGTGCGCCGCAAGGACTTTGATCCCTACCTCAGTGCGATCTCGCCCGAGTGGCAGCGCTTTCAGAGGAGCGCAGAGCTTGGGCGTGCAGGCGCTGCACAGCTCAGTGAGTCCTCCAATACCGAGTTCGACGTGGAGCCGGGCACCCCGCGTGTTCGACGAGCAATCCGGTCGCTTCCCCCGCTCTCCTCGATCCCGGAGGTTTTCTTCGCCTCCAACTTCGACATTGGCGACCCGCGGACGTTCAACCTGGTTACCGAGACCGCTTCCTCCTCCTCCTCTTCCTCCTCGCCAACGTCCCCCATCACCCTCCAAGACCCCTCTACCCTCGCTCATTCGCTTCCCCTCCTTGAGAAGCTCTCCCACCATGCGGACACCCTCGAGCAGCACCTCGTGCACGAAATTGCACGGCGTGCGACGCCTTTCTTCGCCGCCCTCACGAACCTCCAGGACCTCCAGGCCGAGTCCGCGCGCTGCCTCGCACGCATACAGTCCCTGCGCGCGCAGCTGCAGGACGTCGACACCCAAGGCGCCATGCGCGGACTGCACGGCGTGCGCAAGGAGGCGCGCCGCGCGCACATTCGCCAGGTGCGCGACGGCGTGCGCGTCGTCGCGGGCGTCGTCGACATGGTTGGCGTCGCCCGCAACTTGGTTGGCGCGGGCCAGTGGGGCGAGGCGCTCAACGTCGTCGACGACCTCCGTGCGATGTGGGACGGCCCGTCAATACCGCCGCCCCAGCCCCCGCAGACGGCTCTTGCGTCGGTCGCGGAGGAAGAGCAACCGTCTGGAGCGTCCAAGCCGAGTCCCCCGGTGCGGCTAATGTCGCTCACGGCGTTCGCTGCGTTGCCTGAGCAGCTGCAAACCCTGACCCTGGAGATCGCCTCTTCCCTCACAACCGATCTCGTCGCGGTACTCAAGGTCGATTTGGTCGAGCGCGTCCACGGCTCGCCTGAGCACTCACGCGCAGATTCAGACGCTGGCTTGCGCGACCGGTTACGACCCCTCATACAAGGCTTGGCGAGGACGCGAACACTGCGCGAGGCAGTGTCAGAGTGGAGAGGCGTGGTGCTGAGTGAAGTGAAGGGTGTTATCAGGCGGGTGCGTATTCGCTCGCTGTCTTAGGCATGCGTACTGACATGCGATTCAGCATGTATCTTCTTTCGAACCAGAGTACGAGGCTAAGAAAGGCACGCCTGAGCCACCGTGAGTATGCGCGCTGTGTATATGCCAACCTCCCCTCTAAACAGTGTCTTAGATGGATCACGCAGTTGCGCGGGATGAGTCACCAAGAGTTCATGGAGGTCCTGCGCTCGATCATCAAGAGTCTTCTCACTTGTATTGAGGGCCTCCAGGCTATGAATATCATCCTCGCGGAAGTCGTTGAAGGGCTGAGGTAAGCAGGCGGCCGCGCATGTGGTCTTGATACCTTCGCTCATTCGTTTTAGGCCGCCGAGCTCACCTGCAGACCTTACTGCCGTCAACGACACGCTCTTCGACATCCTTGCGTCTTCCGCAGAGCTCGCAAATGTTCTGACGTCGAAGGTGCTCTCCTCGCGCGCTGAGCAGCACCCAAAGCTCGAGCTCGGGGAATTTGTCGAGCTCTTCAATGAAAGCTGGAGCTTTGTCGTGCGTTGCGAGGTCATATGCCGGCGCATGATTGTTGGACTGCGCGGTGTTGCTGTGAGCCAGGTGCGTATCACTGCCTTATGTGCAGCATTGTTCCTTGCTCATTAGGACATCAATTTCTCCGGGGGCATAGGCCAAGGTGTTTCTGCAGACCTTCCATCAGTCCCGAATATCACTCTCAGCGAAGCTCGTGGAGGACGAGCAATGGTCCCCTGCCGACGTGCCCTCGGCATTACAGCGCGTCGTTAACCTCGTGGTGGACGCGGCCGTGCACGACCCGCACGAGTTCGCGCTCATCCTCACCGCGCCGGTTGCTTCCGCCCCATTGCCATCCCCCCGGCCGACCTCCGCGTCCCTTCATGCACCATCGTCACCATTGCCCCCACCTAGCTCTCCAAACGGCGGGTCCCTCTCGCCCCGTGCGACGTCTCCTCGGCCAAGGCCCCAATCGAACGGGTCGTCCTCGTCGACCTCGAAACACCTCCGCGTCGAGGAGCGCGCGTACTTTGCGGTCTCGGCAACGCAGGAAACGCTGATCCTATTGACCGACTACCTGAAGGTCATTGTGAATCTTAGCCTGCTCACGACGGACACTATGAGCCGCGTGATCGAGTTCCTCAAGGCGTTCAACTCGCGGACGTGCCAGGTCGTTCTTGGCGCCGGAGCGATGCGCAGTGCAGGCCTCAAGAACATCACCGCAAAGCATCTCTGTGCGTCTCTCCACTCCCATCGCGAGCGCAGCCCTAACGAGCATCCCAGCGCTGGCGTCGCAGTCGCTGTCGATCATGATCGCGCTGATCCCGTACGTGCGCGAGACGTTTCGGCGGCATCTCAATTCGAAGCAGGCCGTTATGCTCGTCGAGTTCGACAAGCTCAAGCGCGACTACCAGGAGCACCAGAACGAGATCCACTCGAAGCTCATCGCGATCATGGGCGACCGCCTGTCCGCGCACATCAAGTCGCTGCATGCTATCAAATGGGACGTCCCGCCGGTCAAGCCAAGCCCCAATGACTACATGGAGTTGCTTGTCAAGGAGACGGTGACGCTCCACAAAGTGCTGTCGCGTTATCTAGCGAGTGCGGTTGTCGAGGTACGCCAATATGTCTGGCAAAAGACCGTGTGTGCTGAACTGGTGTGCGTCAGTACGTCATGTCGCAGGTCTTCGCGGCTATCAACCACCGCCTCTCGGAAGAATACATGAAAATCGAGCTCCCGTCTCTCGAGGCGAAGACCAGGTTCGCCGCCTCCCATCCTACCCCACACTCTCTGACTGACCCCTGACAGACTCCTCGCCGACGCGCAGTTCCTCAACGTCAAGTTCTCCGCGCTCAAGTCTGTCGGCGCGCCCACCGCGATGCTCGAGACTGTCGTCTCCGACAAGCGCGTCGCGGGCACCGCGTCGCGCCCGAGCTCGCCGCTGCCGATGCCCGCGCCGGACATTCCGCTCGCGTCGCCGCGCCCCGCGCCGCCGCAGAAGCGCGGCTCGCTGTTCGACAACGCGCGCATCAAGGGCATGCTCTCGCGCGGGGCCGCGCAGGCCCACCTCGCGGTCCCTGAGCAGGGGGCCGCCCCGCCGACGGTGCCGGAGAAGCGCGAGGGGCGCCCGCTCTCGCCTGCGCCGGTGAACGGGCTCGGGAACGGGAACGGGAACGGAAACGGGAACGGGAACGGGCTGGCGGTGCTGGCGGACAGCACGACAAGCCTTGCGCTGCAGAGCGGCGCGACGACGCCCGCGCCGAGCCAAACGCCTGCGCCTGCGCCTGAACCACCGGCGCTCGCGGAACGCCAGGGGAACGGCAGCGCGCACGCCCGCTCGGAGGACTCGCTCCCGCCGACGCCGCTAGAGAAGCCCGTTCCTCCGGCGGACGCTGGGCTGCACGTTGGCGTTGGCGGGGAGGACGGCGGGGAGGAGGCGCCGCCACCGGCGACGCCCGCGAAGGACGTGGTTCCTCCCAACGTCGATGCCGAACCGCCTGCAGAGGGCGGTGAGGCTGAGACGGAGGCGCCTGCACGGACGCCATCTGAGCATGAGTAGAGTACTTCATTATCGGATATCATACACTACTTACACCAGCATTCACCTACCCTATCTTAACCCATGCGACGTTCGTAAGCATTTTTCTGTCCATTCAATAAGTTATTCTCTGATTGTTGTGAGTTCGTGAGCATGGGGCCTCCGCGAGTGCGTTCGAAACGAACACCGGGAACACATCGTATGACAAGTCTCTTGTGGCCACTTGGGGATGCTAATGTGCAAGTATGAACCCGCCCTATCCTCATCCCCAGCCCGCTCACAGTCAGTGCGCTTACAGAAGGAGCCAATAAAGAACCACGAGCCTGCATCCTGCGAAATTGGCTGCCCTGCGCCAACGTTGCCCTCCGATGTTCATACTGTATTAAGACGCGCGTATCTTCCAAGTTCATGTGTACACCCACGCCACGCCAAAGTCATTCAGTCCACCCTGAAAGAACGTCAAAGACATGTTTCAGAGGATCGCGCTGGGTGCTGTCGGCCTCTAGTCCTCGCCATCAAAGGGCGCCCTGTGGTATAAGTACGGACCCGCAGAGACGTTCGACTCCCCATTCTCTCGCATCCCCTAACAACATTATACATGGTTTCATTCACCCAACTTCTCGTGGCCTTCGTCGCCATCACTGCCGCCGCTGCACTGCCCGTGGAGAGGTACGCTCGATTATCGTTGTCTGTGGACGAGCACTCACCGGTGCGCTTGCTTGCATTTAGGTCTGTGCCGGGCGTCGTCCGCGGCTCCGGCGGCGATTCGGACAGTATTGCGGAGATTATCGCAGCTATCAACGCGATCACTGGGGGAGGAAAGGACAGCAGTGGTCGCTGAGGACATCTACCTGAGAAGGATCCAGGGCGCCGGCAAGTAGCAACGCTGCACGAACAGCTGCTTCGGATCCAAGGTCATTGACGTCGAAATTTGGGATCTCGTGTTTGCCTAAAGAGGGGCACCGCATGTCGAATGCAAACCCGGGTGCGCTGGCATAGCTCGGAGGCGGGATGGACATGGACACAGGCCATTTCTGCCCATGCGTCAGCCATTTTGCGAACGGCAAAGACTCTGGCACCATGTTCTGCAACACTTCCAGGAAGGGCCGAGTCGCATCGAACATGGTGTTGTTGTCGAGCAGAATTGCCATTCCAGGGGCCTCAGGGAATGGACTTTCGCGCCGAAGTGCCAGTAGTTCGACCTCTGTGTCGAAAAATGCGACGCGGAGTTGCAGCTTCTCGTCCCCTGCATCTGATGCCGACGACTCTGTGATGTCCCTGCGTGTTGACATGACGGTGCCCAAGAACATCCGACGGTTCGAACTGAAGGGGCCGTGACCTGAGAGGGACGAGAGGTTGGGATGGCCGCGTTCGTGCTCGGCGAGCACTAAGGCTCCTCTGTCGCGTTTTCATAATTCAATATCGATTATGATTTGTACTGTCCAGCACTGAAGATACTAATGAATCGCAGATTATGAAGCCGTGGCCGCGGATTGTTGTGAGCGCGTGAGCGGCACGCGGCGTCTGCGAGTGCGTTTGACACGAACACCGGGAACACTGCATCATGTCGATGACAAGTCTCTTGTGGCCACTTGGGGATACTGTGCAAGTATTTGAGATTGCGTTCTATCCAGGCCGACACCAGGCACAACGCCGTGATCATCACTCGCAACCCTGCGCTCCGATATTCCAGGACATGGCTGCTGCTGCCACGGTCCGGCGATCAAGACGCACTTATCTTCCAAGTCGATTCGCATCTTGGACTTGTCTTGGCTACGCTGAACGTCGAAGAAGTTCAAGAACTGTTTCAGAGGATCACGCTGGGTGCTGTCGGTCTCTCAAGTACTCGCCATCGAAGGGCGCGCTATGGTATAAGTACTGACCCGCAGAGACGTTCGACTCCCCATTCTCAGAGTCATTCCCATCCCTAATATTATAACATCATCCATGGTTTCTTTCACCCAACTCCTCGTGGCCTTCGCCGCCATTACTGCCGCTGGTGCGCTGCCCGCGGAGAGGTACGCTTGATTACCATTATCGCTGTCCGTGGACGAGCCACTGACCGGTGCGCTTGCATGTAGGTCTGTGCCGGGCGCCGTCCGCAGCTCCGGCAGCGACTCCTCCGGCGCCCTGTCGGAAATCATCTCAGGTATCGACAAGATCACTGGGGGCGGAAAGGACAGCAGTGGTCGCAGGTCTGTGCCGGGCGCCGTCCGCAGCTCCGGCAGCGACTCCTCCGGCGCCCTGTCGGAAATCATCTCAGGTATCGACAAGATCACTGGGGGCGGAAAGGACAGCAGTGGTCGCTGAGACGGTTGGACTGCAGCGGTAGCGAATTGAAGAGGGAGGTTGGGGTGGCCGCGTTGGTGGTCTGCGAGCACTGTTATTATGAGGCTCCTCTGTCGCGCTTCCAGCATTCGATTATTATGGTTATGGTGTATTATTGTCAAGAACTGCATGAAGATACTGAAGCGCAAAGTCTGACTGAAGCCGAAGGCGAGGACGTGGCGTGGGAAGCTGTACGAATTCCGCATCTTGGCAGCGCAAGTTGCATACCGAGATGAAGCACTTCTAGTACTGGTGAACTCCGAGTAACGAAAGATAGCGACCATCGAGCTCGGTGCCGTATAATCAGCGCGCGTCTCGGCGCACACTGGTGGCGAGTCGCAAACGCGGCCCTATGCCTGTCGTGCGGGTGCCCACCGCCAGTGGTCTCATTCCCAATTATCCCAGTTACCACTCGCCCGGGCGCACGACGCTGCGCATACATCCTCATGCGCGTCCCAGCGGACTACTGTATCGCGCCAGAGACGTCTGCCGTCCCGCGCAGCGCGTGCGCCTCCTGAGTGCGCGGCACGCATGCTATGCACCCCCAACGTCCCGCACCCGAGTGACACCTCCGCCCGCCTATATCAACCCCTCCGCCCGCCCCCTAACCCCAAACACAACTTGCCCACTCACACCCACCATCGACTCCTCGCCAGCAGACGCACCACACCACCACCGCGCACTCACCGATCAGGCTGGCCCTGACCTCCTCAGCCTCCCACCCACATCGCGCGCAGCACAGCACGTGCCCGCACGCACCGGCCGCTCACCTCGCAGCCAGCCAGCGCCGCCAACACTAACACCAACCCCTATATCCACCCCGAGCACCGCGATGCGCCCGGCCACGCCCGGGCCCCGCCACGCCCCCGTGCGCCCCCCGTTCAGCCTCACGCTCACCTACACCTCCTCCTCCTCCTCCTCTACACTCACGCTCACCCAGGCTGTCCCCACCGCGAAAGCCAAACCCACGGCGTGGTTCAAGTTCCCGGCGCTGCGCCGCCTCGCGCGCGCATGCCGCCGCGACGCGGACGCGGCGGCGGCGGCGGCGCGGCGCGCGCCGGCGGCGTGCTGCCGCGTGTGCGCGCTGCGCGCGGACGAGGGGCTGCGCGACGCGTGCCGGTGGCACGCGCCGCCGTCCGTCGAGATGATGTGCGGGCGGCGGTATATGGAGCGCATTGCGCGGCGCAGCAGGCGCAGCGTGTTCGGCGCGCCGATCGCGGGCGGGTGTGGGTAGCGCCGCTGTGTAGGGCGGTCGGGAATTGGTGGGGGGGAGTTATGATGTTTATGGATGCTGTTGATATGTGCGGGCGGGCGGTTAGAACTTAGCGTAGCGTAGCGTTACCTGGCACTCGTGAGGTTTGCCGTGTTGAGCAGTTATTTATCAATGCATTTGGTGGTTGCGTGCGTGCGTGTTTGCTCGAATGGGTGTGCCGTCGCTGGAAAAGAGAGTAAGACTGCGCCCGAGGTGCCGGGGTGTTTGGGGGAGCAGTGTGACTGCCTCGCAACGCCCCGCCCATAAGAGGCATCCGGGGTGTGTGCAAATCCAACAACCCCCGAGCGCGTTGCCGGGGGTGGCAGAAAGGCGGGGATACCTGAGCGCACTGGTGCCCCAGAAACCGCGTACTCGGAATTGTGCCACGGCGTTGTCAGACAGAGCCGGCGCAGCACGAGCATGAGTTGCCGCATACGAAGCCCGGGCCGGCGCGCACCTTGTACACGGGCGAGCAAACGCGGGGAAAAGACGTGGTTAGAGCGAGCGGGTGGCTAGGCGCATAGACTGAGGCCTGGTCAGACTCGGAAGAGAACCCGGCGCAGTGCGGATTCCGTGACTCTGAGCCGCCTGGCATACGACATTCGCGATGAAATGGTCGTCGGCCTGAGATTTAGGGTGGTCCACCTTGCACGACATATGTTGAATCGTTGCTTGTCCTGATGGGCGCCTTATAGGGAGGTTGGTTGCCATGAACCATGACGGATGCCGTACGGTCATGGTCGCAGGTGAGATTAAGATTGAGATTTAGGGTACTACAGGTCGCGCACCTTGTTCGCCCGTCCTCAGGGTGTTGCCGAGACGAGATTGCGACGCTTTTGTGTGCCGCCGCCGGTCTGAAAAGAACAACGGCGGGCCGGGATGCTCGGCGCCTTACGTCTGGGTGCTTGTTCCTCCTAGTGCTGGCGCACGCGAACATGCACATGAGTAGCGAGTACATGCGCACGCTTGCACAAATCGACACCAACCGTGACGGCGCGCGGCGCGCGTACCTGGTCCCAGAAACAGAAACTTGAAGCCAAAGCGGGAGAGAACAACGCCCCGCGCATATGCGACTGCGACTGCGACTGCGGCCTTGTGATGTCAGCCTCGGAACGCGCAGTGCGTGGCCTGGCATGCGAAATCAGCGACGAAATGGGTCCGGCCTGAGATGTAGGGCGGCCGCGCACCTTGCACACCGTATCTCGCATCCATTGCTTGTCCTGATGGGCGCAGAGTAAGTATACGTGTACTTTTGATGTATCGGGCTTGTCCTTGTCCTTGTCCTTGTCGCGCGCTTCGGCACGCACTTGGCACGGGCGCGGCGCCGGACGCGGTCAAGATTGCAGTGGGTACTGGTCATAAGTAAGTCAGTCCCGGAAGCCCTTTTGCCGAGAGAAAGAAAGAGAAAGCGGATGATGTGTACCTGGTCCCCGTGCGGCGGGTTGCACTTGCCAGCCCTCGTGCGGGAACGACGGACGCCATGGCCGCGGGGGGGGGGGACTAAGATCAAGATTTAGGGGCGCGCACGTCGTCAAGGGTGTCGCAGTTGCAACTGGGACTGCGTTTGAGCGTGTCCATCACCGCGCGCCGATCTGCACAGAACAACGGGCGCGGACAATGCCGAGGGGCGGGTCTGCCGCGTCGGACGTGAGCATGTATACTTACCGTTACGCGCACGTCCATAGATTCGAACAAGGGCGCGCGAGCTGGGCCTAGCACCGACAGCGAGAGAACAACGTCGCCACGCTTCCCTGCCGATCGAGATCGCGTTCACGGCCAGGCGCGCAGGTGTACGCGCGATCTGAATATGGTGCATACGGTATTCGGAGTAGGATATGCGCAGCACGCAGCCCCGCGAAGCTATGCCGATTCTCCTGCGCGTGCCGGGTGGGATGGGCAAGGGCCGAGATGCTGAGGCTCAGCATCAGCAAAAGCCCCAGAATCTCATATTACATTATATGAGGTTATATTACTTCCCTTCAAATAGCGACGACTCCATTCTGGAAAAAGGACCAGCTCAACAGATCCCAGTACTACACATGAGTTATACAGACAGTATGATTGTGTGTTTGTGAAAGAGATCGGGTGCATATACCCTGCTCAGACAGCAGTAATGGCCGCGCCCGAATATCTTATCTAGCCTTATCTGAATGGCAATATCAGTATAACTCAATATAAACACCATAATATTTCGTCACTTTTGCTGATGGCCAGCGGCCGGCACTGCAGCGTGAGGGCGACGGCGAGGGCGACTGCGCGAGTCGATACGTCCGTGCACAAGACAGCCGCGGACGTGCGGACGTGTGCCGCAGGAGAGACACTGCGCCATGGCCATGGAGCTGCGAGGCGCGTGGCGGGATGACGTGGGCTGATGCTGGCAAGGTCCTGCGTGGCGTCCAGCAACGTGCTATGGGCCTTCCTGACAGTACTAGTAGACGGTCTCCGGCTGCACACAGGCAGGGACTCCGGGCACCCCGCACCGGGCGGCGTGGGCGCGGACGTCGGCCTCTCCGCCGCGCGAACGTGCGGGCGAGCGCGAGTGCTGCGTTGACCGTCGGGCGACGGGCGGCCGTGCGCAGCGTGCCCCGGCCGACCTGCCCGTCCGGCACGCACTAGTACTGCTGGCTGCTGGCGATCGAACGCGCACCCTGGCGCAATGCATCGCCCGCCGACGCACGCTCATGGGACCGCGTCACGCATCACGCATCACGCATAAATGAACTGTGACAGTGACCGCAAAGCTTAAATCAAAACACCCGTGCGCGTGATGTGCAAATCAATATTTCCGCGCGCGGGCCGTGGAAGGTACATACGGCGAAAGGCAGGGAGATGCTGCGGCGTATCCGAAGCGAGGAAGGTGTGCGAGGAAGGTGATACATAGACAGAGGGCGTATCGCGCGCTGGCTATAGGAGCGATGCAGATGGAGCGCGCGATCAGAACGCGGGTGTATTGGTGTGCGCGGACGGGCATGGGCATGGGCATGGACGTGCCGGGCCTGGGCAGATCGCGCGTGCGGGACGGATGTGCGATCACGGTGGACCCGGCGCGCAGGACCGACGCCGACGTCGACGCAGGGCAGACAGGCGCCGTCGGACGTCCGGCCCTCGAAAATGCGCGCACAGTGCAGACAAGTGGCGGAAAGTGAAACGAAACCGCGGGCGCCGGCGCGCGCCCCCGGAAACGCCATGGAATAGAACGATGGCGATGGCGCGGTGGGGGATGCAGGCCGCGGGGAGAGCACGCGCCGTCGTCGAAGGCCTTCCAATACGCGCGGCGCAGGCTCGACAGGCCCAGAGCGCATGAGCAGCCGCCGTCGGTGTCGCAGCCACCCCCGCGCCGCCGCCGGTGATGCAGAATGCAGAGGAAAATGGACGCGCGCGTGCGTGACTCTCCTGGGATCGGGGGTGTGCGCGTTCTAGAACGGGTGAGACGCGTATTGCAATTGTGTGACACGTCGCGCGTTGCGGGGCTGCTGCAGCTCCAGATCCAGATCGACACTGCGAGGGTGCCGGCCCCGCGCCGCCGCCCGAAATTTTCACGCACGCACGCCCCCGCCGTGGTGTGGAGCGGGTCACATCGTCACATACCCCGCTGCAGCCCGCGTCCCTTGGCAGCGCGGACGGCCTTGTCTTTGGCTGTGTTGTGTTGTCCTGCTGTTGTCCTGGAGGAGGAGTGGCGGGGGTCCCGCGGCGGCTGACGAACGTGACGCGCGTCCCAAAGCGGCGGTGCACACGGAGTCACCCGGTGTTGTCATGCGCAGTATAAAGGCAGCCTGCCGCCGCCCGCCACACCCACACCCACCCCCACCCCCACCGCACCCCCGCACTAGCACACACCTCGCACCCGCAAGCACGCCCGCCCGCCCGCGCCCCATGTTCCAAGACGACTGCTGCCTCCAGTGCGGCAAGCCCGCGCTCGCCGACGGGTACGCCCGCCCGCCCGCCCCCCCGCATGCATGCGCGCACGAGCACTAGCACTGACACGCACGCCGCAGGGACGTGTACTGCTCCCCCGCGTGCGCCGCGCTCGACGCCGCGTCGTCCTCCGCGTCGTCCGCGCTGCCCTCGCCCGTCCTCGCGCCCGCCGACCTCCCCCCGTTCGACGCCAAGGACCCCGCCGCCGGCTGCCCGTGCCTCGTGTGGGATCTGTCCGCCGACGACGACGCGGCCGACGCGGAGGGCGCGGAGCCGCTGCGGCTCTCGTACGCGCGCCGCCCGAGCGCGACGAACACGCGCTCGACGATCCCGCTGCTGCACCGCCTCCCCACCCCCCCGCCCTCCAAGCCCCCCGCGGACGACGCGCGCCGCCGCAAGCGCGCCTCGCTCCCCGCGTACTTCTCCCTCCTCGCCCTCACCCCGTCCGCCCCGTCGCCCGCCCCGTCGCCGTCGTCCTCGCCGTCGCTGGGCACAGGCACGCTGCGCCAGCCCGCGACGCCGCGCCCCGCGCGCCCGGCGCTCGACAGCACGCACGCGGTCGCGGGCGGCTCGCCGGCGAGCGCGCCGCTGTACCCGCAGGCGCGGCGCGATACGCAGGAGACGGTGCGCGGGCGCCGGCGGTCGCGGGCGGGCGGGGAGAGCGGGAGCAGGGAGAGGGGGAGCGGGAGCAGGGAGAGGGGGGTGCGCGGGCGGCGGCGCGCGCACGAGCTGGACGGGGCGGCGGCGGACCGCGCGCGCGGGTTCGGCGAGGGGCGGAGCGGGCTGCGCGCGCGCGCGGGCGACGGCGCGTGGGTCGGCGTCGGCGCGCGCTGGTGACCGCGCGCGCGCCCGGCGCATGCGCCCTCATAAATCTGCATCGTCTCATTCACGCACGCATCCACGCACCGCACACCACTCCGTCGACTCGGATCAACAGCATCGCATCGCATCGCATCGCACAACTCACGCACGGCAGGCCTGGACAGAAATCTAAAAGCACGCACGCACGCACGCACGCATATATGCACGTCGGTTATGTATCTATGTATCTATTCGGGGCGCAGAAGAAGACGAATGAAAGGAAATGGAGTGAAGTTGTTTGTACGCACGCACGCAGGGGGAGGCGGGAGAACGGATTCAGGCGGCGGTCGCGCGGCCAGGGAAACGACGTCATCGCGTCATCGGTGGCGGAATCTGCGTGTCGTGTCGCGAGCGAGTGCCAGTGGGGCGGCAGCTGATCGTCGTGGTCGTCAGGCGATGGCGGCCCGGGATCCGGAGGCATGCGCAGGCCGGAGTCATGATATAGTGTGCACGGGGGGCTTGACTCAGTACAGTCTCCTGGCTCGCTTGCATCGACGACATCTGGTCGAGCCAGACGCGATTGTGACGTCGACGAGGAGGCGCGTCAGCTGGCTGGCATATGCACCAGCTCGCATCTCCGGATCCTCCTCTTGGGGGTACTTACTAGCACTCTGCACAGGTGCATGCCGGAAGAGCATCCGGGGTGCGCCTACCCGTGCCCTCGATGCGATGCGATGCGCTGCTCCGGACGCGCCGCGCCAACGCTCCCCTGCCATGGCCACATCCACCACCTCCTCCGAGTCCACGGATCGCGAGCGTGCACGCGCGCCAGCTGCCTCGAGGCTCGCACTCGCTCCGGCGCGCCGATCTTGAGCTTGAGCTTGCTGGCCGGCACAGTGCGGTGCGCGTCGCCCGATCGAACGAGTCGGCGCGCACTGGCATGATGCATCAGAGGACCGACCCCACGTCCAGTACTAGTCGCACTCGTCGTCCGGACGCCGCAGTTGGGCTGACAGTGATGGCGAGCGAGGTGGGTGTGTATGTATGTATGCAGCCCCGGGCCCTTCAATTGTTCTGCAGGGGCCGGGGCGCGCGCGGATGGGCTTGTTTTGTTTTGTTCTCTGCCAGCGGCGACAGCGCCCGTGGAACGAACGTATACGTGGTGAAGCTTGAAGCTTGGTCCCCACTCACTGCTCAGGACCCATTCTGCCTTGCATGGTCCTCAGCTAAACCGGCGGCGCGTGAAGGGGCTCCGAGTCGGGCGGCTTGCTACAGTCACTGATGCGTTCTTGTTGGGCGCTGCTTTTCTGTGCGTTCATGATATTCGTCAGCGGGGACTATGGCTGCTGGCACTCTGACAAGCGGCACGGTTCAGGCCCTCGTCGCACCGACTTGGCCATTGTGTAAGTAGTATGTAGGGACCCTGGTCCTGAACTAGCCGCGCCGCCGCAGGCCGCCGCGTGTGTCGGGCGCGGGAACAACGGCTCGGAAGTTCGGACATGGCCATATCATGGCTCTAGGAGACGATGCCACATATGCATGGCGCCGCCTCTGGGCCCGCGCGAGCCGGCGAACCTGACGCCGCGCGCACTGAGCTCGCTCGATGCGGTTGGTGTGACTCGCACGCGAGCCTGATGCAGGTACGCCGTTGCTGCTCCAAGTCTGTGAGATGCAGTGGAAGGGAGGGAGCTGATGATAATATGTCCGAGTCGCCCGACCGCAGGCCAGCGTTTGGGCCGGCGCGTGCTGGCGTCAGTCACTGAGGACGGGCGCCGCGGCGCACGAGGCTGAGGCTCGCAGCCGCACCAGGCTGCAGTGGTCGTCCGGACGCCGGAGGTGGCCCGTAGATGCCAGTGGCGGGCCGGGTATGTAGTATGCAGCCCCTTGTTCTGCACCGCGCGCCGGTTGGCGGGCGCTGATGAACTTGTTCTATGCTAGGAACAATGCCGTGCACGGGCCTGTCGACGGCGCCCCGCTCTCATTGGAGGAGCAGCGTATCCCGGCTAACTTTAAAGGGGCGCCGATTCCGCTCCTGCCCTCCCAACTGACGGCGCGCGCGCACGGGCTCGGATGCGTTCAATCGTGGACGGAGAACAGGTACGCGCTGCTTCACGTCTTCTGTGCGTGTGCCTTTGCTTATCCCGTATACGGGTTCGATTTCCCCGCAGGAACTGAGCAAGCAGAGTCCAGACGCTGACACAGTGCAGGGAGCAGCTCGCTGCTTCACGTGGTCTCTGTTTTTGCGGCCCGCTAACAGCGCCCGGCGTGGCGGGCGCTGCTGGCTGTTGCGGGGGAAGCAGAGGATAGGGCTCGAGGATACTGTATGATGCTTTGCCTCTGCGCAAGGTGCGCGAACGCCCTGGATCTGCACACCGGAAATCTCATCGCTGAGTTCGTGTTCTGGACTGCTAAAGACCGATTCGTGACTGCCGTGTTCTGGGCTGCGAGACGGGTTCGTGACTGCGCCGGTCCCCTCCCTGAGAAGCTCTGGTATCTCAGGATGCGCTGCTTCAGGGATGGCAACCTGTAGCCCCATCTCGCCTGAGTGAGTTTGCTAGTTGGGTGTGTTATGTAGGGTGCACCCGCGTCGCATTTCGCAGCGACATCTCCGCTGTCCTGCTTGGCGAGGCAGCGCAGAGCACGGCGGCCTGCTCTCGCGCGTCGCCGGGCTGGTACGAATAGGCATCTCATCTCATCTCCGGATCCTCTTGGGGGTAGCGTCGGGGTTTCTTCAACAACATTCGATGAACGGTTAACTAATTACGTCTCAACGCCACCGTCATTGCCACCGCATCTCGGTCATGGTCAATCGGCTGGAAAATCCAGATCACGGTCAATAACAGGAAGGTTCGTGAGCGTTGGCCGGAGCTGACCTCTGTGGAGTGCTCAAGCCAGCCCCTCCGGCAGCGTCGCGGCGCCTGTAGCGCGAACTGTAAACAGCATGGTCAAGCATCGTAGCATGCTGTTGTATATATATGTACTCACTCAACAAGCACAACCTTGAGTGCACTGGCGTTTCTGTGTGACTTCGTCGAAGCAAACGTTGCTTATGAGGCGCATGAGCTCAGTGGCTTCAGTACGAACGACATATTGACACATACCGGGCGACAGCCTCGTTGACAGGCGACGGAGCCGCAAACACCGGGGCGAACGCCGCAAAAGCAAGGGTGATGATGGTTGCGAAGCGCATGACTGCTGAGATGAAGAAACAACCGGAGAGAGTTGGCTGCTAATGATGCAGGAGTAGAGGCGGTCGTCCTCGTACTTATAGGATTCCGGACTTGGGCCTAGAGGTCGGCGAATATGGAGCAGATAGACGGAAGGGGATACTTAATCGTTTCAGGAGGCTAGGAACTCGAAACGCAGAAGAGAAGACAGGCTTCGCGGAAGACAATCAGCAAATCGTGATGGTCAAGTCCATATCTTTGCCATTCTTACCATGTTTCTCGAGCCTTGTGGGTTGTTTTGCTCGCGGTGCCCGTCCTCAGCCGCCTCATGCTCCACCCTCCTCGCACACCATCATAATGGCCGATCTTCCATGGCCAGAAATGGGTCTCTGAGAGTGCGCCCCGAGTCCGCCCTGTTTCACGGCGTCCGCGCATCGGGCGACACCTCTGTTGGATCACGAGGGCAGGGCCGCGCGCCGGGGAGCCCAGGCGGTGCGTGCCACAGTACATGGGCTCAGTTGAGGCACCGGATGCGCGGTGGACGGCGAGGTGAGAAAGAATGGGGGCGTAGAAGGTCGCAGATGGCATGGGTACCGGCCCGGCGGGTCGAGGAAGCGGCCTCTGGGTCTTTCTTCTTGGCAGCAGCGTTCGTCACGGTCTCTGCCATTTCCCCCTCTCTCCTGGCTCGCTTCTCCGTCTCCGACTCGCCACTTGTCGAACGCGTCCCTTGCTGCCTTGAGATGCTCTTCACGGCGCGACGCGGGTCCTTGCGCCTCGGAGGCTGGGGTCTGCGTGAGCCTCTTCCGGAGCCCGAACCGTGCCCTCGATGCTCCGGCTTTCGACGCCCCGGCGGTCGCCCGACGTCGACCGAAGCGTTTGAGCCAGCGCGTAGGGGCATCAGAGGACGGGCGCCGTAGCCTGCGAGGCTCGCATCGATCGTCCGGAGTGGGGTTGATGTTGGGTTGATGGCGAGCTAGGTGTGTAGCCCCTTGTTCTGCGCCGGGGCAGGGCCGTCAGGCGCTGATGAACTTGTCCTCTGCCAGGAACGAGGCCATGCTATGTAACACGGATTTTCAGCTCCCTCTCGCCCCACTGTCATTGCAGGGACGTATTTCTGCTGAGATGCTGAAGGGGCACTGCCTAGGACCAATATAGCTCATGTCTTTTTTAAACGGCGGCTCGAACGGGCTCGGGGGGGACAATCGCCGCGGCCTGCTGTGCGTTCTTGTCGATCGTCGATGGGACCGGGTACGCCCTGCTCTCCTGTGCGCGTTTGCCTTTGCTTATACGTGTTTAATTTCCCCGCACCGCAGGAGCAGCCTCTGACATAGTGCAGGGAGACACCCCGTTCTTGCAGCTAGCTCACACGTCCGGCGTGGCGGGCGCTGCTGTTGCTGGGGAACAAAGAACACAGCTCTGGGATATGATGCTTCGCCTCTGCCGTGCCGGCCTATCCTGAGCTTGCGAAGGTTGAATCTAGCTACTCTGCCTCAGGGAGACTATCTGTGCTGGCCTAGATCTGCCCTCCCCCTGCGCAAATTCTGGATAGTTTATCCCTGACGGGATCTGCCCAGCTTTCCTCATCGACAATCTGGGATTTCTGTGACTATCTTTTGCTTTTAACTCGTCTGTATGTAATTGGACTGATTTCATTATTGGCTTTCTATTGTAATTCCTATAGAGCACCGCTCATTCAACTCGACTACGCGGTTACTGGGGCTCGGATGCAAGCAACCAGCACTCTCTATGTAGCCAACGCATTCGCAAATATGTAAGCAAGCATATCCCGCACACATCATCACAAGCCCAGCTTCAACTCCTCCAGCTCGTTCTCGCGCCGTACGTAATCCTCGAGCTCCCGGTACCGCGCCCGCGCATCGATATCCCGCTGCCGCATCCGCGCCTCGAGACGCAGCCGCGCGTGCGCCTCGAGCGTCGCTTCACGCAGCAGCGCGGGCGGCGGCGCCGCGTGCCACCCCGCGCGGACGCCCGAGAGGCGGCGCAGCGCGCACACGCGGCAGCTCCCGCCGCCGACCATGTCTCTGCACGCGACCGGCGGGTCGCGCTCGGGCGCAGGCGCAGGCGCGGGGGCGGGTGCGCGGGGGCGGAGGGCGCGCAGGCGGCGGCTCAGCCACGCGCGTTTGGACTTAGGCTTCGGGGTGGTGGATGAGGGGGTGGATGAGGCGGAGGTGGAGGCGGAGGTGAGCGTGCGCTTGAGTGCCGGGCGCGCGGACGGGCGGGGGGAGTCGGGGCACGGTGCGAGGGGTGAATTGGGCTTGCGCATGGTAGTGGTGGGGATGGTATAGGTGCGGGTGAAGACGATCTCGCTACGAGGGGTGAGTGACTGGTGCCCGGGACGGGCGCAGGTGAGTACGTACGTGATGTACCACGCGATAAATGCAACGAAGATAACTGTGAGCGAAATGAACATTGAGAACCGGCTCGTATGTTGGGTATTGTTGGTGCGGACAGGTGAGTGCATGTGGGTGTTGGTGGATAAGTTGTATGGGGAGCTTAGGGGGAAGAGGGAGGGGTTGATATAGGCGGGCGGAGGTGTCACTCGGTCGGGGGGCGAGACATGGGTGCATAGCTTGCGCTCAGGAGGCCGCGCTCTCGCTATGTTGGACGGCGGACGTCTCTGTGGTATTCAATGTAGTCGGGAAGTGTAAGGATACCAGCGAGTGAGGCTATCTAGCTGGCGTTGGATTTGGGACTGTTGGGCAGGCATGATCACGTCTTGAGAGTCGAGGCGGAAGCTCGGTCACTACATGACTGCGCTTTCAACGTTATTTATCGCTTCAAGTACTCATGCCTGTTCTTCGTGAATATTATCGCAAGGACTGTAGTCCTCTGCAAAATCCGAGTCTGCCATGCCAGTGCAAGCTTGCCTTGGACGCGGCTTGCCGCCGTGCCGACGCGGCTGCGGGAAGCGGCGCCGGCCCGGCCCGAGTTCCGCCACACTCTCCTCGGCCGCGCACTTGTTGCTCTTGCCCATCCCACCCTTACGCACCGCGTCACCGTCCACGATGACGACCCTCACCGTGCCCGACGCGCTCAGCAGCGCCCTGCCACACCTCCCGCCACACCTCCCGACGCTCCTGCTCTCCGTGCTCGCCTTCGCCGTGCTGCAGGCCCTCGGCACCCCGCTGCTCGTGCGCGCAAGCCTCGGCGCGGGCAAGTGGGCCACACTCTCCCGCCGCTCGCGCGGCGCATGGTGCGTCGTGCTTCTCATTCCATCGGCCACGTCTGACGCGCGGCGCGCAGGGGCTCGCACACGGTGTCCATGGCGCACGCGCTCGTCATCCTCCCGCTCGCGCTCGCGCAGATGGACAGCGCCGCGCTCGAGCACGAGCGCGTCTTCGGGTGGGACGACAGCGCGGGCGCGCTGTTCGCCATCTCGAGCGGGTGCGTGTATCTGCGTTGTGTGCGCGCGTGTGTGTGGCGCTGACGCGGCCGCAGCTACTTTCTGTACGACACGCTCGCGTCGCTGGTGTACTACGAGGGGCTCGGCTTCGTCCTCCACGGTGCGTCGCGCTTCCTCCTCGCTCCGGGCGCGCAATCATATGCTGAATGCATGTGGGGGTTGGCAGGTGTTTCGTGTCTGTGTATCTATGCGCTGGCCTTCGTGAGTACTTGAGTGCTTGTTCGCTTCCCATTTCGGAGCATGCGCGCGAGCCGCCGCATGCCCGAACCACAACCCGGATTGCTGCTCATCACTGTGTTGGAACAGCGCCCGTTCCTCGCGTACTTCGGCGCGCGCTTTTTGCTCTGGGAACTGTAAGTCGATGCAGCTGCGCACGTCCTCTGTCTCGCTCAACCCCGCGCGTCCACAGGAGCACCGTGTTCCTGAACATTCATTGGTGCGCATATATTTGCCTCTGCCGGCGCCCACTACTAACACGTGCGCGCAGGTTCATCGACAAGACCGGACGCACGGGCACGCGCCTGCAGCTCGTCAACGGCGTGTTCCTGCTCGGGTCGTTCGCGCTCTCCCGGCTCGTGTACGGCACGTTCATGGTGTGTCTCGCCGCCCCGCAACCGTGCCGCCAGCCTCACCGCATTGATTTCCGCAGAGCTACCAGTTCTACGTAGCCATATACGCGGAACGCGCGCGCATCCCGCCGGCGATGTTCTATGGCGTGCAGGTCGGCAACGTGCTCCTGCAGGGCCTCAACTGGTTCTGGTGCGTCGTGTCCAGGGCGCGGTCGAGTGCGGCCGGTGCTGATGTTTCGAGGACAGGTTCACGAAGATGATCTCTGCGCTGCGCCGGCGCTTCTCCGAGCCTGCGCCAGCAAAGGCGCGGAACGGGCACGTCAAGACCTCGTAGGGCCTCAAAAGCCAGCACATTTACTTCCCAAAACTCACATCTAGACTCGAACCAGGATGGAACCACGATGGGATGCCTATGCCTCCGTCGCGCTCGCGCTGCATGTCTTTGGTATATTACTTACTGTGTTGACCGATCTACTCACTGTATATATAGTGTTCATCTATTGATGCTTTGCTCACTTTTGGATCGGTGGGCTGTGCCTGCGATTGATGCTGGCTGGGGCTAGAGCGTCGACCTGCGATGCTGGCTGGACGGGCGTCTATAGCGATATGCCACCATCAAAATCATTTGGCGGAGATGCATGCCACCGGGAGGGCCTGTCGCAGCCTCTGCAGCTGCCAGCTGGCAACTGCGCGCTGACAGGCGTGGCACTGACGCGGACGGTGTACAGTGCTGTACAGGTCTCGCATCGCCCGGAACATCAGGAAGCGCTACAAGTCTACAACGGCCTGTACGTACGGGTTCGCCTTCATTGCATCGATCGGCGTTATCATTTCTTGATATCTCCCAGCGTCGACATAGATCCGCAACATATCTCTCGGCATTGTGTGTGCATTCCAACACAATTGAGGGTCCGCTTCGGTCCTCGCAGCGCCCGCGCGGTGAGTTCGTAGTTCGTGACCACGCTTCGACGTTTTGATCACTGACCGCATATGTCTGGGAACAGCCTGAAGGCGGTGCGGGCTTCTCGGCGAGCGTTGGCAGCTGTGGACAGCGTCGATGTCGAAGCTCGAGCGTAGGACGTCTCGCCCGCTCTCACGTCGGCCGATCGTGATGCGCCACCGGGGACAATAATCCTGCCCGCCCTATTGTGTGGGGTACTGCGACCTTTTGTGTGCTTATGCTCTGTTTCTAGGGTCGGGCCCAGCGTTGGCTTCAGCTTGCGCGCGATGTGCGGACGAGTCGATGGGGCATAACTGACCTTGGCAGGACCTGGACAACTAGATGCCACGCGCTACCAAGTACAGTCCATCATGATCAACAACGGCAGGCGATGTCCGCCGCTGCGCCATTTGCGCTGCTGCTCCACCGCACTTGTTTCGCCACCCAATCGAACGCAGCGTCCACCATCAAACGTATCACACGCCTGTATGTTCTTCCATCCATCCAATCATCATCTGTCGCGCATCGACATCTCTGACGGTTGTCCTGCTATTGTGTCTATTTCCGCATGACAGCCGTCGCAACCCGCTTGCGGTCCTATAAGTACGAGTGGGTGTTGTTCATGAGACCCCATTACTGCTCCGTCCTTGTTCCACCCCCTTGTCCTCTCTCTCCCTCTTTACGAGCCCCCTTTTGCTTCATTACCTCGAGCCGGGTATGTGTTCGCGCGCTCGCGATGTCTGTGTCCCATGTAGCTCACTATGAACCCGCAGCCCTCGCACGCACATAATACTTCTGACCACCACCCGTGCCAACTAATCTTCTTCATACCTCAATCACGATGCGCTTCTCCACTTCCTCCATCATTGCCGCACCCCTCCTCGCTGCCGCCTCCGTTGCGGCGCAGCAGAGCATCACAGTCAACGTCGGCGCCGGCGGCTCGCTCGCGTACGACCCGCCCGCGGTCACAGCGAACGTTGGCGACGTCGTCACCTTCCAGTTCCAGGCGAAGAACCACGTGCGTTGGCCTTGTCTTCTCCACGTGTCTTCCTCCGGGTCCTGACGATAGTGTGCTCCCAGACCGTCACGCAGTCGACGTTCGCCTCGCCGTGCCTTTCGCTCGAGCAGCCCGCGCCCGGCTTCGACTCGGGCTTCATGCCTGTCGCCGCGGACTTGACCACCCCGCCGCCCAGCGTCTCCTTCACCGTCAACGTGACGACGCCGCTCTGGTTCTACTGCAAGCAGACCGGGTACGTCCTGCCGCCCGCACCCTGCCCTGCGCCGCAGCCGCTGACGCCTCCACAGACACTGCGAGAAGGGCATGGTCTTCGCGATCAACCCCACCGCGGACAAGTCCTTCGCCGCCTTCCAGGCCGCCGCGAACGCGTCGAACCCCGCCGACGGCACCCCCGGCTCCGCGTCCGCGTCCTCATCCGCGCCCGCGTCGAGCGCGCCCGGCTCCGCCAGCGCCGCGCCGAGCTCCGCGGCGGGCAACCCGTACGGCGGCACGCCTGCGTCCGCGTCGTCCGCGCCCGCATCGTCCGGGTCCGCACCTGCGGGCTCGACGGTGTCCGCGGCGGGCGCCGGGTCGACGGGCACACCGAACGGCGCCGCGGCGCACGGCGTGCGCGCGGGCGCGGTGCTCGCGGTGCTCGGGCTCGCCGCGGGCCTGCTGTTGTAGGTGCACGTGGGTGGGCGTTGGCACTGGATGCGATGCGTGTGATGGGCATCGAAGGACACTGCACGGACGGACTCATTGCGTGACTGGATCATACATTGCACGTGTTGTTATGCCACAAAAGGACCCGCACTGTACGACGAGGATGTGCGCGCGCTCGATGCGTGTGCGCGGAGGACGGTGTGGCGGCGCGGCGCGGCGCGTATGCGCTGTGGATGTGCGCCGGGCGTTCTGGCAATCGAAATTTGCTTTGAATAATATTGTGAAGCCGAGGCTACTACCGGCTGAACGACTATCGATATCATCGGCCGCGCTCGTTCAGTCTGCTTCCAGGAGACTAGGCAAATATTTGCTCAATCCACAAAAGTCGCGAACATCACCCGTGTCATCAGGTTTACACATTCAATTCAGAGCCAAAACAAAGAACTGGTACAAATATACTACGGACTAACTTGTGAACCCCCGACATGACTACTACAAACGCTCCGGCACACCTCCTCAGGCCACGATTGCACATCACTGCCGACGACGACGAGTCCCCGCAGATGACGGTGGTCATTTCTTCTGCGTGCCCTTCGCTTTCCTGGGCGGCTGCGTGCGCGTTGCAGGCCGCGACGGACCGCTACGTGCGGAGGTTGACGGCTCGGACACACCGACATCCAGTCCAATTGGGCCGAATGACGAGCCAGCATCTGTCCGGCGACGCTTGGAGGACTCCGAGCCGATACTGCTGGCAGTGAGTCGCGACGTGGAGGTTGCGTGGCTATCTCTTGCGTCCGAGTAGCCACGCTTGTGCACGGTAGGGAGCCCATTCGCGACAATGGTCGGAGGCCCGATATTCTGGAACATGGAGGCGGAATCCGTTGGCCATTCTTTGATAGCGAGGTTGTCGTCGAAAATCTTCAGGGCTGCAGTGGCATTTTGAAGGCGCCGACGGGCAATGTCTGCCTTACCATCCGGCATGACGAAAGGGAGATATTCTGCCTGAATGTAAAGGACTTCAAAGAGTGACTGGAGATCCTCGACAATGTTGGCACAGGGCGTCGGGAGCTGCGGACGCCACTCATCCATCTTGAAGAGAGCGCGAGAGAACCATTGCTTCTTGCCGCGACCGCCTTTGGCTGCACCGTCAACACCTGCCCGAAAATCGTTGTAAAGGTCATGCAGGACGTCGTTCAAGCCGTCAACTCCCGAGGGACGATAGCGCAGAAGGTGGTACATCAGGACGTGCACAAATGACTCCAGGTCATCGGAGAACCCGTGGCGTTTCTTCGGATCGAGGAGTCGAGCACCAGAGATGAACTGCCAGGTTCCCTGAGTGGATATTGAGTCGGCGCACAGGATGTCGAAGAGAACAACGGACCGTGCGGGAAGTCCGCCTGGCTACCTCAGGCTCTTCATCGGGCTTGAGGATCTTCGCCATTTCCCAGTCGATCAAAAGACCGCCGTTTTGACCGGGAGCAAACATCACATTTCCAGCACTAACGTCGCGGTGGAGAACGTGGGCCTTCTCGAAGGCAACGCTGTGTGCTGCAACGGAAACAATGAGCACCTGTGACAATTTACGAAAATTTAAGGTCAAGACGAACCTATGATGGCATCCCGTACGGCTTCGCAGAGCTGCTTCGTGCTCGAAGAGCATCGTAGCTTGCTTCCGATCGTCTTCCACGCCAGACGGAAGTGAACCTGTCGCGTGAGCCCGTTCGGCTTGCAAACACTTGTTTGCTCCCTCGGAAGAGACTGGACGCTGCCATTGTCAAGGACATCCCCTGTGCACAGCAGCTCCGGGATTCGCGTCACCCTTGGCGAGTGCAGCTGCCAATGACTATCCGCCTCCTTCTCCAACCGTTTGATGCGCCACGGGTACCCCTTGAGTGATGTTTTAGCGAATACAGGACAACAGGGCATGGTATTGATCTATGACGCGCGATGTAGAGGACGCCGTCAGACAGAAGAACAAACGTACCGATGCGCCGTCAAACTCCCCCACTGTCCTCATTGCAGTAAATTTGATTATCATTGCTGGTCGCGGTTCCTCGACAGGCTCGATGGCGTGAGCAATGTCAAGAAGTGTTGCTACGGGCATGGGCCCACCGAACGCGTGCTTCAAGGCGCCTACGACATTGCTGTAATCGACTTCAGCAAGTGTTGAGTGCACAGACGACATTTCTGTGTCAAAGCATGCGCCAGAAATAGGGTTGCTCTTGTTCAATGTCATCGAGGAGAAAGACAGTAGCTTTGAACTAACCATATTAGGTCCTTTTGATGAGGCACCGGCCGGTGACACCCATTCATGAGGAACAATGAGCTCAGGCACGCGAGCGACAGTGTGGCCGTCGCAGACAGGATGTATAGGATCAGGCACTGTGTCGGGTAGTGACGCACTGAAGTCGAGTCGTCGGGTGTACATCTGCTACCGTGCAGGCCTGTTGAGAACAGTCTATAGTTCTATTTACTTAAACGTTTTGATCAGCGGCCAAGGTGTAGTGTGAAGCGCAAATGCAGTGGGTGTGAGGGCAGGGTCAAGTTGAACGGAACGCAACGTCTCGGCGGCGGCGGCGGCGGCGAGGAGTTGACCACGGGCCGGCTCATCCGCGTGTGACTGGGCTGGCGAAGGCTGGCGACTGGCCGAGGCGTGAATGCTCAATCCACGAAAGCCTCAGATACTTGAGTGGTGCCATCAGGTTTACATATTCAATGCAGAGCCAAAACAAAAAGCACTTTTATAGAAAATGCTACGGACTAGTTACTTGTGAACCCCCGACATCACGTTACACCTACGACTGCACATCATTGCCGGCGACGACGAGTCCGTCCCCGCAGACGTTGATGGTTAGTTCTTCGGCGTGCGCTTCGACTTCCTGGGCGGCTGCGCGCGCGTCGCAGGATGCGACGGACCGCCGCGTGCGGAGGTCGACGTCTCGGGTGGCTCCCTGGCCGCGGCCTCCTGTGCATCCGCAAATTGAAAAAAAGACGAAAGGGTGGGTCCGGCAGTGCGCTGGCGCTTGGAAGACCCAGAGCCTACGCTGCTGTCGGTGATCCGCGACATGGAGGTTGCGTGGCTATCTCTTGCGTCCGAGTAGCCGCGCTTGTGCACGGTAGGGAGCCCAGCTGCGAGAATGCTGGGAAGACCGATGTCCTGGAACATAGCGCCTGCGTCCGTTAGCCATTCTTTGATGGCGAGGTTGTCGTCGAAAATCTTCAGGGCAGCGGTCGCATCTTGAAGGTGCCCACGGGCGATGTCTGCCTTGCCATCCGGCATGACAAAAGAGAGAAATTCTGGCGGAATGTAGAGGACCCCAAAGAGTGACTGGAGATCCTGGACAATGTTGGCACAGGGCATCGGGAGCTGCGGGCGCCACTCATCCATCTTGAAGAGAGTGCGCGAGAACCATTGCATCTTGCCTTCGCCACCTTCGTCCTGACCTTCAAGGCCCTTCCCAAAATCATTATAAAGCGAATGAAACCGGTCGCCCAGGCGAGCAATTCTTGAAGGGCGATATCGCAGAAGATGATACATCAGGACGTGCACAAAGGACTCCAGGTCATCGGAGAACTCGTGGCGTTTTCTCGGATCGAGGAGTCGAACACCCGAGATGAACTGCCAGGTTCCCTGAGCGAATATTGAGTCAGCGCCCGGGATGTCGAAAAGAAAAACGGACCGTGCGGAAAGCCTGCCTGGCTACCTCCTCTCCATCGGGCTCGACGATCTTCGCCATTTCCCAGTCAATCAACAGACCGCCGTTTTGACCGGGAGCAAACATCACATTCCCCGCACTAACATCACGGTGGAGAATGTGGGCCTTCTCAAATGCAACGCTGTGCGCTGCGACGGCAACAAATTGAGCATTTGGGACGATTTACGAAACTGGAGGTGAAGACGTACCCCTGATGGCATCGCGTATGGCTTTACAGAGCTGCTTCGTGCTCGGGAACATGCTCAGCTTGGTCCCAATCGTCTTCCAAGCCTGACGGTAGTGGACGTGTTGCGTGAGGCTCTTCAGCTTGCAGGCCCACTTGGCGTCCCGCAAGGACTCCACGAGGGTTTCTTGCGAGACGTCGTTGACCATGACATCCCCGGCACACAGCAGTTCCGGGATGTGAGGCACTTCCTGGGAGTGTAGCAGCCGGTAAATGTCGCCTTCCTTCTCTAATCCCACGATGCGCCACGAGTCCTTGACCCATACGCACGAGTTGTGCTGCGGGTCGAACGCGATGAAGCCGACGGTGCCTCGACCGGCTAGGGCGGGACTGTGGAGAAGAGCCTTGGGGCGGGGCGCGATGAAGTAAAAGTCCTTCTTGTCCTTGTCGTCGTGGATATGAAACTTGAAGAACTCCTCCTCGAGATCGAGCTCTGCTCCTACATAGTGGTTCTCCGCGACGAGGCGTTCTGTCGCACGCTCCCGCTCTTTGGCCGACGCGACTGTGACCGAGGTGTCGCGACCGCGCTGAGCCGCGTCGAGGTTGGAGAAGCGCCAGAAGAATTCCGCAAGCGTCTTGGGGTCCTCGACGAAGTTGAATCTCTCAGAGACGGCAGTCGCGCTGCGGTCCCAATAGATGAGGCGCGCTTGATCCCCCATCAAGCAAATGGAGAGGGTGGACGTCCGAAACTGGCTGATGTGCTGCGCGTGAGCGTAAGAGGCTATCTGGCCGCGTGCGGAGTTCGCTTTATTCGTGCGATGCTCGAACTCGAAGGTTTTGCGGTCGACGTTCTTGGCTGGGTCCTGGAAAGGGTCGTCCGCAAGGGGCTTGACCTCGATACACAGCTCGACCTTGGTCCATTCGACGTTGTCCAAAGGCGGGTCGACGGGGCGCTGACCAGAGAAGACGGAGATGTCTGGCTTGCGGTATTTTTTGAAGTTCGTGTCGCCCTTCTGGTGCGTGTCAACGAACACCAATCCAGGACAGAACGGCGAGGCGTGCATGGCCTCGACCTGTAGTGATCGTGATAAGTTGGCGAAACGGGCTGTTGTATATAAACGACGTACGAATGCTCCGTGATACGCTCCCTCTCCTTCCGGGACAGTAAAGTTGATTCGGCCTGCCGGTCGCCTCTTCTTGATCGACGGGACGAATTTCGCCAGAAATTTCGCAACAGGCATCGGCCCAACGAACATGTGCTTCAAGTCCTCGGCCATTTTGACGTACTCGACTTGAGCGAGTTGCGGGTGGAGCGACCACGGCTGCGTGCCTGTGATTGTGTGTTTAATCGGGGTGCTCTGCACTTTGACAGAAGACATGATGAGATGAGATGACAGAGAGCAGAGGAAGATGTGTCGCACTCACCTAGCGCGTTGGCTTTATGCAGAACAGGCAGACGGCCACACCGATTCAGGGACAATGGAAAGAGATTGACTGTGTGGCTGTAGCAGCACGAGGCGCCGCTTTGCAAGGCCGGTATCAGGGAAATATGTTCTAGAAGTATGAGATTATTATTTGACGGTCTATATAGTAGTAAAATGTTCCACCTAGACAGTCTTCAAGTTCGGGTGGCGACGTCCTTGTGAGGCCAGTAGCTCAGCCGCAGTTCTATGGAGATGCAAGCAGTGTCGTGACAGCTACAGCGAGCCCAATGTCTGCAGTCTGGGCAAAGCTGAGAGCAGGCTAAGCGAACCAGAGAGCGAACAATGAAGCCGCATGTTGAACTTCGAGGGCAAGTCGCGTCCAGGCTATGCGTGCCGGCTTGCCGAAGCAACGTGCTGACGGGCCGGAAGCCCCCGTGCCGCCGCCCGGCGAGCCTTTTGAACCCGGCGGTCTGTGACTTCAAGTTGAAGTGCTCCCTCAACAACTCGACGTATAGGCTAGCCGCTACACGATCAGCAGCGTCTCCGACATGCTTTCCGTGCTTTCATTTTTGCCGTGCAGAAAACAAACACCGCTCGGCCTTTCCGAATGATGCCTCGATCAGAGCCGCCCGTTCCTCTACCGAACGCCTTTCGACGCAAGTGCGCTAGTGAGCAGTCGAGGTGTGGACCTTGCATGATACTTATTGATTCATTGATTACCTGCCAGTAAGCATCTAGACTGTCGTACTCTGCTCATCTGTGCTCGCTGGGTCGCATCGCTGGGTGTAGACGTGGGCAGAGTCCGAGACACTCGCTTCAGAATCACGCAGCTAAACACGTTCTCGAGGTCCGGAGTTCTATCTTACTTGCTGTGCGACTGGATATCGGCCACCGCTCATTTGACTGGTGTGACTGACCACGCATCGCTGGACGTTCTGGCCGCTCTCTCCTCCCCGTTGGTCGCCTCGCATCACTGGTGGGGCTGGCCCTCCGCAACAGCCTCGGGCCAGGCGCTATCCAAAATTCTGGCGACGCTGCTCCGAGTGTCGTGGGCGTCGGAAAGTCGTCAACGTGTTGGTCGACACATAATTAAATGAACTTACGCTCTGCGGCAACCTCACCCTCGACGGTCAATTAACCTCTTACTGCTAAGTCGACTCTCGACACCACTTGGGTATAATGTCCAATCTTGATGCTTATTCAAATTATTGATATTGCTCCTGGATAGCACAGCCATCTCAATTATTCGTGACGACACAATGCACAAGGTCCAAGGTTAGCGCGGGCCTGCTGTTGTAGTAGGTGGGTGGGCGTTGGCACTGGATGCGATGCGTGTGATGGGCATCGAAGGACACTGCACGGACGGACTCATTGCGTGACTGGATCATACATTGCACGTGTTGTTATGCCACAAAAGGACCTGCACTGTACGACGAGGATGTGCGCGCGCTCGATGCGTGTGCGCGGAGGACGGTGTGGCGGCGCCGCGCGGCGCATATGCGCTGTGGATGTGCGCCGGGCGTTCTGGCAATCGAAATTTGCTTTGAATATCATTGTGAAGCCGAGGCTGGCTGTGCGACAACACTAGGGGGCAGTTCTTGGCTTTTTCACAGGGCTACGCGATGTTCCATTTAGCTCAGTTGACGAAGCGCACGGCCCTAGTGGACCGGCGACCCGTCTGCCTGACCCCGTACCCAAGTGTCGCCCAGACAGAATGTTTACGAGTGTAGCAAGGCCCACCTCAGACCCTGTGGGCGCGGAAGGAATCGCGTCAAAAAATTACTGCGGAGAAGATACAAAGATCATAATTAAGGGCTACAGTTTGTGACAGTTTCACAACACAACCCCCGACGTCGCTGACACTCCCGTCCAGACTCCACCCCTTCGACTGCACAGCTGCACCGAACAGCTGCGTGCGGAGGTCGACGTCTCGGACACGCCGATCATTGCGGAGCCACGTCGAATGGTGAGCAGGCATCGGTCCGGCGGCACTTGTAGCGCTCCATGACTCGCAACATCGCAATACGGTGGCTCTCTATTTGTTCCTCGTAGGCACGCTTGTTCACAGGCGGAGGGGCCCGCATGACGGGACTGATATCCTGGAATACAGCGCGTGCGTCCGTTGGCCATTCTTCCATGGTGAGGTTGTCGGCAAAGACCTTCAGCGCTGCGGTGGCATCTTGAAGACGCGCACGGGCGACGTCTGCCTCGCCATTCGACATAATACGAGCGAGATTTCTTGGCGGCATGTACAGGACCTCAAAGAGTGACTGGAGACCCTCGACAATGTCGGCACAGGGCATCGGGAGCTGCGGACGCCATTCATCCATGTCGAAGAGAGAGCCAAAGAACCACTGCTTCTTGCCATGGCCACCTTTGTCCTGACCTTCAAGGCCCTTCCCAAAACCATTATAAAGCGAATGAAATAGGTCGCCCAGGTGAGCAATTCTTGAAGGGCGATATCGCAGAAGATGATACATCAGGACGTGCACGAAGGATTCTAGGTCATCGGAGAACTCATGTGGCTTCTTGGGATTGATCAGTCGAACGCCTGAGATAAATTTCCAGGTGCCCTAAGATCCAAGTTAGCTAGAGGATCGTGGTGGGGAGGATAAACACTGACAGTGCGGAGATCTATTCTGTTCGTCTCCTGTTCACCGGGTGTGTGGATCTCCGCCATTTCCCAGTCGACGAGAACACCACCATTCTGGCCAGCAGCGAACATCACGTTCGCAGCGCTAACGTCGCGATGGAGGATGTGCGCCTTTTCGAAGGCAACACTGTGCGCTGCGATGCCAACATATCACCTAGCCATCCCAGACCTGCACAAGGCGAGTGAGACGTACCGGTGATGGCATCGCGCATGGCCACGCAGAGCTGCTTCGTGCTCGAAAAGCATCGTAGCTTGCTTCCGATCGTCTCCCACGCCAGACGGAAGTGCAAATGTCGCGGGAGTCCTTTTGGCTGGCAAACCCCTGTTTGCTCCCGAAAAGATTTGACGCCACCATCGTCAAGGAATCTGACATCCCCTGCGCGCAGCAGCTCCGGTACGTGAGACACCTTGTGGGAGTGCAGCAGCCGGCTGATATCGCCTTCGTTCTCCAGCCCGGAGTCGATGTGCCACTCGTCCCCTTTGAGGTGCGCGTTAGCGAATACAGGCGGCGCACGTATGGTGTTTATCTATGACGCTCGGCGTAAGGACGACGTCGGATAGAAGAGTCGAAACGTACCAATGGGCCGTCATACACTCCCCCTGTCCTCGGTACAGTGGGCTCGGTCATCCCCGCTGATCGCGGTTCCTCGATGGCTGGAGCAATATCGAAAACTATTGCTTCGGACATGGGCCCAACGAGCGTGTGCTTCAAGGCGTCCGCGATGTTGCTGTACTCGACTGCAGCAAGTGGTGGTTGCACAGATGCCATCTCTTTGTCAAAGCGTGCGCGGAGGAAAGGGATGCTCTTGTTCAAAGACAGAATGAGATTGAGGAGTAGCTTTGAACTCACCGGACAAGGTCCTTTTCATGATGCACCGGCCGGCCACACCGGCTCGGCAAAAGGAACAATGGGCTCAGTCACGCGAGCAACAGTGTGGACGGTGACGACAGGATGTATAAGTAGGGACAGGCAGGCATTGCCATCGGTGTCGGCTGGTGACGCGCCATGAGGAGTCCGAGTCGTCGTTGCGTCGAGTGTACATCTGTCGCGTAGGCCGTTGGAGAGCATTCTAGTAGTCAAGCATTTTTAGCAGTTGATCAGTGACTGGCAAGGTCTGCTGTGTTTCGAGCGCAAATGCAGTGGGTGCGAGGCAAGGATCATCTTGAAGCTTGACTTGAAGGTCAAGGGCCGCCGGCGCCGGCGATCCCGGGGGGCCCTCTGACCTTCTCTGGCGACAAGGCTGGCGAATGCTCAATCCACGAAAGTCGCGAACATCACCCGTGTTATCAGGTTTACACATTCAATTCAGAGCCAAAACAAAACCCCTGGTACAAATATACTACGGACTAACTTGGGAACCCCCGACATCACTACAAACGTTCCGGCACACCTCCTCAGGCCACGGTTGCACATCACTGCCGACGACGACGAGTCCCCCCAGATGACGATGGTCATTTCTTCTGCGTGCCCTTCGATTTCCTGAGCGGCTGCGTGCGCGTTGCAGGCCGCGACGGACCGCTACGTGCGGAGCTTGACGGCTCGGACACACCGACATCCAGTCCAATTGGGCCGAATGACGAGCCAGCATCTGTCCGGCGACGCTTGGAGGACTCCGAGCCGATACTGCTGGCAGTGAGTCGCGACATTGAGGTTGCGTGGCTATCTCTTGCGTCCGAGTAGCCACGCTTGTGCACGGTAGGGAGCCCATTCGCGACAATGGTCGGAGGCCTGATATTCTGAAACATGGAGGCGGAATCCGTTGGCCATTCTTTGATAGCGAGGTTGTTGTCGAAAATCGTCAGGGCCGCAGTGGCATTCTGAAGGCGCCGACGGGCAATGTCTGCCTTACCATCCGGCATGACGAAAGGGAGATATTCTGCCTGAATGTAAAGGACTTCAAAGAGTGACTGGAAATCCTCGACAATGTTGGCACAGGGCGTCGGGAGCTGCGGACGCCACTCATCCATCTTGAAGAGAGCGCGAGAGAACCATTGCTTCTTGCCTTCGCCACCTTCGTCCTGACCTTCAAGGCCCTTCCCAAAATCATTATAAAGCAAATGAAACCGGTCGCCCAGGCGAGCAATTCTTGAAGGGCGATATCGCAGAAGATGATACATCAGGACGTGCACGAAGGACTCCAGGTCATCGGAGAACTCGTGGCGTTTCTTCGGATCGAGGAGTCGAACACCAGAGATGAACTGCCAGGTTCCCTGAAGGACTATTGAGTCAGCGTACAGAATGCGGAGAAGAACAACGGACCGTGCGGAAAGTTTGCCTTGCTACCTCCTCTTCATCGGGCTTAAGGATCTTCGCCATTTCCCAGTCTATCAAAAGACCGCCGTTTTGACCGGGAGCAAACATCACATTTCCAGCACTAACGTCGCGGTGGAGAACGTGGGCCTTCTCGAAGGCAACCCTGTGTGCTGCAACGGAAACAATGAGCACCTGTGACAATTTACGAAAACTTAAGGTCAAGACGAACCTATGATGGCATCCCGTACGGCTTCGCAGAGCTGCTTCGTGCTCGAAAAGCATCGTAGCTTGCTTCCGATCGTCTTCCACGCTAGACGGAAGTGCACCTGTCGCGTGAGCCCGTTCGGCTTGCAAACACTTGTTTGCTCCCGAAGAGACTGGACGCTGCCATTGTCAAGGACATCTCCTGTGCACAGCAGCTCCGGGATTTGCATCACCCTTGGCGAGTGCAGCTGCCAATGACTATCTGCCTCCTTCTCCAACCGTTTGATGCGCCACGGGTACCCCTTGAGTGATGTTTTAGCGAATACAGGACAACAGGACATGGTAGACGCGCGATGTAAAGGGCGCCGTCGGACAGAAGAACAAACGTACCGATGCGCCGTCAAAATCCCCCACTGTCCTCAGTGCAGTGGATTTGATTATCATTGCTGGTCGCGGTTCCTCGACAAGCTCGATGGCGTGAGCAATGCCAAGAACTGTTGCTACGGGCATGGGCCCACCGAGCGCGTGCTTGAAGGCCCCTACGACATTGCTGTACTCGACTTCAGCAAGCGGTGGGTGCACAGACGACATCTCTGTGTCAAAGCGTGCGCCAGAAATAGGGGTGCTCTTGTTCAATGTCATCGAGGAGAATGACGGCGACAGTAGCTTTGAACTCACCGGACTAGGTCCTTTTGATGAGGCGCCGGCCGGTGACACACTGGTGACACCAAGTCGGTGGAACAATGAACTCAGTCACGCGAGCGACAGTGTGGCCGTCGCAGACAGGATGTATTGGATCAGGCAGGCCATCATTATCGTCGGTGTCGGGTAGTGACGCGCTGGAGTTGACGAGGAGTCTTCGGGTGTACATCTGCTGCCGCGCAGGCTAGTTGAGAGCAGTCTATGATCAGTGGCCAAGGTGTAGTGTGAATTGATCAAGCGCAAATGCAGTGGGTGCGACTGGGAAGGTCAAGTTGGCGGCGGCGGCGGCGAGGAGTTGACCGCGGGCCGGTTCAACCGCGTGTAAACTGGGCTGGCAAAGGCGCGAATGCTCAATCCACGAAAGCCGCGAACATGAGTGGTGCCATCAGGTTTATATATTCAGTGCAGAGCCGAAACAAAAAGCACTTGCATAGAAATTGCTACGGACTAGACTAAGACTCTAGTAACTTGTCCTCGACATCACTAACGTTCCGGCGTTACACCTACGACTGCACATCGTTGCCGACGACGACGACGAGTCCCCGCAGACGTTGGTGTTTAGGGCGTGCGCTTCGACTTCCTGGGCGGCTGCGTGCGCGTTGCAGGATGCAACGGACCGCCGCGTGCGGAGGTCGACGTCTCGGATGGCTCCCTGGCCGCGGCCTCCTGTGCATCCACAAATTGAAAAAAGGACGAAAGGGTGGGTCCGGCAGTGCGCTGGCGCTTGGACGACCCAGAGCCCACGCTGCTGTCGGTGATGCGCGACATGGAGGTTGCGTGGCTATCTCTTGCGTCCGAGTAGCCGCGTTTGTGCACGGTAGGGAGCCCAGCTGCGAGTAAGGTCGGAGGACCGATGTCCTGGAACATAGCGCCTGCGTCCGTTAGCCATTCGTTGACGGCAAGGTTGTCATTGAAGATCTTCAGGACTGCGGTGCTGTCATCGAGACGCTTGCGGGCCATGGCAGCCTCCTCGGTCGTCATCGCCTTGGCGAGCTTTCTCGTCGCCACATACAGGACCTCAAAGAGTGACTGGAGATCCTCGACAATGTTGGCACAAGGGGTAGGGAGCTGCGGACGCCACTCATCCATGTCGAAGAGAGCGCCAAGAAACCATTGCTTCTTGCCACGACCGCCTTTGGCTGCACCGTCAACACCTGCCCGAAAATCGTTGTAAAGGTCATGCAGGACGTCGTTCAAGCCGTCAACTCCGGAGGGACGATAGCGCAGAAGGTGGTACATCAGGACGTGCACGAAGGACTCCAGGTCATCGGAGAACTCGTGGCGTTTCTTCGGATCGAGGAGTCGAACACCAGATATGAACTGCCAGGTTCCCTGAAGGAATATTGAGTCAGCGTACAGAATGTGGAGAAGAACAACGGACCGTGCGGAAAGTCTGCCTTGCTACCTCCTCTTCATCGGGCTTGAGGATCTTCGCCATTTCCCAGTCTATCAAAAGACCGCCGTTTTGACCGGGAGCAAACATCACATTCCCAGCACTAATGTCGCGGTGGAGAACGTGGGCCTTCTCGAAGGCAACGCTGTGTGCTGCGACGCCAACAAATGAGCACAATGGAAGATTTACAAAACGTCACGACGTACCTGTGATGGCATCGCGTACGCCTTCGCAGAGCTGCTTCGTGCTCGAGAAGAGGCTCAGCTTGGTCCCAATCGTCTTCCACGCTTGACGGTAGTGGACGTGTTGCGTGAGGCTCTTCAGCATGCAGGCCCACTTTGCTTCCCGCAGGGACTCCACAAGGGTTTCCTGGATGTGGCCGTTGACCAAGACATCCCCGGCGCACAGCAATTCCGGGATGTGAGGCACCTTGTGGGCGTGCAGCAGCCGGTAGATGTCGCCTTCCTTCTCCAATACCACGATGCGCCACGAGTCCTTGACCCATACGCACGAGTTGTGCTGCGGGTCGAACGCGATGAAGCCGACAGTGCCTCGACCGGCTAGGGCGGGACTGTGGAGAAGAGCCTTGGGGCGCGGCGCGATGAAGTAAAAGTCCTTCTTGTCCTTGTCGTCGTGGATATGAAACTTGAAGAACTCCTCCTCGAGAGCGAGCTCTGCTCCTGCATAGTGGTTCTCCGCGACGAGACGTTCTGTCGCACGCTCCCGCTCCTTCGCCGACGCGACTGTGACCGAGGTGTCGCGACCGCGCTGAGCCGCGTCGAGGTTGGAGAAGCGCCAGAAGAATTCTGCAAGCGTCTTGGGGTCCTCGACGAAGTTGAATCTCTCAGAGACGGCAGTCGCGCTGCGGTCCCAATAGATGAGGCGCGCTTGATCCCCCATCAAGCAAATGGAGAGGGTGGACGTCCGAAACTGGCTGATGTGCTGCGCGTGAGCGTAAGAGGCTATCTGGCCGCGTGCGGAGTTCGCTTTATTCGTGCGATGCTCGAACTCGAAGGTTTTGCGGTCGACATTCTTGGCTGGGTCCTGGAAAGGGTCGTCCGCAAGGGGCTTGACCTCGATACACAGCTCGACCTTGGTCCATTCGACGTTGTCCAAAGGCGGGTCGACGGGGCGCTGACCAGAGAAGACGGAGATGTCTGGCTTGCGGTATTTTTTGAAGTTCGTGTCGCCCTTCTGGTGCGTGTCAACGAACACCAATCCAGGACAGAACGGCGAGGCGTGCATGGCCTCGACCTGTAGTGATCGTGATAAGTTGGCGAAACGGGCAGTTGTATATAAACGACGCACGAATGCTCCGTGATACGCTCCCTCTCCTTCCGGGACAGTAAAGTTGATTCGGCCTGCCGGTCGCCTCTTCTTGATCGACGGGACGAATTTCGCCAGAAATTTCGCAACAGGCATCGGTCCAACGAACATGTGCTTCAAGTCCTCGGCCATTTTGACGTACTCGACCTGAGCGAGTTGCGGGTGGAGCGACCACGGCTCCGTGCCTGTGATTGTGCGTTTAATCGGGGTGCTCTGCAATTTGACAGAAGACATGATGCGATGAGATGACAGAGAGCAGAGGAAGATGTGTCGCACTCACCTAGCGCGTTGGCTTTATGCAGAACAGGCAGACGGCCACACTGATTCAGGGACAATGGAAAGAGATTGACTGTGTGGCTGTAGCAGCACGAGGCGCCGCTTTGCAAGGCCGGTATCAGGGAAATATGTTCTAGAAGTATGAAATTATTATTTGACGGTTTATATAGTAGTAAAATGTTCCACCTAGACAGTGTTCAAGTTCGGGTGGCGACGTCCTTGTGAGGCCAGTAGCTCAGCCGCAGTTCTATGGAGATGCAAGCAGTGTCGTGACAGCTACAGCGAGCCCAATGTCTGCAGTCTGGGCAAAGCTGAGAGCAGGCTAAGCGAACCAGAGAGCGAACAATGAAGCCGCATGTTGAACTTCGAGGACAAGTCGCGGCGTCCAGGCTATGCGTGCCGGCTTGCCGAAGCAACGTGCTGACGGGCCGGAAGCCCCCGTGCCGCCGCCCGGCGAGCCTTTTGAACCCGGCGGTCTGTGACTTCAAGTTGAAGTGCTCCCTCAACAACTCGACGTATAGGCTAGCCGCTACACGATCAGCAGTGTCTCCTGCATGCTTTCCGTGCTCTAATTTTCGCCGTGCAGAAAACAAACACCGCTCGGCCTTTCCGAATGATGCCTCGATCAGAGCCGCCCGTTCCTCTTACCGAACGCCTTTCGACGCAAGTGCGCTAGTGAGCAGTCGAGGTGTGGACCTTGCATGATACTTATTGATTCATTGATTACCTGCCAGTAAGCATCTAGACTGTCGTACTCTGCTCATCTGTGCTCGCTGGGCCGCATCGTTAGGTGTAGACGTGGGCAGAGTGCCGGACACTCGCTTCAGAATCACGCAGCTAAGCACGTTCTCGAGGTCCGGAGTTCTATCTCACTTGCTGTGCGACTGGATATCGGCCACCGCTCATTTGACTGGTGTGACTGACCACGCATCGCTGGACGTTCTGGCCGCTCTCTCCTCCCCATTGGTCGCCTCGCATCACTGGTGGGGCTGGCCCTCCGCAACAGCCTCGGGCCAGGCGCTATCCAAAATTCTGGCGACGCTGCTCCGAGTGTAGTGGGCGTCGGAAAGTCGTCAACGTGTTGGTCGACACATAGTTAAATGAACTTACGCTCTGCGGCAACCTCACCCTCGACGGTCAATTAACCTCTTACTGGTAAGTCGACTCTCGACACCACTTGGTTATAATGTCGCTTATTCAAATTATCGATATTGCTCCTGGATAGCACAGCCATCTCAATTATCCGCGACGACACAATGCACAAGGACGAAGGTTAGCGCCTCCACAATCGATTCGCTGCTCTCGATGCCTCCATTCAAAACAAGTGGGCTTCTTTCTCAATCAGGACACTCCCTAGTTGCCCTCCGATCTCCCAGGACTGTCTTCACTACACATCACTGCAGCCGGTCACACGGTTGCATCATCATCTGTCTTCCATCACTTGAACTCGTGCGTGGTTGTCTTAGCTGCCCAGTCTCATTCAGATCCGCCTGCTGAGAGACATGTTTCACATACAGTGCCATGGCAAAGCGACTCCAGAGAATCACCTTGGATGTGTCGGTCTCTCAAGTACTCACCATTGAACGGATGCTGTACGACGCGCCATGCGATGTTATGGTATAAGTACTGGCCACCAGAGAACCTGTATACTCATCAGCTGTGCTGTATCCTTTTCACGACTTACCTTTCATTTGAGCCCGGCGCTCCCATTCTGAACGTTCAACTCTTCATTCTCACTCCTACATTGTTCCGGACGTCATCCATGGTTCGCTTATCCCAACTCCTCGTGGCCTTCGTTGCCATTGCCGCCGCGTCTGCGTTGCCCATGCAGAAGCGCACCGCGGATGACTCTATGATGTTCGCGGCCAGAGCATGTGTAAGTCGACTCTTAGCGTCTTCCATTTCTGACTAACCTCCTTCTAGGAATCAGGTAGTCTTGATGAATGTGCGACCGCGCTGCAAGCTTTGCATGCCGGTGGCCTCGTCCCAGTCTCTGATTTGAGGTATGATCAACTACCAACGCTCGTGGACGAGCGCTGACGGCGCTTGCATTCAGCCCCGTGGCGTTGGAGGCCCGCCATTCCGAGAAGAAGAGCAAGTCCAAGTCGAAGCCCAAATCCAAGTTCAGTGCCGTCAGCAAGTTGGCCGTTGGGTCGGACAGCAGCGGCCCCGTGGGAGGAGGGGCAGATAGCAGCGGCCCGGTCGTCGGAGGATCGGACACCAGTGGTCCTGTCGGAGGAGGGTCAGACAGCAGCGGCCCGGTCGGAGGATCAGACAGCAGTGGCCCCGTTGGAGGAGCAGACAGCAGCGGCCCTGTTGCCGGAGCCGTCCCTATCCAAGGCGCCACTCAGCCCCAGTGAAAAACCGGGCTGGATCCCTATGGCCCAGTATGCGTAGGACGGGGAAATCTGCGTCCAGCTGGAGTGAGGGAAGGGACCATCTGCCATCAGCTGCGCAATTACGATCCCGTGACGTAGACACAGCGCGTCGCCTCCGCAAATGTACCGTAGAGTCGCACCGATCCAGCGCCAGCGCCGTTGCGCTGCTGCCACGGCGCTGCTTTGCCGCTTCGACGCATCGCGCTCCCCAATCCACGTCGCCCGCGCTGCCAAAGCCGCTCCACGCTGCCCAAGCCGCGTCGCCCGCACTGCCAAATCCGCGCGTCCGAGTCGCCCGCGCTGCCAAAACCGTTTCGCGCTGCCCACGCCGCGGCGTCGCCTGCGGTGCCATGCCGCTTCGTCTTGTCGCTGCGCACCGTCGTGCTCGCGTGCCCCTCCACCTCACACTCGTCCGGGCGTACCTGCGCGTCCGCATAGCTCTCTTACTGGGACTGTCTTCGGTACTGTGGCTGTCTCCGGTACTGTGACGGCGATCACGATAACGGGTCTCGAAGTCGACAATGGGAGATTGACGTTGAATGAGATCCGAGTGCGTATCATACGAGGCGCGCAGCGCGGTTTCCAGTGGGGCTGGCGTGCCGCAAGACACGTCCGGTAAATGGTTTCCAGGTGCGCGAAAGTTTTCGAGATCATCGACGCGTGCTTGCGCTCGCGCGCTCCGCATCCATTCCCTCTAGTATCACCTCACCTCCTTTCGGCAGCAGACGCAACTTGGTACTTCACTGTCCGTCGCAAGCCTGCAAGAAAGCCGCGAGAATCAAAAGACGCGCAATCCCGAGTCGGACGGATGCCCGCGGCCGCTTCCAGCACGTCGACCATCGTCCAACCATCGTCACACCGGCGCACCACTACCGAGCACGGGATGGTAGGAGGGGATCGTGCGTGGGGAGCCCTCCGCGCACATCACAACCTCAGGCCCAGTGAAAAACCGGGCTGGACCGGTATGGCCCCGTATGCATATTTCTGCCCGCGTGGGGCCGGCAGACCATGGCAGCTGTATGCAGACAAATCCGGACTTTTTGACGTTTTTTCTGCCCCCATCTGTCTCATCTTTTTGCATCAATATGCGCCGATATGTATTCATCTGTATTTTTCTGCCGCCTTATGCATACAATGCTAGTACCAATTTTGCCCGCTCATTGCATACCACGCCAGATAGGCGCATACAGGACCATCCCCGCCCTTTCCAGCCAGCTGCCCCGCTTCTGCTGCCATCCGCATACCAGGGCAGATGTGAGCATATGAAGCCATCCCACTCACCTGCCCCGCGTCCGCGTCCCGCGCTTACAGCCCGTCCGTTCGCTAAGTCGCAAGTCAGTCATGTAGGGCATTGTGCGCAGAAGGCGTACCATTTTTCCGCAGTCGGCGGGCCTACGAAATCTTCTTCTTCTCCTTCTCCGAAGCTTTGGCAGCTTTGCTCGCCTCTTCGAGTCGCTGCGACAGATGCGTCAGTAGAGGACCGCAGACTGAGCGAATGCAGCATACTAGGCGAGTTTCTGCATCCATACGATCGAATGCGTTCTGGAAGTCGTCGTTCGTCATTTTCGGGTCGAGTACCTTGCACTCTCGCATGTACAGGTTCCTTGTTATCAATCCCATCAGCTGCTATACATTGAGCACGGCACAGAACTCACCGGACGGTGTTTGATGTCTTGCTGGGTTTGATAGGCTTTTCGCCTGTTGTCTTCGCTTGGTCTGCTGTGCTGGTAGATGCACCGGCCCCGGGAGCAGCTGACGGCGCACTGCCTGACGCCTTGGAGGAGCCTGATTGATCGGGATGTGAGCAGGCCGATGCACAGAGTGCCAGTAGACGCACCGGGCACAGGAGAAGTCGCAGCGTTGCGTGGATTCCCTGATGATTTTGAGCAACCTGAATTGATCGGACTGTGAGCAGGAAGACAGAGAGTGCCGGTAAACGCACCGGATTGTGCTGGGGGAGCCCATCTAGTGACCGAGTCCGTTGCGCGGTCTGGAAAGAGTTCCTTGCTTGGTGGGGCACGAAGAGGCATTAGCAAGGAAGCAGGTTTCATAGTAATGTGACACTCACAGTGGATTAACAATCTGGTCAAGTAAAGCCGGCGCGCGCGTCGTGCTGTTGTCAGCGAATAATTTTCTGCGAAGGCGGTGACGACTTACTGTGTGAGGCACAGCGCGCTTTGTGGGGTTGCCGGTCGAGTCAGGCGGTGCGCTTGCTGCCGAGTCGGCGGTCTTGCCAGTCAAGGGAGGGGCGGCGGGGCTGCAATCCCTCACGACAGGCTCGATGCTGCCAGCGGGAGCGGAAGGCTCCCTACTTAAAGCTGTCGTTTCGTTGCCTGGTGCGCTCGTCGAGGAAGCCTGCTCTGCGGAGATATTATCGAGGGCGTCCACCGTTGAGGCGGAGGAGTTGTCGAACATGTTGCTCGGGCATGTCATCGAGGCGTTGTCGGATTGAGCTGGTGTGGTGATGCCGAGGGCAGGTGAATCATCGACCGTCTCTGCATGGGCGGCTGGTGGCTCGAATGCTATGGCAGATGCATGTTACCAGCTCGTCGAGAGCGTGAGTGAAATGCGCTGCCACGTACCCGCTGGCGCTGGACTCGGAGCGCTGGCCTTACGACGCTTGCCTGACCTGCCAGTGGAAGCGGCAGGTCGCTTAAGACCTGTAGTGACTTGCTGTGAAACCGACGCTGCAGAGACCGCCGCCGCAGAGCCCGACGCCGAAGAGACCGACGACGCAGAAGCTGAGGCCGCAGAGACTGAGGCCGCAGAAGCGCCTGGCTCTGTCTTGCTGCGTGTCTTCCGCGAGAACTGACAATACTGCTTCGTAACCATGTGATCCAGCTTCCAGTGGTTGTGGCAGAACCGCAGATAAGATGGCGCAGCCTGATACAAGGAGTATCTGGTGAAATGCTGAGCTTCCAGAGATGCTTCCCCCCAAACATCAGGTGCGATTCCGCGCTTGAGGAGGTCTTGAAAAATTGGCTTCATGATGCGCCTGAGCTCGCGAACATCCTCCCGGTCAATGATGCTGCCATCCTCCCGCTCGATCCAGGGGTAGGAACAGTCGTCTTCACTGGTCGTCAGTCTGGCGCTCTTCTTCCGGTCGACCAGGTATTCTTCCCACTGAGCCCTTCGCCAGAAGCGCACCTTGGGGTAGTCGGCCTTGGAGAGCTGCGCAGGTAGTGAGGCGGTCGTGTATGAAGTCGACGGCGAGATCAGTGGTGCCAATGAGCTGGCAGGCATAGCGAGAGTAGGCCCAGCCGTCGCGGTCCAGGGTGTCAGAGGGGCCATCGACGCCTCATTCGGCTCCTGAGGCAGGTATTTCCTGTGTGCACACGGTCATGTATTAGGTCGCGCGATACAGATGCACAGAAAGATCACATACTTGAGCAACCGGATATCCACACGAATTTCTGCGACCTCCTCTTCCAGTCTTGCATACGATGTTTGTAGTTCCTTGTGCGCGTTGGCGAGGGTGCGGTATTTGTCGATCTGCGTAATTCGGGTGCTCTGAAATGCAGGGCCAGACGCAGTGAATGAACGTTTGTCAAGCTGCTCCTTTCGCTGCGTCACAGCCAGGGTATAGAAGTTAGTACGACGCAAGGCCATAGAGTAGCAATTACAGACCGCGTTGAACTCAAATGGCAGCTCCAGAGCTGGTGTTGTTGAGCCACTGTAGTATCCTCGCTCATGATATGCTTGTGAAAGGTTGTCGACCGCAGGGCTAGACGACACGTATCGGACAGGAGCTCTGAAACTGTCGCCTAAGTCAAGAGAGAGCTCTGGAGAGTTGGATTCGCGTGAAGAAGGAAAGGAATCCCCCAAGTCCAGAGGTTGGTCCATAGCTATGGTGCCAGCAGGTCGACGATGGCAAAGAGAGAGGCCGTCAAGTGGTTGGGGACGACAAGAGGCAAGTGACGTAGCCGATCGCGACCTCGCCGATGCGAGTGTCCCCAATCATGTGATCGCGTGTGCCCTCTGCACTTGTCGTGCGCGTCTTGCGCTTCTTGCCATCTCCGCACTTCTTCCTCTGCTCACACCACCTCCTGCGCTTCCTTCTCTGATACTCGGCTACAAGGATGTCCTCTGGAGTCAGTCATTCCGGTTGCTTTTTCGTGACATGCTGCTGATTCACTGGCATAGGACGCCTTGGAGTCTGTCGACGTGGTCATGCAAGGGCATGGCAGCGTGGATGTCATTTACAGGCCAGCATCGGTGGGCATTGGTGCAGTGAGCTCTCTTTCATCTTGTTATTAGCTATTGTTCTCATGTTTTTTAGCATATACGCTTCCAGTCTATCGCGACCGCATACAGCTCGTCGGAGTCTGCGCAAGCAGGCTCTTCACCTGTCCAGTCTGTCCACTCCATCCCGACCACCCCCATTCGCGACGCTTCCAAACTCCCCGCCGCCGCTGCAAACACGGCTCCATTTCCCGGTCTCGCGCCGGCTGCTTTGGTGTCACCAGCAGGCAGCCGAGCCCCATCCCCGAACCCCATCCTGCCGACTAACACCGTTAGTCCTCCCCCGAGCAGCCACACCGAGGAGTCTACACCCGCTCACTCGACCAATATCAGCCCGACTCAATCCAACATCGCCCAGCCACCTGTACGCGCGCACTCGACGCGTCTTTCCAGCCCCTTCGACGTCGGGGTGACCCAGTTCCTGGAGGGTAACTTCAGCCTCCCCGACGTCACTCACATGCCCTCCAGCGTGCGCAGGCTCGTTGAGGAGCCGGACGCCGCGTTGGACTGGCGCAGGAGGTCCCCTCTTCCGCGCCTCCAGCTCCATACGCCCAGGACGCGCGCGGGTCCATCGGGACGCAGGTGCGTGTACTATCAGTACAGACCCTTCGCTCGGCTTTCTGATATCATGTTACAGGGTCAGCGAGCCGGGCCCTTCCCGCTTCGACGGCGAGTCGCCTTCGCCTCTGCGCAAGCGGGCTCGTGTGGACTCCAAGAAGAAGGACTGAAGCACAGCCGAGAGCAGTATGGATTATTGTACAATAAATGACATGTAGAATACATGATATGAATCTTCAAAAACGCGACCTTGAGCGTCTCGCCGACCTCCCATTTCCCCTTCGGCAGCAGCCCGACGAGCTCCATCAGCCACATCGCGTTGTGCGCAACGAGCTTCCCGCTCCAGCTCATGCGCTACACCGTCAGGTAGTCCATCGCCGTCTGCGCCTCGGAGATGTCGCCCTCGAGCGGGTAGTACCACGGCACCGCGTTCGACGCGTCCCAGGTGTCCGTCATGCACCACCACGCGGTCACGTGTGTGTGGCTTTGCTCTAATCAGCGGCCACAGACGCGTCGCGGGGTTCTCTGTCAGAGCTGTATTTAACCCACCTGGCAACTGGCGACCATCGACCGTCTTTCTTTCCCCCCGAAATCCTCTGCCCACTGTCCTCGCGCATGCCTGTTTTCAGTCATCCTGTGCCGTCTCTCGAGGGGACCTCCCTCGACCGCCCGGGCCTCTCGTCGCCCTCTGCCAATGCAAAAGAAATGGTGAGCATTCCGACCAGGCCGCCGCTTGCACGGCGTCGGACCCGGTACCTCTTGCCGGCGGCCTGGACCTCTTTCCTGAATTCTGCTGACATCCTTTGCATTTGCAGAACTCCCATGCACCCTCGGACTACGCATTCAGTCCTAGACTGGTAAGTCCCGCCCCTCGGACTACCGTTCTTGACTGACCGGACCTCTCGCAGTTGCGTTCAAAAAAGGAATACTCTCCTTACGCTTCGGTCACGCTCTGCAAAGATTTTGATCTCGCCGCTTCCATCAAGACTGCTATTCAACTGGAGGACGATCTGTTTGAGCGTGATGCAGTGCGGCGTCAAGCAGAAGGCCCTGGCACCGAGGACCCAGCATCCGACGACGAGTGGGATACCGATGACGAGGACGATGCCGACCCAGCCGGTGCGTTGGTCCAGTCAGATGCGCAGGCAGCCGTCCCGGTAGGACACGACACGTCAAACGTGTTTTCAATGAATGAAAACACGGAGAGCATGATGTACGTGTCATCTCCTCATGTCCATCACAGCTTCTTATGCATTAGATGCACCCTCAGGATGTCTGACCGCCCGACGGAGACTCTAGCACCCGCAGCTTCACCGAACGGCGCCTCACTCAACGAAAATCGCGGGCATCCCCAACCACAGCCCTTCCCTGCCACGCGTGCTCTTCCCACCGCCGCGCGTGCTCCTCTCACCACCGCTCACAGCGGTATACACACGCCGCTGAAGGCTCATTCCAAGAGCAAGAGTTTTCACAAAGCGCGTCAAGTGCGCTTCGCTGTGCGCCCTGGCATACTCGCTCGAACGTCACGACCCCGGGCGGCCTCATCTTCTGACGATGAAGAGCGGGCGCAACGTACGCGGCAGCGACTGAGGCGCAATACCAAGCGTACAAAAGAACGTGATGCGTCGGGCCAGACAATTCCAATCCCAACGCCGAAGATGCTAGCCAAGCATGCTCATCCTGTCGGCCTGTCAGTGCAAGTCGATGCTGCGAGCATACCCATCTCCGAGAATGGGTTCATCGGGAGCGCGGGGTTGGACCCCGCCGCTGCGCGCTACAAAGGGAAGGCGGTCCCGCTGCCAACCCTGCTTAACGACCTGAAGTTCCAGCTAGTCACCTGGGATGGCCGGTACGTACCCTGCGATCTTGTGTCCTCATTTTACTGACTGTCCAACTCCAGTACATCCCATGCTGTTTTAGATTCCCAACAGCGGGTTGTTGTCCCCATGCCCGGGTGTCCCGACGGCGATCCGACCTGGCCGAGCGTGGCACGCTCGGCAGACGAAGAATTGGAAGATGTTCTTAAGACGTGCAAGTTTACCCGCAAGCAACGCCGTAGCCGTCGAGGACGGTACCCGAGCCTTAGCATCGGCTTTTCGTACGGAGGCGGACAGACGGTGCGTAGACTACAGCCATCATCCACTTCATCTCTTCATTGACTTTTATGCAGGAGCCAACAAACATGAAGATGCAGAACCCATCACAAGAGAAAGCATCTGCTAGACTGCGCGCTCACGGCCCACTGAGACGCATGGCAGGCTTTGCCAGCAGTAGGTGCTCGATATCCTCAACCTCTCCATCCTTTTGAACGAATCTTCACAGGCTCATTCTATACATCGGGTCCGGTGAAATGGACCGTCTACGACGACATCTTGAAGGACATTCGAGCCGATAACCCCAGCCTTTCACCCCCGTACTCGAACAGTGTCTTTCCAGCTGCGACCTTCAACTTCGGACCGAAGATTGCGACCGCACCCCATCGCGACTACTACAACGTGCCGCACGGCTGGTGCGCGATCACCGCGCTGGGCAAGTATGACCCCAAGTATGGCGGTCATCTTATTCTGTGGGACCTCAAGCTCGTGATCGAGTTCCCGCCCGGTTCTACCATTCTAGTTCCATCGGCTCTAATCACTCACAGCAACACTCCCGTTCGACCCGGCGAGACCCGTCGCTCCTTCACACAGTACTGTGCAGGGGGGCTTATGCGCTGGCATGCGTATGGACGTCGCACCGAGAAGGCTCTTCGACGAGGGGATCCCGCGCGCAAGGCCGAGTTGGATGCCTCGGTGGCGCAACGCACCGCGGATGCGCTTGCATCCTTCGAGGTTTGGAAGGCACCGGTGTCGGAGTAGAGGGAGGCAGGTTCGCGCAGAGGGGTGACCAGAGAACAATCAGATATGAATGACACCATGGTTGATATAGTGAAGACTGAATAGACTCAATAAAACATGTTTCAACAACTTGTACAGCTAGTCGTCATCCGCAACGTCCTCCACGATGCCATTGTAGAAAGCCATCTGTGCGCCAGGCTTTTCAACAAGATGAAACCTGTCCTCGCTGTCCTGAAAAGGTACCATAGCTACCACTGTGATGATGTCTTGGACAGGAATAACTGCAAGAGCGTTGAGCCCATGGTAGGTGCTAACTGCAAGGGCACCGCTGGACTCGGCCAAGAGAAAATCATCGGGCAGCGAGAATAGCGAGACCATTGCAAGGTGCTCATCGTTGATTCCCGGGAAATAGTATCGGACCTCGGCAATTCTAGTCTGGCCGTTGAATGTCACCTGGAGTCTTGTCAGCATAATCCCAGAGCAGGATCAATGTGAACAGCTTACTTGGACCATTCTCGCCATCCGAAGGTGCTCCAGCTCTTTGAGGGACTCCTTCCACCAAGACCGCGCAACTTGCCCATTCGGAAGACGCAGCCTAGCCCACTTGATAACTCGAACAATATCCGGGCCCTGTGCATCCGGGCGATAGCGCTGCAGGATGAGTCGACTTTCCACTGGGCTGACTACTCGGAAGCAAGAGTCCCGAGCGCGAAGCAGGACATATCCGCTGCCTAGATCAATTGCACCATGGGGTATTGAAGTGCGCTGTGGGGCAAGTTCAGGAATGATAGCATAGAGGGCATTGACTTGGGCGAATCGGAGCGCTCGCTGAGCCAGATTGGCGTAAGGCTGGGAGGGCTGCTTGATCTCTGCACCAAGAAGCCCAATGATTCGCTCCAGCGGCCATTGCGTGTAGTCAACCAGTGGCCCGACTCGAAATGCTTCGGGCACTAAATGCGCGAGGGAATGAATGCTCTGCCGGCAGAAATGAAGGCGTTCCGGCATCCGTTGATAGTACAGCTCTTCATATTCTCGAGAGAACTCGACGAAGAGAATGTGCGCTCGGACCAGCTGGTCTCGAGGGATCTTGTATTGGTGGATGATGCGCATACCGGAGACGAGCTTGCAGTAGTGTTTCCAGTATTTGTCGGGGAGAATACCATACAGCAGCCCTGGCCCCAGACCAAAGATATACAAGAGATATTCCCAGGCCTTGTAGCCACTGGAGATCTTCTCTGCAGGGTTGCGCGGCGGTCGGTCGAAAGATCCAGGGAGATAGGGCGTGGCATCTGCGACGGCCTTGCCATGCGCTATCCAGACGTCGCCTTGGAGAACGGCCCAGTCCCAGGTGGCTTTGTTGTCCCCGCCCTCGCACTCCAGCAAGGCCCGCCAGAGTTTCACCAAGAGTTCTGGGATGTTGATAGCACCCAGATGCATAATGTCAAAGGGATAGCCCAGAGGGAGAGGAAGACGTGCATGGGATGGAAGGCCATGAAACAGGCTCGGCTTGGATATACCGGTCAAGAGGCGACGGCGATGATACTGGGTCACGTTCGGAGACTTGATGACTATTTGCAGATTTGTGCGATATTCTTTGGGGTCAGGAGGGTGGTCGATGAGGGCGGCGACATCGATGTCTGGATGGTCAGAGCCAGCAACCTGATAATTCGTCGGCTTGAGGAGTGCAGGGTAGTATGTCGACTGCTGAAACCTATGTCGTCCTTTGACAGGACAGTAGATCCGACAGCCTCGTGCGCCGTTGTGCGGAACCCTTCCATCCAGCTTGGACAGTCCCGGACGGTCCGCAGTAATGAAGAAACAGAATGGTTTAGAATTGTAGACACGATTTGATGAGGCATCCCAGATTCCGATGCCTTCTCGCTGAATCGCAGATAGATGGTGGAGGCCGGGGTAGTTGAATGATTCCATGTTTTGAGGGGGGTTCGGACCAGGAAAGACAGCGCCGGGGATAATGTGTCTCCTCTTGTAACGAAGACCAGGAGACAGGTCAAAGAGGACCCAGATAGCGATCCAGCAGTCTGACTTCTTGCTGCGATACAGCTGTGCGCCGTCTATTGAGAACATGACCACACAGTCGTCGGGACCGATGTCGCCACGCTGAACCGCCTTGATGTAGTCAGATCCGTGGACGATATCTTCATAGGAAGGAATGTTGCCTTCGTTCTCCGCAATCTCCGCCAACACCTCAGCCGTGCGTCTGTCGAGATAATGCATGTTGTCAGCGCTTTCAGGGCTGCGGAATAGCGCTTGGAGTGAAAGGCCGAGGGGAAATGTGTAAAATTGCTGGCGCGGCTCTTTCTTCTTGCCTCCGCTTTTCGCAAGCTTGCGGGGATCGTAGCGCGGCTGTCCGCAGATGATGCAGGTGTCCAGGTCCGCCCATGGACCAGTATATGCCATGCAGGAGCCGACACACGAGTCCCGGACAATGGCCTCGACGCCGCTTAGATCGCGCACGAGAGCCTTGACTCTGTAATATGAGAGTAGGTCGTCCTCAGGATGGGCCAGACGGATAGCGGCGCAGACGTCATGGTATGCCTGTTCGGAGGCATGCGTGAGGGCGGCGAATATCCGGATCGACAAGCGGTGTCCGGGCTCGTCAACAGAGGCTGGGGTCTGCACCGGATGCCGTATTCGATGAACTATGTCCTGCTCGAGTCCGTCATTCTCGAGAGTGGCGTTCTTGATGCCATGGACGAAGCGCAACACCATGTCGATCTCCGGTATAGCACTTGTCTGTGGTAGATCATCGTCATCGGGAGGGACATCCTCCTCGATGGGAAGCTCGTCATCTTCAAATTCATCAGGCAATGCTTCATCGACGTGCTCGGGATGCGGTCCTGGTGGGGGGATAGGGACAGGAATGGGTGGCGTGAGGTAAAGGTCGTCTTCGTCATCTTCATCCTCTTGCGGTCTGGTGAGGCTGCCTGAATCTGGTTCAATATTGCCCTGCCGGAAGGATTAGATCATCCTGGGATGCACAGCACGAAAAAAGACTTACAACAATTTCTTCCACCGGAGGCGTTGCATCATCCGCATTGCCCTGATCATCTAGGCGTGCCCAGGACTGCTGGGCTGCTCGGAAAGTCAGCATCGATACGGATGTATGTTATACATTGTAGCATACCTTCAAGTTCGAAATCATCGACCCGTGCGGTTGCCTCGACTGAGGCTTCGGCCAAGTGCCCTCCTGCATGGCTGTTGGCATCTTCGGATATGCCTTCACTGTCAGTTCCCGAACGTTTATAGCGCATCAGTTCCAAGCGCACCTCCCAAGTCTTGCACTGTCTCGTCCTGGGGCTTTGTCGATAGAGGATCACTTTGCGGGCTTTGTTCACACATGGGCGGTGCCTATGCAAGTTCATAGCATGTCAGGCTCCACGGACTTCATAATGCATAACTGCCACGCACCAGTGCCGCATATATGCTCGTATCCTCATCTTGTGTGACTTCGTGCGATAGCTTTTCATGTTCAGAGGCCTGTGTATTTCATGAGAACTCTGTCGTGATGCGATAGCCTGGGCTGTACTCACCTGGGCCGTGAATTCCTCCCGGAGGCTGTCGACTCTCCTGCGCTTCCCAGACGTGGACTGCGGTGCATAATCTCCATCGGCTTCCAAGACACGGTACATTCTATGGCAATGGAAAGTCGTCCTGGAGACCGCCTTGTCGCGATCACCATCACAGTACCGGAGGCAGCCACAGTAGTATAGTTTCGCCTGAGCTCTAGCTTGTGTCCCAGTAGAGGTTTCAGCCATGGTACTTATCACAGAGAGGCCCGCTATCATGCAAACATGCAGCGTAGAGAGGCAGCGAGGGAGCGCGGACGGATGTAGCGAGGGAGCGCGGACGAGTGTGCCGAGTGCGGGGCACAAAAGCACAGCGACAAGACGGTGCGGCACAGCGCAGGCGACGGCGTGGCTTGGGCAGAGCGAAACGGTTTTGGCAGCGCGCGACGCGGCTTGGGCAGTGCGAAGCGGCTTTGGCGCGCAATTTGGCGACGTGGGTTGGGCAGCGCAAAGCGGATTTGGCAGTGCGCAGGCGACAGCGGATTTGTGAGCGCGATGCGTCGAAGCGGCAAAGCAGCGCCGTTGCAGCAAGGCAGCGGCGCCAGCGATGGATTGGTTCTACTACGGTACATTTTCGGCGACGACGCGCTGTGTCTACGTCACGGGGTCGCATTCCGCAGCTGAAGGCAGATGGTCCCTTCCCTCACTCCAGCTGGACGCACATTTCCCCGTCCTGCGCATACCGTGCCATACCGGTCCAGCCCGGTTTTTCACTGGGCCTCAGGGTTTCACGAGTATGATGGAAGTCGCGACTTCATGTCAAGTCGCAATTATTTTTTGCCGGCCTCCACAATTTAATTTTGATAGGAAACTACCCCCTACTTGACAGTAAATCTGCCGTTTCCTGATTTTCGGGAAATCTAACCCTAACCCTAATCTAGCGGCCAAATTTTTGTCGGGTCAGCGACCCAACCCCGACAGACGTTTTGCCTCCCTATCCCTCCGCTCCTCATCAGCGGCATCAAGATCCTTCTGAGACACCCCTCTGTGTGACTTGTATTTTTTGACAGCGTATTCAGTAGCTACCCCGGTGGCTCCAAGGTCGTAGACGCTCATGTAGCGCTGGGCGCGGCGAAAGAATCGACGGATAGTAATGATTGGACAGGCGGCCAGTGATTCCTTGAGAAGAGCCTTGCCTTTCTCGAAGTTTCCGCCTGATCGCTCGCGAAAGTACCGTCAGATGCGTCACTCCCGCAACCAGAGAGGTCAGGCTCGTCGTCAAGACTGTGAGATGTGTCGTTATTGCGAAGGGTGCTCCGGGGTGCACTCGGAGGTGCGGCCTTTGATGACGAGAACTTTCCACCATGTTCCCGACCTGCTTGGGATTTCTTCGCAGGTCTGGGCATGCTTTGCGGGCAGTTAACGATGCTTGGAGACGGGCAGGGAGCTTGTTTCGAGGTTGAAGTCGCCGTTGTGGCTACGTACATACATCACGTGACATTCTTGGCGGCCAAATCACTCTCTGAATTTCCGAAATACGAGGTCGCAAAAAGTAAACCGACCATTCAATAGTGTACATGTATATGAGTGTCCTGGTGCAGTTTCTATGCGGTCCGACAACATTTGTGGCCGCTATTAACGCTGCAAGATGTGACGCGGCGACTTGTCACGAAGTCGCGACTTCCATCATAGTACATACTTCGAGTAGTACATACTTCGAGTAGTACATACTTCATACATAGCACCTGCATAGCACCCACTGGCAATACACTTGTTTGCACGCGTGAGATGGAATAATCCTGGCAACGGTATAAGTCCGGCATTGTGCTAAATAAACATTGTTTCATGCACATGGCTGCGCAGTGCGCTCAGGCTACGCAAGTTGAAGAGAAAAGAGCGCGCTCACGTGGCAGCTGCCCGCATCGGACGAGTCGCGACGGGTTACGTCACTTGCATCTTGTCGCTTCCCCCCACCGTCCTGTGTACCTCTACCGCTGTACCCACTCTCTGGGTTGCTGCTGTCTCACAATCTTCGCTATCGACTAGCAGGCTGTCTCTGGGACTCGTCTAGAATGCTAGAGTCTCTAAGGACTGATGCTTGCCCTCGGGAGAGCTCCGGCTTTAGGGCTTGTGGCTTTAGCTCAGCGATGTTACTGACTCATGCCACGTCACAGCTCGTTTGAACACACCACGGCACCTTCAAGCACGCTTACTCACTCACTTCGAGCACGAATGGACGCCCACAGGCGTTGAGCGGCGGGCGTGGATCATAGGAGACAGATGTCGCGGGACAACTCGATCAGTGCGTCGTGCTAACTCATTCTGCCGCCCTTCTGAGTTCTGACGCGCTTGCCAAACAGGTCAGCCATGCAGCCCGCTACAGAAGCCGCTAGGAGGACGTGGGCATAGGCTGCAGGGAGGATAACGGTACGTCTTTCGTGCAGCTCGCGCTCGACCTCCTACAGAGCTGACTAGCACTTTCGACTTAGGGAACGGGCGGGCTAGGGGTGCAGGACGCGGACGCGGGACGGATGGCTGGGATGGCTCCGTATGTGCTCATCTGGCCTGGTATGTGGATGGCAGCGGAAGCGGGGCAGCTGGCTGGGAAGGGCGGGGATGGTTCTGTATGCGCCTATCTGGCGTGGTATGCAAGGAGCGAGCAAAAATGGTACTAGCATTGGAAACATATGTATATGCATAAGGCGGCAGAAAAACACAGATGAATACATATTGGCGCATATTGATGCAAAAAGACGAGACAGATGGGGGCAGAAAAAACATCAAAAAGTCCGGATTTGTCTGCATACAGCTGCCATGGTCTGCCGGCCCTACGCGTGCAGAAATATGCATACGGGGCCATACCGGTCCAGCCCGGTTTTTCACTGGGACTCAGCACTCCCCCACCCTCAACGGCGCCGCGCTAGCGCGCCGCCTGTTCCTTGACTTGGTCCCCATTCAGGGCGTCACCCACCATGACCCTAGCCTCAACGTTGCGCTAGCGCGCCGCCTGCTCGATCTGGACGCACGCCATTCTAAGCACCACTCCAAGCCGCAGTCCACTGCATCGATCCCAGGCGCCAGTGGCGCCGTTGGAGGAGGATCGGATAGTAGTGGCATCTTTGGAGGAGTTCCCATCCAAGGCGTCACTAACCACCTCCCCGCCATCACCACTGCGCTAGCGCGCCGCCTGCTCGATCTGGAGGCGCGCCATTCTAAGCACCACTCCAAGCCGCAGTCCCTGGCGTCGATCCTATCCAGTGGCACCCTTGGAGGACCCGTCCCCATTCAAGGCGTCACAACCCACCTCCCCACCATCAACAATGAGCTTCCTTGAAACGGTTCCAATCCGAGTCCTCGCTGCGCTGGCAGTGCTGCCTGAGTGTGGGAGGCTCAGTCACATGTTGTTCCATGTATCAGGAGCGACCACGTAGTAGTCCTTTTGAATATTATGAATTTTCATGCTAGATGTCCGGTTTGAAGTTCACGTTCGTGAGATGGCGAGGCAAACTATGAGCTGGTGAAGAGCAAGAGCCAAGACTCTCCTGCCGGGACCGTACAGCGTTGGGCAACAAGCTCGCGACGGAGATGTCACGTCGTGGGATGGGATGCAGGATGCTTCATGCAGATACTGTATTAGTATAACCGAAACAAAATTACATCATGGCGAAGCCCAATTATTCTGCACCAGCGGCCTCTCAGATTTTACTTATGTGCCAGTCGGGAAGTCCGTCGACGCAAACACGTCCTTCCACTCGTCGATCCGCTGCACCGTTTCCCCGCACACCTCGCGCGTCACGTACATCGTGTCACTCCCAAGGTGCAGCACGGGCGGGAGCGGGCGGCCCGCCGCAGCCCCCTCACCGCGCACGAAGTCGACGACGAGCGCGACGAGCTTCTTGGGGTCTCCAGGCTGCCTTCCGTTCGCCCCTGCGCAGCGCCGTCAGCATGGGGAAGGAAATATGCTGGAAGAAGAGGGCGTACCGGTGAAGAGCGCGTCAGTGGCCGCGGTCACCTCTTTGTAGTCGTCGATGCGCGAGATGTATGGGGCGACTTGGCCCTCGGCGAGGAAGGCGGTGCGGAAGAAGCCCGGCTCGACGCAGATGCTGCGGAGTCCGAGCGGGGAGATCTCGTGGTTGAGCGCCTCAGAAATTGCTGAACACGCCCACTGTCAGCGCAAGGAAAATGACGAAGAGTCGTGGGGCGTACATCGGTTGACGGCCTTCGTGGCGGCGTACAAGCCGCAGCTGGCGACGGTGCTGTAGCGAAAAATGTGAGATAGATTGAGCGAATAACTGGGGGAAGGACGTGCCGCCAGCCTGCAATAGAACCGAGCCAGATGACGGTGCCGGTGCGACGAGCGCGCATATACGGCAAGAATGCGCGTGCGACGTTAAGCCCGCCAAACACGTTGGTGCTGCAGACGAGAATGTCAGGAAGAACGTACCCCGTGAAAAATTGCGACTTACTTGAACTGAGCGTAAGTTTCTTCGGGACTGTATGTATATTTCAGAAAAGCAATTAGCCTCGATGATAGGAGATACATACGTGTTCTCCTCAACAGCGCCAACGAGCGCATACCCGGCGTTGTTCACCAGCACATCCACATGCCCGTGCAGCGCGATCGCCTTTTTCGCGACCTCATGCAAGGTGTCGAGAGGCGCAGTCACGTCGAGCTCAAGCACGTCGGCACCCGCGGCCTTGAGGTCGTCGAGCCGGGCGAGGGACCGAGTGCGGCCAGTCGCGATGACTTTATCGCCACGCTTGAGCGCCGCGAGAGTCAGATCACGGCCGATACCTGAGCTGTTAAAGAAGGGCGCTCAATAGAATATGAGAGCGACTGTAGAGCAAACGTACGAGCAGCCGGTGATGAGCCAGACAAGTTGACCGGTCATATTCGATATTAGATGCTGAAGTTTCTGGGAGGACTTTGAGTGCAGAGCGGAGGATAGAGACTATCGACGCATGCACACCCGTATTTATACGCCATACTTCCAGACGAAGGGCGACGAATGCTCCCTCCTGTCCCGGCTGCTTCAACGGACGTTGGTGACATAGCATGCCGAGGTGAGACAACATGTCTCACATCTAAGCGCGCAGTGCTCAGATCCAATAGTTTGAAGTCGAGCGGAGGTGGGTACCGGTGGGCGCAAGCTGCGGGCGGACTAGGCTTGCGCGAACTGCGGCCTGCGGATAGGATAGGAACATAGCATTGATGACAAGTACTGGTGAGTGGGTCAGTCTCCTTGTATACCCGATAAGTACGACACGCCGGAAAACTCGCCGGGATGCCAGCAAGAGGATGCAAGGAGAAGGGCAGGAGGAAGTTGCTGTCCCGGTGGCGATTCCTCCAGTAGGATAACATGAATTTCCAGTGGGCTCGCGCGGCCTTCTTCCATCCCAGAGTTGCATTATTCAACGACGCACTCGCTCGTACTCGGAGCCCAGCGGTAGTAGTCTCCGTTGCCGACGAAGTTCCGATGCAGTGATGGCACTGACGCGTCCTATCCGAGTCCAGGCCTCAGCGCTTACATAGCATGATGACAAGCAGCCAGAGCTACGGTATGTTCTCGATATGTAAAGTGACTAGCCAGACGATTCAAACCCCTCGTCTCCCCACAACCGACCCACAGCTTCCCAACCCCTTTTCTCGCTATCTCGTCCACATGTCGGCGCCCGTAGTCTGGAATGGTGATGGAAGGGGATGGCTGAGCGTGATGCAGTGATGAAGGGGCAGTATTTGCTGTCGGTGCGTGCACACCAGTCGCTGGCCTGACCAGTCGAAAACCTCGCTTTCAGGAGTCTTCCAGCGTTTCCGACGACGTCTCCGCCTTCACTTATCTGACGACACGCGCTGGGTCATGCGCATGTCCCGGGCGGCGAATGGACCGCCACTTGATGCGACTCAACATCGTCGCGCAGCAGCAGATTGAATTACAAACATCCGTCCCCATCCTAGGCGTACACGCATACGGCCGCTCCATCGCGCACGCGCTCGGCCGTCCTATCCCAGTTGCAGATTTTGTGCCCGGCCTCGGCTCGTGGACGTGTGGTACGACCCCGGGTGGCGCCATGTTGGATTTGCGCGCGCACGAAGGAGTGCTTCATACGGTCGGTCTCGCGGTGCATGGTAGACGTCGTCCGGCAACGGCTTTCGTCGTCGGGATCAATCTGCCTGGCCCGGACACCGAGCTCGGACCGTTCACCTCGACGCACGCGTTCTTCCTCTCCGCCGTTCTCCCGCTGCGCCGAAGCGACGACATCCCCGTTCCCTGGTGAGGCGCTCCCTTGAAGCGGTTCCGAATCTTGCTGCGATGGCAGTCAACTTCTACGAGGAGCGACCATGTGCACGATAGTATTGTTGATGCTGTGCAGAATAATAGGACACTTTTGTGACATATCGCTAAAGCCCACATGGCACGCCACGATGTCCACCAGTTGCGCGTGCGCCAGTCCCGCACCACCAACTCTTGTCACCTCCGAGTGGACGGACCAGTTCTTGCCAAACGACACTCCAGTGCAAATGAGGAACCTCTCTATTACTTTTCTTTGAAGGAGAAGCCTACCTTTTGAGCACTCAAGGGCCTCAGGGTCTCGACGCAACGTGGTAAGCACTCATTCCGATCGCACAATCAGGCTGGTACAGTCCCCTGTACTATGGGACGCTCTCTGAGCGGGCTTTGTTTCACAGAAGGAACTGATGACAGCGATTATAGCCACGTGCTTGGTTTGCGGAGATGATCGAGTTTGCCCCGGCCACATTCTCGCAAACACCCATTGTTCTCTGGCGCGTGTGCAGTCGGAACCCAACTCATCTAAATCTCTCTTGACAGAACGCTCCGGTAAGCCTCACATTCTATCCAACTACCATCAGTCTCACTCATCATAGCTATCGGCGATCAGTACTCCAGTCAAGCACAAGCGATCCGGCGCTGCCACGTTCGCGATTCTCAGTCTCGCCGCGCAGGACGACTACAGAAAACACGCGCGCGACATGGAAGGCTCCTTCATCGGCCCAATGCCTGTCGAGAAGTTCTTTGAAACGTTCATGAATCCTGCACCTCTGCCCCGCCCCGAAGGCACGATCAACTTCGAGCCAGCGGACACTGGCAGCTATGAGACGGCCTTTGTGAGTGCATTGCGAAGTTCCTCGCTATCTGTAGCTGACAGAAATCGTAGGTCGATGCAGTCAACAATTCCGCGTTTGCACCAGGTCTCACTTTCATCAACACGAAGGACAAACCTGACACGCAGTTCCCCTCCTGGAGGTTGAAGCCCGACATCTCTGCATTCCGAGCCGATCCCGAGACGGTTCCCGCTGCCGCGCCGCGAAACAGAGTCGATTGGAAGAAGACTGAGCTTTACCTGGAGGTTAAACCGGCCGCCCGAGACCCATTCATAAAAAATCCGGGTCCTAGCGTCACTCCCGATGCGCGCAAGGAGCTCGACGTCGCAGCCGCCGGTGACAGTGCGGCAGAAATCCGCGAGCAACTGATTTCGTACGCGCACGCTCACAACGCGAGCCAGTTCCGCACGCACAGCTTCTCTGTGTGCTTGATGGGCACGGAGGCACGCCTGTTCTACTGGGACCGCAGCGCCACGGTGGTCACGGAACGCTTCGAGTGGAAGAACGATCCTAGCACCCTCGCGGAGTTCTTCTGGCGCTTCTCGCACCTTGACGAGTCAGAGCGAGGGCGCGATATGACTGTCAACCCCGCGAACGAAGCAAACGCTCAAGAGGCCCGCGCGTTCTTGAACCTGAGCGGTCACTATCCGGACGGCATCCTGGAGGCGGAGGAGCTCCTCGACTTTGAGGTCTGTGACGACCAGTCTGGCGTCACGAGCCACTATGTTGCGCCGCACCCTGTGCAGCACGGCGCGTCGATGATCGGCCGCGCAACCACGGGCTTTGTCGCTTACGACATCCAGCGCAAGAAGTGCGTGTGGCTCAAAGACACATGGCGGATCGACTCGGACGACATCAGGAAGGAGGGCGACATCTACCGGCTGTTGCACGAGAAGGACGTTCCGAATATAGCTGTCTTCGCTTGCGCAGGCGATGTCGTTGTCAATGGCGCGATACAGCGGACCAGGGCTCAGGACTTACAGGATGCATATTGGGCGTGCGAGACCGGGGCGTTGAGCTCGCACTCACACTATCGCCTCGTCCTTGACACCATCGGGACGAAGTTGAAGGAGTTTCAGTCTACTCGTCAGCTCTGTTCGGTGTTGCGGGACGCACTGTTTGGTACGCTCAACAACCCCATCGGCTGACTTTCATCTCTAACGTGCTCTTCCTCAGCGCATAGCGCTGCCTTCAAAGCTGCAAATGTTCTACATCGCGACATCAGCGCTGGAAATGTTCTGATAGGGCCGGACGGGTTTGGTATTCTCATCGACTGGGATCTCTCGAAAACTCTGGATGCCCATGAGGAGGTTTATGGGCAGGAATGGCATATCGTCAGTTCTTGCACTTCCTCCACCTATTCAGTCATTCTCACGAGTAGGATCGACTCGCAGGGGACTTGGCAATTCATATCTGGCAGGCGATTAGAGGATCCCGACAAGCGCCACGAGTACTCTGATGATTTGGAATCATTCCTTCATGTCCTCGTCTTCCACCTTCTGCGCTATCGTCCAACAAAGTTCCAGCACCTTGAAGATGACTTTTACGAACTTTTTCACGGCTACAGCAGGCGTAAGGATGGCAGCGTCGTCGGGGGTGTTGGGAAGAGAGGCTTCTTCTGCCGCACAATGCTTGCTCAGGAGAAATGGGACAAGACGCTCTCGCCACCCTGTGCCTCTCTCGTCAACGCGCTCCGCAGCTTGTTCGGGCCGTTGTACTTGTGGCACGAGTTCACAACTGAAGAGAAGAAAGCGCGCGCGTTGGAGCAATTGCAAGACGCGAGGTTCATGCTACAAGTGTTCGATGACAGCTTGGCAGTGGCGCCGGAGTGGGAGGACGATGGGCCTGCACTGCAAATCACGTTCCGACTGACGACGTGGGAGCAGGACAGAGCGCCATTGACTCTAGAGCGGACTTGCGAGGAGTCGGAGGCGCTGTCGTCCTCGTCGATGGGCTTGTGACAGCATGATCGCGAGAAGTATTAATGTGATAATTCCCTGCGACCTCACGATTAGATAAGTAGTCAGTTGTTTGGGCGATATTCAATTCAGGTAGATTTCTGTCGAGCATACGCATACTGGCCCATGGTCTTGCTGAGTCGAACTGTGCTTTCTAGCGAACTGTTGCTGGCGATATAATGTCCGATGCGTTCTTGGAAAGGCAGAATGAGCTGTCTCAGCCATGCGGTCGCTGGTAATCAGACAGGAATATAAAAAGTGATTGGTTGTATTCCAAGGTTGTGTGCAATATCGATCCAGCGAGTACATGATAGCATTAGAGAGGTATGTAACGAAGAGATTTTGTTCGTCAAATGGCGAGGATGACAGGCTATCAGATCTGCGGGATAGTAACATAGCGATGTAAATTCGTAAGGTAGCAAAACTAGCGAACAGGAACAAGAAAGAGAGCGCGTGGCTAGCACGTAATTTGGAAAGATCACTCCGACCCGTCTTCCGTCTTCTTGTCCTTGGCGTGGTCGTACTGATCTGGGTCAGTGCTCTTGAGTAGACTGAGCCGAAGGCGTCAGCAAAGAGGATCGCGCCATGGTCCACAGGCCGCAGGCGGGCTCTGCCCATCGCCAATCATCACCTGCACGCCGACGCTGGGCACACCGTTGACGACAACGTACAGCCATCCCGGAGCGGGAGGATACCGCCACCTTGCGGCGGACCCGTCATGCTCAATGTTTGCTTGTCGTCTGACAGCGAGTTCTTGAGGTAGACCAGCCGCGCGTTGGCATGCACGGCGTGAGTCACGGTCCATGAGCGATACTGCAAAGATTCTCACATGAACAGCAGCCCAAACAAAATACCGTCAGGAGCTGCGCACCTTTGACCTCGCCGCCTTGCATACTCTCCGGACTGGTGACTTGGAGGCGTCCAGCGTTTGCCCACAGCCCATCATCGACATCCTTGGCGCGCTCGCGATCACCGGGCGTTCGACACCCATATACGGCGGGCTCAGCCACTCGACCCTGTACTCCGTGCCGTACGCCACCTCGCTGCGGTCCAGGTTCGGATTGCTGCCCGCAATCATGACGTCCCCGCGCGGCGTGAGCGTCGCGACCGGGTGGTAAAGGCGCGGGATGTCGCTCGCAGGCATGCCTGTCGCGTCGAAACGCGCGCCGGCGGGTTGCGCGGGGCGGTAGAGCACGGGGGAGAGAACTGGGTTGTCCGCGTTCGACGCGCCGACCTGCGCGCGGACGTTGCCGTACCCAGAGATGCCGCTGCCCGCACCGTTGACGAGCACGACGTCGCCGCTCGGCAGGAGCACCGCGTCGGGCATCGTGCGCGCAGCGGGCATCTGCTCGACCTGCCAGCCCGCCTGGATGCCAGCGGTGTTGAGCACGGCGCGAGCATTGTGCGGACGTGGCGTCCTGCGCGGAGATCTCCCGGCTCGGCTTGGAGTCGTTAACGACAATCCCGCCGCAGAGAAGGATCTCGGGTGTGTAGTCGTTGTCTGGGGAGAGCGGTAGGAGCACAGCGGTGCCGGTCATCGGGTATGTCACGCGTACGCCGTTGGGGATCTGCGGGAGCCTCTGCTCGGTGTTGGCTTGCCAGTCGTAGATCATCGCGTCGCGATTGGCGGCGACGAATACGCGGTTGTCCGGGAGGGAGAAGCCGATCGGGAACAGGTTTGAATTGAGCGTGTCGACGAGGAAGGGCGAGTGATCTGGGAGGCCGTTCGAGCCGTGGATGTTCTTCGGCGGGAAGTACTCGACGGTGGGGTTGTTCGTTGTCACGTTGTTGATCTAGCCACCCCTCTTCGAACCGCCCATATCATCGCGCTCCCATCCGAGATGCGTGAGAGTCGTACCAGCGGCATACCACCGTGAGCTCGCCAGGCACACCCGCGCATGTCTGCGAAAAAGTCATAGCTGTCCGCTTCGTCCTCGTTGCACGGCTCGAAGCATGAAGTTCGGGAGTCTGTATATGCGCGTATTCCTTGATGACATGGACTGGTCCGAAGTCCTGCAAAGTGATCTACGCAGTGATCTCTGCTTCATGTACTGGAAACTGTGAGCCTCATCCGGAGGAGCGAGCAATGATACTCACCAGGGCTTCGGACAGTATGCAGGGACATTTCCAGCTGGACAATTCCAAATCGTTCGACAGCATCAACGAATGGAATAGGGCTCCGACGAGTGCAAGGCTGATGAACCTGGGATACGCTGGCTATACGTCCAGGCGTAAGTAGAAGTTGACATTGCAGCAAAGGCAACTCAACAAGAACCTCCAAAGTTGCTCCAAAGTGCCATTATTTAATGCGGCGAGCCGCGAATATCTCCCCCGTACATCTGCGCGTCCTTCGGGTCGGGTTGCTGAGCATCATCCGGCCAAGTCGACGGGCGCAAACTGTTGGGCTGAGTCAAAGGAGAGGTGGTGGTGCGGCCTGGCGTGGGCTTAGTTTGACAGAAGACATATAGTGTACTAGGCAAAGTATGGTGAGCTCAGGCCTGTAAGTTGGCACCGTGGGACTTTCTCGACGCTGCGCTCATCGGGTCATGCTCAGCCAGCCCTCCAGGCTCCCGCACCGTGCTACCAGCACCAGTGGGACATCTCCTTCAGCTCGTGCTTTCCTTGTACTACAAGCGACGAGCAAGCACAGCTCCTCCGAGTGACGTCTCCATCAAGGCTAGTCTCCGTGGCTGACCTTGGCACAGAAGATAGTCGTTCTGTTATGTATAAGCATCAAGGCCGCTTGATCCTCTGCTGTGCACTCGTAGTCCCCGGTGTCGACCTTGATATTGATTACCGGCTAGTAAGCAGTGAAGCACTTGCAATTGAATCCATGTGCTCATCTGTGCTCGCTGGGTCACATCGCGTGGGGTGGCAGAATCGGTTTCTCGCTCCAGACCCTCGCGAGGAGTAAGCTGTTCGCGCTCTCGAGATCCGCGGTTCTATCTTACTTCAAATTGCTGTGCGACTGGATTCAACGCGTCTCTGGATGTTCTGGCCGCTTTGTTCTTTCCGTTGATCGCGTCGCATCACTGTTGGGACAGGCCCGCCAGCACGCGGCACTGGCGCTATCCAAATTCTGGCAACGCCGCTCCGAGTGTCCTACGCACGGGTGTCGCAAAATCGTCGCAGCTCGCATGGCTCAGCGTATTGGGCGGCACATGATCAAATGAAGTTACGCTCTCCAGCAACATAGCGAGCTCAGCAGTCATCGTCAGTCAATCAACTGGTAAGTCGACTCTCGGGACGACTTGGGGTTTTATATTCAATCTTGATGCTTTAGACAGATTTTGCTATTGCTTCATAGCAGCACAGACTTCACAATTATTAGTGACGACACAATGTACAATGACCATGGTTAGCGCCTTCGAATCGCCCGCTGCTTCTTGATACCTCAGTGAGCTTGTTTCTTAATCAGGCCACTCCCTAGTTGCCCTCCGATCATCCAGGACTGTCTTCACACCACATCACTGCAGCTTGACTGCAGCCTTGCTGCAGCCGGTCACATGGCTGCATCACATACGTATGTCTTCCATCGCTTCAAGTCCGCCTGCTGAAAGATACGTTTCACGTAGACTGCCATGGCAAAGCGACTCCAGAGAATCACGCTGGACGTTGTCGGCCTCTCAAGTAATCTCCATATGAAGGGCGGATGCCGCACGACGTGCCATGCGATGTGGTATAAGTACTGGCCAGCAGACAAACTGTAAGCTCATCAGCTGCGCTGCATCCCTTTTACGACCTTCCTTTCACTTGAGCCCGGTGCTCCCATTCTTAACGTCTAACTCTTTATTATCATATTCTACAATCCATGATTCGCTTATCCCAGCTCCTCGTGGCCTTCGTTGCCATTGCTGCCGCTTCTGCAATGCCCGTGCAAAAACGCGCAACGGAGGACTCTGTGACGCTCGCGGCCAGAGCATGCGTAAGTCGACTCTTCGCGTCTTCCGTCAACTCTGACTAACCTCCTTCTAGGAATTAGGCAGTCTTGATGAATGTGCGAGCGCGCTGGAAGCTCTGCACGCCGGTGGCCTCGTCGCAGATTTGAGGTACGAATCAGTCTTCAAAGCTCGTGGACTAGCACTTACGGTGCTTGCAACCAGCCCGGTGGAGGCCCGCCACTCCGAGAAGAAGAGCAAGTCCAAGTCCAAGGGCGCCCTCAGCGCGCTCAAGTCAACCCTTGGGACGGACACCAGCGGCTCACTCAAGGAAGGAACGGGGAGCAGCGGCCCCGTTGGCGGAGTCCCCATCCAAGGCGTCACCGAGCACTCAACCACGCTCAACGACGCGGCGCTAGCGCGGCGCCTCTTTTTAGGAACGCTTCCCGTCGTAGGAGCGCATCTCGTCGAATCCTCGCACCCTGCCCATCATGCCCATCATGCGCACAGCAAGGCCACGCCCGACGCCGCGCCAGCGCGACGCGTCTTCGACCCGATTCCCGAATTCCCGCAACCTGCGCACCATTCGCACCATGCGCACACTAAGGCCGCGCCCAACCCCGTCGCTGCGCTGGCGCGACGCCTTTTTCTTGGACCGCTTCCTGTCGCACTCCCGCAACCTACCCACCATGCGCACCATGCCCATGCGCACACTAAGGCCACGCCCAATACCATCGCTGAGCTAGCGCGACGCCTGTTCGAGCTGGAGGACCGACATTCTGGGAAGAAGAGCAAGTCAAAGCTCCAGTCGCAGTCAAAGCCCCAGTTCACTGCGTTAGAAATCAGCAAAGAAAAGGTCCCCACCGCCCTGGTGGCCCGCCATTCGAGGAAGAAGAGCAAGTCCCAGTCAAAGCCCCAGTCGCCGTTGAAGCTCCAGTCCCAGTCCCAGTTAACTGCGCCTAAATTCACGGGCGGCACCCTGGGAGAAACCTTCCCCACCGCCCTGGCAGCCCGCCATTCCAGGAAGAAGAGCAAGTCCCAGTCCAAGCCCCAGTCCTCCGCGTCACTCACGGGCGCCGGTGCGACCGTTGGAGAACTCGTCCCCGTCATCAACCACGTAGATCGCCGACTTCTCGATTTGGTCCAGGGAGTCACGGACGATGACCTCGCCCTCGCCGAAGCACTGGCGCGCCGCATGTTCGATCTGGAGGCCCGCCATTCTAGGAAGAAGACCAAGTCCCAGTCAAAGCCTGCGTCAATCACGGCTGGCGCCCTTGGTCTTGGTGCCACTGTCCCCATTCAAGGCGACCCCGCTCTTAACACCGAGACGCTTCCTTGAAACGGCTCCGATCCTCGCTGCGCTGGCGGTGCTGCGTCGGCGTAGTAGGCTCCGTCCGATGCTGATCTTTGAGGAGCGACTATGTACATGGTAGCATCGTAGATGAGCAGGATATAATAGGACCGTTTTGTTACATGTCCAGCTTGAGGCCATCGACACTGTACTGATTCCGAGAGTTGGTTGGCGCTACGTAAGTCCACATGGCGCGGCCACGTGGTTCATGCAGTTCCTGTTCCGCGCCCATCATGCAGTGATTCACCGAACTCTGTCACCTCGACCAGTACTTGCTAAACGACACTCCAGCGAAAATCAGGAACCTCTCTAATATTACTGTTCTTGAAAGGCGAAGGCTATCTGCTGGACACTCTGGGACCTTGGCTCAAACGCAAACGGTAAGCGTCACTCATTTCGATCGCACAATCCAGTACGGCCATACTATGAGACCGATAATTGGCTCTCTGTGCGGGCTTTGTTTCACAAAAGAATCTGATTGCAACGTTTATAGCCACGTGCTTGGGTTGGACTTGCCCCGGCCACATCCTCGCAAACTCCATTGTTCTCTGGCGCGTGTGTGGCCGGAACCCGACTCATTTAAATATCTCTCGACAGAACGCTCCGGTAAGCCTCAACTCCTCTCCAACTAACATCAGTCTCACTCATCATGGCTATCGGCAAATCTGGCAGTACCCCGGTCAAGCACAAACGATCCGGCGCTACCGCGTTCGCGATTCGCAGTCTCGTCGCACAGGACGACTACAGGAACCACGCGCGCGACATGGAAGGCTCCTTCATCGGTCCAATGCCTGTCGAGAAGTTTTTTGAAACATTCATGCGTCCTGCGCCTCTGCCCCGCCCCGACGGCACGATCAACTTCGAGCAAGCCGACGCTGGCAGCTATGAGACGGCCTTTGTGAGTGCATTGCGAACTCCCTCTCTATCTGGAGCTGACAGAAACCGTAGGTCGATGCAGTCAACAATTCCGCGTTTGCACCAGGTCTCACTTTCGTCAACACGAAGGACAAGCCTGACACGCAGTTCTCCTCCCTGAGGAAGCCCGACATCTCTGCATTCCGAGCCGATCCAGACACGGTTCCCGCTGCCGCGCCGCGAGACAGAGTTGAGTGGAAGAAGGCTGAGCTTTACCTGGAGGTTAAGCCCCGAGACCCATTCATCAAAAATCCAGATCCTAGCGTCACTCCCGCTGCGCGCAAGCAGCTCGACGTCGCAGCCGCCGGGGATATTGCGGCAGAAACACGCGGGCAGATGATTTCGTACGCGCACGCTCACAACGCCAGCCAGTTCCGCACGCACAGCTTCTCCGTGTGCTTGATAGGCACGGCGGAGGCACGCCTGTTCTACTGGGACCGCAGCGCCACGGTGGTCACGGAACGCTTCGAGTGGAAGAACGATCCTACCACTCTTGCCGAGTTCTTCTGGCGCTTCTCGCACCTCGACGAATCAGAGCGAGGGCGCGATGTGACTGTCAACCCCGCGAACGAAGCAAACGCTCAAGAGGCCCGCGCGTTCTTGAACACGAGCGGTCACTATCCGGACGGCATCCTGGCGGAGGAGGAGCTCCTCGACTTTGAGGTCCGTGACGACCAATCTGGCGTCACGAGCCACTATGTTGCGCCGCACCCTGTGCAGCACGGCGCGTCGATGATCGGCCGCGCAACCACGGGCTTTGTCGCTTACGACATCCAGCGCAAGAAGTGCGTGTGGCTCAAAGACACATGGCGGATCGACTCGGTCGACATCAGGAAGGAGGGTGACATCTACCGGCTGTTGCGCGAGAAGGACGTTCCGAATATCGCTACGTTTGCCTGCGCAGGTGACGTCCTTGCCAATCACGCCATACAGCGAACGCGAGCCCAGGACTCACAAACTGCCGATTGGGCGTGCATGACCGGGGAGTTGATTCCGCACGTTCACTATCGCCTCGTGCTTGATACCATCGGGAAGAAGTTGAAGGAATTCCAGTCCACTCGTCAGCTCTGTTCGGTCTTGCGGGACGCACTGCTTGGTACGCTGAAATTCCCATCGGCTGAATCTCATCTCTAACGTGCTCTTCCTGTGCTCTTCCTTAGCGCATAGCTTTGCCTTCGCAGCTGCAAAAGTTTTACATCGCGACATCAGCGCCGGAAATGTCTTGATAGGGCCGGACGGGGTCGGCGTCCTCATCGACTGGGATCTCTCGAAAATCCTGGACGCCAATCAGGAGGTTTGGCGGCAGGAATGGCGTACCGTCAGTTCTTGCACTTCTTCCACCTATTCAGTCATTCTCACGAGTAGGATCGACTCGCAGGGGACTTGGCAATTCATTTCTGGCAGGCGGTTAGAGGATCCCGACAAGCGCCACGAGTACTCTGATGATTTGGAATCATTCATTCACGTCCTCGTCTTCCACCTCCTGCGCTATCGTCCAACAGTGTTCAAGAACCTTGAAGATCGCTTTGACGAACTCTTCGACGGCTACAGCAGGGACTCGGATGGCAGCGTCCTCGGGGGTGCCGGAAAGAGAGCCTTCTTCGCCAGCGCAATGCTTGCTCGTGAGGAATGGGACACGACGCTCTCGCCACCCTGTGCCTCCCTCGTCGACGCGCTCCGCAGCTTGTTCGAGCCGTTGTACATGGCGCGCAAGTTCATATCTGACGACATGATGGCGCTCACGCTGGACCGCCTGGGAAACGCGACGTTTATGCTGCAATTATTCGATGACAGCCTGAATGTGGCGCCGGAGTGGGAGGAAGACGGGCCTGCAGAGCAGATCACGTTCCGATTGCCGACGAGGGAGCAGGACAGAAGGTCATTGATCAAGCGGACTCGCGAGGAGTCGGAGGCGCTGTTGTCCTCGAAGAAACAACGACGGTTCAAGAAGGAGAACGGACAAAGTGGTGCCTCGTCAGCTGCCCATACGACTTAGGTATCACGTCGATGGGCTTCTGCATCGCGAGTAGTAGTAGTGTGATAATTCATGCCACCTCGCGATTAAATAAATAGTCAGTTGTTTGGGCTAAAATCGGTTAAGACATTGGCAAATCGCGGGCCGTGTGCGGGCCGCAACTTTATTTCCCACGGTTAGCGGCCACTGGTCGCCCGCCAACTTGAAAACCGTCACACATCTAATGCCAAACGACCCTATGGGACTATTATCAGTGTCAATTGAAGCCTATCGATGCGGCTCTGATACCATGGCTTGAACGCGACGGCAGGCGTCACCCGTTCCGATCGCAGAGTTCGTCGCATCACTATCCCATATACTTACTCAAGAGTCAAAATGGGCTCAATGATCGGCTCTCTGCGCGGTCTTTGTTTTACGGAAGGGACAACGTCGAAACATATACAGCCATATGTATGGGTTGCAGCCACAACCTCGCACCCCTCGGGCCCAGAGGCGTGTGTGGTCGGGACCCGACTCATTTCAATATCTCTCGCGAAGGCGCTACATATCAAAGTTTCCTTTTTCTTCAACTACTGTCATACTTCTCACCATGGCTATGGGCGATTACATCCAGGAGGCGGAAGAGCTCTTAGACTTTGAGGTGCGTGACGATGAGTCCTGCGTCGCCGGCCACTATGTTGAACCGCACCCTCTGCAGCGCGGTCCGTCGATGATCGGCCGCGCGACCACGGGCTTTATCGCTCACAGCGTCGGGCCCAAGATGTGCGTGTGGCTCAAAGACAGATGCCGGATTGCATCAGACGATATCAGTAAGGAGGGCAATATCCACCAGCTAATGCAAGAGAAGGATGCTCCGGAAATCGCTGCGTTTGCTTGCACGAGCGATGTCCTTGTTAATGGCGCTATCCCTGAGCGGTCGAAAGCTCAGTACCTACACGAGGAAGATTGGGCGTCCGAGACGAGGGTGCTTTCGCATGCGCATCATCGCCTCGTCCTTGACACAATCGTGAAGAAGTTGAAGGAGTTTCAGTCTACTCGTCAGCTCTGTTCGGTGTTGCGGGATGCACTGCTTGGTACGCTAAACAGCCCATCGTCTGAGTTTATCTCTAACGTGCTCTTCCTCAGCGCATAGCGTTACCTTCACAGCTGCAAAAGTTTTACATCACGACATCGGCGCTGGAAATGTTTCGATAGGGCCGGACGGGGTTGGTATTCTCATCGACTGGGATCTCTCGAAGACTTTGGACAACCAAGTTCAGGAGGTTTGGAGGCAGGAATGGCGTACCGTCAGTACTTGCACTTCTCCAAGCTAGTCAGTCATTCTCATGAGTAGGATCGATTCGCAGGGGACTTGGCAATTCATTTCTGGAAGGCGACTGGAGAAACCCGACAAGCACCACGAGTACTCTGATGACTTGGAATCATTCATTCACGTCCTCGTCTTCCACCTCCTGCGCTATCGTCCAACAAAGTTCGAGGACCTTGAAGATCGCTTTGACGAACTCTTCGACGCTTTCACCAGGAAATTGGATGGCACCGTCATCGGGGGTGCCGGAAAGAGAGGCTTCTTCGGCCGCACAATGCTTGCTCGTGAGGAATGGGACAAGACGCTCTCGCCACCCTGTGCCTCCCTCGTCAACGCGCTCCGTAGCTTGTTCGGGCCGTTGTACATGGACCGCATGTTCATATCTGACGACATGATGGCGCTCACGCTGGACCGCCTGCGAAACGCGACGTTTATGCTGCAATTATTCGATGACAGCCTGAATGTGGCGCCGGAGTGGGAGGACGACGGGCCTGCAGAGCAGATCACGTTCCGATTGCCGACGAGGGAGCAGGACAGAAGGTCATTGATCAAGCGGACTCGCGAGGAGTCGGAGGCGCTGTTGTCCTCGAAGAAACAACGACGGTTCAAGAAGGAGAACGGACGCACATCAGCAAAAGTGACGAAATATTATGGTGTTTATATTGAGTTATACTGATATTGCCATGCAGATAAGGCAAGATAAGAATATATTATTCGGGCGCGGCCATTACTGCTGTCTGAGCAGGGTATATGCACCCGATCTCTTTCACAAACACACAATCATACTGTCTGTATAACTCATGTGTAGTACTGGGACCTGTTGAGCTGGTCCTTTTTCCAGAATGGAGTCATCGCTATTTGAAGGGAAGTAATATAACCTCATATAATGTAATATAAGATTCTGGGGCTTTTGCTGATGCAGTGGTGCCTCGTCAGCTGCCCATACGACTTAGGTATCACGTCGATGGGCTTCTGCATCGCGAGTAGTAGCAGTGTGTAAATTCATGCAAGTATGCGGTGAGTTATTTGGGCTCAAATAAATGCGAAATGCTAGGTAGATTTTTGTCGCGAGGATGGGCCGAACTTGATTTCCCACGGTTGGTGCGCCAACGGCGACATTGACGAGTCGTCGAGTCAGCCCGCCTCAGCAACGGCCTCAACGCTCAATGATCATCATGCTGCTCGAGTACAGCAGCACCTGCTGCCTCATCTCCTAATGCTCATACTCCTTTTCTTACTCTTCTCCATGTGGCAAGCGACGAGTAACCCCCGGTCCTCCTAATATACCATCAGGCGGCGCCTTGATCTTCTACTTTTCGACGCAAGTTGCTCTTCGCTGGTACAGTAACCCCCGGTGTCGACAGTGTTATCGATCCATTAATTATCGGCTAGTAAGCATCTAGAATCATGCGCTCATTTGTGCTCCTCTGTGCTCGCTGGTCGTGACTCTTCGGAGTTCTGGACGTTCTGGCCGCCTTGTTTCGTCGATTGCGTCGCACCACTGTTGGGACTGGCCCTCCACTACAGCGCACTAGGCGCTACCCAAAACGCTGGCAACGCTGCTCCGAGTGTCATGCGCACGGGTGTCGCAAAGTCGTCGTATGACTCAGCGTACTCTCGAAATAACTTTGGTATATTGTTCAATCGTGATGCTTTATTCAGGTTTCGATATTGCTCCATAGCACAGTCATCAGAATTACCTTTGACGACGCCCAAGGACCAAGGTTATCGCCTCCGAATCGCTCAATGCAACAGTGGACTTCTTTCTCAATCTAGCACTCCCTAGTTGCTCTCCGATCTTCCAGGACTATCTTCCCTAAACATCACTGCAGACAGTCACACGGTTGCATCATATACCTATGCCTTCCATCACTGCGTGCTTGTCTTAGCTTCACAGTCCCAATCAAATCCGCCTGCTGAAAGTACCGGTGGATGCTGAACAGCGTGTCATGCGATGTGTGGTATAAGTACTCGCTAGTAGAGAAACGGTAAAACCTCACCAGCTGTGCTGTGTCTCCTTTCACGACTGCCCTTTCACTTGAGCCCGGTGCTCCCATTCTGAACGTTCAGCTCTTGATCGTCATTCCTACCTCACTTTGCATCTTCGGTCGTCATCCATGGTTCGCTTATCCATATCCTAGTGGCCTTCGTTGCCATTGCTGCCGCTTCTGCCATGCCCATGCAGAAGCGCACCGCGGAGGACTCTGTGACGCTCGCGGCCAGAGCATGCGTAATTCGACTCTTTGCGCCTTCCATCGACTCTGATTGACCTCTTTCTAGGAAGCAGGCAGTCTGCATGAATGTGCGACCGCGCTGCAGTCTCTGCATGTGGGTAGCCTCGTCCCGGTCTCAGATTTGAGGTATGACCCACTACCAACGATCGTGAGCTAGCGCTCACGTACTTGCATTTAGCTCCGTGCCGCCAAAGGCCCGCCGTTCCAAGAAGAAGGGCAAGAAGTCCAAGTCAAAAACCAAACCCAGTCCTGTTGGCGGGTCGGACACCAGCGGCCCCGTTGGAGGAGGGGACACCAGCGGCCCAGTCAGAACTTAGGGGAAGGTCGGATAGCAGTGGCCCTGCTGGAGGGGTGAACAGCAACTAGTACGGCCACGGACAATGTCGAAACGTTGATAGAGGGGGGACGATGGGCCTGCAGAGCAAATCCCGGGAGGGAACGTCGATCGCAATATTGATTCTATGTATCCGTCCATCGGTTCTGGGGTGCCTGTGGTCAACGTCGATCCGGCGAGTACATGATAGCAGTAGTAGAGGTATGTAACGAAGAGATTCTGTTCGTCAAATGGTTAGGATGAGATCTGCGGTATAGTAACATAGCGATGTAAAATCGTAAGGTAGCAAAACGAGCGAACACGAGAAAGAAAGCGCGTGGCCAGCACGTAAGTAGGAAAGATCACTCCGACCCGTCTTCCGTTTTCTTGTCCTTGGCGTGCTCGTACTGATCGGGGTCAGTGCCCTTGAGTAGACTGAGCCGAAGGCGTCAGTAAAGAGGCAGTACGCAATCGTCAGAGGCTGCTCACTTGTCGATCGCGCCTTGGTCCACAGGCGGGCTCTGCCCATCGCCAATCATCACCTGCACGCCGACGCTGGGCACACCGTTGACGACAACGTACAGCCACCCCGGACCAGGTGGATACACGCCGCCGTGCGGTGGACCCGTCACGCTCAGGTTCTGCTTGTCGTCCGACAGCGAGTTCTTGAGGTAGACGAGCCGCGCGTTGGCATGTACGGCGTGGGTCACGTAGCCAAGGTCCATGAGCGATACTGCAGAATTCTCACATGAGCAGCAGCCCAAACAAAATACCGTCAGGAACTGCGCACCTTTGACCTCGCCGCCTTGCATGCTCTCCGGAATAGTGACTTGGACGTCCAGCGTTTGCCCAAAGCCCACCATCCTTGGCGCGCTCGCGATCACCGGGCGCTCGACATCCATGTACGGCGGGCTCAGCCACTCGACCCTGTACTCCGTGCCATACGCCACCTCGCTGCGGTCCAGGTTCGGATTGCTGCCCGCGATCATGACGTCCCCGCGCGGCGTGAGCGTCGCGACCGAGTGGTACAGACGCGGGATGTCGCTCGCAGGCATGCCTGTCGCGTCGAAACGCGCGCCGGCGGGTTGCGCGGGGCGGTAGAGCACGGGCGAGAGGACTGGGTTGTCCGCGTTCGACGCGCCGACCTGCGCGCGGACGTTCCCGTACCCCGAGATGCCGCTGCCCGCGCCGTTGACGAGCACGATGTCGCCGCTCGGCAGGAGCACCGCGTCGGGCATCGTGCGCGCAGCAGGCATCTGCTCGACCTGCCAGCCCGCCTGGATGCCAGCGGCGTTGAGCAAGAGGCGCGAGCATTGTGCGGACGCGGCATCCTGTGCGGAGATATCCCAGCTCGGCTTGGAGTCGTCAACGATTGACCCGCCGCAAAGAAGGATCTCGGGTGTGTAGTCGTTGTCTGGGGAGAGCGGTAGGAGCACAGCGGTGCCGGTCATCGGGTATGTCACGCGCACGCCGTTGGGGATCTGCGGGAGCCTCTGCTCGGTATTGGCTTGCCAGTCGTAAATCATCGCGTCACGATTGGCAGCAACGAATACGCGGTTGTCCGGGAGGGAGAAGGCGATCGGGAACAGGTTTGAGTTGAGTGTGTCGACGAGGAAGGTCGAGTGAATTGGGAGGCCGTTCGAGCCGTGGATGTTCTTCGGCGGGAAGTACTCGATGGTGGGGTTGTTCGTTGTCGCGTTGTTAATCCAGCCACCCTTCGTCGATCCGCCCATAATCATCGCGCTTCCATCCGAGATGCGCAGGACCGTGTTGTACCACCGTGGGCTCGCCAGGCGCACCCGCGCGTGGTCTTCGAAAAGGTCACAACTGTCCGCGTCGTCCTCATTGCACGGCTCGAAGATCCGCACCGACTGAAGCCCATCGACATCGCCAAAGTCCGCAGCAGCAGTCCGATCCTCGACGACAGGGTTGCCGCCGACGTTGATAAGAGTCCCGTTTGCGAGGAACGTGCCGCCGGCGCAGAATGAGTTGGAGCGCACATGTAGGGGCTTTACAGCGTGCGTGTTGAGGTTGTAGAGCGCGCCCCAGGCGGGATGGCCGTCGATCGTCAGTGGGTTGTGCTCGACCTTGTCCATGACGATAGCGTGCGAGGACGAGATGATAGCCAGCTGCATCGCGTGTACGCCAGTCGTGCCTTGTTGCTTGAGAGTCCATTGAGCGGAGGACTGAGCCGGAGCTGCGACCAAGTTCTGACCAGTTGCCGGTGCCGAGACAGGTTGCAGAGGAGCAGTGCGACGCGAGCCTTGAGTGACAACGAAAGCATCTATGTCGACAATCCGACCAGTAGCCTTGGAGCTCTTCTTCCCGGAGTGGACAATCTTGATCGTGTGCTTCCCATACGGCAGGTCGAAGTCCCAGAAGATGCGCTGCTGCTTGCGGGCCATCAGGCTGTAGGTGTCGACACGATCTACCCGTTTGCCATCCAGATACACGTACGCGATTCCGTGCCGCTTGTCGACGCTCCCAAACCACTCAATGCCAGTGCCAGTGAATGTGAACGTCACGGCCGCCTTCGAAGCAGATGTCCAGCGCAGAGTCTTGCCGACGAAGCCCGCCGAGTACGAATCAGACCATTTTCCGGAGTAATGCACCAGAGGTGAAGAAGAGTCGTATCCTTTAGCTCCGGCAGGCACGAAGTAGGGTGTGAAGGGGGCGGGCGTCTGAGAGCCTGGAAGAGTGTGTCCGTTCCACGCCGACTCGCCAGCGGCAGAAAGTGAGAAAAGAAAGGCGAAGAGTTGAAGAAAGAGCAGGGGACGCATCGATGGGCCTGTCGATGATGTTGAGCAGCCTCAAGCTGTAGAAGAGGTCAGCGCGGTCGAGGTTGACTCAGAGGGTGCGTTTTGAAGAACTTTTCGCACCGGGTCTCCAACCGTGGGAAATTAAACACTTTCGGCCCGCGCACGGCCCGGGATGCCGTTCGACGAAATCCTTCGCCGTCAGAGTCAACGCGTCAACCGTGTCCTTCGTCGTCAATTCGTCGTAGAAGTTGTTCAATTGTGTGATCCCTCCGAACTCCGCGCTATACTGCGCTTGAAAGATTATCGGCCCATCCGTCCTGGTTCCTCTTCGGTATTGAAGCGTGCAAGAATCGCAGCAGCAGCACGATTGACGCGCAGCGGTGACGAGATGAGGCTAACCTTCGAATAACTTGAACCCAGCACACCATCTCGCGAGCAACACTTCGCTGCAAAGCACAGCTTCACTCAACTAACATGCTACGATATTATATGGGATCTACAAATGCTCGTGAATCTTTACTAGAAAGCAACTAGGCCCCACACAAATGTCCGAGACAAATAAGCAAGACAAGTCAGCAAGACAAATAAGCGAGACAACTTCAGCGATATGATTGGCTGAAGAGCCAGCCGACGGCAGCTGCCGACTGGAACGTTCCCACACCCACGTGCACAGGCCACCGCCGACATTCGTCGTTTGCTGTCCAACCAGGTATTGAACGAGCATGATTGGACTGTAAGATGTAACTATTGGTCTACAGGAGCTATACGTTCATCATACATTCATCGATAGCTGGCATGAGGGGACTTAGAGCAAGCAATTGAGAGGAAACTTACAGCCGTGCTGTAACGGGCCGAGTGTGAGAAGCAGAGGAGGTTCGAGAACAGAGCGGGTGCTCGTTGCTGGCGTTGACTCGACAAGGAGAAGTACATGAGCGAGAGGCGACTATGAGCGAGCCACGAACCAAACACACGTAAACATAAGAGTCTGCCGAGTCAAGTAAGTACGAGGCGAATAGAGAACGAGTCTGTTGGATACACAACACGCGCACGATGAGAACGAGTCCGTGAACGTACGTAGAATGTCCGTTGGTAAGTAAGTGACCATGCCCATGACATCATCCCCCTTTCTAGGGTCACGGACGAAGGGGCTGCTCAAAGACTTGGATCCAGCCTGACGGCCGGCTTGGACACGCGACCTGAGCGAGTCGTGGTCTGCAGCGCAGGTTCGTACACAGACCCTAAGTTCTGTCGTACGACCGGCGGGGACGGAGGGCGCGGAGCGGCAACGGGTACGGCGGGACGAGCGGACGACGCGGAGGGCAGCGGTGTGGACGGGAGCGGCGCGGAGGGCATCTGGGCAGAGGGAGGAACGAGCGGGTCAACGGCAACTGGATCGGAAGAAATAGGAATAGAGAATATTTGTTAATGACAACGGCGTGGGGACGAGGCGCGCGAGGATGACGGCGGTGGAAGCGGTCGATGAGTTCGTTCTGGGTGGTAGGGATGTCGGACAAGGGAACCCACGAGTTTTCGGACTCGGGGAGCGACTTCCAGCGAACGAGGTACTCGAAACGATGACCAATCTTGCGACAGTCCTGGAGCGACTGAATTTGCAACGCGGCATCTTCGGCGAGTTCGAAAGGAGTCGGAGAGGAATGAGGATGGAAGTCGGAGGGGTCACGATACGGTTCAAGGAGTGAGACGTTGAATACGGGGTGAAGACGAGAGAGGTAGGAAGGGAGACGAAGGAGGTAAGCGGATGAGCCTATTTTGCGAATGATGGGGTACGGGCCGAGACGGCGATGATCGAGCTTGAGAGAAGGACGTGTAGTCTTGATATTGCGACGGAGTAGCCAGACGAGCTGGTCAGGCTTGAACTCCGGAGCAGGTAGCGACTTCTCGTTGTAGTACTTGGACTGCAAAGCTTGCGCGTGCAATAACTCGGCGCGCAATTCGGCATGGATGACGTCGAGACGAGTCGCGAGGTCGTCCGCAGCGGGAACGCTGGAACGCTCGGTGAGTTGCGGCTCGAAGGTGGGGTGGAAAGCGAAATTGGCGAAGAAGGGACTTTGGTGCGTGGAACTGTTCTCGAGGTTGTTGAAGGCGAACTCTCCCAGAGGGAGGTAGTCGACCCAATCGTCCTGTTGATAAGAACAATATGCACGTAAGTACGTCTCGAGCGTCTGATTCGTGCGCTCCGTCAGACCGTCAGTCTGCGGGTGATACGCCGTCGACGTCCGAGACTCAATCTTGAGCAGGGAAAGAAGCTCAGTCCAAAAACGCGAAATGAAAACAGAACCACGATCCGAAATGATAGAATCGGGAAGGCCATGGTAGCGGAAGATCCTGTCGAGGAACAACCAGGCCAACCCAGGCGCGTCGATCGTCTCGTTACAAGGAACGAAATGCGCGTAGCGCGTGAGACGATCGCACACGACCCAAATAGAATCGAAGCCATGAGAAAGAGGAAGCTTTACGATGAAGTCCATGGTGATTGCCTTCCACGGGCGTGAAGGAATGTCGAGCGGCTTGAGAAGCCCATACGGTTTGTGACGCGGCGTCTTGATACGCGCACAAGTATCGCATGCTTCAACGTAGCGACGCACGAAGGTCTGCATGCCGGGCCAGGAATAGTCTCGAGAGACCAACCCAAGCGTGCGAGTACGACCAGGGTGTCCTGTGGATGGAAGATCATGACGCGAGTGAAGAATGTCAGCACGTAGTGGTCGAGGGACAAAGAGTTTTCCTTTGTGGAACACAAGTCCACCCTCGGACGTGAAGTCCGAGTTGCCATGAACGAGCGCTTCGCGCCATTCGACATCTTCTCGAAACGCGTCTTTGAAGCGCTCGAGAAGCGTTGAACTGTCGATGGAGAGAGTGGTGAGGGCGCTGAGCGTCGTAGAGCTCGATGATGATGAAACCTGTGAAGGAAAAAGATGTTCTGTGTGTTTAGCAGTGAGTATCGTCCGGTTCTGCACCAGGAGGGTGTCATCCCCCTTTTTAGGGACGAAGTCAGCTCGTCGCGATGGAGGATCCGCAACGTTCGACGATCCGGGACCCCAGGTCAACCGGAAGTCAAAATCAGACAGAAACATAGCCCAACGCGCCTGACGGCGGTTGAGAACCTTCGAGGACATGAAGTACTCGAGGTTCTTGTGATCAGAGATGACAGAAATAGGAAACGGCGAACCGAGTAGCCACGCCCGCATATCGCGAAACGAATCGACAATAGCGAGTAGTTCCTTGTCGTGGATCTCGTAATTGATTTCCGCCGGTGCAAGCTTGCGCGAGTAGTAGGCGATCGGATGAAGTTGACCTTCGTCGTCCGGCTGTTGACAGACGCCAGAGATGGCGAAGTCGGACGCGTCGGTGCTGAGCGTGCACGGCGCGAGCGGATTATAGTGGCGTAGCACTGGGTAGGACGTGAACGCACGCTTGAGGCGTTCGAATGCGTCGCGCGTAGCATCTGAAAATTCAAAGACGATGTTCTTCTTGGTCAGTGCGACAAGCGGAGTGGTGATGCGAGCATAACCGTCAACGAAACGACGGTAGAAGTTAGCAAAACCAAGGAAAGACTGAAGTTCCTTCACCGAACTGGGCACGGGCCAGTCGGTAATCGTCGCGAGCTTCTTGGGGTTCATCTTGACGCCTTCAGCGCCGACGATGTAGCCCAGATACTCCACCTCTGCCTTGTCCCACTCGCATTTCGCGGGGTTAACGCAGAGATGAGCGTCGCGAAGACGATCGAGAACGAGCGCAACGTGTTTGTCGTGCTCTTCTTGAGTTCTCGAGAAGATGAGTATGTCGTCGAGGTAGACGACACATACGATGTCGAGTAAGTCTCGTAGGACGTCCTGGATAAATGCCTGGAAAGACGCGGGTGCGTTAGTAAACCATACGGCACGACGAGGTGCTCGAATAGTCCGAGGGGCGTGCGGAAAGCGGTCTTCCACTCGTCACCCTCCTTGATACGCAAATGAGAGTAAGCTGAAACGAGATCGATGAGCGTGAATACTTTGCAGCCCTGTACACGATCGAGCAGGTCGTGCACAAGCGGAACTGGGTAGCGGTTCTTCTTCGTGATCGCGTTGAGTCCGCGATAGTCGACGCAGAGGCGAAGGTTGCCCGTCTTCTTGCGGATGAATAGGACGGGTGCGCCAGCAGAGGATGTCGAGCTACGGATGTGCCCGCGCTCGAGATTGGTGTTGACGTACTCGGCTAGCGCTTCGCGTTCTTGAGGCGTGAGGCGGTATAGTGGACCGAATGGTGGATCTTTCCCCTCCTCGAGCTCGATGTCGACATCGAACGAACGATGCGCTGGGAGTTTGTCGAACTCGGAAGAGGAAAAGACGGTCGATGCCCACGGCATGTACTTGGCCGGGATATGCTGCGCGAGGTCGTCACCAGACGCAGCGGGTGGAGGGTCGGCATCGAGGTCGTCAAGAGGTGAGGATGTCGAACTGGTCGCCGAAATGAATGCGGGCGAACCAGTGGGGAGGAAACGAATGAGGCAGACATCATGCGGTTGCGCACGCGCGGCCTTAGCGAATTTGCGAGGTGAAATGGTGCGAATGTTGGGCGCAGGTGTGAGCGAGGGAGTAGAGCGACCGGAGCCATTCCACTGAACGAGGGACGAGAGTAGCGAGGGTCGAGGAGTCGAAGGACTTGGCGAGGATGCGCGATCCTGCCGTGGTGATGCATCGGGTGTCGGGCGGATTGTTGTTGAAGCGAACGCAGTCGCGCCAGTTAGACCGAAGCCTATGCCGACGGATGTAGTCGAGTTGAGCGAAGGACGAGTGAGTCGGGGCGCGAGACCGGAGCCTCTCGCAGAGATGGTGACTGGGTGTGTTCGAGCAAGTCCGCAACAATCGAGGGTGAGGTTGGAATCAACCCAATCGATGTTGGGATTGTGGCGTTGGAGCCAATCGAGACCTAAAATGACAGGATAGCCGACTGCGACAACAGCCAGCGCTATAAATTCAGAGTGAGCTCCCACCGAAAGGTTAGTGACTACATCCTGGGTGATCAGGCCAGAAGCAATCGGGCGATCGTCAACCGCCATGATGGGAACCGGAACGTCCTTGAGACGTCGCGAAAGAGAATGACGCGTCGCAAAGCGCTCCGAAATGCACGACGTCGTTGCGCCGCTGTCCACGAGCGCGTACGTGTGCAGAGGAGAACGGTTAGGAAAAGAGAGTGTGACAGACACAAAGAAATGGTCTGGTGAGTTAAGCATGGGCGCGGATGAAGCGAATATGAAGGACGGGTTAGAACGATACGCAGGCATGAACGTGTTGTCCGTTGCACGAACATGCGTGGGCTCCGGCGTGAAAGCCGTTGCTGAGAGACGTGTCCCATCGTCAGCCGGATGCCCTGGGACGTGGGAGCAGCCGGCTAGGCTTTTCCCGACGACGAGGACGCAGGAGCGCGCGAGGCAAAGTTCTTCTTCGCGCGCTCGGACATGTTAGGGCAGTTCGAAATGACATGATTACCTTGCCCGCAGTAGATGCACAGACCGTCGCGGCGGCGACGATCCTTCTCGGTTTGTGTGAGAGGGGCGCGGACCTTGGTCGCGTCGATCTCCATGGGTACAACCGACGAGTGCGAGGCGGGTGGTGCGGTCTGCGTCGTCGACGAGGACGCCTGACCGGAACGCGGAGTTGAAGGCTGTTGCTTAGCCTTGCCCTTGTCCTTGTCGTTAAAGGACGATTTGGTGCGATTCTTCTCGATGTTACGCTTGTGCACGCGGTTATCGAGCTCGGTCGCTTTCGCGACGTACCTGTCAAACTCAGTAGGAACAACAGGAACAGAGACGAAAAGGTCTTTGACTTCTTCCTTCAGACCCTCATAGAACTTCTGGATCTTCGTCGCTTCGGAGAAGTCAACGTAGACCAGTAGCTCTCGGAAACGAGACGCGTAGCTCGAGCACGAGCCAGTCTGCTTGAGTGCTTCGATCTTGCGTAGAGCCGTTCCGACGACGTCGCTGTCGCCGAAATTCTCTCGGAAATCGATGATGAGGTCGCGGAAGTCGTAGAGCAATTCCTCGTTGCTCTTCTTGATAGCCGTGAACCAGCTCTTGGCGGAGCCGTCGGCGAGGTACGACTGCAAATACAAAGCCCTGTGATAGTCAGTAGGGAGCGAGGCACGAGACAGCTCGACGGCCGCCTCGATCTCGTCAATGAACGGTTCGACGTCAGTCGCTTTACCCGTGAACACGCGTGGTTCCTTGAATCGAGCGACGCCACGAGGGACGTCGTCGAAATCGCGAGTACGGGTGGATTGCGCAGCCGCTGCAGGCTGCGGGGCGCTGTGAATACGTTCCGTAAGGGCCTCAAGAGCGGCGCCGATACGTCGCTGATTGTCGTCAGCGTATTGTACCTGTCGGCTGACGCCCTTGAGTGTCTCCAGCATCGCACTGAAGTCCTGCCAGGTCGGATTACTCGGAGGTACCTGTGGAGCAGTTTCAGCTGTCTCTTGAGCGGGTACCTGGTCCTGGGAGATGTTCCCAGTGGTGCTGGGCCAGGGATTTTCGTCGTAGCCTGCTGCGGACATATTAGCAGAAATGTATGAGAGAAATAGGGGCTAGTGTCGAGTGTTGAGATGTCGAGAAGAAGTTAAGAAGCAAAGGTAGGGTTTCGAGTGGGGTGGTCGAGTCAAACTGTAACGGGCCGAGTGTGAGAAGCAGAGGAGGTTCGAGAACAGAGCGGGTGCTCGTTGCTGGCGTTGACTCGACAAGGAGAAGTACATGAGCGAGAGGCGACTATGAGCGAGCCACGAACCAAACACACGTAAACATAAGAGTCTGCCGAGTCAAGTAAGTACGAGGCGAATAGAGAACGAGTCTGTTGGATACACAACACGCGCACGATGAGAACGAGTCCGTGAACGTACGTAGAATGTCCGTTGGTAAGTAAGTGACCATGCCCATGACACGTGCGACATGCCGATTGCCGGTTCCGGGCCGGGCACCAGTAGTCATAGCGCACTGGCAGGGCAAGACCACGAAGCGACTGGCGCACGGGCAAATAGCAGTAGGATCAGCAAAGAGTTAGCTGGCGCACGGGCAGGACTTAGGAGCCACTCGGACGAGGGAGTAGTGTAAGTCGTGATGCCGAGCACTGCGGGCATCTTCAGAAGCAACTGGCTGCCAGTGACGAGAATACTGGGACAAGGGAAGTTCAAGGGAAGCTACAGGATGAATGGCGAATTTTTAGATTCCAGTTGGGCGCAGTGGATATCATGACTGGCATAGTGGCAGTCTGGTGCAATAATCCCAGAATCCCAGCACGGGGGCCCCAGAGTGCCGGGCGCCGCCCGGCACGGAGGGGCCCTCTCTTTTACTCAGAAAAGAATATGCCTACATACAGCTAAAAACTCATTTAGTAGTAGCTACAGAACCCGTGCGAATGCACGGGCAAGAGCTATAATAAGTACAAAGGGGTAGATAAGACATATATCCGGGTATGACCACGTATCATAGCTACACATTCTTGGCTGCATCGCGATCCCCCTTCCCTTCATCTACATGATGATGTTCGTGGTGGTGGTGGTGAACATGCATGTGCATGTGGACGTGCACCTCGTCTCGAATGACGTCCTCCGGATTGTCAAAGAATAACTTTTTCTGGTAGATCGCGAGACACGTCAGGGAGAAGAGGACGAGCCACACCACACCAATGATGCACGCCATGATGATGTGCAGGATGCGGAACGCCGGGATGTGCAGGATCACGCCGATCGAATGGAGGGCGGAAATCCACCCCACTGCAAAGTACGGGATCAGACCAGCACCGACAGCCGCGCACCGACGTTTGCTTACCGTTGGGGAAGGTCAGCGCCCAACCTGGAATAGAAGAGCGGTCAGTGGTGTGCTACGCCTACGCCGACCGGAGACACTCACATCCCAGGACATCATTGAGGTGTTTCCAATGAAGCTTGAAAAAGTATGGCAGCACGGCGAAGAAGAACAGGAACACCGCAAAGCCGAACAGGAGGAGAGCAGTAAGCACGCTCGACGCGTACCAAATCTCACCCGCGGAAGGTGAGACGAGATCGAACTGCGGCAGGCTGGTCGCCACGCGTCACTGGGTTAGCGCGGTGCAGCACGAGGAGATGGGGAGCGCGCACATCTCCTGCGCCTGGCCTCCGAGGCCGATCAGCGCGAATGCGGTGAAGCCCGGCGGTCCGACCGCGACGAAAGCGCCGCTCGCTTGACCGCCCTCCATGAATCCTGTCTACGGACGCGATGGAAACTCGTCAATTCGGCTTTCGCCAGACGCGTGTGCCCGAAGGTGCCCGAGTGGACTGACCGTGATGAGGCTGTCGACGCGTGTCAGGATCGTAGCAACCGGCAACACACGAAGGAAGTTCTCACCGGATGAAATAAATGCATATGTAGATCATTGTCGCACAAAAGCCTATACCCTGGAAGAAGTACCCGGTGAAGAGGACGCCCAGCACGCGCGTGTCGGAGGGCTCCATGACCTTGAGAACGTTGTAGGCGACCGTCCCAACAAGCATCTGGTTCCTCGTGTTGGTAAGTCCTCGTGCGAGGAGCATGTTGAACTTACCATTGGGAAAAACTGAAGTCACGTTCATAAGATGCATTAGCTCCAGCAGGGGAAACGGAAATAAATAGCACGCACCAAGAAAGCCCATGCGGGCGAAAACGTGATAATTTCATGCGGCTTGTTGTACCATATCATGAGCATCGGGAACGACACTCCCAGTGCGAGGCCGACATAAACCCTGCACGTCCCCTTCAGCGTGGTGTCCGCACCGTTCGGCAGGATCAGGGCATAATGTGAACGCACCAATAGAGGATGTACACGACGTTCGCCCCGATATGCCCCGGAATTACGGCGTAGTTGACGGTACCGATGATGATCGTAGCGAGGTTGAGGACCTGCTGGCGTTGGAGACCGTGTACCGGACCATGAAGACAAAACACACCATGACAGGGACGAATATGTTCTTTGAAGAATCATTGATCAAGCGTAAGGATTGGTGGGGGTATACTGAAGATTATCATTGTTAAATCGGCAAGGCAACAGCCCAAACGTCCGAGAGCATCGACGTACACACTGCTTGCAGAAACAATGTGACAGAGTTGAGGGCGAAAAGCGTCAAATTGAGGAAATAAAAGGCTGTCTCAAGATGGAAAAGAGAGCTGTGCTGCGAGGTCTTGATCCCTGACAGGCAGACATACACCGCGCCCGTGCCCATACCTATGGGGAACTGCAGCAGCACATTAGTTCCACCCCAGATGAGCCGCGAAGGGGCAAATAGAGGTGCTCACCGCCTGCCATGACCACCCATGTATCGTCCGTGCCAATCGGCTCACCCGGGGCGACGACTTCACATCGTGAGGAGGAGGGGGGTTCGCCAAGCAAGCCGCGCAGTGCTGTGCATCCGTTGGTTGCGTGGAGGCACCGGGCAGCGGTGGTTCAGCCAGGGCGTAGTCCAGCAGCGGCAGGCCTCCTATCGTACGGATTGTTGAAGTGTTGGCCGTGAAGGAAAGCTGAACGTCGGCCGAGGACGGAGGGGAGGAGAATGATGCTGACGATGTCATCGCAAGACCGTGCAGTCGCGACACTGCTACTGGTCGTACTCTGGGAGAGAAATGGGAGGACCGGGTAAGAACTAGCTCAGAGCCTGCAGGACACGGCGTGTATTTATCGAGGTCGCGTAGTAGATCGGTAGAGAGGCTAGAGCCTGTAAAGGGCGTGGTTCAACAATTTCAGCCTTTGGCCGCTCCTCACCGAAGGAGCAGGGCCGCGACGCCGATAAGGGCTCTATAATTAGTACCGGCGCCTATATCGCTGCAATTCACTGTCATCGTCACCATCAGCTTGACCTTGATCATGACCGTCGTCGAACGTTCGTTTTAGGCTGAGGGCGAGGGGAGGATCGACCCCGGGAATGCCGCAAGCTAGGCCGTACGACTCGGACGTCGATTGCAGGCTTCGCGCTCGCAATCACAGGGAGTTCTGGACTTGAGGGCGATGAAACCGAAGGTAAACGATGAGAGGCAGCGAATTCCAGCCCGTAGTACGTCGCTGCCAGTGGAAAAGGAGAGGTCGGGGTTTGCCGAGGGACTTCACGACAATTCCGAAATATGATTATTTGGGCCCGCCCTCAGGCTCTTCAACATTTCATGGCATTTCTCTCTTTGTTCGCATAGTTCTATTGACCTGTATGACCTCGATATGACCACACCCGGACCCCGCCTCTCCGCCGCCAGTCCTCTTCGAGACCGTTCCCAGCTCGCCATGCCTCGCCGTATCCCTCCTGAAGCAGCAGCTGCTCTACACCGTCGCTATCCAGCAGCGCGCCAAAGAACACCAAATGGCTGGGCCAGATGTGCTCCCACGGCTGCGCTGACGGTGGCGCGCCGGGCGTGGACGTTGGCCGTGGCGAGGGCGGGAACGCCTCGTCCACCCGCGAGGGAAAGTGCATGGTGAGGTACGCTCGCGGCGATGCGTAGAACACGTCCGTCTGGTCTCTATATACAGCTGGGTCCTCCCCGCTGCAATATGGCGTCAGAAATGTGGTCAGCGGGAGACAGGAGGGTGCTCACTGCAGCGGAGGCTCGCACCCGAGCGCCCACACTTCGATCGGGCGGTGTAAATATGCTTGGCCGGGCGTCGAATGGCACGGCATGAGGAAGCCCACGCTCCGCACCTCGTGTGCGGGAAGCCCGCGCAGGTACGCCAGCACGTCTATCTGCGCGGTCGCGTGCACGCGCGCGGCATACCACACCGCGGGCGCCGCGACGAGCAGCAGCGCCGCATGCCGCGGGCGGATGCGCAGCGCGTGCCAGGGCCCGGGCCGCGCGCTGTGCAGGTCGACGAGCGACTGCGCCGCGAGGACGTGCAGGAGCGGGAGCACGGGGTGTAAGAAGCGCCACTCCTTGTGCCCCGCACACGAGAACACCGCCGTCGTGCCCGCGGCGGCAGCGAGCAGCATACGTGCTGCGGGGCCGCGCGCGCGCCAGGCGCCGTGCAGGACAAATGGCAGCGCGGGCCCGCAGAGAAGTGGCAGCGCCTGTACGAGGTAGTAGTGCCAGGGCGCGACGCCGTAGAACAGTGCAGTGGGGGACGCGTTGACACGCAGGAAAGACAGGAGAGTGAGCGTCGGTGTGCCGTTGTACGCACTGTCGATGGCGAAGAGCGCGAAGAGCGTGGTTGTTCTGAATAGGGATTCTTGACGATGGTAAAAGATGTGCAAGGCGAAGGCGGACGTACGCAGTGAGTACAGCGTCCACGATGAACACGAAGAGTTGATGGCGATGCGCGCGGAGGCGCCAGAGCAGCGGTGGGATTAGGAATATCCAGATGACCGCGTTGGTGACGCGGGTCGCGCAGGCGAGCGCGGCGAAGAGGAGAAGCGAGCGCAATTGTGGTCTGCGGACCGTACTTAGCATGGCTGCTTTCTGCGGAGGGATATTCACGCTCACCTTGTCGGTGTCAACGCGGGGTCCCATGGATAGTAACTCAATGCGATTGTTGTGAGCGTGGTCTCGAGGGAGTTGGACAGCGAGCGGGAGAGGGCGAGGCCGTGAAATAAAGACGTTAAAGAGACGAAGAACTGAGCAGCAAGCTTGGTCAGATGCACGAAGGAATGCTGGACAATTGACTGCTTACCGTCGCCGCCACGTACCGCTCTCCAAGCACCCTGCGCGCGACCTCGCGCACGCCCACGTCCGTCCCCGCCGCCAGCGCACCATGCAGCAGCTTCGGCGCCCAAACCTACCGCATCCGCGCGTGTATGAGCGCACACCCATACACCGCAGTGTAGCACGCACCAGCAGTCGCGTGTCATCGAGACGCAGCACCTTGAGTGCCCAGTACACGGGTACGTTGAGCGCGGGGTAGAGGAAGCTGCGGATGGGCGTAGGCGCGCGCCATTCCCAGGTGAGGTGGCCGTAGCCAAAGACTAGGTGGTGCGCGGGTTCGAGCGACTGGAAGTACTCGTCGGGCTGGAAGAAAGAGCGCGTAAAGAGCGCGGCGAGGATGCGCACAACGAGGGCGAGGGCGGTGGTGGTGCGCATGTGTCTCCTGGTCGTCACGACTCTCACTTGGGCGATATAGAGCAGGCAACTGTGCCGACGAAAAAGTCAGAATGCGGGGTTTGCAGCAAAGTTCATGATGTGCGCAAGGAGAAGGGCGTCGACGTCGTGCGGTGTAAAGACGTTAGCAGACTTCGGTGCGCGCGGCGGCTCTTGTCTCCTATGTACGCTCATCACTGGATCCAACTTCTGCTCTTCAGTCACTCAGTCCATGGTCAGGCCTAAGCTGGCTTGGATCGGAATGATTTCACCTCCTTTTACTCCTCATCGGCTGGTCTGTCGACTTCCAGGCTGGCCTATTGTCGTTGCTCCCGCTGTGTGGAAGTTCTGCAGGACGAGGACGAATCTGGGCGGCCTAGATGGTCTCGAAGATTTCTCATGCACCGACTCCGCATGTACCTATCCTGTGGTGCCAGTGGAAAAGAGAGCTTTTGGGCAGCATACTACGGAACTATTTGAAACAGCGTGTATCCTAAGGCTCTGAGCAGCCTCACCGCTTCAACTGCAATATCGCCTCTTTTTGTTCTTTGGCAGTCACAGCGCAGTCGACACCACGTTGGATGCTTGCCTCACTGCATTCAACACCCGTCTGCCGACCTCCTCGCAATACTGAGAATGTTGTGGCAGCTACGTCAAGAATGACCACCCTGGATGCCAGTGGATTGCGACGCCGCCACTTGGACAAGTCCGGGCTTCGGCTTCGGTTGTGTGCGCATCCGCACCGCACCGGCAGCTGTCTTAATCCCATCGCTTGCGCCTGCGCCCGTACCTGCATCGCAATTCAAGCACGAAACAGAAGAAACGGGGAGGCAGGAGCATCCCACCACTGAGGTTAGCAAATGGTGGCGGTGGCGGGACGGAAGAGCGTAGACGGACGCGAGGATGCTGCCATGTCCAGATGAGCTCGCCTTCGTAATATTGGCGATCCTAACTTTATATACGTTCCTCGCCAATCGAAGAGATTGGCACGACAGTGGCTGATGCACATTCGTCGGTTGGGATTCATAACAAACGACTGTCTTCTGTGCCGATGGGGATCAGTCGCGCAAGCAGATAAGAGGGGAGTTTTCGAGTCCCGCCCTGAAGTGGCATTTATAACGGACCCAGGCGCATTCTTATAGAATATAATCTGCACTTCATGGTGAAGCAAATATTGAAATTTGAGAGACTTGGCGGGTGAAGAACAGCCTTAGGGTTAGGTGTTAGTATTAGTCATCTGCTCTCCCCGCCGGTCGCACGCCTCGAGATTCTTACCTGACCCTAAACGGCCATTCATTCACAACGACGACTTACCGGGGACATGGACGGCGGAGGGAAAGGGACTGAGGAAGATAGGGCAGAAGGTCATGGCGACCACTCTTCATCGGCGTAGTCACTGATCTCTGTCTAGTTCTGCAGGCACTGTTGAGCTCTTTGGCACCCGAAGACGCGTCGAAATTGTCAAAGGAACATGCGCTGAAGATATCACAGAAGCTAGGAGAGTTATTCGGCGATGTGAATGTCGGCGGAGGTCCCAGCGAGCAGCACAATGAGAGGGGTGAGGTATGTCTGCGCACATCTCGCCGCGTGTCTAATTCTCAACATTCGTCCAGGTCCTAAATGATGAAGGCTTGCCGATCATCGAGATATCGGAGCCCCCTTCAGAGTTGATTTCCGAGGATCCTGCCGAAGTGCTGGCCCTCCCCCATGGCCCAGACTTTGTCCCGCTAGCTCAGCTGCCGCTGACCGATCGCGCTCGCGCGCGAGAAGAGATGGACCGCTTCCTCGACGCGCTGGAGGAAGAAGAGCGCGCTGAGGAAGAGCGAAGCTATACTCTCGAACGTGAGCGGCGGCAGGAAGAGCTCGAGCGGCGCAAGGCGAATTCGAAGACGGAGCTCGAGCAGTTGAAGGCGGCGAAGGAGATGCAGAAGAAGATGGGCAAGGCGCTGTTGCAGAATCTGTCGGACGCGCGAGAGCGAGAGGAGCGGGCGCGGGTGGAGCAGGAGAAGAAGGACCTGCAGCAGGACGCGCAACGTAGGCAAGGCAAGCCGCGGAAGAGCGTGTCCTTCGCCAACCTGCCCCCGTACGAGGACCCGGACACACCTCCGAAGGCATCTGCTTCCACCACGCCTGGCTCTCCGGTGGGCAACGCGAGCGATTCCGAACGGTCCTGGGCCAAGCCAACGATGAAATTGAACGTGGTTGAGCGCTTTCCATCGCGACCAGAGCCGCATCCGCGGCCAGCAACACCACCCGTTCATGTGGCACCTCCCGCACACGAACCAGATTCAGACGACGAGTCTATTCCCGGGTCGCCTGCCCCCGCCGACTCAGACGAGGGAGAGATTATCGAGTCGGATGGGGAGTCTATCGCGGAGTTGGATAACGTGCCAAGCGACGACGAGGATGACGGCGCTGACAGCCCCGACGAACTGGTGCTCGAGGATGACATTGATTTCGACACCGCCAGCCACCAACGCGAGATCGCCCTCGCGTACTACCAAAAACGGGAGACCATCGGCAAAGATACTGCGCGGGCGATGTCCGCACACTCTCATGGACCCATGGAGGACGAATGGGATCAACCAGTTTGTTTGATTCGCTCCACACCTGATGCATCACATTCCTAATGCCTCGTGCAGGAAGTCCCCCTAGAGGCAACGCTCGCTCATCCACCTCCAAAGCCCGCCGAATCGAAATTCAAATCGTCGCGTATCGCGCAAGCCTACAACACCACGGTACCTTCGACGACACCTTCCACGTCTCTAGGCGCCTCCGTCCTCCCCGGTGCGTCGACGTTGCGGCGCGCAATCCGCACGGGAAAACTCGACGACGATAATCTCATCGGTGGCGAAGAAGGCGAGAGCGGCGAGGAGGAAGACAGCGACGAGATCAAGGCGTTCATGGACGCACTGCGCCGCGGAGAGGTCACGAACGCCGGCGCCGAGCAGAACGCGGACGTCCTGGTGGCTGCGCTGACAAGGGCCTACAGCGAGCCGCCGTCCTCGCTCCCCTCGTCTTCACCCGCCACAGCCTCTGCAACCGCAGCCGCGACCCCGACAGACCTTTCCGAATCTCCGAGCACATCTTCCGCCCCCGCGAAGCCGAAGGTGTCCCAGTTCAAGCTCAACAGGGCGCCCCCACGCGGCAGCCCTGTATGGGACGGCGAGTCCGGCCCCTCCACACCACCGAACGCAGCTGCGCGCTCGTCTCCAAAGCTGCCCACGAGCGCCACCGTCGTCGAGCGCACACCCGCCGCGCCGGTGCCCGGTCCCTCCACCGCGCGCCCAGCGGCGATCCAAAAACCGTCGCCATTGGCGGGTCCCGCGCGAGCGAGTGCTTCCCCATCACCCATCAACATGCCCCCCGCCGCAGACCCGCCGCGATACCCGACGCTGACGGGCGGCCCGCCCGTCATGCCAGCGTCCCTGATTGTCGACTCCCCGTCGTTCCAGCCGAGCACAGCGCGTCCTGCGCGCCAGCCGGCGATCATGGCGTCTGCGGTGCGCGAGAGCAGCGCGCCGCGCGAGGTGGTGCAGGCAGAGCCGGGCGTCAAAAAGGTGTCGAGATTCAAGGCAGAGAGGGTTGCGTAGTGCTGTGATACGATTATGTAGTTACGAGGCGTCGAAATACATGAAGTCGACATTATATATGACTGGACATGTTGTGTGCGACGTCCAAATGATCAAGCACGCCAATTCAATTACCAACGAAAGAGAAAAGATAGTAGTACCTCGCGAACCGTCCGCGCAAATCTATATGTAGATGCAGCGTCCTACAACCCCAGCGACTCTTTCTTGAGCCCGATCTCGTCGCGCAGCATCTGTATCCGGCTCTCCAGACGCGACGACAAATCGATCTCGCTGCCCGCGAGGCTCCCGGCGGTGTCGAGGCGCGCGCTCGCGTCCTTGAGCGCCTTCGCCCAGTGCGCGCGGGCGGCCTCCGTGAGCACGCCCTCGATGCTCGCGTCCGCGTCGCTCACGCTCACGCCGTCCTCGCGCTCCTCTGCCCCGAGCGCCTGCGCGCTCTCCCCCTCGTAGCGCGCGGCGTCCTTCAACTCGAGCACGGCGAGCTCAAATTGCGCGACGCCGCCAATCCACGTGCTCACCTGGAGCTCGGGCTGCCGCCGGTGCGCGTCGAGCAGGAACGCCCGAGCGACCGCGTGAACCCCCGCCGCGCGGTGCACGATTCCGAGGAGCAGCGCGCGCAGTGCGAGTTCGTCAGGCGTGTCGAGCACGGGGGGCGGCTGCGCGTACGTCGGTGGTGTGAGCGTGTCCGAGTACGGCGTGCGCAGCTCGACAGGCGGCGAGGTTTGGAGCCAGTCGTTGATGTGCGCCTCGGCGGTGGCCTTGCTTATCCGCCCGTGGGTATTCCAGACTGCACGATGGGGTCAGATCGTGGGCGGACGACGAAGCAAGAATGACGTACAGATGCTCATCTCTGAGGGTCAGTTGGAGGTCAGTCACTTTCTAGGCGCGATTATGGCAAGATCCCCACCTTCGGCAGGGTTGATAGAGATAGCCTTCACGTAGTCCTTGTCTGATCCTGTCAACCGAGTTTGCTTGGATTTGAAGAATGCCACTGCGTTGCACAGTCAACGCCAGCTTTTGAACGGATCGCAAAATCACTACGCACGCCTCTTCTTGATGAACACTTCAGTCGGGAGGTCCTTGTTGCCAATCTTGCGCTTGTCGATAAGCGCAGGGATGGCGTCGAAAAGGCGCTGGGCCTCATCGAAATTGCCCAGGGCCCAACGGCACCCGCCAGCGATGAAATAGTAGGTCGCGTGACTCCTATGCGCACCAGACATGTAAGCGAGGGGCACAAAATCCATCGACAGACGCACCATGTGTTGAGCTCTGTCATCCTCATGAAGGACTCTGCTGCGTCCTTGTACCGCCGCTGTGCGAGGTACAGCCAGGCGAGCTCGAAGACAAGCTGGAGGAACGTCTTGTGAGGTGACAGAATGATGGAGCCTTCCAACGACGTACAAGGGCATCGGCTTGCAAGAAAACTGTCGGCCGGTCAGGACTCAAGCCGTCCTGCAGAACTTTGATGGCGCCTGTGGCATCGCCTGACATGCGATAGATCTTAGCCTAGCCACGGTTTCATCAGCGTTCGCTCTCGGCACGTCTGACGTCCACTTACCCTGTTCAGAATCCACAATGTGCCAGTGGGGTATCGCGCCTCTAATCTGAATTGAAGTAAGTGACGGGTCACCACATTCGCGCGCGCTCCGACGTACTTGTCCACGATAGCTTTGTATTGTTTCAAGATATGCCTTTCATCTGCTTGATATCCGGACATCAAAAGCACAACTCCATGGTAAGACATCAGCGCTAGCCTACCAAGAGTCAGCGTCATAAATAAGCAACGGGAAATGTAGCCGTACCCCGCGAACACGGAGTGCACGTCGCTTTTGGTGGCTGAAACGGCAAGGGCGCGCAGCGCGAGCTTCCGGTCATGATTGAAGCCAAAGAAGCCCACTACACTCCTGCAAGGCGTGTCAGAGGAGGCAGGCCATCACTGCGGCATCACGCACTTGACTTTCGCCGGGAGTAGAGACAGCACGAGATTGAACAGTCCGTATCCTGCGGGCTGCATGAGTCACAGCGACCTATACAAATACACTGACGGACCAAATGCCGTGCCAGATATGATGAGCTCCTCGATAGGCCCGTCGTTGGCCGCAGTTACGGCGAGGGAAGGTGTCGACGCGCCGGACACTGATCGGGAGCTGGTGAGCGAGCCTCCCCATCGACCGAAGAAGCTTTGGGACTTGGAGGTTGAGGTCGAAGTGGTCATCGAGGACGCCGACGAGGACGACGTGCCATTGGCGACGCTGAGGAGCGATGGATTGCGCGACGGTACTTGCGACGTCGACGGCGTATGGTACGCGTCGAGGCCGTGCGGGAACACGGTCTTGTAGAGCCTTTTAAAACGCTTCACACAACCGAAGAGATGGTAAACGGAAGCGCCTACTTCGTGAAACGGGAGTGCGCGCTTGAAGAGAGTAAATGATGTTGGGGCAATCACCTGGGGCGGCGAACGGACTTACTTGTTCAGGGCGTATCTACGGGAAATTAGCACACGGATACGAGGAGGACGAGAAAGCCTTACAGGCACTGGAGATATCCCATGTAAGACTCGCTGCGGCCGATGAGCAGACGACGCGGAGGAACGCGGAGGGGACCTACTTGAGCGCCTGGGTCATGCCGTATAGGATGATCGCGTCCGAGTACATGAGGTCCCACTCCGTCGCTGCGGGGAAGCGACTGGCTGAGGTCAGGCTCTTGCTGTGCTTGAGCTGCTTCTTCGCGCCCGTCTCTGCGAGGGAGAGCAGCCTGGACGCCTCGGACATGATCCCGGACTGTCGCGAGGTAATGCCGGAGACAGTTAGCACATTGCTCGGGCGCAGATGCGGGGGACCTTTTCGCGCACCTCCATGCCCAAAGCTGCCTGCAGAAAAGCACATACGCCGAGCCCGAGGAGGTGGAAAGGCGAGTCCTTGTTCGTCTGGAATACCTTCTCTGCCTCGACGAGGTCATTGGAGAAGATGTAGTCGAAGCCGGACGTTGCGGAGCGCAGATTGACGGTGACTTCGTCGTGCGAGGCCATTGCAAGCTCGCGCGATGTCGTGGTCGAAGTTCAAGAAAGGACGTGGCGAGCGGGGAACTTCCCCAGCGTTAAATCCCGGGGAAGGATACTCGGCGGAGTGACGCAAACGGCGGCCACACCAATGCGGACGCGCTTTCCCACGCACCTTATTGGGCCATATCCTCCGGATTTGTTCCTGCCAGCCGCTGACTCTGCCACCAACCGCACCAGCCCAGAGGCCAGCATCGTCCGACGACGACGACGACCCGACGCTCACCGTCGTCTGCGTCGTCCTAACTGCCCCCATGTTTCCTCGATTTCTGCGACCCATACCCCAGCCCGCCCGCCGCGCGTACTCCATCTTCTCCAAGCATGGCGGTGGCCGCTACTTCAACTCCTCCAAACCCCCAAGGTCGTCCCCCAATCATCAGCGAAGGCCCCAACGAGGGTTGAGGTCGCCCCCACCGACGCCGTCAGTGCTGACGATGCACCGGCCGCCCCCTCCGTGGCGGTGACGGACGCCGCCACACCGTCTTCCCCCATCCCCTCGCCCGCAGCCGCCCCGTACCTGTTCGCGCGCCCAGACTACCCCCACTCAACGCGCGCGACCTGCGTCTACACCAGTTCTTCGCCCTCCACCGCCCGCTCATCCTCGCACAGCCATCCGCGACGCTGTTTGATCCCGCCCCCGCCATCGATATCGGTGCGCCGATGGGGGCCGCGCAGGCACAAGATGCGCTCGCGTTCGGCGGCATCGACGACCCGCCCGAGGCGTCGCCGGAGGCCGATGCGGACGCAGCTCGCCAGCTGGCCCGCGCACTGGTCATGAACTCCGTCGGCAGCACAGTTATCTGGGAGGACACGCTGCGCCGCCTGGGCTTGGATGTTGACCAGGGGAGAGGAGAGGAACTGTCGAAGGTATCCGCCGCCGTGGTAGACATGGACAGCACGAAGCGGAAGCGGAGGAAGAAGATGAAGAAGCATAAGTATGTCTTTGTTCCTCGCTTTGGCTATCTTACTGACGGGCAACCATCTCTTCTGCTCAGGCTGAAGAAGCGGCGACGGGTATGTTCTTGTGCCGTTCTATACCTTGTGATCTATACTGACTCCTGTTTTGACAATTTTAGGCTACACGCGCCCAGCGGTTGAAGATTGGGCGGTAGCACGTGTGCGAAGGACTCTCACTGTCCCGGGCTGCATCACACGCTCGCGTGAACTCTCAGTCTACGCATATCAACTTTTCAATGCTTGTTCCCCCAGCCTTTGTTACAATGTTCCATAGCATTAATTTTTTTCGCTGCTCAGACTGAGTTTACCAACTGACCGTCAGATCATGACGTCTCCAGACACGGCTGCCCACTTTCTTCGAGACTGTTCCCGGCTCGCCAAGCCTCAATGTGCCGAGGTCGGTCGAGGCAACGGCTGAAATGCCTTGTCCGCCGTTGAGTTCCTGAATTCGGTGGTTGGGCGCCGCTGATACTTCCATTGCGATTCAGACTCCAGAGGCTCCAGGTGGCTCGATGGTAAGGTGGTTCGACTTCGTCGCTGGTCATTTTCTTTAGGCCACGGATGTGCGACGCAGTCAACACTTTTTCGGCAGGCCAGGGCTAACCTTACACCTCGCACGCCCTTCAGGTTCTCCTGGAAGTGGTTGCCATTTGGCATGTTCCTAGCCTGCGCGTGCTTGGGCCGCAGGGTTCTATGGCCACAGCTTGGCGGCTCCGCATGTTGTCGGGCCGATGCGGACTGGCATGAGTAGTATGTTCGTGATGTATCCGCGTAAGTAAATCAATCAGCGCAAGTATATGCCCTCAGGGAAAGGCAGCCACGCAAGAGTTCCGTCACCCTCACACTTTTTACCCGCTCGAAACCTCTCAAACCATTGCATTCAAACATAACAGTCCGGAAATTTCACGACGTGCTCCTAGCTACCTTGTTCGAGTCGCTTCGTTCGCGCCTGACCTGATCTTCCAACTTTTCTCCTTCGCCTCGTTGTCACGGAACAGTATTGAAAATCAAATTTAAAGATTTATTTGAGAGCGTGTCCATGAAACGGCGAGTCCAGCCATCCACATCACCCAACGCAACCGCACGCAAATCTATTTACGCAGCGGCCTACAGCCCCAGCGACTCCTTCTTGAGCCCAATCTCGTCACGCAGCATCTGTGTCCGGGTCTCGAGGCGTGCCGACAGGTCAATCTCGCTGCCCGCCAGGCTCCCGGCGGTGTCGAGGCACGCACCCGCGTCCTTAAGCGCCTTCGCCCAGTGCGCGCGCGCGGCCTCCGTGAGCACGCCCTCGACGTTAACGTTCGCGTCCGCGTCGCCGTCCTCGCGCTCCTCTGCCCCGAGCGCCTGCGCGCTCTCCCCCTCGTAGCGCGCCGCGTCCTTCAGCTCGAGCACGGCGAGCTCGAATTGCGCGATGCCGCCGATCCACGTGCTCACCTGGAGCTCGGGCTGCCGCCGGTGCGCATCGAGCAGGAACGCCCGGGCGACCGCGTTGACCCCCGCCGCGCGGTGCGCGATGCCGAGCAGCAGCGCGCGCAGCGCAAGCTCGTCGGGCGTGTCGAGCGCAGGCGGCGGCTGCGCGTACGTGGGTGGTGTAAGCGTGTCCGAGTACGGCGTGCGCAGCTCGACAGGTGGCGAGGTTTGGAGCCAGTCGTTGATGTACGCTTCGGCGGTGGTCTTGCTTATCCGCCCGTAGGTATTCCAAACTGCCCGATCGCCGTCAGATTGTGTGCGGACGACGAAGGATGAATGACATACACACGCTCATCTCTGATGATCAGTTGGTCAGTTTCTGCGCGCGATCATGATCATGGCACCCACCGTCGGCAGGGTTGATAGATATAGCCTTCACGTAGTCCTTGTCTGATCCTGTCAACCGAGTTTGCTTTGCTTTGAAAAATGCCACTGCATTGCACAGTCAACGCCAGCTTTTGAGCGGATCGCGAGAATACTACGCACGCTTCTTCTTGACGAACACTTCCGTCGGCAAGTCCTTGTTGCCAATCTTGCGCTTGTCGATGAGCGAGGGGATGGCGTCGAAAAGCCGCTGGGCCTCATCAAAACTGCCCAGGGCGCAATGGCATCCAGCAGCGAAGTAGTAGTAGGTCGCGTGACTCCTACGCACACAACGCATGTGAGCGAGAGCACAGGCTTCAGGGTCCATCGACAGACGCACCATGCATTCAGCTCTGTCATCCTCATGAAGGCCTCTGCTGCGTCCTTGTACCGCCGCTGTGCGAGGTACAGCCAGGCGAGCTCGAAGACAAGCTGCAGGAACGTCGTGTCAGGCTACAGAAAATTATTTAACGTTCCGGCGACGTACAAGAGCATCGGCTTGCAGGAAAACTGTCGGCCGGTCAGGACTCAAGCCGCCCTGCAGAACTTTGATGGCGCCTGTGGCATCGCCTGACATGCGAAGGATCTTAGCCTGGTCGCAATCTCATCAGTATTCCCCCTAGGTCGTCTGCCGCCACTTACCCTGTTCAGGATCCACAATGTGCCACTGGGGTACCGCGCCTCCAATCTGCATTCAAGTAAGAGATGGACCACCTTCGCACGCGCTTCGACGTACTTGTCCACGATAGCTTTGCATTGGTTCAAAATATGGCGTTCGTCTGCCTGATATCCTGACACTAAAAGCACATCGCCATGGTAAGTTAACAGTGCCAGCCTGCCGTGGGTCATGAGTCAGCGTCAGGAGTCATCCGAGGAGAAATGGAACCGCACCCAGCGAACACGGAGTGTATATCGCTTTTGGTGGCGGAGACGGCGAGGGCACGCAGTGCTAGCTTCCGGTCGTGATTGAAGCCAAAAAAGCCTACTACACTTCTGCAAGACGTGTCAGAGGAGGTAGGACAACACTGCGGCATAACGCACTTGGCTCTCGCCGGGAGTAGAGACAGCACAAGATTGAACAGTCCGTACCCTATGGACTGTGTGAGTCACCGCGACTGATACAGATACCCTGACGCACCAAATGCCGTGCCAGATATGATGAGCTCCTCGATGGGCCCGTCGTTTGCCGTATCTATGGCGAGGGAAGGCGTCGAAGTGCCTGACACTGATCGGGAGCCTGTGAGTGAGCTTCCCAAACGACCCAAGAAGCTATGGGATTTGGAGGTTGAGGGCGAGGTGGTCAACGAGGACGCCGATGACGACGACGTGCCATTGGCGGTGCTGAGCAGCGATGGCTTGCGCGACGGTACTTGCGACGTCGACGGCGTATGGTATGCGTCGAGCCCTTGCGGGAACACGGTCTTGTAGAGCCTTGGGGGAAACACGTCAAAAAACAGAGCACATGCAGAAGGAAGCACCTACTTTGTGAAACGGGAATGTGCGCTTGGAGGGAGTAAAGGTTGTTGGGGCAATCACCTGGGGCGGCGAACGGACTTACTTGTTCAAAGCATAGCTATGGGAGCTTTAGCGCGCAAATACGACGAGGTCTAGAAGGTCTTACAGGCACTGAAGATACCCCCTGTAAGACTCGCTGCGGCCGGTGAGCAGACGACGGGGAGGAACGCAGAGGGGACGTACTTGAGCGCATGGGTCATACCGTATAGGATGATCGCGTCCGCGTACATGAGATCCCACTCAGTCGCTGCGGGGAAACGACTGGCTGCGGGCAGACTCTTATTGTGCTTGAGCTGCTTCTTTGCGCCGGTCTCTGCGAGGGAGAGCAGCCTGGACGCCTCGGACATAAACCCGGACTGTCGCGAGGCGACAGTTAGCGCATTGCTCGCGCGCATATGCGTTAAAACTTTGCGCGCACCTCCATGCCCAAAGCTGCCTGCAGAAAGGCACATACGCCGAGCCCGAGGAGGTGGAAAGGCGAGTCCTCGTTCGTCTGGAATATCTTCTCCGCCTCGACTAGGTCATTCGAGAAGATGCAGTCGAAGCCGGATGTTGCGGAGCGCAGACTGGCGATGACTTCGTCGTGCGAGGCCATTGTGAAGCCCGTGCCAGGTTGTGGTCTAGAGGAGGTGGCAAGCGGAGCTGCGGAACGTACTTCGACTCCTCCTTGTTCGCGCCCGCCGGGCGCAGCTGCCGGGCGGCCCGGGCCACTGGCAGTGACCAATTCTGAGTCAGAAGCAGCAAATGTCTCCAAGAAATGCAAATGTGTGTTCATCTCATCTCACGAACGTAATTTTTTCTGCTGGTTTTATCTGGCCATCGAGGACGATATGTTTCGCATGGGGCTGCGCGCCTTGAGTAGACAATTAAATAAAGCAATGCAAAAGAAAGAGGGTTGAGTTGAAGAAGTCCCGAGCATTGAAATGGGAGCACTATTGTATTGGTGGTACAACATAATTACAGATCATCCAGCCTTGTGAAAATCAATCAATCATATTACCTGCGCACTCTGCGATGTATCAGTCTGATTCCCTGACGGCCGATACGTACAGCGGCATCTGCGCGCCCTCGTCCATCTTGCCGTCGATATACGGGCGCGTCACGATCACCGAGCGCGTACGAATCGACTCTGGCGGCATCGTGAGTGAGAACGAGAATGCGCGCACTATGACGTAAAGAAGCGCTTTCATCCTGCAGGCGCAATTCAGGACCATGCGGCGGGAGGGGAGGAAATGATATAGACGCACTCGACGACGGAGAAGCGGTAGCCGATGCATGCGCGCGAGCCCCCGCTGAACGCCAAGCTGTTGCCCCAGATTCCCGGGATGGAGTGCGCCGCCTCTGGAACATCTTCCCATCGTTCGGGCCTGGGAAATGTCATATGAGCACTGTAGATGTGGCGTCGCAGCAAAGAGCCCGAAATGCGCACAAAGAAGTAGAAGTAGATGAGATAGACTACTTACTTGAACTCACGCGCATCAGGCCCCCATATCTCGGCAGACCGGTTCAGCGCCAAGATAGGTATGAGGACTGCGTCCCCAGCCGCAACGCTATTCATTCGCCTCATCAGTTAGTTTCCTTCCGGCCATGCGTCTGAAGAGTGAAGTTGACGTACGGGATGCCGCTCCGCCGCACACCCTTATTGTCCTCCCATTCGCTGGCCGTCGGGATCACGTCGGCGCGTGTCGCGATGCGTGTCGTCGAAACCACGGGCGCGTACAGACGCATCACCTCGCGCACAACGCGGTCCAGCTCAGGAATGTCCTGCAGAAACTCCATCGTGATGCCCTCCGTTGGCGGCGGCGGGAGCGCTGCGCGCAGTGACACCTGCGTCTCAGGATAGAGCGATAGAGCGTAAAGCGCCCACGTGACACCCGTCGACGTCGTTTCGTGGCCCGCGATGAGGAACGTGGGTACCTCTGTGTAGGTGGGAGGTGAGAGACGGCTTTAAAGATGAGTTTGCGGACACGCACGCGCGAGGACATCCTCGTCACTCATCCGGGCGTCTTCCTTCACGTCGCTCGCCATGTTCGCCTTCACGAGGAGCGTGAGCAGATCGCGTCCCTTCACGTCGGCCGTGCCGAACTCCTGCGCAGCGTCGTTGTCTTGGTCCGAGTCGGCAGTCGACGTTCGCAAAGCTGCCTTGCGCTCCGCGAGCAGCTGCATGCCAATGCGCCGGAAGGTCGCCTGTGCCGTGGCGACGCGACGGCTAACCTTCGTTGGCTGGAAAGACCGTCAGTAGCAGCGCGTATAGGTCAGAGGCGCGAGGCGCCTTAAGTACTAGATCAACCTGTCCCTCGTAGATAAGATTGACTGGAAAGCGCCGATTCGCCTTGGATTCGCCTGCACATAATTGTGCGTGCTGCCACCAAATCCGCCCGGACCAGATGGTGTTCGGCTCGTCGGCCTCCCAAACGAAAGAGACAACGAGAATGAGGATGAGGATGAAAACGACTGTCTCGAAGGTCAAAATTCACTGGAACACTTGTAACGACTTTACACCCACATGACTCCGCAGACTCGTCTGAGCCGGGGGCGCTCTCTTCATCGCTTTCAGCCACTTCAGACTGCGTATCCCCAGCGATGGAATGATTCGATTGTGTTGCCAGATTGACAGCACGCCAGTGTGCCCGACTTTCGTCCGTCATCTGCACCTTCTTCGCCAAGGCGGTCTCCCACTGCTCCGGATAACACCGCCGCATATAGTGGCAAATTGAATTGATAGCAGCGAAGTACCCAGGCACTGGTTGGAACCTCGCAGCGACAGCCCTGTAATCCCAGCTTCGGGCGAGTTCACCGGAAAACTCGTCAGAGCCGATATTGAAGGTTCCTTCCCTCTAATGAGCTTGCCGGTTCCGATGGAAGCAAAGGTTGCGACTCACGTGGCATTGGAACGTAGAGGTAGCGGAAGAGATGCCATAACTCATCGCAGCCATACTGTGCTTGCTTCGGAAGGTCCGCATCGTCGCTTCGTATGTCAAAACGTGTGCGCTCAGCGCTGGCAAGAATGATCCGTCGCACAGGAAAAGTCCACGATCTTCGGCCTGCCTGTATGGCCCTCGACGAGCCAGTGACACTGCGCATCCGCTGGATCAAATCCGTGTTGAACACCGGCATCGTGCAGGGATATACGCCTCTACCAATTGAATTCTATATTGTCTGTGTCAGGCGTTCGCTTCTCCGTAGTACTTGAGTGCAACTTACCTGCACTCCCTGGGAGCATCCTTGAGAAAAAGAGACTCGCTTGGCTCGCCACCGTACTCCAACAAGAGGCAGTATACCGTATGGCCGATACGTGACTGACCCATGTACATCCCCAAAAATACCGGCACACTCACACCCTGGAGTTGCTTGAGATTCTCTGCGTAGATCGTCGCCTCCCGTATTAGACGCAGTCCATGTTCTTCGTCGTTGATGCTGAGTTTGGCGATGACGGTCATCCTTTGTTCGTCCTAGATATTCGAGCCATTCGGAGAGCTTTGGTATATCGGCCTCAGCCAATACGAAGGTTCATCCCAGTAGTTGGGTTCGCGACGGAAGACGTCGTCGAGGACTATATCGCGTCCGTGATAAACCCCTTGACTCAGGAGAGATGGATGCCAACGTCAGGCCAGGGCCCTCCCCTGACTCCTCGTGTTGAATTGTTAACGACATCTTCAAGTGCAGATTCGTATGGCGCCAGTACCGATAGATCGGGTAGTATGAGTCTGCAAGGGAGCAAGGTCACAGTTACAGACCGAAAAAGTGCACTGTGCGGTGCTTGAGCAGAGCTGGCTGGCTCGGCAAATGCCGTCTGCTCGAGTCGGATCTCGCATTTATGATCGTTCTTCATCCCCTGCTTGAACTCGAGCGAAATCCAGCAATATGGTTGTCGTCCAAACAGAGCCCAGCACCTCCGCTCCCGTACACAAAAACCGTCGCAAGCTCTCGAAGAAGGTGCCCCGGAGACCTGAAGACGGCGCGGCAGAGCACGAGGAGATGGGCACTACTGCCCGTAATTCGGCAGGACTTGACACCATCTGAAGCTACTGCAGACGATGACGGTGCGCTCATATAGACACAGACGATGTCCCCCTGCCTCCGTCGTCTGTGCCGTCGTTTGGCCCTGTATCTGCCGCCGCCGCCGCCGGCCCCCTCAAATCAGAGACGCGTCGCATAGCAATTCCACCTCATCGCATGAAGCAGCTCAAGAAGGACTGGGTCAATATGTTTGGCCCGCTGACGGAGCTGCTGGGGCTGCAGGTGCGGATGAATGTGCAGCGCAAGAGCGTCGAGATCCGGGTGCGTGCCCCTTGTAACATGTTTTTTTCTGGCTTTACTGAGACGCGGCATCCCCGATTCGCAGACATCGAAACACACCAAGGAGGTCGGTGCGCTGCAGAAGGGCGCCGATTTTGTGAAGGCGTATGCCCTTGGCTTTGATGTCAATGTGCGTGTCTTTCGATCCTCGTGCCTCGTGCACCTGCCGATACCCGCCCGTGTCCAGGACGCGATTGCCCTCCTCCGGCTAGACGACCTCTATTTCGACTCGTTCGAGATCAAGGACGCGAAGACGCTCCACGGAGACCATCTATCTCGTGCTATCGGTGCGTCGTCTGATTTCTGTTATGCCTTGCTATCCATCTTACGTTTCCCCTTGCAGGACGCATCGCCGGCCAAGACGGCAAGACAAATTTTACCATCGAGAACGCCAGCCACACGCGCATCGTTCTCGCCGATACGTGAGCTGCCCGCCTCGCCTCGCTCTCACCTGAGCTAACCATCGTCTGTCTCCCCGGAAAATTCACATTTTGGGCTCATTCCAGAACATAAAAGTTGCGCGAGTCGCCATCGTGTCGCTCATCCTTGGATCGCCGCCGGAAAAGGTCTACGCGTGCCTGCGCACGGTCAGCAGCCGCATGCGACAGCGCGCGTTGTGGATGTGTACGGAGGGTATTTGTACGTATGTCAGTGTAAGAGTCCGCGCGGTGTATGATGTTTACCTGTCACATCTACTTTGCAATCGATAGGGGACTTTGTGATGTACAATAAGCTCTGCTTTCAGTTACACGCCGATTTTGCCCACTCCCCGAGCTTGCATCAGCCCTACCGAGAACTCCGACGTTGGTCGCATTTCACGTTTGAGTTCAATGCTGATCGCACCTATATGATGGGTCCGTGCTTCGAGGCGCCGCAGAGCGATACCGGTACGGTTGAGTTGTCAGGATGAATATACCGTCCACCCTTTGCCTTTCCACCTACTTCCTGCCTGTCAGATGCGGCTTCTGACGCGCGGGTTGAAAGGTTCGACATATGTATCATGTGTGCCGTCCGTTCCAAGAGGTGGATGAAGCAGCTGCGGGTGCTTCCCGATGGCGATCGTGACGGCGTGGACACAACTCGGGTCTCCTGGAGCTACCTGCTCGTATGGGTATGCGGACACATGCGGCGGCGCGGGAGAACCGCGCCGGAGTCAAGGCCCGTGTCTAGGTAACCAAAGGTGGAGGGACATGGTAGATGGGGCCGGCAGGATGGACCGTGAGCGGGAACCGCGAGAGCCCAGTGTCTATTTCGCGGGACTTCGGCATGTCCGAGTCGTGGATTCCAGGGAAGACTACGTGTGAGGGGCGGGTGTCTACACATCCCGCGACTGCGCTGATATGTCCGCCTCATATTATAATTACCAACGTATCTGTTTGATTGCTCCGGCAGGAAATAATGGGAGTTCAGCCTGCACGACCCACGCTCGCCACAGTACCGCGCTGCCGGCGCGGTTCTCTGGACTTGGTGTCGGTTCATTCACCAGGCCCCTCCAGGCCCCCTGCCAATAAGATAGCATCCCCGGCACAATGGCCGCCCCCCACACACATCTCGGACTGTCATCTCCACCGATAGGCTTAGTTCCCTGTGCCAAACCATGCCATAAGCAGAGTCACCTAATGACACTATCAACTGGCTTTTCAATATTCCAGACGCCCGCCGCCGAAGACGTCGGGTGCTAGTAACTTGCTAGTACTAACCTCTCACAAGCTGGTCGCATAATTTACCAGGTTGTCCAACTTGTCCGATCATTTCTTAGATTGCCCGCTTTGTCCGATCACCATTTCTCCCAGTGTGCTCGCTCCGGGAAGGTTTCTACGGAAACTGATACGGCTGGGACTCGTTCTTGCCATGTCCTTCCTGTGCACTTCCGGTCTGCCGATGCCTTTTCGTTGGGTCTTCTTGACCTTGGGACGCAACCGTAACCGAACTCACTGTATGCTGCGATCTTGGTCGACAGGTACGGGATGACGGCAAATCTGATTCAGACCAACGGAGGTTGTATCGAAAGTGGTATCCACCTGCACACCGCTACAGCTCACCGTTCGTATAAAATCGAACATGACTTGGACGACTTTCTTCAACAGCTAGTCTGCTCATCTCTTCTTCGGTACTGGTTACCTTCAACTTTCAAAGCCTTCGACATACTTCTGACGATAACTACATCCGACGGTCCTTCATCATCTCACTACCATCTCCTACTCTTCAACAACCATGCGCGTCTCCGTTGCATTTGTGACTCTCGCTCTCTCTGTTGCGTCGGCTCCCGCCTTCGCCGCCCCAGTCGTTGCTCGCGTGGATGACACCAGGTGAGGGTGGCCTTGTCAAAGCTCCCTCGTTCGCACATTGTTGACTTCGAACACCTCAACTTAGCATCTTGAGCCGCCAGGTCTCAGACGCCCTGAGCATCACCTCGCTCATCAAGCCGTTCCTCAAGGGCGTGCATGTCGCAGACGAGTTCTTGCACAGCGGCCAGCAGTCGCAGGACCAGCAGTCGCAGGACCAGCAGTCGCAGCGTCGCCAGGTCTCAGACGCCCTGAGCATCACCTCGCTCATCAAGCCGTTCCTCAAGGGCGTGCATGTCGCAGACGAGTTCTTGCACAGCGGCCAGCAGTCGCAGGACCAGCAGTCGCAGCGTCGCCAGGTTTCAGACGCCCTGAGCATCACCTCGCTCATCAAGCCGTTCCTCACGGGCGTGCATGTCGCAGACGAGTTCTTGCACAGCGGCCAGCAGTCGCAGGACCAGCAGTCGCAGCGTCGCCAGGTTTCAGACGCCCTGAGCCTCGGCTCGTTGCCCAAGCTCGTCGGCCCGTTCCTCCACGGCGTAGATTTCGCAGACCAGATCTTGAACGGCGGCCAGCAGTCACAGGACCAGCAGTCGCAGCGTCGCCAGGTTTCAGACGCCCTGAGCCTCGGCTCGTTGCCCAAGCTCGTCGGCCCGTTCCTCCACGGCGTAGATTTCGCAGACCAGATCTTGAACGGCGGCCAGCAGTCACAGGACCAGCAGTCGCAGGACCAGCAGTCGCAGCGTCGCCAGGTTTCAGACGCCCTGAGCATCACCTCGCTCATCAAGCCGTTCCTCACGGGCGTGCATGTCGCAGACGAGTTCTTGAACGGCGGCCAGCAGTCGCAGGACCAGCAGTCGCAGCGTCGCCAGGTCGAGGGCGCCCTGAGCCTCGGCTCGTTGCCCAAGCTCGTCGGCCCGTTCCTCCACGGCGTAGATTTCGCAGACCAGATCTTGAACGGCGGCCAGTCGTACGTCTCTCCCATCCATCCCTATCCATGCCTCTGCTGACATGTATATCAATCCTCTCTTACCAGTCAGAAGCGCGAGAACCTTGCGGACATTGTGGGAACGTCGGATCTTCGAGCCGACTTTCCAGTATGACATTCTCCCCTGACGTCAGGAACGAGTGCGCGTTGAAGATGTGATGTTGAAGTAGGATAGGAGATGCGTCGCATGGACCCCTATGATCTTATGTTTGTAGTCCGAATGATGAGTATCCTTTAGGCTTGTAGCTCTGCCTGCCGTCCGGCTTTGCGCTCTGCTTGTATTTCGCTAGTGCAGCAGCGGGAACATCAATTACAGGAGAGTCTCATCCTTCTTTCACATCCTTGATTGAGACCCGTCCGAATTTATCATTGAGAGGCAGAATCCTACAAGACACGCCTACCAGACTAAATGAAGTCAGTTGGCATCAGGGGGAACGAGTCGGCGAGCTCGTCATCTCTCACCTTACGCTAAGATGATATGTCCATCTCGCTGCTACGGTCACCTCCATTGCCAGACGCCGGAGCCTCAATTGTCGTCAAATCCTCCTGAGCGACACGCCCGCGCGGACGACGCTTGCCCCTCGGTGCCCACTTGCTCCCGCCTGCCGTCTTCTCGTCCACGCCGTCGCCGATCGAAATGACCACGCTCATGCTCGACTTGCCGCGCGTCCGGTAGCTGTGATGTCCTCGTCCTCCTCGTCCTCCGGGATCAGCTCATCCACGACCTCGACCGTGCCAGTGCGTATCTCTGTACGAATCTCCTCTTGACCGAAGGGCAGGAAGGGCTGCAGCGAGACGGCGAGGAGCGTGAGGTGCGGAATCGCTGCACCCAGAGCGTTCAGATGCAGCGTTTTGTACCTGCAAGCCTACGCGGCGCGTTAGTGGGTAGACGGATGTCGCGACGTGAGACGTACCCGTCTTTGAGGATCACATCTTTGCATCGGCGTAGATATGATCCAAGAGGAGTTTTGCGCGTAACAGCAATGTAGTTTTTGCCCTCGTGGTGTGTTGAGCGCGGCCCCGTGGCGGACACGGAGGTTGGCACCGTGGGGAAGGGGCGCGGGGCCACGAGCTTTTTCACTGTATGTTTTGGCCTAAATGAAACGCTAGACGTATGGGGATTCTGTGTTTCTCTTTCCTTGCCTTTGGAGGATGTCGGAGGATTGTGTTCAGCAGGATGTGAGGGAGCCTCGTGGTCTACGTTTGTAGGTCCTGAGTCGGGACCTGATGTAGCACTGGCAGTTGGAGCTGCGCCCCGAGCTTCCTTCGGCTTTTTGGCTTTGTTGCCATCTTCAGCGGCATCGAGCTTGCGTTTGGAGGGGCCACCTGGCGTGGTTAAGGAAGATAGGTAGATTGGATGGACTCGGCCGCTGATCGCGTACTGTCATACCCAGATCCGGCTAGAAGATAACAACAAGGTATTGTAGATAAGACAGATCTCCGTAACCGGAGGCACCATAGGATCGGCCCTAAAGCCCACTCCATCGCCGCCCTCGTTGCCGTCCTTGATCTGATCTCTTATCGTCCCCCGGGCTGACGATTGCCCTCGCACCCTGCATTTATCCAGTCTCTGGAAACGTCGACGGGCGGCTGTTTGATGTGTCTTGCAGTCGTACTGCGCAGTGTGAGGCTAGGGTTCCACGAAAAATTCACATGGATGTGTCAGCTCTGGCGAGATGGAAAAGCTAAGCGATTCTTGTACAGTGTACAGACTGTGGCAGTACTGTGGCCCGCTGTAGACTAGGCAGAGCAAGTTTGACAGTGGCGTTCGGATAAGACACAGAGAGCATGAACATGGGCCACAAGCCACGAGCTACTGAGGGGGATGATACTCAGACATATCAATCCACCGCTTGCATCTGCCCTACCACCGGACGCCGTGCGCAATACACGGTCGAGTTCAACTCTGAGCACACCGCCCATGAGGTAGCTGGTGTGTTGAGTCCACAACCGTCCACCGCTTCTCTTTCCACCGGCTTCCTGCCTGTCAGACGCCTATCGGACGCGCGGATTGCAAGGTTCGACCCTCTTGTGCCGTCCGTTCAAAGAGGGAGGTGGATGAGAGTAGCTGCTTCCAGGTGTCGACGGCGGAGACCCTGGGTCTCCTGGGGCTATTTGCTCGTAGTGACGGAAACCGCGGCATGAGTCGAGGCCCGCGTACAGGTTATATTTTCCCCAAATGACAAAACGACGGGGACATGGTAACTGCGGCCGGATAGACCACGAGCGGGAACCGCGAGAGCCCGTCTTCGGCATGTCGTGAATACCAGGGAAATCTGTGTGTGGGCGTCACTTGTGGGCGGGTATACACACCGTCGAAGTCGTTTCGTGGCCCAAGATGAGGAATTTGGGCACCTCTGTATGGGAATACGCACGCGCGAGGACAAGTACTCATCGAGGAGTCCTCCACCATATGCATTGGTGCAGAGAGACGTAATATCTAACGCTGCTATCTACGGTGAGGGGAGACCGACACATACCACAGTGATCCATGTAAACCCACGGTGCACGATACCTAAATCAGTACTAAAGACATTTAGTTTCGACTTGAACATGGCATTAGTGGGGTACATTATGGTATTAATTACCGATCATACAGCACTGTATTCAATCAAACAATTATATCACCTGCCTTCTCGCACTGCCATGCATCAGTCTTCTTCCCTAATGGCAGATACGTACAGCGGCATCTGTGCGCCCTCGTCCATCTTGCCGTCGATATACGGGCGCGTCACGATCACCGAGCGCGTACGAATAGACTCTGGCGGCATCGTGAGTGAGAACGAGAATGCGCGAACTAGGACGTAAAGAAGCGCTTTCATCCTGCAGGCGGCGCAATTCAGCACCATGTGGCGGGAGGGGAGAGAAAAGAGACCCACTCTACGACGGAGAAGCGGTAGCCGATGCATGCGCGCGAGCCCCCGCTAAACGCCAGGCTGTTTCCCCAGATTCCCGGGATGGAGTGTGCCGCCTCCGGAACATTTTCCCATCGCTCGGGCCTGGAAAAGGTCATATGAGCACAAGTCGGTCTGTAGCTGTGGCGTCGCAGCAAGGAGCCTGAAATGCGCACAAAGAAGTAGATGTGATGGAGTCACGTACTTGAACTCACGCGCATCAGGCCCCCATATCTCGGGAGACCGGTTCAGCGCCAAGATAGGGATGATGACTGCGTCCCCAGCCGCAACGCTATTGAATCGCCACATCATTTAATACCTTCCGGCCACGCGCCCGACGAGAGAAGTCGACGTACGGGATGCCGCTCCGCCGCACACCCTTATTGTCCTCCCATTCGCTGACCGTCGGGATCACGTCGGCGCGTGTCGCGATGCGTATCGTCGACGCCACGGGCGCGTACAGGCGCATCACCTCGCGCACAACGTGGTCCAGCTCCGGTATGTCCTGCAGAAATTCCATCGTGATGCCCTCCGTTGGCGGCGGCGGGAGGGCTGCGCGTAGTGATACCTGCGTCTCAGGATAGAGCGATAGAGCATAAAGCGCCCACGTGACGCCCGTCGACGTCGTTTCGTGGCCCGCGATTAGGAACGTGGGTACCTCTGTGTAGGTGAGAGGTGAGAGGCGGCTATAAAGATCGGTTTGCGGACACGCACGCGCGAGGACATCCTCGTCACTCATCCGGGCGTCTTCCTTCACGTCGCTCGCCATGTTTGCCTTCACAAGGAGCGTGAGCAGATCGCGTCCCTTCACGTCGGCTGTGCCGAACTCCTGCGCAGTGCCGTCGTCTTGGTCGGCAGTCGACGTTCGCAAAGCTGCCTTGCGCTCCGCGAGCAGCTGCATGCCAATGCGCCGGAAGGTCGCCTGTGCCGTGGCGACGCGACGGCCAACCTTCGTTGGCTGGAAAGACCGTCAGTAGCAGCGCGTATAGATCACAGGCGCGAGGCGTACAATGAGGCGGAGCATTGGGAGCACAGCCTGTAAAACCGCAAGCCTGCCGGCGCCGCCGCCGAGGCTACCAAACATCGTGCGTACGGCTTCGTTCAGCTCACTCGGAGTCTGCTCTGGATTCAGCGCGTCGAAAGAGTGGTTGAAGCCTACAGGCGGTTGTCAGATGAGAAGCAAGGCTCGGGCGTGCTAGACGTACCGGCGAGTCCTATCACGTCGAGCGTCGTCTTGTTCAGCCAGCTGAGCACGTCGATGGTCGCACGGGGCTCGTCCGTGGAGCTGCCGGACTGTGTGCTAATCTCTTGCGAGATGAGTGCGAGCCAGCAGTCGCGCAGCTGGAGGATCGCTGAGTGTGCTGGCACTTAGGCTCCATTCCGGTGGCGTACCTGTAGCGACTTATCGACAAAGATAGGCGTGAGAGCGCGAACCTGGGTAGGGCCAAAGGCAGGGCTCTGGGAGTGCGGTCAGAAGGGACAGCGAAGATAGGTACGTGAGTTGACAAACCATGATGCGACGCTGTAGGCAGAATCGACATCAGTGTGACTATTCTGGCACCGAATGAACCACATACCTGCTGCTTATGCTGATCGCCTTCAACGAAAAGGAGACCTAGATATAACATGAGGGGATGCTTCAACAAGCAGACAGAGTACATACCGTGACCCATCAGCCGTCCGAGGTTGTAGCGTACCTGCTCTGGCTTCTGGTAATCCTGCACATGTGATAGGACGTGTCCGACAGCGCGCGTGTCCATCACAAACAGCCTATCGCTCTGTATCCCACTATCGATGAGTACACAGTAGTAACCCCGCTGACGACAGTGAACGCACGTTGAAGAATCCCTTGGGCTTGAACACAGGGCCATATTCCTCGACCCACTTTTCATGACATTTGATGACACCGTGCTCCTGCATATGCTTCATATGTCCAAAAAACCAGCTAGGCGACGGGGGCCCCTTCAAATCGCGCAGGGGCGAAGAGTATGGCTGGATAATGATGCGCGTAAAGAAATTCAGAAGCGCGCGCGCATTGAGCAAGGTGACTCCGGCGATGAGAGCTGTGATGATAGACCAAAACATGTTGTCTGTTGGAAGTTGGAAGTGCGGTAAGTGAAAGCTGAGATACTTATAGGATTCTTTCGCTCCAATAGAACGATGCCCTGCGAGTCAACCCGTCGGGCCGTCGGAAGCAGAGACTGCGCAGAAGCTGCAGAAATTGAACCGCGGTGGATGTGGTCCGCAGCAAGCACCTACGCATATTCATAGGACGCGTGAGACTCGGCCTCGGTTCAACCCTCTTACCGAGAACATTCACGCTCATTCTCCAAACCCAAACGTAGCCTAGTACTCGGAAACGGTTATGAACCAAAGTATTTTCTTGACGATGCTAGTACTCAACCTGGCCATTGGTGTCTCTGACTCCCGCGAACAATGAAAAGAGAATGGTACCTAATACACTCAACCGAAAAATATTGATTTGGAGACAATGACATCCGTTCGCGCTGTACGCTTTGCGCAGTCCATTCCCCCAACGGAGTGGTCAACGGATCCTTTGTCTTAGGCCTGACAGTGACACAATTTGGAGCTTTTCATCTTTGTATCCACTGAGATGCCGGCTTGGTCGGCATGTCAGACGGTCTGCCGCACTAAGTTTCGCACTAGCTTATTGCGCAATGTCCAGTGGTGTCCATTGAGCATGACGTCGAAGAAGTATTTCGCGAGTGAGCGGACGGAATTGTCGAAGAGTGCCTTCGTGGCTTGTACAAGCCTTGGAATAGATGGACGGGAGCCTTCTAGATCAGTCTGAGTCTGTCCCTTGTAGATTAGATTGACTAGAAAGGGAAGCCACTTCCTCTATGCCATTCCTTTCAGACGGATTTTCGAACGGCGACGTAAACTGGAAAAGAACGTGTTCAGGACTGAGTCGGACCTTGTCCCCAACCACGATGAGTACTCCTGACGCCTGTGACAACCCTTCGTGCCGCTCTCGCACTGCAGGCAACGCGAATGCTACCGCGTTGACGCTGACGGCCTGTCTAGGCTGCTCTACAGTGCGATAGTAGGTCTCGTATCGATATCAGCCTCTTGCGAGCTGACCCTACATCTTACTAGCTGCTCAACCTATTGCCTGAGCGCCGATTGGCCCGCACATATGAATGTTTGCGTGTTGCCACCGAATCCGCCCGGGCCAGATGGTGTTCGGCTCGTTGTCCTCCCCAAAGAAAGAGACGAGGATGATGAGGATGAAGATGAGGATGAAGACGAATCTCTCGAAAAAGCCGAATTTCTCGAAGACTATGAAAGGTACATTGACGTGAGTGCTTGTTTCCCACCGCCCCATGTCGTTAGGTACTGATGAGCCGCCAAACCAAGACCTACATTATCAACATCGTGACTGCAAGCAATGAGACGGCAGGGCGCATCCTTCTGAGACTTGTACACAGGCAGGAAATCATGGTCGACGGGGCGGATTTCTATCTCACCATGGACGAGTGTTCCGATGTACGTCCTGTCCCCTTTGTCCCTTCGTTTCACCGAGTCCTGACGGACAGCTATCGTCGGCAGGAAATGATGCGCCTTTGTTACCTCTTTCAAAACGAAGACCTGCAGCTCCGTCCGTCCATCCAGAGCGCGGGGACTGGCGTCTGGGTCGCCGACGAGGTTTCAGCGGATGCGGACATCGCATACATCGAGGAGATCGTCATCACAGAGGCGTGGCGCGGGCGCGGCATAGGCACCTGGGCCATCAATGCACTCTTCCGACTTGACATAATGCGCCGGTCGCACGAGGAGACGCACTTCCTGTGGGCGTGGCCGACGGTGCTGAATCGCCTAGAGCCGCGCCCGGCCGCGTTCGACGGGAAGATGACGGACGCTGAGTTCGCTGCATACAAACAGAAAGATGACCGAATCGTGAACTCGTTTCGCAAGGTGTGCCACTTTTCCACCAATCCGGGTATGGGAGAGCGCGCTGATGGAGTCGGATCACTAGATTGGATTCCGCCGCGTCGGGAACTCCAATTTCTTCTGCATCGCTCGGGACCCGCGCCATCGGTCGCGTGCGTTGGCTATCGAAGATGATGCGCCATGTAAGCCTGGAGAGCCGGCTGAGAGCGTGGACTCGATGATGCGAAGCATCCTTGGACCCGAGGATTATCAGCGGTACAATCCAGGTCTAGTGCAACATCACCCGTGGATGTGAGAGGGCCGGTCTGTTTGTTAGTACATGTATGATAGTATACCACGTATGCGGCATGACAAGTTCTTGATGAGTCATGACCAGGAGAGACGGTACAGTCGTAACAGTGGCAGCGACCGGCGGAATGAGCGGTATGCACCTACTATACCCACGACAGCGTCAGTTTTGTTAGGCGAAAAGTGAAAGGGACTGTAAATTATTAGGGGAGCTCAGAGTAGACCGTTTTCGTTTCCGTTTCGTTTTCAAACGCCTTTCGTTTTCGATTCGGCGCCCCGGCGTGATATTACATAATGTCACTCAATCTACGCCGCTGCGCGACACCGCCGCCATTGCTTTCGAGCTCTTCCACCAGCCATGGCCCGTGCTACCTACCACGATGAGATTATCGACGCATACATCACATATATGGCTATCCAGATGGCACTCATGCCTCCATCTTCAGCCACAGCTATGATGGAGCAGCTCCAACGCGATAGCTCAATCCTTCACACCATCCTATCCTCCCGCTACATCAACCCCCGTCCTCCCGTCGTTAAAGCCGGCAATCTCCAGCTTGCATGGGAGTATGCACAGGATCCTGCCCATCACCACCGCTTTATCAACATGCTCCGTGTCTCTCCCCACGTCTTCGACACTATCCTTGGCCTCATCGAGGGTCATCCCGTATTCCAGAACAACTCGAACACCCCGCAGGAGGATATCCGAACGCAATTAGCGGTGACCCTGTACCGTATGGGTCGCTATGGCAATGGCGCATCTCTCGAGGATATCAGCCGTGCAGCGGGCTGTTCAGAGGGCGCTGTGGAGCTATACACGGAGAGATGTCAGGAGGCGCTGATGTCCTTGCATGGGATGTTTGTACGGCCGCTAACAGAGGAGGAGAAAGAGGTCGAGAAAAGGTGGATTGATGAGCAGCTTGGTTTCACGGGATCCACCTGGAGGGAGGGATGGGTGATGTACGACGGGACAATTGTTGTCCTGTACAGTCGCCCCGGCCTCGACGGTGACGCGTACTACACAAGGAAGTGCAACTATGGGTTCAACGTCCAGGTATGCTGGATATCTTCTAATAGCTCCTGACTGACATATCTGTACACAGATTGGCAATACACCGTCGAATCTACGAATCGTTGACTATTCGCTTGGCATGACCGGTTCTGCTCATGATGCATCTGCATTTGAGCATACTGCAGCTGTCAAGCATACCGACTGGTTCTTCAGAGGTGACGAGTTTGCATGGGGTGACTCTGCGTACCCTGTCAGCTCGCGGACCATCCCAGTTCACAAGAAACCAGCGTCGTTAGACCGCTCAAATGCCTTATTCGACAAACACGTAGCTCGCCTACGCGTTCGCTCTGAACACACCATGGGTGCACTCAAGGGCCGATGGCAATCCCTTCGTGGCTTACGGCTCAATATCCGTTACAATCGGGACCATATACGAGCGTGTCGGTGGATTTCATGTTGCATCATCTTGCACAACGCAGTGCTCGACATCGAAGGATGGGCGAGTGGGACAAGCTTTGCGACTTGGCACTCACGTGCTCAGGAAGAGGACGATAGGGGGAGCCAGATGATCCTATAGATGATGATATCACAGAGGATGATGATTGCGAGGCTAGGAGACGTGGCCTTGTGGCAGAAATAGTAGCCGCTCAACGAGCAGGACTTGTATAAATGAACAAGATTAAATCTGAGATTGTAAAGAGTAAGAGAGATATAATCAGAAAGAAGAAAGGACTGTGTAGCATTAAATGAGAGGCTGCAGTTAGAAAGGACAAAAGCAAAATGATCAGACTAAGCCTCGCTCCAACTCGTCTGGAACCACAGATGATCCTCGTCCAAGATCTCTGTCCAACTGGCTCTCATCCCAGGGAGGACTATTTTCTCTCTGGCTTGTCATCTCGCTCTCGGGCTCATCATCCGGAGGTGTCGATGCGCGCGGCAGAGATGAAGGCGTCGATGCAGCGGTTGACATAGAGCCCGTGCGTGAGATGGAACGAGCGGGCGTAGCGGCGGCGACAACCAGAGGAGGATTCTGAAGGCGCGATATATTTTCACGGAGATCTTGAAGCTGCAGCTGAAGGTCATCGTCAAGTGCTTCCGACTTGCGGCGATACTCATCGTTCGTCCACAAGCCAATCTGCAGCTCACGAAAGAGGCGGTCGTGGCGATCGCGAGCGTCTTGGCGAAGACTATTCATGTCATCGCGCAGCCTGTCGACAGCTTTGCGGATGTTCTCTTCCTTTGACACCGCAAAGCTACGCCTGCCACATGAATTAGTCCACGTGCATTACCAACAACTAGTATTACTTACTCGATGGACTCCTTCAGTATGTCTTGAATGCCGGTGCGTGACGTGGGCTTGAAGCGACCCTTCAAGCTCTCCAGCTTCTCTTCCGACAGGTGTGCGGGAGTCTTCTTCGCACTTGCTTGCGACGAGGGCGGCACGCGGTTCTCTTTGGGAGTGTGTGGCGTCTGCGGTGGCGATCCCGGGCCGGGTGCGGTCGCAGAAGAGTCTTGCGCGAGAGGCGCCGGGCCATCGTGAACGCGTAGGACGGGGTCTATGTCCTCTTCGCGCGGTTGCCGCACAGGTGGCGCGTCGTCGGGAGGCTGATAGTGCACTGTGCGGTGACCGTCCGGACCAACCCCAGTCGTGATGATGATCGGGTTTTCATTTGGGCGGGTGGCAAGGATCGCGTGAATTCGGGGGAAGACAGCGAACTCGGCCTCGATCTCCTCTGCACAGGATGTGTTAGCCTCCAGCGTGCTCATCGGAGATCACAAAATGAACTTACGCCAGATATTCTTGTGGCGTGCATCGGTATCCTCGGATGGGCCATCTGGCCCTATGTAGCAGACCAAATACTCATCTGGACCATCGTCGGCATCACCTGTGTCGACGATGGCCTCATTCCCAGTGAGGACACCTCCACCCGTGCACTTAATGCGCCGAACCTTGGAGTGATAGGTGATGCGTAGCCTACACAAGCCTGTGAGCACGTATGAGGCATCCAATAAGGGTATGGACATACTGATTTATTTTCCCGAGCACCTTTGCTCCCAGACTGACGAAATCCGAGTCCGGAGCATCCTTCCAGAGGATGCGAGCAAGCCGCTGACCCGCTGCGACCTTACTTTCTCCGCTTTTCTTCTGGAAAGATGTCAGTAACAAAGCCCAGATGATGCGTGGGCCACCTGCATACCTCACCACGCTTGTTACCAAACATAACCTTGCGATTTTGCGGCTGTTCGAGCTCCGTGATGAGCTGCAGGAGCAGCTCATTTGGCTTCTTATTTGTGCCCCAGCTGATGTTCTCCTCACGGGATTTCTTGCCCGGAGCTGTCTCAGGCTGGTCGGAGTCCGAGCGGCCGCGTTTCCGGGGCATTAAGAGAGTAGGAGAGTGTAGATTAAGGAGGTATCGCGAGGGAATGAGTGTGTGAGACACGAAGACGCCGCACAACGCGAGCGTCACCTAAAGTCACACGATTGTCACACATCGGGTCACTTATGCCGCGGGCCGAATCGAAAACGAAAGGCGTTTGAAAACGAAACGGAAACGAAAACGGTCTACTCTGAGCTCCCCTATTGGCCATGAAGCGCTCGTAGAAAAGCAAAATACATTCTGTGTGGCAACGCAGGCGGAGACTGAATGCACCGGCAGGGACCGAGCTCCGGTGGACGATGCGCAAAGGAAAAAATTGCGGGTCTTGCAACGACCACCGGTCCATCGATCCAACTACACCCTTGATCACCACCTCTCTACATTCCTAGCGTAGTCGACACCAGCTTGTCGACACCTGGATCATACTTTCTATAGCCCATCATGTCAGCGTACGTGCTCATGCCCTGGCGGACACTTTGATGCATCTCACGCAAGGGCGCTCTGCTACCTACAGAGAAGATACTTTTCAGGATATTCCTGAAGGCGAGATCGAGTCCAACTGGGACCAGGTCGTCGACAAGTGAGCGGTCGTGTTCTCTGAGGCAGCGCGCAACTTTGCTGATACGCCTTGGGTAGCTTTGATAACATGGATCTGAAGCCGGAACTTCTCCGTGGTGTATATGCTTATGGGTGAGTACCTCTCTGCTCTGCGGGTTCAGTTGGAGTGGCTGGGAGAGTCAAATGGCCGAAGAAGGACTCTATGCGGGTGGGCGTCTGCCCAGTGGCGGGGAGGGGGCGGGAAGCCTGCTGGCTGAAAATCTGCCCTTCCTGCATGGCCGGCGAGTCATACTTGCACGCAGCATGTCCGGCAGTATTCCGCTTCCCAAATGGCCCTTCATCTGCCCCTTGTCATGACCTCGGTACCGATGACTGACTCCGTGCATACTAGTTTTGAGCGGCCGTCCGCTATCCAGCAGCGCGCTATTGTCCCCGTCGTGAAGGGCCACGATGTCATCGCGCAGGCGCAGTCCGGTACGGGCAAGACTGCGACATTCTCCGTGTCCATCCTCCAAAAGCTCGACCCGGCGGTCAAGGGCACGCAGGCGCTGATCCTGGCGCCGACGCGCGAGCTCGCGCAGCAGATCCAAAAGGTGGTCGTCGCGTTGGGCGACTACATGAACGTGGAGTGCCACGCATGCGTCGGCGGGACGAATGTGCGGGAGGACATGGCGAAGCTGCAGGAGGGCGTGCAGGTCGTCGTCGGGACGCCCGGGCGGGTATACGATATGATTAACCGGCGCGCTTTGCGGACGGACACGATCAAGATCTTCTGCCTGGACGAGGCGGACGAGATGCTGTCGCGCGGGTTCAAGGACCAGATCTACGAGGTGTTCCAGCTGCTGCCGCAGGACACGCAGGTGGTGCTGCTGTCGGCGACGATGCCGGCGGACGTGCTGGAGGTGTCGAAGAAGTTCATGCGGGACCCCGTGCGGATCCTCGTCAAGCGTGACGAGCTGACGCTGGAGGGTATCAAGCAGTTCTACATCGCGGTCGAGAAGGAGGAGTGGAAGCTGGACACGCTGTGCGATCTGTACGAGACGGTGACGATCACGCAGGCGGTCATCTTCTGCAACACGCGGCGAAAGGTCGACTGGCTGACGGAGAAGATGCACTCGCGGGAGTTCACCGTTTCGGCGATGGTGCGTGGCGGTTGTTGTGAACGAGGGGTGACGACTGACGTTCGGCCGGGTATAGCACGGCGACATGGAGATGAAGCAGCGCGAGGTGTTGATGAAGGAGTTCCGGTCAGGCTCGTCGCGTGTGCTGATCACGACGGACCTGCTCGCGCGCGGCATCGACGTGCAGCAGGTGTCGCTCGTGATCAACTACGACCTGCCGACGAACCGCGAGAACTATATTCACCGCATCGGCCGTGGCGGGCGTTTCGGCCGCAAGGGCGTTGCGATCAATTTTGTGACGACGGAGGACGTGCGCATGCTGCGCGACATCGAACGTACGTATTTCCCCTGGCGGCTGTCTTGCGTCATTTTGCTGAGCGGGTGATGCAGAGTTCTATAACACCCAAATCGACGAAATGCCCCTGAACGTCGCGTACGTCTCATCTACGTCTCGCCCTGTGATCGCTGCTGACATTGAATCTGTTTGCCTTTATGCTCAGAGATCTCATCTAGACACGCGCACGCACGATCTCTTTTCACGACTGTCCACGTTTTTCCGTACCTTACTGAAGCGCTTCTGCGCCGTCTCAGTCCTTCCAGTCCTCCGATCCTTTCGTTGTTCTGCTACAAAAGACCTGTCTCTCATTGTGTCGTTAGGCGCGCTCGTTACGCGCTCGCGTTTCCTCTTGTTGTCATATATGCAGCTACATCCTTGTACATTGGCATGCCGGATAATGTACGCTGGGTTGCAACCGTCTGCCATCAAATATGCCGTGATATATGACACTGAAAGGCGGGCGGTGTGTTGGCCGACGGCCGTCGCGACAACTTTCCACACGACGTTCATGAGCCCGCCTGCGCCATCTCAATTGATTCGATTGATCCTGATGCTCACGCATGCCGAATCCTTTCCCTCGAAAATATGATTCAAATTTACTGATTTATCTGTTGTAGGCGCATGTGGACCTAATGCCGGGCGCGACGGTGTCGGCGCGGCAACAGCTCTCTCCCTCTCACCCCTCCCGCTCGTACAGCTGCGGGGACCTCTCAGTCAAGGCCTGATCGCCGCGAATGTCCTGCGTCCATTGTTGCGACGGGCTTGTTCAGCTGGCGGGTGCACAGCATACGGCGAGGCGGTCCACCCGCTCTGATGTCTCGGTGCCCAGCCCCGGAACCAAGGACGCCAGCTCCCTTGAATTGCCCCGCGATGGGTGACACCGGGATGTCTGACACAGTGTATCCGATCGCAGCCCATCCCTGCGAGCGGGACAATATCCGGTGCATATAACAACTTGCCTCTGCCCATCACCACGAAATCTTTCCTCCGCCATCTATTCGCTGGCCTCGCTTTGACCAGTCCGTCGGAACACCCTATCCTCCACATATATACCCACCTCGTGTGCCGCCACTGCCGCCACTGCGCCCAAGCACTCACAGCACAAAGGACTTCTAGCCCCTATTGACCACCGCCCTACCTCCATCCTGCGTGCTGTGCGTGTTCTTCTGCCTTATAACCACACCATTGTCGCCCCAGTCCCGTCCACATCCACATCCCTAACGCAATCCACCTTTTGTCACTGCCTTGACCGCCCCGCCACTCAGGACAAACACTCGCCGGCCACCCGCCCGCTTGCTTCACTCACCGGCTTTACCCCTCGTGTCATGGCTTTGGTTGAGCGCAGTCTCTCGCACCCACTCTTCTCTTCCATGCCGTATAATTACAGCAACGTGAGTCTTCATCGATCCTCATCTTTCCGCCTCGTGTTCACGCCTATCCTATCCTATCCCCTGCCCCTATGCGCACGCCCCGCTCTCTCTCCGCAAAACGTCCGCGCGCACAGACGCTTTCTGCACTCACCCTCACCGTCCCGCAGACGCCCCTCAGCCCCTCCATCCCCTCAACGCCACACCCGCACCCTCTCCACTTCCCGTCCGCGCTCCTATCCGAGATCCTCCCGCGGCTGTACATCTCGGACGTATGCGCAGCAGAGGATCCCCTCCGACTCGCGGAATTTGGCATTACGCACGTGCTGTCGACGATGCCGGGCACGGTGCGCATCCCGCCCGGGCTGCGCAGCGCGCAGGTCGCGCTGCAGGACACGCCGTTCGAGGAGCTCGCCGCGCACCTCCCGCACACGTCACAATGGATCCACGACGCGCTGCGCGATCCCAAGGCGCGTGTGCTCGTGCACTGTGCCCTCGGGTCCAGCAGGAGCGTCAGCGTCGTGTGCGCGTATCTTATTGCGCACCACGGGTTCATGCCGGGCCAGGCGGTCGAGTTCATCCAAGAGCGGCGATGGGTCGCCAACCCCAATCGCGGCTTCGTGGACCAACTCCACGAGTACTGGCGGTCACTGCGTGACCACAGTGCATAACGGAGGGTTTCGATGGATGGTGGCAGGAGGGCAACGATCTCATTATTGTTGAGTAACTTATTACCTTGCACACGGACCGTTCCTTGGTTGGACAGCATATAAAATACTCCCCACGCCTCGGTATAATTGGACTCAAAGCGCATCTAAAGTATCATATATGCCCAGGTATTCATGTTACTACCCTATGTCCTGATCTCATTACTGGATACCGTACTAAACCCACCATGGTCAGCCTGCTATTATTACATCGCATATTGTACATCATACACCTCACGCCCGGGCTGTCGTAAAATAAGCATAGAATGAATGAAAGGACAAAATGAAAGAGGCTATGTCCCGCAGCACGTTGAGCTAGATCCATTCGATCCGTCCACGGCCACGTTGCCGTTCGTTGGCTTGGAGAGTTTGACGCCTGGCGACTGCACGCAGCGCGCGATGTGAGAGACGCTCGCAGATCGAAACGACGAGGAAACCATGCGTACCCGGTCGTCGTCGAACACGCCCTTCCGGATCTTCTCCAGGATATCGCGACACGCGGACTCAAACGCGGCGTCAACGTTCACGCCACTCTTCGCGCTCGCCTCGACGAACAGGAGGCCCTCCTCTTTCGCCCACAGCTCGGCCTCCTCGGTCGGCACCTGCCGCCGCGCGGCGTCGTCCGCGCACAGATCGACCTTGTTGCCCACCAGGATGCAGGTAAGGTGCGGGTCGGCGTGTGTGCGCACGTCTGCCAGCCACGAGCGCGCGTTCTGGAAGCCTGCGGGACACAGCACACGCACAGCCGGTCAGATTCAGCGGCACAGGGCACGGAAGACGGGACGGGGGTCCGCACTTTGTCGCGATGTTACGTCGTAGACAAGCAGGCAGCCGGCGGCGCCGCGGTAGTATGATCGAGTGATGGAGCGAAAGGACTCGGTGCCTGCGGTATCCCAACCTGTGCGCGCCGTGGTCAGCAACGGTCGACCGATCATAAAGGCGCAGCCGCCCATCTTCCAAGAGAGATTGCGCACATTGGAGCTTAACAACCTTGTTCTCCTCGGGTATCGTGATGAGCTTGGACCCGAACTCGACGCCCAGCTGTACGCATTGATACAATCAGCATCCCTATCAGGGTGGGGTGATGCGGATGCAGATGGGGGGCCCGGGAGTTGCGCCAAGGTGTGTAGCACTGTATGGCATTGCGGCGCGGCAGCACCGCGCGCCAGTGCCGGAGGCCCGAGCCCGTGCTCTCCACGGTGGTGTGATCCCGTAGTATCACCCACTTCCGACATCTGTCGGGGTCGAATGGGCTCGGCGTGCCCGTGCAAGGATGCTGTACACGGCCTGGGGGTAAGTGGGACGCACCGTGGGGTCCGGGTTTGCCAGAAAGCGCTGGTCGGTGAGGCGCACAAGCAGCGAGGACTTTCCTACTGCTGCGTCGCCTGAGCGGGCATCAGGGCTAGCTGCGCGACATCATGAGTGCGACGCACCGGTGATGATGAACTTGAGAACGTAGTGCCACGAAATTCCGGCCATGACGGGGCTTGATGAACTCGGGTGGTGAGTGGGTCTAGAGTAATAGATGTGGGGGGTTCAGAGGAGCTTCAATGCGTTCGTTCAGGAAGAGTTACGAGGGTGGAGAGATGTCGAGGTCGTTGGGATGTCCAAGGCAACGCGGGTGGACCAGATGCGGTCACGACGTGGGAGCAGCCGGTCCGCCGGCGGTCCGCCAAATCTTTCTCTTGCCACCGTCGCAATGAGACTGCCACTCAGAGTCACTGGCAACCTGACTTGCAGAGTTATTTGGGAACACACAGAAAACACAAGGAAATCGATCACCGTCTGGGAGCTTTCACAACATTCCGTTCCATTTGATTTCCGCTAACTCGCTGGCAACCCGATTTCCGCCAGGCCACCGCTCCGCTGTCAGTGCAGTGCAGTCCACCGATCGACCTATCGTGATTTCCTGACATCTATCGTGCTCTGATAGCACAATACCGCGAGTTCTAGCTCTTCTGTGCCGAGTATTTGTGTTTGGGACCCTCACGGTGGCCGTGGCGCTACACGCGAGGATGCCGCGTGTCCGTCTCTTCTGCCCCTATAGTATGCACATCAAACTTTCGTATCGAAACTCACGACTAGCCCGACGTGGCGTATGCTCTCCGTGCTCTATTTTATCTCACTTCTGAATCACGATCAAGCCTTCCCGCTGTGCCCACCAATTCTGTCCTGAAACTGATGCCGCGAAGCTGTCCTACGATTGATATGTGACTATCATCCCCTATTGCTCAGACTCAGTAGCTCGTGTCTTGTGGCTTAACTTCATGGTCTCTGTGTCTTATCAGAACGCCACTGTCAAACTTGCTCTGCCTAGTCTACAGCGGGCCACAGTCTGTACACTGTACAGGGATCGCTTAGCGTCCCTTTTTCATCTCGCCAGAGCCAACACATCTAGCCTCTAGGCAAGATTTGCCATGTGATGGTTTCGTGGAGTCCTAGCTTCGCACTGCGCAGTACGACTGCAAGACACATCAAACAGCCGCCCGTCGACTACCCTGCCAATGGCTGTGCGCTCTCTCGGCTATAGCTATCGTTGGAGTCGACAACCATGATTAATATGAGGCGGGCATATCAGCGCAGTCGCGGGATGTGTATACACCCGCCCACAAGTGACGCTCACATACGCAGTCTTCCCCCGAATTCACGACATGCCGAAGTTTCGCGAAATAGCAACGGTTCCCGCTCACGGTCAATCCGGCATGTCCCCGTCTTTTTGTCATTCAGGACAAATATAACCTGGACGCGGGCCTTGGCTCTGGCGCGGTTTGCTCGGCGCCGCATCTTTCCGCACACCCACCGCCAAGGCCTCGCGTACGAGCAGGTAGCCCCGGGAGACCCGAGTTGTGTCTCCGCCTTCGACAGTGGGAAGCAACCCACAGCTGCTCTCATCCACCTCTTGGCAGCGACCACGAGAGGGGGTCGAACCTTTCAATGCGCGTCAGATAGGCAAGAAGTCGCGGTGGAAAGAGAAGTGGTGGACGGTATCGATGGACGGTATCGTAGATCTTCAAGGCCAGTGAGACTGCTCTGCGACGCCTTGAAGCAAGGACCCATCAATGTGACAGCATCTGCCCGAAGTCTGTGGGCTCTACACAGCAGCTAGCTGAGCTCATGGGCGGTGCGCTCAGGCTCGGACTCGACCGTGAATTGCGCACGATGGCAGATGCAAGCGCGGTGGAGTGGGGGGACAGGACAGACATGACAGGCGACCTTTCGGAGAGTACAGACCTCTAGCTGCATAGAGACCTTGCGCCACAGAATCCCCTATCAATTGCAAGTGGATGGATATAGTCACCCCAGACAGCATACACCGCGCAGACTCTACAACGACATAAGTACATACCCTCCGTGTACAATCACAACGCCCGCTGTCGCATGCGGCTGCTGACCGTGCGCAGGCCCGCGTAGACCTTTCCTGGCGGCGATCCAAGGATGAGCGACACGATGGCGTCTCGCGCAACTTTTATGTTCTGGAATGAGCCCAAAATGTGAATTTTCCTGGGAGACGATGGTCAGCTCGAGTGAGAAAGCGATGAGGCCGGCTGCTCACGTATCGGCGAGAATGATGCGCGTGCGGCTGGCGTTCTCGATGGTGAATTTTGTCTTGCCGTCTTGGCCGGCGATGCGGCCTGCGAGAGGAGACGTAAGATGGATGGCAAGGCATAATAAATCAGACGACGCACCGATGGCACGAGATAGATGGTCTCCGTGGAGCGTCTTCACGTCCTTGATTTCGAACGAGTCGAGATAGAGATCGTCTAGCCGGAGGAGGGCAATCGCGTCCTGGACACGGGTATCAGCAGGTGCACGAGGCACGAGGACCGAAAGACACGCACATTGACATCGAAGCCAAGGGCATACGCCTTCACGAAATCGGCGCCCTTCTGCAGCGCACCGACCTCCTTGGTGTGTTTCGATGTCTGCAAATCGGGGATGCCGCGTCTCAGCAAAGCCGTAAAATAATGTTACAAGGGGCACGCACCCGGATCTCGACGCTCTTGCGCTGCACATTCATCCGCACCTGCAGCCCCAGCAGCTCCGTCAACGGTCCAAATATATTGACCCAGTCCTTCTTGAGCGGCGTCATGCGATGCGGTGGGATTGCTATGCGACGCGTCTCCGATTTGAGGGGGCCGGCGGCGGCGGCGGCAGATACAGGGCCAAACGACGGCGCAGACGACGGAGGCAGGGGTACATCGTCTGTGTCTATCATGAGCGCATGGTCATCTTCGGCAGTGTCTTCAGACGGCTTGTCAGGGCCTGCCGGGGTGCGGGCAGTAGTGCCCATCTCCTCGTCGTGCTCTGCCGCGTCATCTTCAGGTATCCGGGGCGCCTTCTTCTTGGAGAGCTTGCGACGATTTTTGTGTACGGGCGCGGAGGTGCTGGGCTCTGTTTGAACGACAACCATATTGTTGGGTTTCGCTCGAGTTCAAGAAAGGGATGAAGGCGAGAGCTCGACGCAAAGTGAAAGTTTCCTGAGTACACGGCATTTGCCGAGCGCGTTCATTGAAGCTGTTCTTCGCTGTTCTTCGTCTGCACTTTTGATCTGCAACATCTTGCCCCCCTCCTGCAGACTCATAGTACGCGATTTCTTTATCTGTATTGGCGCCATTTGAAGACTGCGACTGAAAATGTTGTTCTGCAACGAATTGGGGTTGATGATATCCATTCCTCCTCAAGGCTCAGAAACTTTATCACGGACGCGATATAGTCCTCGGCGACGTCCTACGTCACCGACGCAGCTACTGGACTGGTTATTAGGACTGGCGGGGGGCCGGTATACCGAGGCATTCTCAATGGCTCGATTATCCAGGACTTCCACGACTCCTTTCGCAGCGCTGTCACGGCACTTCAGCGACACGCGTGCCCCTCGTGCATCTCTTCATCTCCGTCACCTACTCGGACGATCGGTCAAACCTGTACGCTTTGCCGGCTGGCGACACGAGCAGCCGCCTCCCTCATCGAGTTCTTCGCTTTCTAGCGTGCTCGCGAGCAGAGCCCTGCCAGATCTGCAGCTCGACTTCCAGAACATCGGCGACATGAACTGTGACCTCGAGCATGTTTTCAGGTGCATCTCAGCCATCTTTCCCTGTGCCGTCCACTGCCCTGAGCTCAAAGTACAGAACCTTTAGCCCGATGCCAGGCGCCGATGGCGCCGCGGACCAGGCCGACGTGAAGGGGAGCGATCTGCTCACACTCCACGTCAAGGCATGCATGGCGAGCGACGTGAAGGAAGACACCCGGATGAGTGACGAGATGTCCTCGCGCGTGCGTCAAACACATCTTAGAAGCCGTCTCTCACCTCTCACCCTACACAGAGGTACCCACGTTAACGTGGGTTGCCGGAAGGCCAAACCTTGCCTTACTTACTCGAGCTCATGCTCGATGGACACCACTGATCGTTGCGCAACAAAGCAATTCCAATTTTGCAGTCAGTGCCGCGAAACCGCCTGACGAGATTCAAAGATGAGAAGCTCAACTTGTGCTAGGGCTAACACGCACGTTCCGTCGGGCCGTCGGAAGCAAGGACTTCGCGATTCCGACGGATGCCAATGCCTAATCAATTATTTGGGTTGCGTGTAGGTGGCAAGGTGCGTTCTTTCTTCCAGAGTTGTACATGTGGGCGGTAGGGAGTTAAACACCGGTAGCCAGGTTAGCCTCCGTCAAGCAAACATTCGGCGCGCTTGGGCCTACGACCAATATCGAATCAGGCTACATACATACGCCCTTGGGCAGGAGGAGGAAGAGCGTGAATGTTCTCGGTAAGTACCGATAACCGGGATCACCGATGTTCAACCTCCGAGTCTCACGCGTGCTGCAGACATTCTGTCACTCTCTATCCTCTTCTCTTCTCCAACATCAGCTCTACAGAAGTTGTTCCTACCGACGGCCCGACGGGTCGACTTGTCCAACCCCGCACGCAGACGTGGATTCATGACTCTCACAACGTCCCCGGCTTAGATATATTCTATCGACTCTGTGGAGCGTATAAGTATCTGACCTTCCATACCGCACTCTCAACACCCAACATGCTCTGGTCTATCATCACAGCGCTCATCGCCGGGGTCGCCTTGCTCAATGCGCGTGCGCTTCTGGATTTCTATATGCGCATCATCCAGCCATATCTCTCGCCGCTACGCGATTTGAAGGGCCCCCCGTCACCCAGTTGGTTTTTTGGACATATGAAGCAGATGCAGGAGCACGGTATCGTGAAGTGTCATGAACAGTGGGTCGAAGAGTATGGTCCTGTGTTCAAGCACAAGGGCTTCTTTAACGTGCGTTCGCTGTGTGAGCGGGGCTACTACCATGGGCTCATGGATAGTGGGATGCAGGGGGATAGGCTGCTTACAATGGACCCGCGCGCTGTTGGGCACGTCCTATCGCATGTGCAGGATTACCAGAAGCCCGAGCAGCTACGCTACAACCTCGGACAGTGGATGGGTCACGGTATGTAGTCCCTCTACTTGGTGAAACATCCTCTCATGGTAGATCTAGGTCTCCTTTTCGTTGAAGGCGATCAGCATAAGCAGCAGGTATGCGGTTATTCGGCGCCCGAATAGTCACCCTGACGTCGAATTTGACTACAGCGCCGCATCATGGTTTGACACCTTCCTATTATCGCTGTCCCTTCTGACCGCACTCCCAGAGCCCTGCGTTTGGCCCTCCCCAGATCCGTGCCCTCACGCACATCTTTGTCAACAAGTCGCTACAGGTACGCCACCGGCGCGGAGCCTACGCGCGCCAGCACACTCAGCAATTACCCAGCTGCGCGACTGTTGGCTCGCACTCGTTTCGCAGGATGCCAGCACCCCGCCCGGCACCACGAATACGGGCGAGCTCCGTGCGACCATCGATGTGCTCAGCTGGCTAAACAAGGCGACGCTTGACATCATAGGGCTCGCCGGTACGTCTAGCGCCCCCGACCCTCGCTCATCATCTAACAACCGCCCGCAGGCTTCAATCACTCTTTCGACGCGCTCAACCCAGAGCAGACTCCGAGTGAGCTGAACGAAGCCGTGCGCATGATGTTCGGTAGCCTCAACGGCGGCGGCGGCGGCATGCTTGCGGTCCTACAGACTGTGCTCCCAATGTTCCGCCTCATTGTGCGCCGAGCGCCTCTGATCTGTGCGCAGCTGCTGACCGAGATCTTTCCAGCCAACGACGGTTCGTCGTCGCGTTGCCACGGCACAGACGACCTTCCGGCGCATCGGCATGCAGCTGCTCGCGGCGCGCAAGGCGGCACTGCGAACGTCGACTACTGGCCAAGACGACGGCGCTGCGAAGGAGATCGGCCAGGCTGACGTGAAGGCACGCGATCTGCTCACGCTCCTCGTCAAGGCGAACATGGCGAGCGACGTGAAGGACGACGCCCGGATGAGTGACGAGGACGTCCTTGCGCGTGCGTGCTCTGCAGACATGCCATTACCCGCTGCTACTCACTGCGACCCGCAGAGGTGCCCACGTTCTTAATTGCGGGCCACGAAACGACGTCGACCGGCGTCACGTGGGCGCTCTACGCTCTCTCACTTTATCCCGCAACGCAGGTGGCACTGCGCGCAGCGCTCCCTCCGCCACCGACGGAGGGCATCACGATGGAATTTCTGCAGGACATCCCTGAGCTAGATCGCGTCGTCCGCGAGGTGATGCGCCTGTACGCGCCCGTGCCGTCGACAATACGCATTGCGACACGCGCGGACGTGATCCCGACGACCAGCGAGTGGGAGGACAAGAAGGGTGTGCGGCGGAGCGGCATCCCGTACGTTGACTTCACTCGTCAGACGCATGGCCGGAAGGGTACTAACTGATCCGGTGAATGAACAGCGTTGCGGCTGGGGACGCAGTCATCATCCCTATCTTGGCGCTGAACCGATCTAGCGAAATATGGGGGCCTGATGCGCGTGAATTCAAGTACGTGGCCCTATCTCATCTACTTCTTTGTGCGCACTTCGCGCTCCCCGCTGCGACGCCACATCTACAAACGGACTTGTGCTCATATGACCTTTTCCAGGCCCGAGCGATGGGTAAATGTTCCAGAGGCGGCACACTCCATCCCGGGAGTCTGGGGAAACAGCCTGGCGTTTAGCGGGGGCTCGCGCGCATGCATCGGCTACCGCTTCTCTGTCGTCGAGTGCGTCGATCTTTGCCTCTCTCCCGCCGCATGCGGCTGAACCGCACCGCTTGCAGGATGAAAGCGCTTCTCTACGTCCTAGTACGCGCGTTCTCGTTCTCACTCACGGTGCCGCCAGAGTCGATCCGCACGCGCTCGGTGCTCGTGACGCGCCCGTATATCGACGGCAAGATGGACGAGGGCGCGCAGATGCCGCTGTACGTATCTGCCGTTAGGGAAGAAGACTGATGCATGGCAGTGCGGGAAGGTAATATGATATATTGATTGATTTTCACAGTGCTGTATGATTGGTATCAATACCATAGTGTACCACCATTACCATGCCCAGGACTTCCAGTTGAACCCCAACGTCTTTAGTACTGATTTAGGAATCGCGCACTACATGGATTACTGTGGTATCTGCCGGGCTCCCCGCACCGTAAGCGTTAGATAAGACGTCTCTCCGTGGAGGATGTGTGTCCTCGCGCGCCGTGCCAGTGCGTGTTCCCGCAGGCATGCTACTACCTGATCACCTGCAGCCCATACGGAGTTCCTTACGTTCCTCGATCTTGGGCCACGAAACGATGTCGACGGTCGTCACATTACTGCGACTGCGCTCCACAATGTCCAGGCAACCCATCCGCTTTGTACATCTGTTCAATTAAGCGAAATAATATGTATCTGCGCTCCATCAAGAACTCATTATCAATGCATCATTTTTCACTGCGTGTTCACTGTCGCGGGTGGGGATTAAACTACGGTCGCCGCCACTGCACGCCCTCTGGATCGCATCGGGTTCCAATTTCACCATCTCTGATAGATTCCGTGCCCTAGGATGCTGTGCATCATCGAGTTCACACTCTTAGCAGGACTCCCATCTTTATATGGTGCGTCGTCCTCAACAGCCACCGCGCGCGACCGATGATGCGGGTCCCGAGACATGCAGAAAAACTCAGAGTTCCCGACGCGACGGAAGCCGATCTACAGCGCCGACCTCAATCAGCTCGCGCCCTAAATACGTCAAGTGGAAGAGCGGACCTTGCGGAACAAGTTGACAACGCGGTCCTTTCGTCGGTGATACGCAGCCACCTCCGCAGCCGTCATTTTTCCATGTCCTACCGCCGGGGCCGGCTCCAGGTGGTTCAACAGCGTCGGCCACGCCCACAGGAAACGCGGTCGGCACATTACGTCGAGCCGGAAGAGCGCATTGAGCGCCCAGGTGCAGATCCCGCGCCCGCGCCACGCCTCCGTGATGACAATCTCCTCGACATATGTGATGTTCTCGTCTTCGGCGAGCTCGTCCGCGTGCCAGGCGCCGGTGCCCGCGTTCTGGACGGATCGACGGAGTCGCCCGTTCTTGTTCTGGAACAGGTAGCCCAGGCGCATCATTTCCTGCCGAAGATAACAGCCTTTAGATGGATCGAGAGGAGTAACGCAGGCTCGGAGAACGTACATCGGAACGCTCGTCCATGCAGAGATAGAAGTCGACACCTTCCTCGTTGATAATATCTTGCCTGTGTATGAGCTGTACGAGGATGTGACCAATCTTATTGTTGCTTGCAGTCACGATGTTGATCATGAAGGTCTTATACATCTTCAGCACGACATGAGGTGGTGAAAATGAAATGAATCACTCACTTTGATATATCTTTCATATTGGTCTTCGAGGTTATCATCATAATCGTCGTCGTTGTCGTCGTCATCCCTTTCGTTTTCGCTTGGAAGAACAACGAGGCGAACGCCATCTGGACCAGGTGTCATCGGTGGCAACACGCACACATTCAGGTGTGTAGGCCAGTCAGCGAATCGGCAATTTATCGAACAGCTGGCAGCGAGATCAGTTCATTGCATCCATGATTTCGGATAAGACTCACTATCGCACAGTCGAGCAGCCCGGACAGTCCAAGAGCGTCAACGGGGAAGTGTTAGCGTTTCCCGTGCGAGAGCGGCACGCGGAGTTGTCGCACTGAGCAGCGTCAGAGGCACTCATGGTGGTTGGTGACACGGTGTCCAGACGATCAGGGACGAAAGGACCCGTTTTATACCCAGTTTATACCTCCGAATCCATGGCTTTGAAAAACAAACACCTAGACGCAGTGGCCGCGGTCACGGTCGACTCTTGAACATCTGTGAACTAGTAGATGAAGCTGTCCATTTGTCGTCACATTTCTGGAAGTATAGCCACATACCGTCTTTCTTGAGGTGCGACAATCTGGCCGTATATAAACCTGTAGCTGGTGCCGTATGTGACTTTTGACATTACCTCCCAAGGACCGGAGGATGGCAGCGTAATGGGCCTCGGTCATAAATTAATCGCCGGACCGGCAGGCCCAGGTGAGTCTCCCACGGGTCAGGCTCTAGCCACACCGAGCCACCGCGCCGAGTCACTGCACCGAGAACCTTGAAAACATCATTGATCTACTAATTTCTAGGCTTCGGGACGTTTGGCCACCGTTATCGAGCAAGACTCAAGTACGCTGTGTGGCATGGTGAGGAGGGCGCTAATCTTATCGGTCACGGTCACTTCTTGACATTTGAACATTAGGTCAGGCCCAGGCTGAGGAGTCAGTCCACTTTTTTTTCCCCGCCCAATCAGCATCATGCGCTGAAGACACTGACATCCTACATGGCGACTGCGCATCAAATCTGCGCAGTCATTGCTTTTGACGGCCCAACGGGTTAACTCGCACGAGAAATCTATAAGTATCTCAGCTTTCAATTGCCGCACTTCCAACACAGAACATGTTTTGGTCTATCATCCTAGCTCTCATCGCCGGAGTAGCCTTGCTCAATGCGCGCGCGCTTCTGAATTTCTTTACGTTCATCATCCAGCCATACTTCTCGCCCCTACGCAATGTAAAGGGGCCCCCGTCGCCCAGCTGGGTTTTTGGAAATACGAAGCAGATGCAAGAGCACGGTGACATCGAATGCCATGAGAAATGGGTCGCCGAATATGGGCCTGTTTTCAAGCGCAAAGGGTCCTTAAACGTGCGTGCACTGTTGGCTCACTAACCATGGGTTTATGGATATCGCGATACAGAGCGATAGGCTGTTTATGTTGGACCCTCGCGCAGTTGGACACGTCCTATCGCGTGTGCAGGGTTACCAGAAGCCCGAGCAGGTACGCTACCACCTCGGACAGCTGTTGGGCTACGGTATGTACTCTGTCTACTCGACGAAACATCTCCTCATGGTGAATACAGGTCTGCTATTTGTTGAAGGTGATCAACATAAGCAGCAGGTATGCGGTCATCCGGTGCTGGACTAGGCTTATCACCTGACGTCGAATCTGCCTACAGCGACGCATCATGGTCTGTCACCTACCCATCTTCGCTGTCCCTTCTGACCGCACTCCCAGAGCCCTGCCTTTGGCCCTACCCAGGTCCGCGCTCTCACGCCTATCTTTGTCGACAAGTCGCTACAGGTACGCCACCGGAATGGAGCATAAGTGCCAACACACTCAGCGATTCCCCAGCTGCGCGACTGCTGGCTCGCACTCATCTCGCAGGAGGTCAGCGCACAGTCCGGCAGCTCCACGGACGAGCCCCGTACGACCATCAATGTACTCAGCTGGCTGAACAAGACGACGCTTGACATCATAGGGCTCGCGGGTACGTCTAGCGCGGACGTCTCTTCGCTCCTCATCTAACAACAGCCCACAGGTTTCAACCACTCGTTCGACGCGCTCAACCCTGACGAGATTCCGAGCGAGCTGAATGAAGCCGTGCGCATGATGTTCAGTAGCCTCCACAGCGGCGGCCGCGACTTGCTCGTGGCCTTACAAACTATCCTTCCAATATTCCGCCTCATTGTGCGTTTCTGCCTCCGGTCATGTACGCGCTGCTCCTGACAGAGTCTCTTGTAGCCGTCGAACGTCGGTCGCCGCATCGTTGCGGCACAAGCGACCTTCCGGCGCATTGGCATGCAGCTGCTCGCGGAGCGCAAGGCGGAGCTGCGGACGTCCGCTGCCGACAAAGATGATGGCGCTGCGGACGCGCCCGGCCGTGCCGACGTGAAAGGGCGCGATCTGCTCACGCTCCTCGTCAAGGCGAACATGGCGAGCGACGTGAGAGAGGATTCCCGGATGAGTGACGAGGACGTTCTCGCGCGTGCGTATCCCACAGGTATACTATTACCCGCTGCTGCTCACCAGTCACCGCCACCGACAGAGATACCCACATTCCTAATTGCGGGCCATGAGACGACGTCGACGGCCGTCACATGGGCACTCTATGCTCTATCGCTCCATCCCGAGACGCAGGTGGCACTGCGCGCAGCGCTCCCGCCGCCGCCGACGAATGGCATCACGATGGAATTTTTGCAGGACCTACCTGAGCTGGACCGCGTCGTGCGCGAGGTGATGCGGCTGTACGCACCCGTGCAGACTACGATGCGCATTGCGACACGCGCGGACGTGATCCCGACGGCCAGCGAGTGGGAGGACAAGAAGGGTGTGCGGCGGAGCGGCATCCCGTACGTCGACTTCACTCGTCAGGCGCGTGGCCGGAAGTTACTAACTGATGTGGTGAATGAATAGCGTTGCGACTGGGGACGCAGTTATCATCCCAATCTTGGCGCTGAATCGGTCTCCCGAGATATGGGGGCCTGATGCGCGTGAGTTCAAGTACGTGGCCCTAAGTATCTCATCTACTTCTTTGTGCGCACTTCGGGCTCCCTGCTGCAACACCACATCTGCAGATGCACTTGTGCTCATATGACCTTTTACAGGCCCGAGCGATGGGAAAACATTCCAGAGGCGGCACACTCCATCCCGGGAATCTGGGGAAACAGTCTGGCGTTTAGCGGGGGCTCGCGCGCGTGCATCGGCTACCGCTTCTCCGTCATTGAGTGAGTCTATCTTTTCCCTCCCTCCCGCCGCATGGTGTTGAATTGCGCCGTCTGTAGGATGAAAGCGCTTCTCTACGTCCTAGTGCGCGCATTCTCGTTCTCGCTCACGATGCCACCAGAGTCGGTGCGCACGCGCACGGCAATTGTAACAAGCCCATATATCGAAGGCAAGATGAACGAGGGTCCGCAGATGCCGCTGTTCGTATCTGCCGTTGGTGGTGAAGAAGACTGATTACATCGCACTGGAAAACAACTGTAGTGGCGATTATTGCACAACCTTATCTACAAGACTGATCTATAAGACTTTGCATAATACAAATAATTCTCTGCAACCTGTCTCAGTTCTGAAAGCTGTCTAGAAACAGGCTGTCAATAAATCTATAGCTAATATGCGACTGGATTTGCAGCACTAGGGTAAGTAAGAAATTTGGGTTGGGGAGAGCACGCGTGGCGGACCATGCGTAGCTGTGATTTCGAGGAGGGTGATTGAAGATGCTCCGACTGGGAGTGCCCTCGTATACGAAAGACAGCAGCAAGAAGCATGCACGGAGATAACAAGTCCAGACATCGGTCAATTGAGTGGGTAGATTGCATCGCCTCAAATCCAGTCGGTATGTCGAGGTTGCTGTGGGCTGCACGTCAGCACATACTCCCCACAGAGCACGGCCAACCTACCTCGAAGCAAACAGGTTCTGCATATGTCAAAAAATCTACACCTTCCTCGCGGCACATCCCTTCCAACGCACGCACATGCTGCCGGGGGAGGCCCTCTACAGTTACGAGCTTCAGCTCCGGCAGCATGCGAAGAGGGTCGACCAGAAGCTTCGCGCGCACCCTCGGCATCAGCGCCACCCAGAGATGGTAGCCGACATGCCGCAATGACGGCGGCAGCGTGACGGGTTTCGTGGGTGGGCTGACGATGAGGGTCCTGAGCTGGGTGAGCTGCTTCAGGACTTCCGGCGGTGGAAAGTCGTCCTTGATCCGCAGCGATTGGAGCTGTGGGAGGATGCCTGTAGAAATGAGATGCTTGGCTAAAGTGCCTTGCCACCAGGGGGTGATCAGACAGAGATAGCGCAGCGCGGGGAGGGGATGTGAATGCGAGAGACAATTGAGAGCACCCTCGCCGTATATTTCGAGGGCCTCTACTGTGGGCGGCAGAGGATGATCGTAATATGCATTGAATTTGAGCATGCGCGCGCCGGGCCACATATTCACGATGGTTCTGCAATGGGTTGGGTACAATGAGAACATATCCAGGATCACGGGCTTGAGCTGGATCGCGCGCATGCGTGCGTCCAATTCGGCACTCATGGCCTTGTTGTCATCAACCCCGCCCTGAAATGATATGCCCTCGACGTGACGGCAGATTTCCAGGAGATCGAGGCAGACGCTGCCATAGTCTGGACGCCATGGCCAGGTGATATGGATGTACCGGACGTGCGCGGCAAGGTGCGGGCGTGTAGAGAGGGTGCGGACAAGGAGTTGGATGCTGCACTGAGGGTCGTCCAAAGAAAAGCAGATGATGCGGCGGAAGATGAGGCGCTGAGCGGTGGGAGTCCATGCGCGGCAGACGAGCGCACATGCACAGAGGGTGGCAAGATCGATAGCTCTGTGTTCGGGCGACCGGTTTACCCAATCGACAGCTGTGTCTTGGGACGACCGGAATACCCATTCGATGATGAGGTTATGGACGTCCAGGGGGACATCGATCGCCATGAGGGTATCCGGAGGGGGTGGGAACCGGGAAGGACCGATATGCGCGGCCTTGAGCAATCCGCTGCTGTCGACTTCAGTCGAACCTAGACATGCGACAGTGAGCCTCGACAACCATGACAGATGCAATGGGCTACGCACCAAGAAGGGGGGAATACACACGTCGCTTTCAGGCAAATCCGTCCAATACGACCGCGAACGTGATGGCCGCGGCGGTATCCCAGGGACCCTGTAGGCTCGGAGAGATTACACAAACGACCTGCTACATAAACCAAGTCAGTCAAATGGGCAGGCTGTTGAGAGACGTAGAACTGACCGACAAGCGTGATGCAGGAAGATGTGGGCGATGCGATGCGGTGGAAACTTGAAGCTTAAGTAGTGAAAGCGGCCGTTGTTCAACTCATGCACCGGCGGATGCTTTCGCGCTCCGAGTCGGACTCACCGCGCGGGCACTCGGCGCTTTTCTCATAGCCTCCCAAGAGGCTGTGAGTCCCATCGCCGCGCGCGAACAGAAACATGGCGCGGCGCGTGCAGATGCACGTATCGCGCGGGTTTAGTAAAGTTGAAGTTGAGTTTAGTTCAAGAGTAAGTCTTCACCATCATTGGCAGTAGTGAGTATTAGTAAGGCGGTTTGGTTTCCCACACTGCCGCTGGATAGTTCGCCACTGCCAGGCGCACTCTTCGGATCCCGAGCGCCTGAGCCTCTCAGTACTCTGCCTCCTGAGGGAGAATACGACTGTTGGCTCGGGTCTCCGTGCTACCCGCCCACCATGGCACTAGCATGCTCAACCCACGACTAACTGGCACCCGTCGGCATTGCAGTCCTTACTTCCGACGGGCCGACGGGTCGTGAATCACTGGCCTCGTCAGTGACTTGTCTTAACTTTCTCAGATTTCAGCAGCTAGCGACCTCAACCTTCTTAACTCATCTCCCAGGTCATTGGTGGCCGCTTTTATTCCGCCATGTTCTGGTCTATCATCATGGCGTTTGTCGCCGTGATTGCCTTGCTAAATGCGCGGCCGCTTCTGGACCTCTTTGCACGCATCATACAGCCATACTTCTCGCCCTTGCGAGATCTAAAGGGGCCCGCATCACCCAGTTGGTTCTACGGAAATCTGAAAGAAATGCGTTTGCGAGGCAGCTTTCATTTTCAGGAACAGTGGGCCGAAGAGTACGGCCCTGTGTTGAGGTACAAGGGCTACTTCAATGTGCGCATCACCTGTCTTTTGCTAGTTAAATAGCAGCGGCTAACGCATAGCGGAACGTAGGGCGATAGGTTGCTCATGATGGACCCGCGGGCAATAGCACACGTCCTCTCGCATGTGCACGATTACACGAAATCCGACCAGTCACGCTACAACATCGGACGGGTGTTGGGTCACGGTGTGTTATATATCTACTCGGTATCATGGAGTCGCTCCATCTCGCTGTAGGTCTACTATTTGTTGAAGGCGATCAGCATAAGCAGCAGGTACGAACTTGCTCATCTTCATACCTTTCTTACTGATTTCGAATACGCTACTGCAGCGCCGCATCATGGTCTGTTCCTTTCCTTGTCTCCGCACTCTTCCAACTGACCGGGTGACCGGGTTCACAGAGCCCTGCTTTTGGTCCCACTCAAATTCGCGCGCTCACACATATTTTTGTCGATAAATCATTGCAGGTATGTACTATCCGCGGTGCCAAACCTCGGCCTCAGGCTTTCCGTGACCGCCCGCTCATCCATTGCGCAGTTGTGCGACTATTGGCTCGCACTAATCCCTCAAGAAGGGCCCGGAGGCGTGCCATCCGCCACATCCACTGCGGACTTGCCCCGCGCGACGATCGACGTGCTCAGTTGGTTGAACAAGACGACGCTCGACGTCATCGGGCTCGCCGGTACGTCTAGCACGCGGTCGATCCCCGCTCGCGCTCCCTATTTGATATGCACGCAGGCTTCAACTACTCGTTCAATGCGCTCAGCCCGACACAGACATCGAACGAGCTGAATGATGCCCTTCGTTCGATGGTTGGAAGCATCGGCGGAGGCGTGTTGGCTACCTTGCAGCTAATGATCCCGATGTTTCGCATCATTGTGCGCTTTGCAACTCACATATCCCCGCTGCTGACCGACTGGAATCTTTTGTAAGCCTACGAAGGCCGGTCGCCGATTTTCTACAGCGCAGGCAACCTTTCGGCGCATCGGCACGCAAATGCTCGCGACGCGCAAAGCCGCGCTCCGTACTGTAGACCAAGAAGACAGTGGGGATAACGAATTCGGCCAGACAGGCGTGAAGGGGCGCGATCTGCTCACCCTCCTTGTGAAGGCGAACATGGCCAATGACGTGAAGGAGGACGCGAGGATGAGCGACGAAGACGTGCTCGCGCGTGCGTGTCTCATCCGTACCGCTTATCCCACGCAACTCACCTTCCGTTCCTCTTGATAGAGGTGCCCACTTTCCTCATCGCGGGCCACGAGACGACGTCGACGGCCGTCACGTGGGCGCTCTACGCGCTCGCGCTCTATCCCGAGGTGCAGGCGGTATTGCGCGCCGCGCTCCCGCCGCCACCGACGGAGGGCATAACGATGGAATTTCTGCAGGACCTACCCGAGCTTGACCGTGTCGTGCGCGAGGTGATGCGACTGCACGCGCCAGTGCCGATGACGAAGCGCATCGCGACGCGCGCGGACGTGATCCCGACGGCCGGCGAGTGGGAGGACAAAAACGGCGTGCGGCGTAGTGGAGTCCCGTATGTTACTTTCCCCCTCTGCCGTGGTTAGCGTTACTGAAAGAGTGCTCGTCTGAATGGGCAGTGTTGCGGCCGGCGATGAGATCGTCATTCCGATCCTTGCGCTCAACCGGTCTATCGAGATATGGGGGCCCGACGCTCATGAATTCAAGTATGTTTGATTGTCCTTCTTTTCGGCGTCATCTCGCGACACCTAGCACACCTATGGCGCCGAGACTTTAGGCTCATGTGTTCGTTATGTAGGCCCGACCGATGGAAGAACATCCCAGAGAAAGCGCACTCCATCCCGGGGATTTGGGGCAACAGTATGGCGTTCAGCGGGGGCTCGCGGGCGTGCATTGGGTACCGGTTCTCCGTCATCGAGTGCGTCAAGCTTCTTCTCTCTCGTTGCCGTGCGTCAGACTGACTCGCACCATTCGCAGGATGAAAGCGCTGCTCTACGTCCTCGTGCGGGCCCTCAAGTTCTCGCTCACGGTGCCGCCGGAGTCTGTGCGTAAGCGCCCTGGACTCGTGACGCGCCCGTACATCGATGGCAAGATGGATCAGGGCCCGCAGATGCCACTGTACGTATCGGCCGTCAGGCGAGACGAGGATTGACTCGCCGGATGCGTGGATACTTTGGCAGCGACGACCCGAATATGCAGCTTTGCAATGCTCAGCACTTTTTAGTCGATTGCGAGCATGGTGGAATTACCTTTTGCTCTGCGATGACCGATGGGACACGCACACCTGTCAAAAGCAAGGCTATACCGATACTCTTTGTCTACCGCTGCACAGAATGTGGATCTTTTAAGCCCCCCTCGCCCACGGCCAAGGAGCGGCTTCTGAGCCCTGCCTGCCTGCCAGCTCCTCAAACTCCATAGCACGCGTATTTGAACTGTCGATGTTGTGATTTGATCCGCCAATTGGGGCACCGCATTCAGGACAGCGCGCCGCTTCCATCGCCCCACCGCACTGACAACAAAATCTCAACTCCAACAAATCGCAAAAGAAAAAGGCCACGCCACATTACCTCGGTGATGACGAACGTGTGGCCATTTTGGCAATTGTAGAAATGTCCGCGATGGGCTGTTGTACGCAGATGAGCGCCGTGTCATGTGTCAAGGAGTGCGGATGAAACTTACAAAAGTCGAAAGCCTTGACAATGTCTTCACGCTCCTGCAGCGACAGAGGCGCGTAGGCCGAGTCATGCAAAATGTGCTCTGCGAGATTGTCGTACTCTTCGATGTACTTTTGTGCCTTCTCTCGGCAGGTCTCCGAGAACCAAGTCCGCTCTTCCATCAGAATGGCCAGTTTGGTCGCGGGCCGACTGCGCAGATAGGTTTTCTCAATCCTCTCTAGCGACTTCTTGAAATATGTTTGCTGTGTCCGGATGCGGGACGCGAGTTCTTCCCGCTGGTCGGAAGTGAACCTCCCGGTCTTCAATATCTCGTCGCGGTCGCCTAGAATCCCGAAGCGGAATTGCTCCAGCTCAGCGCGCAGGTTGTGTACAGCGGCCCGCGCCTGCAAGCGGGATGCCGAACACTTGTTTGCAAGGACGTAGGCCTTCTTGGCATCTAAAACGCAAGACTTGTACACAAAGTCCACGAAGCAGCGCCATATGCGCTTGTGTTGCAGGACGCGGGCATCCCCCACTACACCCGACATGCCCTCGATGCGACTCGTGGCAATTTGTGCGAGCGAGAAGCGGAGTTCGAGGGAGAGGAAGAAGGCCTCGATCTGGAATCGTGTATCCGCCTTGTGCGGGGGTTGTCCAATCTTCCTGTTGACTTCTTTCATCGCGAGTGGTTCTGGTGCTGCGGTAGCCCGCGCCGGATCCTGAGCAATGGCGTTGAGTTCAAGGCGGTAAAGCGTAGACAGCGCGGCGTCATAGGCTTGAGACTGCGGCCCGCGGATAGTTGCGACGTCGGCGACTTTCCGATACACCTTCACAAAATCCCCAACAACCTTTTGCCAGGTTTTCGCTTCATCGGCGGCGAGGCCGTGGATGGACACCATGCTGCCCTGAGTGAGACTGGAGTGAGGTAGGGGCTCGTACTCTCGGCCGAACTTGTTGCCTTGCGTTTGGAGCAGATGCGTGAACTCGGGCTCGACTTTGAAGCCAATGCTATACGGTATCTTCTTGGCCGCTTCCTGAGACGCCGGCAGTCTGGCCGTGAGCCTCTCAATCTCTGGGCTGACGCTGTCGAGGGAGGATGACATGCTGCTCGCCACGTTTTGCTCCAGTATGTCGAGCGTGGCGCGCTTGGTGACCCGGCCGTAGCGCAGCGCAGTGATGGGACCACGACACGTCGGGCAGGAGGGAGGTGTCTGGTAGTCCGTGGGTGGTGCTTTGGTTTGTAGGAAGCCGCCCGTCATGGCATCTACCTCGTAGTAGTCGCTCATGTGGCAATGACCATCCAGCGTCTCCACCGTGAAGATATGGCCGCACTCGAGAGTGATAAGTCGTTCCGTGGGATCTCCTGACCAAGGGTCAACGTCTTCTAGTGTTCTCTGCATGATGAAATCGACGACGGCTGCTTTCCGATCCGGTCCTAGGCACATCACACACGCTTGCCCGCCGCAGGGCTCACCACAGACTACGAAGTGATCAGTCACCATAGACCACAGGTGTAATATCGACGTGCTCACCAGATGGACATGGGTGTCCACAAGCTAAGGGCTTCTCACAGGGCTCGTCGCAAGGAAGACGGGAACAGATCTGTCGAAAGGTGTTTCGTAACAAATCCATTTCATACAGTGCATGAAACTCACTGATCCGCAAAGTACGGGGCACTGCTCGTGAGGACAAATCCATCCACAGGGCTCCATGCACGGCGGACATGGTTCCCAGCATGGCTTTGAGCATCCTTGGTGGGTACAGCGCTGCCGACAGGCTTTCAAGCATTTTGCATTGCATTGATGATCTTCGGAGCAGTTGAGACCGCACAGATGCTGACATTTGAGAACGCGCTCGCACGGATGCCCTTGGTGATGCGTCCGCTGAAGAGGGTGTCCGATATCTTCGCCGCGTGCTTCGCTCGTCACCTTCTGGCAGTCGTGACAGCGGGACTTGCAAGCTCGCGAGCAGCACGCCATCATCCCTCCGCAGACAGCTTGGCAACGAATTGATGCTGGGTCTTTCGAACACAGCGCAAGCGTTGAATGCTCGCAATGTGGCAGTTTCTTCGTGACCCTTTCCGTACACGCGACGGATGCGAGATCTTCCAACATGTAGCTACGGAGGTGTGTCAGTACGCCGGTCCCGACGCCATACGACGATGTTCTTCACATACCAAGGAACTTGTCGAGCAATATGGCCGCAGGGAAGCTGGACGTCGTACATCGGGAAATTGCAATCCCCGCAATTGTCGGAGCAGAGAAGCGGGCAAGGGTGCGAGCGGGGGCATGTCACTCGAGGGCAGGGCTGGTTACATCTCATCCTGCGGTGATTATCCAGATCTGTGTGGCACTTTGAAGGCATCAACACCACTGATTTAGGGGATAGGGAAAATTGATTCGGACTCACCACTGACGGACACGTATGGCCACACGAGAGGCGGAAGTTGCACGGGCTGAGACAACCTCCTTCGGGAGCCAATTTGTCCAGCTGACCTGGCTGAGTGACCAGGGTCTTTTTCTCGGGATGCCGAGGGCAGATGGCCGGAAAGCCGTAGCCCACTAGTCCTCTGTCCTCCATCTCGTCTAACACAGTCGTCCAAGTCGCGTTCCGCCGAAGGTTAGATGCATTGCCGAGGATGTACATGCCATGCTTAGCCCTTGAAAGTGCGACGTTGATTCGGTTTGAACTCTGCGTTGTGCTGTCAGCGGGGAGATCTACGAGGAACTTATGACCAACAGACCTTGAGAAACCCGATGGACTGGCTCTCCTCAAACGCTCCCGTGTTGCGCACTAAAGACACTATAACGATCTTTGCTTCTTCACCTTGGAATGTGTCGACAGTTCCGAGACGAATCTAGGGATTAGATGAGCAGCTTCGAACAATGAAAATGTAGCTCGAAAACGAACGTGTTTCGCAACCGCGACTTGGTCAAAGCCTTCCTCCGCTTCAGCAACCAAACCTTGCCGCTCGAGTTCGTCTTCGTCTCGCTCATCCACGGCGACTGCAATCTTGAGATCCCGTAAAGCTGCACGGACCTTCTGCAGTTGACCAAGGTATGCACAAAGAACAGCAATGTCCCCAGCTCCATTGTACGGACCCTGACGCAAGAAGTAGAGGACCAGATCTCGAATCATGTTAACCTGAGCAATTTATCAAACATTTAGACAGGCTCGAATTTTGAACAGACGAACCTCGAACATGTTGAACTTAGAAACAGAGTCCGCCTCTCCGTTTTCTTGATGATCATGCGTGAAGAAGAAGACATCTTGCTCCATGCCTTGCACCGGTGGGTAATCTCGCACAACGGCGTTGTCCTCCAGTTTGGGATATAGTATTTTTCTTTGATCTGCGGATCAGTCACTGGAGAGTACATGACGACCATGAGACCCCACCGGATGAAATGCGAGATACTCGGGCGCATTCGGCGCTGCACATTTATCTGGGACATGGGGAAGCCGGACACCGCTAGTCTTTCCATGAGCGAGCGATCGAACTTGTAAAGCTCAGCCCCGCTGGCACTATCTACGGAAAGAGCTGTCCGGAAGGGTTAGCGATCAATACAAGGAAATGATGAAGAATCCTACAGAAGGTTGCAAGAGTTGGCCGCAGCTGTTGCGGATCGCCGATGCAAATCAAGTGCTCCACTGGAAGGAATGAGTTCGTAATCTACGACAGAGTGATAAACTTGGATTACCTGACGGCACCAGCGCAGATATGATATGAGACTCAAGGACCTGCCCGGCCTCTTCTACCATTAGTACTTTCGGCGCAATGCTCTGTACGCCCATTATATACCATAATCAAAGAGAGATGTTATGTCACGTACGGTGAGCAACGAAACGAGCTTCGCAGCGCCTAAGTAAATGACAATCGTTAGCTGTAAGACTCTACACAGTAGGTTACCCTTACCAGTCGTCGTGCACGCAATCAACTCTGTCTGGCTTAGGAGCTGGCGACGGGCCTATTCCACGCATCGGTGATGAGTGAAGCCTTCGTACAGATGAATTAGTACACACCTCGTCATTGACTTCATTGTAACGCTTGCAAGCTTTCTTGTAATCCGCCCGAAGAGACTCGAATTCAGCCAGGTTTGTCGAGTATGCCATCGCACGAATCTCTTCCTCCCAGTATTCGGACAGACGACGTCGCTCATCGCGGGACATGGACCAGACATTAGCGACGTCATAAATGAGTTCATCTGTAGTCCGTTGAAGAGATGGAACAGGCGGCATCCCGTCCTCAAAGCCAAGGGATTCGAAGAAGACGGTACGTGGGTCCTTCTCGAGCTCCGCCGTGCGCTCCGCCGTGACAGCCGTGACAACCGGTACAGGGCGTGGCTCGATGAACTCGATGTCCTTACCAAGTTTCCAAAAGCCATATATCTCGTCAACCACATCGGCCTCCTTTGCTTTCTTCTGCTTCTTCGACGCGACTTCAGTCCACTCGCCGTGCTCCTCTTCATCCTTGGTGACAGTTTGATACAGCTCCGAAATCCAGTACGGTGGATCCTGTAGAGACGCGAGTTCGGCAAGATGATGAATATCGAGGAACTCTTCGATCTTCGCCCAGGTCATGCGGGGGAGCTGTATCGATTCCATGAGCTGAGTCATGTCTTTTTCCAGTTTCCTCATAGCTCCGTATTCTCGGCGCTTCGCACGGCTCAAGTCAGTTTGTTGAGCAAGTCTCTCCAGCTTGTCAAGACTATACTCGGCAATCCGCTCGTCCGATGCGCGCGAGCCAAGTCGGACGATTTTCGTCGTGATCCCTGCATCCAGGACTGATGTCACCATATGGTCGAGCGCGTGATTGGTGAACGCAATGAGAACTAGAACACTGTTCAACATTTCTCAAGGAACTTAACGGTCATGCATACCTATAGGCTTGATCTTGCTCGCGAAAAGCACACGAAGAAGCTCCTTTCCGGTGAAGCTCTGGGCACTCAAATGTTAATATCGACGGCGAAGGGCAGGTTTGAAAAAACACACCTTTCCTGTTCCTGGTGGACTAAATATCAACGGCACAGTGAGTCAAGCGGAGTCGGCAAGACGTTCACGACGCACCCTTGTATAAGAGACAATCCATGCTGTAGAGCATCCAAGACGGCATCGACCTGGGATCGATCGAGACTGCTGAACCGATTAAGCTCTGCGCGGGCGATCTCAACGCTGTTGAGGTCTTGAACGTTGAGGCTCTGGATTCCGCGGGGTGCAAGGCATTGAAGGTTGTACCTGAAGCCTGGAACGCGTGCATAGCGCGGAGGCTGAACAGTCATGTGACCCCACGCCGACCCGTGTGATATGAATCGAGCGAACGGGATGGAGGTCGGCTCCACCGTCTGCAGCGCCTCCAGGAAGGGTCGGATTGACTCGTACATGATGTTATTGTCCACAAGGATAGCAAACTTCGAGCTGTCGACCGAGATGGGCTCCCGCCGAAGAGCCATCAGCTCAACTTCGGCGTCAAAGAACGACGCGCGAAATTGAATTGTCTCCTCGCTCGCCTTCGCAGACTCAGCGATGTCCTTTGAGCCTTGAGAAACGATCGTGCCGAGATAAACCCGAGTTTGATTTCGTGAGATGAGAACCAACGCGACGAGACTTCCTTGTTGAAGGCGCTTTGAATGTTCCCAGTACTCACTTCTCTTCTTGGCGCTTGGGTCGCGAGGAGGACCGGGGGGCGTATCGGCTGTCAGGCCAATCGTGAAGCTCCGTCGCTCTGCCTTCACGGGGGCAAAACGGATGTTCGTGTACATGTGGAAGAACACAGAGTTGACTCCAGACGTGCGGTACGAACCGCCTTTCTTTGCGAGCAGGTCTTCGAGTGTTGTCTTGTTGGCCTTCGATCGAGGCCGGCTACGTTCCCACATAATGGCTAGATCCATCTGCAGTTGTATCAATGACTGCCTGAGCGATGAGCTGATTATATCGCGACTGATCAGATACATGCTTCGCGAGAGGGTCACAAGGCCTAGTACTCACATCAGCTCCTCTCGGAGCAATCGGAATTGCACATCAAGGTGCCTCTCCATAGATCGGGCCGGCAGATGATGCCGTGCCTCGGGATCAAAAATGGGCAGGTACGGAGGGACGGGAGACAATAACTCTTGGTGAGTTGGAGCGATGCGGATATGCGCGATGTTGGGGAAGTCGTTGTCATGACGCACACCATCGTCTCGTAAATCGCCAGGCGGGTCATATGTCTGCGCCAATCGATTCATAAGAGCCTCGCGTTTTGCAGCAGGCGTGAGGCGAGAGGATATGATGGGGCGGCGCTGCTGCTCGGTGACGCCACATTCTCGATCCACGATCTCCTTCAGACGTGAAACATCTTGCTCGAGTTGATCTAGAGTGAGCTTGCGGACGGTTGCGGTTGACGAAGTGATCGGGTCCTGGAAACGAGGCTGAGGACTCGAGACGTCGGAAGACCACAATTGGAACCAAGCGTGCACGTCATTGACAAAAAGCTGCAGTTCAGGATGGTTCCGGATGACTTGTTTAAAGCGTTGAAACAATCTGCGGTACGTCAGAAGGCGCCAGACGCAATAAACACTGTACGCACTGAGACAGCAAAGTCGTCAATGTTTTGAATACCGCGACCCCGTCGAGAGTGTTCTGGCGTGCCGCCGGAAGTCCCGGTGTGGGATCATGCCATGTCTTCCTCGCAATCATTTCTTGCATGCAGTCTCTCGTGGTCTTGTGGACTGCAGCATAGTTTCGCTCGAGGACGGTGTATAGCGCGCTACGAGTATTTATGAATCAGGACGAGTCATTACGGTGAAAAGATGAGACAGACTTTATGTTTTCGTGCATTGTGCTCTTCAAAACGAGATCGGAGGCCATGTACTGTGAAGGCGCGCTCAACATATGTGGCCACAGGGAGACGGTAGGATAGCGCTCACCTCGAACAAAGGGAAGTATGCAAGTTGAAATGGCAGGACGCTGAAGCCCGTGCCCGCGGCAGATGACACAGGCTCAAATCGCAGGACGTCGCCTATGCGAAACAGAGCGTTTCCCTGTGGATTTGCATTCTGGTCAGAATTGGTCGAGAAGCACCGCGGCGCTCTTACATGAACAATAGTGTCTAGAAATGCCTGTAATCGAGTCAGTACTATCGAATGCTCGGCTTGCCCACCAGAAACGCACCTGAGCGTGATCAGAAGTCTAAAAGAGATGGGCAGTTCTGAGTGTGCCCGGATGCGAGACGATATCTGGAAGCTTACCCATGACTTATTGCGATCGTTGATGCTAGCAAATATACGGGAGAAGCCAGCGACGTTCGCCGGGCCGCGAAATTCGTAATGATCGAACAGGAATGCTTTGAGATGGTTGTGCGCTGCGCTCGGGTTCAACGTATGGGTCTCGTGGACAATGGATCCGTTGTTGACGGCGAGGCCCTCAGTCGAGAAGAAATCGGGTTCGTCTACAGGCTCGACCGATGACTGTGGAAGGGGGGACCGCTTCTCGTGCTTGAATGTGCAATCGAAGCTAAACTGGCAACGCCCAGTGGTCCAGTAGAATTTGCAGACTCCGCGGGGCGACTGTTCCCCGGGTGCTGTCGACACCGAAGGCGAGTGAGAGCCAGCGACTGCCGGACCCGCAGGGAATCCGCGACCACGACCTGCCCTGCCTCGTCCTCCTCCGCCACGTCCACCCCGATCTCCTTGTACCGCCGGACCTCCCCAACCTCCCCGACCGCCACGACCGCCACGCCCTCGGCCGCGGCCGCGCTGTTCGAAGTCAGACATAGAAAGTGATCAGACGCAGATCAGTGAAGTCAACGGTGGTGGTGAGAGTTGAGGTCTTCGGTATGAGTGGCGGGGCAAGGCTGGGGGCAGAGGGCGTTGCGCAAGCGCCACCTCGTGTCATCTGCATGCTATGAATATCTTTGGTAAGTGAAGGAATGTCGGACAAAAGGCGCAAAGCACTCACCTCTTCTGGAACAATAGTATCAAATCGACTTACAGGCGCCCCGCGAACCCAAATCACGCCTATCAGAGCATCGAGCAGATTCTAGAGACTTGTCACAGAAGTGCGCAGTCATTTACCACATAGTCGCTGATGATCACCATGCGCGATTGTCCTCACCGCACACACGCCTGATGCATACCCCTCTAAGACGATCATGTTTCCAGAATTTTACAGGAGAAATACGACGCCACGATGATTGTGAGCCGAATGAGAAACGGGGACAGGACACGCGAGACGACTCTGCATTCAGGAAACGGCAAGCCATATGTTGAAGCCCCGCTACGAGCAGGAAGACGTGACAGTTCTGAACACCTACTACGAAATTGTCAGAGAGCCCTACAGATTTGCATATGCGACGCACCGTGCCAGCAGCATCTCGGAATCCCGGCGGGCGGCCCAGGTCGACGAGGCTGCAAGGGTCGTAAGACTCGGAACTTCTTAGACACGCAGAAATATTCTCCTTCCCGGCACTGGATAGTTGAGGTGGACATGCTAGCCGGCGCATGCCGTCCGGAAGATCGAGAACAAAAGTCTGCACCATACAATCGTTACGCCCGCATTATAAGAACGCCTTCGTACGGATCAGCAATCACTACGTGGTAGTGTAGAGGATGCGCACCTTCGAGCTCATCCAACGGCCTGGTCCTCTGAGCTACTCGACACCGCCAGTAGTCGTCGATGCCTCGGAGCCACTTCAAGCAAGCTTCAAGCTGGAGTTGAAGACTTCGGCGACGACTCGTCGGACCTTCGGACCTCAAGCCTGAGCGCGCACTCACCGTCACCCAGACGGTCAGTTACGGGCAGCTCTGCACCAACTCTGCACCGCGCACTACTCATTTCTCCGATGGACCGCTAGGATGATGGACACCTGAATTGATGGCGACCGGGGGAAGGAGGAACCCGTGAAGTACGGTCACTGGGCCCTGGACAGCGAGCGCTCTGAATCCTGATCCGGCGGCTGTGTATGCTCCCCTTCCACTGACGCTCACCACCACCTCCTCGACTTCGTCAGAATGGCCCAGGCAAAGCTGTCAGTGCTTCTGAACATCCATGAAGCCCATTTGTGAATTGATCTGGCGCGTCTAGGATCCTTCGGCCGCCGCCAAATGTCGACTTCGTGCAAGGTGGGCGCGTCGAGCAGTGACCACGATGACGGACTAATATCTCTGCAGGCTATCCTGGGATCCCACCGGGCGCGCCTGACCGCCCCCAGGCAGCAGTCAAGGGGGTAGGCAATCATTTTTGTTCATAATTCTGTACGCTGAACTATGGGCCAGGCCATCGAGGTGCGGATGGGCCCCTCCGGCGTCAAGGCCAAGTACGTCAGGATCGAGCTACGCAAGATAGAAACACTTCCAGGCGGACAACAAAATGCTTTCTACGATTATGTTGGCCAAAGCCCTATCAACTTGTGGCAGTCGAGTGAGGAGTACGGAGTGCTGACGACGGTATGTCTTCCCGTCTACCCCTTCGTGTGGCGGCACCTTGATTCTCCAACAGCAAGACATCCCATTTTACATTCGCATACCTGAATCTATTCCCCCAAGTCTTGCGCTCGAGAAAGGCGCCGGCGTCAGGTACGAGCTCGTTGGACAGGTCTGCATCCAGGGAAAGACGTGCGTAACTTCCCACCTCCATTCTCCCTTTCCCTGATCGACATTCAGCGGATTCTTTCGCCGCAATAAATCCATCATCCTGCAGGCGACCACGCCTATCGTTATCGACAAGCACGAGCTGCACTCCACCTGGCCCGTGTATCAACAACCCGAGTCGCGCAACCTCTCGCAGGATGCCGTGCTGCTCACCGTCGACCGCACGCAGAACTGCCACGGCCCCGGCGATCGCGTCTCTGTGCATGCAACCATACGCTCGGACAGCCTTAGCACCGTCATCCTGCGCGGCTTTGAGTTCACACTCAAGGAGACAACAATTTTCCGCGCCGGCCCCCACGCCTCGGGTAAGAAGGCTGCGCCGCAGGTCAAGATCAACATCATCGGCGAGCAGAAGGTGCCTGTCAACGCGACCTTGTACGGTGGCCGGACAAGTCACAAAGTAGAGTTGTCCGTCACCATTCCGCAGACGCACACCACCACAACATTAACGTCCGCACGTCACATTGATATCACCTATGTGTTGGTCGTCAAAGCCCTGATGGGCACTGGCAAGCCGTTGATCATGGAGTTGCCTGTTATTGTGTCGAACTGGCCGAGGTACGTGGCCCACGTGTCTTTCCACACTTAGGCTTACGACAGGACTTCAGATATGTCTCGTCCGAGGCGGTGAGGTGTGTGATGCATTCTTACGTTCCTCCTCTTTATGCTTACTCCCAACTTCCAGGCGCATCGGCATCGCTCCAAGTCTCAGCCTTCAAAGCGCACCTGCGCCCGTCAGCGCTGCCCAACCCACTAGCCCGCGCCCCAACACTGCCCCAGTCAACACGTTTGGAGGCCGCACGGACGGCTTCGACTACGGAGCCGCATACGGGCGCCAGTCTTCCACGCTCCCCAACATGAACGGACACACGCCAAACGTGCCGTCGATCAGCACGTCGGACGAGCTCGGATACATGTCGCGCCCCAACGGATCGCCAACCTTGCAGCCACGGCCGAACACAGCGGGCACCGAGCCACGGGGACGCTCCGAGTCGGAGGTTAGCGCCATCGCAGCCGGCGTAGGGAACAACACAGTGGGGACCGGCCGCCGCTCGAGTCGCAGTGCAGTTGGCCAGCCAAACAGGTTCACTATCGTGAATGCGGTAGATGACGAGATTCCCGAGGACGAGGAGGCGCCAGCTGGCGCGTCAGCGTCACAGCAGTGGTCTCGCCCTGCCCCAACGACACCGCCAAGCCGCACAGCGTGGCCTACTGCCGAGGAGGAGAAAGCTCGGCTGTACCAACAGGCCAAAGCGGAAGTTGATAGAGTTCAGGGAGGGTTAGATCGTATGTCCAGCATCCGGGTGCGTGCAGCTTTTCGCCCACTTGCTTCCCGCACTCACATGATACCGTTCGGCTAGTCTTTGGGTACGGCGTCTCAACGCAGCAACCCTCCAGTACCTCCTACACCAGAGGCTCCACGATGGCCTACCGCTGAGGAAGAGAAAGTGCGTCTCTTCAACGAGGCGCAGAACAATGCCCGCGTCCTTCAAGGCTACGCCGATTCGCCCACTCAGCCGTCACATGGTCGCGGCGAGTCGTACGATTCATCGAGGAGTCAACCGAATCGTGGGGGACAGGCCTCGATCTCCGCCGGCGCCGCATTGTACTCGGCGGCCATGTCAGCCGTCAACAGGCAGCAGGCAGCTTCTAGCGGGTGGCAGCCGCAGCCCACTACGCCACCGGCGTCTATGAGCGCAAGACCTCAGAACGGTCCCCGATTACCCACCGCTGCAGAGGAAAAAGAGATGCTGAGGCGGTATCACGACGCGAGCAACGCTGTCCAGCGTCACCACGAGCAGTACTTCGGACCCGGAGATGGCGTCATGCCGTCTTCCTCTGGGTACGAAGGTTCCGATGGCGGTGGCTCGCACTACAATCCCAACCTCTCGCGCTCCCTCTCCGCGACGTCGGCACAATCTCAGTATGCACCCATACCCCCGCCCGACGACCTCCCTCCGCCGTGGGTCCCCAACGTCGAGTTCCAGCAGCCCCAGCAGCCCCTCTCCGAGAAAGAGCGCTACCGGCTGGCCTTCGAGGCGCGCGACGCTGCCGCCGCACGTGCAGGCTCGCAGCCTCCGGAACCCATGGGCCCCCCTCTCGACTACTACACGGCGACGTCGACGCCGGTTCCCAACGGCGTGTCTAACTCGCCGACGTGGAACCCCACGCCCCCGCCTGGCCACGGCGGCCTGCCCCCGCACGTCCGCGCGCGCTCGCCGCCCGCGCCGCCCGCCGGCTCCTCGCGCCCTCTGACAGCTGCCGAGGAGAAGGCGATGTTGAAGGCGAGGTACGATGCGGAGGCAGCGCCGCCCCAACCCCAGCCCGCGCCTGCGCCTGTGCCTGCTCCTGCACCTGCACCCGGTACGCCCCCGTCGTTTGGGTCGCACTCCAGCTCGGGGCAGTCGCAGGCGCTAGCGACGCCGCCCGCGCCGCCGCCGCTCATGCCGCGCCCGCCCGCGGAGTATATCCAGCAGACGCGCGAGGCAGACCTGCGCGCGCGCGACCAGGACGACCCGGACTCGCCGCTGGAGCCGCCGCGGATGGCTGGGCTCGACATCGGGGGCGACGATACGTTTGGGCTGAAGCTGCGGCCGACGTCGCCGTTCCAGGTGGGATGGGATAACATGGCGGTGCGCACGCCGATTGGCGCGAACGGCACGCATGGCGGCCCGAATGGAGCTGTGCCTCCGCCGCTGCCGCCGAAGGTGCCGGTGAACGAGTGAACGTGGAGTGATTGATCATTATGTTGTCTCTTGCCTTTCATTACAACTTCTCTAGGTCACTGGTGATATTCCCCTCATTAATTTTCGTTTTTTATACACTTGCACTTTCTACTCAAACGCCGCTCGTTTTTGTTGTTGTCATTATGTCCTCTTTGGATCGCGGATGCTATCTAACTAAATATCTATCCTCGTCCATATACCTTCATATTAGTATTTCTTACGATCAATGCGCAAAGCTTGGATTTGCTGCAGTCATCATTGGCGTTGGCGCTCTGTGCAGGCCGGACTGCTTTACAGACGAAGATATGAGGCGATATTTCTAGGTGCAAGTAAGCGTACAGCGTGAATGGGCAAAATTCACCCATTGGAATCATTCACATTCCACGCCTGACTGAGTCCCTGAGTCCGCGCAAGGTCGGCAACGGAGACTACCTCCCGTAAGCCATTTGACGCTTCATGGCTTCCCCGCCTCCTCGTCGCCCAAACTAACCATCATCATGTCGTCACCGTCGCCTTCTTCTACATCCGAGCTCATGCCTGGGGGGTCCAACAAGCGATCGCTCTCGCCCTCCGTAGATGCAGCCCTCCGTTCCTGGTCTCCGTCACTTTGTCTGGCTCCGTGAGGAGGGGGCTCGGAGCGGCCTCCGGCGGCGGCGGCGGCTCTATCTTCGAGCCACATTGGGATTCTGATGACGACCGTCAGGCCGAGAAACCAGACGCATGCCCCGAGGAGGGCGAAGAAACAGATCCAGAGGAAGTAGTGTAAGACAACGGTTGGACTTGGCCCGGAAGTCATATGCTTCGGTGGTGGTGGTGGGCGAGGGTAGAGGAGTAGCGGACTGGCATGCGCTGGTTGGGATGAGAGACATAGGAGGTGATGGAATATGATTGAACGATGAGAGGATGTTAGTATTACTGTACCTTGCTCGCCCGGGGAAGTACCCGTTCGGCCTTTTGCTTAGTCAGTATACGTTATCTCTTGATCTCGAACTCGGATCTCCCAGCCGGAACCGTCAACCCGCGTTCACTATTTGCCTACTGGCAGACAGGTCCAGACCTTCGCTATTTGCCCACTGTTTGCATAGCTCGTCGACGTCGAAACTCGTCAATGTATCCCACCTCACAATACACTGTGGGAGTCTGGAACGAGCGGGATGTCCGATGGGCCGGGCCCGGCGTCACCGACACGAGTCTGACGGGGCGTACTAATGCTCTAGCACCTGATTCTTATTTTGCCTTGCAATCCGTACGCGTCAAGGAGAAGCAGCCCTGAAAGCAGTGCGTACGCCGCCCATCGCCACTGAACGTGTGCGCATCTGCAAGTACTGCTGACTATCATTTTGGTCATATAAGCCCGCCAATTGTTGCAAGCAAGTTGCAAGGGGAGTTAACGTCCTGGGCGACGGAATTGTAGGCATAGCCAGAGTGCCTCATATACATCGGTGCGCCTGACGCCAGTTCTGGTGCCCTCGAGCATGGCTGACGTGGAGCGTTTCGGTCGACGACGCAGCACCTCTCAGAGCACCCAGCCCTATCGCACCGAAGCCGCTGCGGTCCAGAACTTCTCCCCTAGTCCCCGTTGCCCGATATCTGTCACTGGACGTATCTGGCTTCGGAGACTTGCGACGCCTTCAAGACACACGCCGCAGGTGTTGCTGCAGGCATCATGGTGCGCTTCTGCTGTCCTCTCTACCGTCCCCGGTCCCCGCTGACTCCGTCGTCGTAGGGCCATCATATCCACTTTTCCAACGTCCACAATTCCGAAAACAAGATACCGTCATATGCAGGTTGACAGTTCTCGTCGTCAAAATACGCTGCTCAGTGCCTATTGTCTTTATCGGGGATGCCGCTGCAGACTTGCTGGTCGCTGTCACAATGGTTTGGCTGGTACGCATGGTTGTGCATTCAACCTTGGGCCGCGACTGACAACACGAAGTCTTGGTCTCTGCATCTCACAAGAGCAAAGCATGGCTACTCAAAACGCGTGGTATGCGGACTCATAAATTTGTGCGTCGAGAAATATGTCACTTCCGGTACAGATCTCCGTTTCCCGTGTCCTGTACATCGCGCTGACAGTGATGTAGCGACCATGGACCTTCTCTGCCAATATTTTTTCTCGCATTTCCGGTGTGTCTATCTATCAGATGGTTAGCAGCTAGAAGTCTGACAATGCCTCTGCAGACCAAAGCGTATATCCTTGCGCCGCAAGTGCAGCACGCTCCCTTACCACTTCGAGTAAGTATACTCACTTTTGGACTTGGCATGCGGCGGATTAGCGGGGGTTTTATTGGCAAGGTGTACGTTGCACGGTTGCCGTCACCCACGTTTGTTGGATCGCTTACTTTACTCCTGTAGCTACTCTGACACCCTCATGGTCTCCCTCAACAACCGTGCAGCGCTGCGCCAGGACTTGTTGGCTCGCATCTCCGTCGACAGCGAACGACCGCGCGCGGAGTCGGACGGCTCAAGCACAGCGAAGTAATTGAGCTCGCAACATTGGGCCCGCGCCGCGGTGAGCAACGTCCTGTGTATGGGTCTTGCGCGTCCGAGGTTGAATGTGGCGAAGATATGAAGCACAACAAGGTCATCGTCGTACAGCACTGCAGCACCGAGCAGGCAGTGAGTTGGGCTCATTTTAGACCCTCGCGACTTCGTGGTGGGTTGTATGCGTGTACGAAATATGATTGCCCAGTACTACTGGCATATTATTGCTATTTTGCTTCTCCAGGATGTCGCATATCCCGTAGCCGCGGCATTGATAGCGAGCGGCGTGGTGCAAGAGGGGAGTCCTTGACCACTGCCGGATCAACAATATGTCAGATCAGTCGGAAGACGCTTTGCGTGGGTTCCGCCGCAGCGCGTCGTCGGTGATCGCGAGAGAAGTGGCGGCCCCCTGCACAGAGCTGGCGTTGACGCATACTACGCGAAAAAGAGTGCAGGGCATAAACAATCGAGGGCGGGCGTGGCTCTGGCATTCACATTGAAAGGAGGGGACGCGGGTATCTAAATGTCTTGGTCAGTGGTAGGAGAATCTCGCCGCGAATGATGAGAGCCTGAGCGTAAGCGTTGAAATGTGCTGAGCGCATACCCATGCGGCGAGCTGAAGGCGCATTTAATGAACGTCCTTCGGCGAAAGCAGTCCGGCGAGAATATACAATTATCATAGCATAACCTTACACCAATATATATTGTATCTGCGCATGGATACAAAGTCTACGGCGGCGGCCGGAAGGTGTCAATATGACCCCAGGGCGGATGTCGGGTTCTGGTAAGCGACAACATCTCGGTCAAGCGTCCCCTTCTCAATATCTGTGCTTTATTTAATGATGCACTGCAGCACATATTTGGCACGTTACTCACCGCGACTCGTACCCAATACACCCAGCTCGATGCCCGGACTGAATTGATGACCCTTATACGGAGTTCCCATTTCCACTGGTGCAGAGTCGTATGGCAGAACGACGGCGCGGTTGGAGACACCTGAAGTGGACTGAGAGTGATGGACGGCGGACTCGCTGTGAACAAAGACACGGGTGCCGGTAGCAGCGGCGTCGCGGAGCACAACGCGAGAGTTCAGAGAGACTAGAAGCGTATTCGGATAGCTAAGTGGATGATGATGAATGGATGAAACCATCGACCTGGAGTATGCATCAGAGACTTACATCTTGCCGAGAAGAACGGAGCTATCGGACGGCATGCGGTGAGTGTGAGGCTCGACAGCTGGAGCCATGAAGCAGGCGGAACTTACACTGCAAGAAAGTACGTTTTGTCCTGCAAACACAGAAATAAGTATCTGGCCTAGGCAATCCGACGACAAGAGGCAACATACTCTATACCCCGCATATAATATGAGTGACACAAGGGCGACTGCCGCTATGGTATTCTCAGCCGTGCAGGTCATGGTGCTTGAGATGAATGTCCGTACCAGATGCGACATTAGTTTCCACACACAGGCGCATGACCTTCGCTAACACTCGGCTCGAATAGTGGTGTTGATCATTTTGAGATTTAGTCAACTGCAAAGGCAAAGTATGAGCGGCACCCTATGTGAAGGGCACGAATTCATGCTCACCAACCAAACCATGGTGACAGCAACCAACATGTCGGCAACAGCATCGCCAATAAACCAAGTCTGCGGAGCGTTGAGCAATCACCTTGAAGGAAGTCCAACACGTACGTATGCCGCGGCAACAGGCTGCTTCGCTTGGGAGAAGCGGATGCGGTGACCCTGCAGTGAGTTCAGCAGTGGTTGAGAAAAGAGCACGGTGAAATCGTACTTGCACGCCGGCGACAGTCCCTCCGATCACCTGTGTGAGAGACACCTGACAGGGTAGAGGGCATGAACATGCGGCATCGGAGTAGCTGGATGAAAATTGACAGACCAAGGCTACCAAGCCCGAGAGCCACAAAAGCTTCTTGTTCAAGACCCAGATGCGGTACGAATAGAACAGTTGCACGATGAAGGCAACGAAGGAGCCCATGAACGGCGTGTCGAAGGGCGATAGATAAGTGTCCCGAAGGCGTGCTAGGTTTCCGAAACCGCTTGCGAACCAGTACACGATGTCGGCGCCGGACATCACGGTTTGGGGTGTCTCTATGAGGAAGACACCGTACACTAGTCGCAAGTGTGTCAGGAGATGGATTCAGGTCGATGGGCAATGACACAGACCCAACACCTTGAATATCCACTTGTCCTTGGGAAAATTGTATTGATAGGAATCTAGAAAATGTCAATGTCATGTTCGCTCTGTCGCGAGAGATATGCGCTCACAGACTTGAGCGGCGAGAACGCCGTAAAGGCAAAAATTGAAGCAAATCCCAAGGACCTAGCCCAAGATCGGAATCGTCGTACACATATACACAAATTCCCTACCATGGGAGTTGCTCTGAGAAAGATAGGACATCGTCAAGAAACGTTCTGTCGAAAGCAACTAGAAACGCACATTTCACCGATGTTCGGAGGAATCGGGATCACGAGTGGTGCGGATGAGGACATTGCGCGATTGTGAGGATGACCGAAGCGTGCGCGCGGTTCTAAAGTGACACGAACTGGACGTTAGACTGATCCGCGAGAGGGGGGTACAGCACCACATACAAGGTTTAAGTACAGCGAGTTGCGGGCGCGATCGCTGTGCCTCGATGGGCACTACGGCGTTTCGCAGAGTCAGCTGCCATGATCTGGCGTATCGCTCGTGAGACCAGAGATTATTGCCTTCCCAGTGAACTTTGCGCCATGTTTGTTGTGGGTACGTGTGCAGTGCTCCATTCATCAGGAAATTGCCATCTTCCAACTGTCAGAAACAGTCATTTATTAGTAAGGGTACGCGGCCACGGTGCCGCCACCATCACCGGTTTGACGGTGCGCTGCCGCGTCCGCATCTAGAACCGCTATGTTGAACGGGGTGGGTGAAGTACTGGATGATTGTGGCTGACCGGGACCGACGGCGGGCGGCAACCGGCCCCGCCGCGCCGACTTGGCCGCTCTGCTCTTTACACATCTTGCACACATCAAACCGTCATACCAATTTCACTAGTGATACATCACGGCTTTTGACCCCCTACTTCCGCTCAATGCGCCCGACTCACGGATCCTTGGGGAGTTGTCATATCTTTCGGCGTGCGGCAGCAGTAATATTCAGCGCTCAGGGGAACTGTATGTTGCTACGGTAGATCGTACCTTCATCGCCACTGATAGAAGCAACAGCGGCGAAGCCGTGTAACTGTGCCGATGGCCTGGATTGCATGTTGGTCTGTCAGATCATACTATAGATGAGGCGTGACAAACAGCGCTCCGCGACTTAGTACCCGGGCCCGGGTGTCGATCTCACCCCTGCTCATCCACGCTGCACGCGGTGCGTATCATTCCAGGGCGTACTCCCCACGCGTAGTAGTTTTGTGGAGGGTCCGTGCATCACCCGCCAGACGCCTTCCGGTGCTTGAGATATTGTCTGATATTGATGGCACGTATAATTTTTGCGGCTCACCTCAGGCTCTCACAAATATACCTGCCTACTTCCGCTCACCTACAAGTATCAGCAGAATCACTTCAATTAGGAGGTGGTTGGGCCGGCTGTCTTATCACATTCGCTCCTCGAGAACTCAATAACGGGACAAATGACGTGATTATCATAGAGATTGGGTGGGAGCAGTAAATGCTCGTACCCTGCGCTCTGGCTCCGGGGGCCGCGGTGGATCACGCCTCGTATCAGCGCTATAGAAGCAACGGCAGCGAAGTCGCGCTGCCCGTGGCCCTGGATGTCGGATGTAGTAAGAAGCACTGACAGCATTCCGGGACTCTATCGCTCGCGGACGACGGCTATATGATGCGATGATAAAACAGTTGTAGAACGTGTGCACAAGCCACAACAAGTGTAGAGGAGAGGTCGCAGTCGCGCGTGCGCACAACCCGGATGCGTGCTCGAATTCCGCCGTCAATAAATTTGTTGTACATTTAGAAACAGAGAAACCCTTTGGCGACCTATGCGGTGCTAAAGACGAAAGCCGAAAGCATACCGGGCTTGACGCCCTCGAACTTCCACCCAGTGCGCGCCCCGAGCTCCACAAACTGCGTGAACGTGCGCTCTTGCCCGTTGAACAAGGTTAACATCTGCAGTCGAGCGTTCGAGATGAGTTCTCGCAACACTCATGTTCCGATCGCCACGCACCTGGAGATCCAGCATCGTCAGGAAGCCACCGACGGCGAGCCCAAGATTGGCGAGCAGGGGGAACGGCGGGGGCGGCGGGCCAGCCTCGTCGGGGCATGCGAGTGGCATGATGGTGTCAAATATGACGATCTTGGTGTGCGGCGCTGCAACAGCGCGAAGATTATTGAGGATCTTCTCGTTCGCAGAGTCCGGCCAGTCATGCAGGACCAGGCGCAGGAAGTACACGTCCGCTTGCTTCGACACTTGTGGCTCGAAGAAATCTTGAACTGAACCAGCGCGAGAAACATCAGGTAATTGTATTCGAGAGAGAGAACTGCCCGCACCTTGGAAAGACACCTGCCCGCTGGAGACAAGCTCAGGGGCTTTTTCGTCCCAGAACTACTCTCTCATCAGAGCGTGCATGAGTATGACGTATATGTCGAGGCTTACCTTCCGCGCATCGACGATGACCGGCTCAAGATCCTGAACAACGAACTTGAGGTGAGGGAAGGCTTTCACGAGAACGAGCATGGCGGTGCCAAGGCTCCCGCCGACGTCGACCACCACGCTGTCTGGTTTGAGCGACTGCCAGTCAAATCCTGTGCGACATTAGAGAATCTGAGAATACATTTTTTGCTTCAGGACATACCTTCGATGTAGGCGCTCGAGGGGATATGATCACCAAAGCCCTTCATAGCCGCAGCGAAGCGCCGGCCACGCCATTGGTTGTCCGGCTCCTCGTACCACTGCCACAGCGTCTTCTGCGTCTTGAACGTGAGCTTGAAGGGCGGGTCTTTGGCCTTCCGATCGCGAACGAAGGATGAGAAGTTATCCAGGCTCTTGAAGGTTTCGTCGGTTCTGAAATGGGGAGTCAGGACATCGGGTATATCCACCATAGTACTATGACTTACGCATGACCCACAAACGCGGCCGCTGGTGCTCCATCGTACAAGGTAAGGGACCTAAAGATGGTTTGGTTAGAGCGACACGCACAAAAGCCACAAGTTGGCATACTTGGGCTTGATCTCCTCAATCGGGTGCACTTTCTCCATGAACGAGGACAGCCGATTGTTGGCGAAGACGTTCGGGGCGACCTCTCTAAACACATGGCGAGTCGCCAGGTAACGGAGGACGCGGGCTGTTCAAAATCGACATCAACTACTTGACCAAAAACTGTTGCAAGACACATACCGAGCGTGACGCTGTCCACATCGATCTTAGCGCCGATATCATCCACATGCATTCCCTACATCAGATGTAAACATCAGCGACGGGGGGATACTCAGGATGCGGTGACATTACCTCTGGCTTATCCTTCAAGAGGTCTGCGATATTCATCTCGTCGGCAAAGCCGAGCGTGCGAGACATGTACATTGCCGGTGCGTAGTCGAGGAAAGTGTCCATCGGCTTGCGAACAGTAGCGATGATCTGGTGCGCCGCAGCGACAATCAAGTGCGTCGCGTCAGCGACATCCTTGTCATCGTCCAACGGTCCCGGACGGAACGGTTCAGTGAGAGAGGGGAACGAATGGCCCCGCTGGGAGTACGCGTCATTCAGGGTGTGTACACCGGAGGAGATGATGGCGGCGAGCGCAAACAGAGGGTTGTCGTTGGACATCGTTGCTTGACCGGCCTAACTGCGAGCACTACCCTTATAGCGGCAGCTGTATGGGGCTGAGCGCCTAGCAGGAAGGGAATGGTAAGTGAGAAGTGACTGTCATCTCACGAAGTGACAATACCAATCTAAGCCACTCCCGGGCGTGCGCTAGTGCAGCCCTCGGGAAAGCAGAAACAGCGGGATATTGATGTTGATTAGAGGGAGATACCTAGGAGTGCAGCGATAGTGTCCCTTTGACCCTCGGCGCAGGCGGCAGAAGCATACCAGGATTCAGACGCATCCGTTGCACTGCATTCGCAGGAGGCACCGTGGGCGGCACGAAGCTGATGATAGGTCGCCCGATCATACCATGATACATCGGCACATGGATACGTGCGCTACCAGTACTCCTGTACAGCGGCCATCAGGGCCTTCTGCGCTGCAAATGGTCAGTTTCATTCCCATGTCACATCCCCAGATCACCGGCTTTAGCCCTAGAGCGACCAGCTGCCACCAGAGCCACTTAGTGAAAGTGCTCATAAGTCTGTGAAAGCGATCAGTGCTTACGACGATCTGTTTATCGAAGGGACGGCGCCCATGCCTCCAGAACCGGGTCTCCGCACTCCGTATTGAATATGGCAGCGTTATGAAGATCAAACGTAGATCATCCGAATGTGGGCATACCAGGGGGAGATTTCATGAGATTACATGTTGAGTTGATGCGCATGTTCGGATGATGGTAGCGTCTAGCTCGTACAGCTCAGAGGCTCATTGGGGCAACATGCGCATCACGTCACATGGGACTGCGACTAAGTATGCTCTTCTCGCGCGCAAAGATCGCCCTCCATGTATTCCCCAAACCCGACCAATGAATTGTGCAGAACTTGATGAAAAGTGAGGATGAGAGCAAGCATGAAGGGTATATCGAGCACTACGCACCTAAAGTACCGGTCCCAACGCAAGTTGCAGGCCCTCAAACGCCAGCCATCATCGATATCATGTGGAGCACTGACACTGACAATGCACCTACCACTACAAGGTCCAAGGAGACCAGCGCTGTCGAGTGTCGTTCCTGGCAAGAAGATAATGAAGATTACAGCCATCGAACTCTATGCCGAGCGACTATCACAAGAGTCAGATTGGGGTTGCGCGTGGTCGTCTTGGGCCTGAATTCAGAATCATAATGCAGAGCTGAGAAGAAGGTGTAGGACGCTGATGAGGAATTAAATTCCATCGCTAGGTTGGCCGCGCCTGAGTGGCGTCGGCCCTCGGCCCCTCGGGCGAGCGTAACCTGGTCACGTGAAGACGGCACGAAGTACTGCCACGGTGCCACTACTAGACATAGTGCCACTACTGGTGACGGTCAGTCACCGAGTTCACCGTATCAGTTATAAGCCTCTGCCCTCACATCGAAGGCGCGTACAAATTCATCAGACGTTATGCCACAGCTGCAGCTGGGGCTTGCCCTCTTCACTGTACTGACGACTTCGTTGTATTTCGTGCTCAGATACTTTAACCGAGGGCGTTCTCCGTATCCACCAGGCCCGAAACCTCTTCCACTCATCGGAAACCTCTTGGATCTCCCAAAGTCGCACTCATGGCTCACTTACACGTCCTAGGCAAAGACATACGGTGGTTATATGTCTCTCTCCGCGCCGTGGTTTCATCATACTCACTGATTGTCAGGGGACGTCATTTCGATTGAGGTTTCTGGTCAGCGGCTCGTAATCCTCAGCTCTGCCACGGCCGCAAGAGACCTCTGCGAGAAGCCAACTTACTCCGACCGGCCTACCATCCCAATTTTCGACACTGAACTGTAAACTTCACGCGTTATTTTTTGTCTTGATGTCTAGTATTCAACGGCTCGACAGGATGGACTGGAATTGGATGACACAGCTCACGTCATATGGAGACGACCTTCAAGCTCAACGTCGGGTCTTGCATGGCGGAATGAAGGCTAGCGCGGTTGTTCAGCATCGGCCCATGTTCGAAGCGAAGATACAAGAATTCCTCTCACGCCTTGCAGACTCTCCTAGCGAGTTTGTCGAGCATCTGGAGAGGTTAGCGAGCTCTGCTCATCGACTTATCAGGCCACCTGCTGATCACGTCCTGATAGATTGCAAGGCTCCATACTCATGTCATTGACATACGGCTACGAAGTGCAGCCTCATAGCGACAAGCTCTTCGACGTCGTGCAGGCGACGGGTCGACTCGCTGTTAAGGTGACATTCCCTGGTGCGTTGCTTGTCAACGAATTGCCCGTGCGTAAGTCCAAGTGATGGATCTCCTCTCTTCGACCGCTCTGCGATCTGACACCGCTGTACATTCCCTTCAGTGCAGCGCCTGCCCACTTGGTTCCCAGGAACAGGGTTCCGAAAGATCGGGCAGAAGGGTCGTGAGCTGGGGAAAGCTATGAGGGACAATCCCCTCGCCTTCGTCAAGGAATGCATGGTATGTTTGCCTTTTCAAATTTACTGTAACTTGCCTGACAGCAAATCACAAGGCGAAGGGAATTGCTCACCCTTCAATCGCGCGCGACGGCTTCGAGGCCATGGATAATTCCGAGGCTTTTGTCAAGCCCGGGGCGGTCACCGAAGAGGCTTTGCGCAACGCATGCGGTTCTTTGTACCTCGGTGCGCTTTCCTCATTATCGCCAAAACACCGAGGATCTCATCTTCTGTGATCATTCTCAGCGGGTTTCGACACTGTACGCTTCGCAATCAAGCCGTCCTATTTACAAGCTGACACCTCTTCTCATCTGTCAGATGGTTGCAGCACTGCACACGCTATTCCTGGCTCTCGCAATGAACCCCGTCGCTCAGCGCAAGGCGCAAGCGGAAGTCGACGCAGTCACAGGGAGGATGCGCCTTCCTAATTTCCACGATCAGCCTCATCTGCCGTACGTTGAGGCGTTCTGCAAGGAACTAATCAGATGGCATCTTCCGGCCCCTCTACGTAAGCGACTTGTTCTGGAGATGTCGTAAACCGTGGTTGGCTGAATAGACGTGCCTTCGTGCAGTGTTTCCTCACAAAGTGCAACAGGACGATACTTACAAAGGGTATCTCATCCCAAAGGGTAAGCTTCCTTCGACACGCCGGCAACTAACGCTAACTCTCTACACATGCACAGGTTGTATCGTCATGATCAACGGATGGCAAGCAGCGTGCCACCACAATGTCTTTCTACGCTGACGGATCTGCCACCCAGGGCTATTACGCACGACCCGGAAATGTATCCGGAGCCTGATATGATCAGTCCAGAGCGCTTTTTGACCGTCGAACCCGCTCGGACGATCGACGCCGACGTGGCCGTTGGTGCCGTATTTGGCATTGGTCGCAGGTGTGTTGTCCATTCGTAATTTCGTTTACCCGCCATCAAACCGCCTTCGCATCTAGGCAATGTCCAGGCCGGCACGTCGCGGACGCGATACTCTTCATGACCGTCGCGTCTGTTCTTGCGACCTTTGATGTGGGCAAGGCGAAGAACGAGCGCGGCGAGGAGATCCCTCTCAGCGGGGCATACACGGGCGACTCAGCCAGGCATGTGTTGCTCAAGCTTACTGAGACAATCCTAAACTGATGGGTGTACACACAGTCGACCCGAGCCTTTGAGTGCTACATCGTGCCGCGGGGGTAGATGGAGGCCGACTAGTTGTATTCGGTGTTCTATTTGCGGCGGTAACATGTGACGACGGTAGCTAGTCGGACATTCGCGGCCGACCTAGCCTATCGCCGAGCTCGGAGACTCTCCCGGCGAGAACTGTTTCTCAATGCTACAGTGCACGGTCCGGTGTGCGTCAGGTCGACACCTCCCGTCCACGACGCCGGTGGGCCGCAGCACAAGGACTTCCGACTGATGCGCTGGCGCCAAACCGGGCCCGATAAATCGTGCAGGTCCTGAGACATCGGCGCGCGAGATCTCGGCGTCAGAGTCGATAAGCGCAGGCCGCGCGCGCTTCGGCTGTGATCGACAAAGTCATCGGGCGTAAACATCTCACGCAATCTGTGGCGGTAGACGCTTCGGTAATGTGGCGGCGCGGCGAGTGAGCAGAGAGTTCACGCTGCCCGCCTTGAAAAGCCCTGCGCTACGACGCACCCTTCGCGCCCGCGGGCGGTCGCCGCGCCACGTCCGGCTGTGCAGATGCGCGCCGTCCCTTGCGCAGGAGCCGCGCCGCCGCGTGCTCGTCGCCCGATTGCGCGCCACGGTCCTTCACAGCCCTGTCTGTGTCCTTCCGAGTCGTGCGCTGGGGCAACGTGCGGCTGCGCGTGACGCACGGTGCCTCGATGTGCGCGCGCGCTGGGGGCTTCTCGGCGACGGGAGAGAGATCTGCGCGTCCGCCTCGGAGCGGCTCTGCACCTACACGCGCCACCGAGATCACCAGAGAGGTGCAAGTCATTACCGCAAAGGTCACAAGGTTCGTATATGGATTTCGTGGGTAATCAGTTCAGAGTATATAAAATTAGCGCAGTGCACCTGTAGCCCGCATCCGACGGCCTTGAAGTAAGCCGCGCATGGCTTTACTACCTGGGATATGATAGCATTACACCGCTGCGGGAGTGTCGTCCGCGCGAGTCCCCCACTGTAACCTTGAGAATCGTATCAGCGTTTGTTTGCGTAGATCGCATGACTGATGGGGGCGTGCGGGGCGCAGTATGATCTAGTATGATGTGCTCACTTTCCAGTAACTCTACCGTCAAATCAGAATCAGGACATGGGTTCGCACGCAGCCGAACGCACCTTGGCGACGAGAGGCGGCGCTGGGAATAGGACGCAGGCCTAGAGCTTGCGGAAAGGACGGCCAGCGTGCGCTCGCTAGTTTATCGAGTACGCACTCTGCGCACCGGCCGGTGCGTCGTCAGGCGTCAAGCCATGGCAGGGCGCAATCAAAACATGGCCTGCACGCGCCTCGGGGAAGTTTCCTTGTAGATACCTGAAACATTTGTGCACGGAAGACAGCTAGATCCCGTGGGAGAGGAATGTCTCCTCTGAGTAGTGTTCCACGCAGGCCATGCCAGAGGTATTGGCTCGGAACGTATCACTGAATGGCCGTTATGCCTTCTGTTATGACATTCGGTTAGCGGTACGGAGACTTCACCTGCAAAAGCTAATGATGGTGTGGCTGTCGGGACTCGAGAGTAATAATTTGGTAAAACTAACAGAAAATCGAGTTGAACGGGGCGGTGGCCGGCGTTTGCCGGCTGACGCTCAATTCGACTGGCAGCTGCAGCGCTGCGGCTCTTCATCATCTTCCTCATCGCCTCATCGTTCGGCGCCGAAATATCATAACCGACTCGCATATCGTGAGTAAAATAGCCTGACCTTGGAAGTACTTACTGCGCCCAAACATCACACTGAATTGTTCGCCTGCTGTCATGGCAGTTGATTTTCTGGGCGAAAAGTCCGATCAAGGTCATGGCGTCTCACAGCGGAGACCGACCGCCACCGGATTCATGGAAGTACAAGCGTCTCTACAAGATGCGCGGATCGTGTTCATCGGAATTGTTACGGCGCAGCTAATTCTATGAGAGGGATATAAGGCTCCCGATGCATATCGAGCCTCTCAAGGTCCAACCTCCTCATTTGCGTCTTCCTCATGTCTACAGCTACCAAGTCAACTTCTGCGATCCGGCCATGGGTATGCCTGTCTCTTCCTGCCATGCCTGGCTATGGCTGAGAATCCGGGGTTCTCGTGCAGATTGAGCTCTCCCGCGTGCACAAACTTGCAGGGAGCATGCTGATCTTCTGGCCCTTCGGTGAGTACCTCGACTGCATCCTGTGTAGCATATGTTGACGAAAGCATAGCCTGGGGTCTGACGATGTCAGCGCGCTCGGTGTCGATGGCGCTCGATCAATACGCTCTCACTTTGGCCTACGGCTTCGTCTTCTCGGCGCTGCTTCATAGCGCCGGATGCATTTGGAACGACATTTTGGACCGCAACTTCGATCGTCAAGTCGGTTCGTGCAGGCCTATGATCACGCATCTCTCTGTCTGACAACGCATATATTTATAGAACGCACCAAGCACCGTCCTATCGCCGACGGACGCATCACTGTTCCTGGTGCCCTCACCTTCCTCTTCACGCACCTCGCGATCCTTGTGGCATTCCTCTGGCCGACAAACCCCCTGGCGTGCGTGCTTCCCTACATCTGCCTCCCATCTCCCTGTGACTCACATATACACGCAGATGGCAGATTGGCTTGATGACCATCATCCCGCTGCCGGGCATCTACCCGCTCATGAAGCGCATCACCTACTGGCCGCAGGCATGGCTCGGTGCGTCCGTGCGCTGCCGCCATATTCCGCACACTGACCGTTCGTGTGCTAGGCATTGCCATGAACATGGTTGCGCTCGTGGTGTGCAGTGCGGTGCAGCACGAGGTCACGCCCGCCGCCCTCTCGTTGCTTGCCGGGTGCTGGTCGTAAGTCCATTTTGATTGGGAATTCCGCTGCTTCGCTGACCCAAGTTCATCAGGTGGACGCTCTACTATGGTATGTCTCAGCGCGTCACGGTCAGCGTGCGCCGACTGATTTTTCGCAGACACGATCTACGCCTGCCAGGACAAGCGCGACGACGTCAAAGCCGGCGTCAAGTCCACTGCGATTCTCTTCGGCGAGCACATCAGGGCCGTCCTCTCCTTCTTCGCGGCGCTCCTGATTGCCGCCTTCGCGTACGCGGGCTATCTCAACCAGCAGGGCCCAGCGTTCTACGCAATCACCGTCGGCGCCGGGGGCCTCCACCTTGTGTATCAGCTCGCCAGCCTCGACACGGACAACGTCAAGAGCTGCCTGGTCGTGGTACGTCATTTTTTTTCTAATCGCAGAAGCTTGCTCATCGCTCGTGCAGTTCGAAGCCAATGGGTGGACGTTCGGTGAGATTGTGTGGGCGGGGCTCTTCGTCGACTACCTGCTCAAGTAAATATTTCTCTGATACGCGTCCCGGGCCCTCTTAGAATACTTCCCCCTCATGTCGCGCCTACACGGCCGCGGCGGCCTACGGACTCGGAAGACTGCACTGTATACTACGGAGCACATACATAGCTATCAAAATCGCATCCTGTCTCGGTTTCGCCCAACTTCAACTCAGCCGCGATGCTGGATCTCCGACTCGTCCGGCTATCTTGTGCCGGCGGCACGGTGCGCCGGCCCGGGCCGAATGCTCAGCTGAAGACTTTTTTGCCTCCTTTGTCCGTCGCGCAAACTGAAGACTGGATTCAAGTCGACTGTATCAACAGAGACTCTCTCGCGAACATTGTGTATGCTTGGTATGGCGAGCTCACCATCTTCGTACGTAGTGCGTGCCTCCAAGCTACGTTTTCACGGATTCAAGCGCCGAACGCCCCTTGTCTCCACCCCATCACCACCTCAATGACGGACGTCGTCTCTAACGCATTCGAATGGGTCTCTCATATTTGGGGAAGTCAGCCAAGGTGGACGGTAGAGCCATCCATTGCGCTCATCGAGCAGCTTGCACGGCAACACCTCCACCTCCCCGCTCAAGCTCCCTGCACCATCACCTTCTTCGCAGAGGGCGGCTTTAACAAGCTCTACGATGTCAAGGCTCCCGCCCGCAACTGCCTCATCCGCGTGGCGCTGCCGGTAGAGCCACGGCGGAAGACACTTAGCGAGGTTGCGACGATCGAGTTCGTCCGTCAGCGCTGTACCGAGCTCGTCCCAAGGGTGCTCGCGTACGACGCCTGCACCGACGCACAGGTGAATAGTCTTGGATTCGAGTGGATGATCATGGAGAAATTACCGGGTACGGTGCTTGAAGAGCGGTGGAACGAGATCTCATGGGAGGCAAAGGAGCAGCTCGTCAAAACCCTCGTCGGCATCAGTGGCAAGCTGCACGACTATCCGCTGTCTGGCATCAGGAACATTTATCCGCCCCAGGAAGGCGCGCTGACACTGGCACTGACGCCCGCCGTCGACCGCATCGTCGCAATGGCTTTCTTCTGGGACAAACACTCTGATCAGGATGTCCCACGCGGGCCCTTTCACTCCAGTCACGACTGGCTCGCTGCCCGTCTCGCATTCGTCTTTAACGACGCTGCCGAAACCCTGCGCACGTCCGAAGACGAAGACGACCGCGAAGAGGCGGTCGAGACGCAGGAGGCGGCCCAGCGTCTTGCACGCCTGCTCCCCAGACTCTTTCCCTTACATGCCGATGGCGACGAGCCCGAGCGCACAATCATCCACCACGACGATCTCTCCTTTCACAACCTGCTCGTTGATGACGCCGGACGATTGACGGGCATCGTCGACTGGGAGTGCGTCTCCGCGCTCCCGCTCTGGAAGGCGTGTCAGCTCCCGTCGTTTCTCGTCGGGCGCGCGCGTGCAGAGCGTCCTGATGCGGAGCTGTACGCCGTGGACGAGGATGGGACGCGCGAGCTCTATGACGAGCAGCTGCGCGAGTGGGAACTGACGCAGCTCCGCGTAGTCTTCCTCGAGGAAATGGAACGCGTGCGACCGGTGTGGGTACGCGAGCATCGTTCGGCCGGGCAGCGGGCGGACTTCGAGCTCGCGCTCACTCACTGTGATGGCGAGTTGACGAGACGTCGTGTATGCAGGTGGATAGACCGTGTTGAGGAGATTGGTGACGAGTTGGATATGTCGCAATACGTGTCCCTTCGTGACGAGCTGTTGATCTGACGACCTCGAACCGTACTTGTATCCATATATTCATGCGGCATCTGCATACACTGGGTCGGGCTCCTGCATTCAATGATGTGCCGTGGTGCCAGTACCGCCGCAATGCCCCCTTCCAGTGCGCTGCGGCTCACTGTGTATATTTTGTATCGTAGCTTGCGACATTTCGGATCGTCGAAGACAGCTATACACGACGTATGGTCTCAAGGATCATGCGCCTGTGTGTTGAGACGAACGTAGCTTCAGGTGCGGTTTCTCCTCTGAGATAAGTGCTCTGTTCACGGGCGTGCTTAGTAACAAGATGTCGCAGCCACCGTCGCCCTTCTCGCTTTCATTTTATTTGCTGCCTCGCCAGTATGCCGTCCTGTCGGTTATTCGCTTGTATGCGTCACTGATGCGTCGCGCAGTACTACTACTTGGCGCCACGCTCGCGTCCGACTTATGTTATGTTTGCTCATTTCTTGCACGCTTGGAATCCAGTGCCATGTCTCTTGGGAAGATGTGAGTCATCCCCGAAGTCACTACCGGCGCTCTCCGCCTCCATCTTCTAACACAGAATCATCTTCCAGCTATTCCAATACCCTCCTCGTGTCCCTAGTAAACAATCGTGTCGCGCTGCGAGGCGTAGCCGGGCGCAGGGGCGCCTTCGTCCACCAGGAAGCCGCCACCCACGCGTCGCAGGGACTACATCTCCAGCGGCACGGCCATTTTCCGCCGCGCCTCAGTGGTGTCTGAGGTGGAAATGCCGTGCCAAGAAGTCCTCGCTCAGCTCGGCAGAGCGCGGTGATGGCGCTGGTATCGAGTGAGTGGTGCGTGGCATATCCTGTTTCAATGTGAGCGCCGACGCACAGGCTGATTTCTGCGCAGGTACCGAGAAGCCCGTTATTTGACAAGGTGTTCTTGTCCGCAGTACGAAAGGTACAGCGGAACAGCCTGAATGAAATAACTAACAGGATTCACTGTTCGATGCATCGCATGTGCCTGATGGACGAACAACTGGTTTTCTTTCTATACGTCTACTTCGCATCGAATGCTGGCTACCCCGGCACGACGCACAACATGCGATACTCATTGCATTCATGTGCCGCAAGTCTCGTGTACATGTACATGCGTGACAGGCGAAGTCCGTGATTCGAGGCTGACAAGCTGGAAGGTAGATGGTGAAAGCTAGTCCAAATGCGAGATGAACGTCAATAAGGAAAACAAGCATGCGGAATCTACGCACATATGGAACCGCACTTATATAGGATGGCCTTCTGACAGCGAATGCTGAGACTCGTGCAGGGAGTCGGTGTCGCTGGTTTCGTTATACCGCTTGCGTCGCTTGTTTGAAAGGGAGCTGGCGCTATCCGATGATGTGTACGAGAGGTAAGAGTACTTGCGCTTGGTTCGCTCCCAGGAGTGGATCGTGACCGGCTCACGGCCATCGTCGGTGCGCCATCCGTCCTCGCCAAGCCATACTTCGAAGACCTTCAGAAAGGCCTCGCTTAGTTGTGCACCCTTGAGGGGAGCCCCCAGTCTTTTATACCAGTCCGCGGCATCCTCGTCGTCGTCGACGTAAAATGGCGCAAAGAGGTTTCTGAGATCCTGCACGATGTTCGCGCAGGGTTGGGGAAGGGCCTGACGAAACATACTGTTGCGCAGTGAACAGCTGAGGAAAAACTCTATCTTGCCGCTGCCACCCATGATGACTTTGTCGCGTGCGCGAACAAAGGAGGAATCGAAGACCCTGTGGACTTCGTAAGAAAGGAAGTCGTTCTCCATGGGGCGACACAGGATGAGAGTGTGGGTTAGAGCATGGACAAAGGATTCTAGGTCGTCGGAGAGTTCGTGCGACTTCTTTGGGTCGGCCAGCAGCAGACCCGACATGAACTGCCATGTCCCCTAAAGCGACATGAGACTGATGAACGATGATATGCGAGAACGATCGAGGACTCACAGTGCGCGAATTCTGCCGTCCACTCTCCTTCTTCCTGATGTTGCACAGATCCCAGTCGATTAATATCCCTCTGATGACCCCGGCCTCGGTCTTGTAGAAGAGAATGTTTCCAATACTGATATCCCGGTGCAAAACTTCCGCGAGTTCGTAAGCCCGTACATGCGCTGTGGTCGGACGTCAGGCGGCATTCAGATAAGCGTTCGAAGGCACTCGTACCTTCCGCAGCGTCCCGCATCGCAACGCACAGATCGCGAGTGCAACTGAACGTATCTAGCGCTGTCCCAACGACGCCCAAAACAATCCGATAATGCACATGTGGCACAAGAGTCTTGGTCTTGCAAGCCCACCGCGCGGTCTTGTACGTGTGCGCCGTCGTACACTGCGGGCGGCCGTCGCTCAGAACATCACCCGCACACACCAGCGGCGCGATATGCGGGACACCCTTCTCATGGAGCAGCCGATAGACATTGCCCTCCTTCTCCAGATCCGGGGAGACGAGGCGCCACGATTCCTTGAGGTAGACGCACGCACCCGTCTGCACGTCGAGAGCGATGTATCCAGCGGTGGCGCGGCCCGTGAACGGACGGCGGGGTGTCACTGCGCTCGGAGCGATGAAAAACCTGTCCACGCATTCCACTTCGTCGCGGACGAGGAACCTGTGAAGCGTGTCTGGCACGCCATCGGGAAAGTGGCCGGACGCAGTGAGGACGTCCCGAGCTTTCGCAGCTTCGTCGGGTGAGGGTACGGTGACAGTCGGATCGCGTCCGCGCTGGGTGGCAGTCATGTGGTTGAAACGCCAGAGGAACTCTGCAAAGAGAGGATTACTCCGCCACTCGAAACTCTCGGTGACGAAGACACCGCCGCGCTCCCATCGCACAAGGCGGGCCGCGCCATCGCTGAGGAACACGGAGAAGGAGCAGGTCCTAAATTGCGATGCGTTCTGTGCCTGCGCGCAGGAGATCATCTGGTCTCTGGTGCGCGAAGCTGATTTGGAAGCACGCTCGAATGAGAAAGCCTTCCGCGCATCTCCAACGAGATCCGCTGACGGGTCAACGAAGGGATCTCCCTCGGCCGGCTGCACCTCGAAGAACAGCTCGACCTCACGCCAGTTGGCGCTGCACCTAGTCACTTGAGGCTCGGTGGCCTGGGGGCGAATGAAGGCCGAGATATGGGGCAATCGGTTCTCGTACGAATCGCCCTTCGATGTCGTGTTGACGAAGGCGAGGTTGGGGCATATTCCACTGGCGTGAATCGCGTCTATCTTGAAGCGTACATTAGCGACTGCTGGGTGGATCCAGATTGGGGGGCTCACAAATCTATTCTTATTCTTGTATCCTCCGAGGTCCATGTCCATGTCCATGGAGGCGGTAGGTCGCTCGCCTGGTGCCGACGGCACGAAGTCTTCCAGGAAATTATCCAATGGTACAGGTCCAACAAACATGTGCTCCATGGCAGTGTCGGCCTCGTACTACGTATGCCTCGCGTTCCTTCAAATAGAAAGTCGGTTTGAGCGCAAGCAGAAGCAAAACAAGTGAGGGGAAGAGATAAACTTACGCAGACTACGTACATCGGCTCTTAAAGGGGACTTTCCCGCCAAAAATGCTGGATGATGTGGTCGTGCAAGACAATGGGGTTCCTGTTCGGGTCAAAGGTCGGTTCGTGTCACGTGCCCTCGCGAACACAGCATTTTGTCCTATTCCCGCTACCGTATAGGTAGTGGGTCTTATAGTGCACTACTGGCCCATTTTACTGCAATCGGAGGTGGATCTTGCAAAAAGCTGTGCACTGAGTTCGAACCTCGGCTTCTCCGGCATCTTCATTGTCAGATTTGTCTTCCCCTTCACGCACTTCGTTATGGAGACCTGGTAGCGGGCCCTGCCGCGGAGCGGCCCTACGCAATTATAGTTTAGAACGAAAGCGAGGGCGACGGTCACTATAGCTCCTTCAATTGGCATAAGGGGATGCTACAGACTGCCAGCAAGTGATCATCAATTGGATCGTCGAGCAGAAAAGCGGTGGATGTACCTCGATCCCACTGCTGACCACTCGCCACGCACACTGTCTGTCGCCTCCTGCGCCCCAACAGCAGGGTCTCTGCGTCGTCTGACCACGTCCCGCGGCGATTCCTGCTCGAGCGTCGAGCTCTCAACAATTGCTCGCGGCCAGTTTGCTGCGACCAGTGGTCGGCTTCTTGCGCTTCGCCTTCGAGCCAGGGCATGATCCACAGCACGCCTGACCGTGGTGGCTGGCAAGCTCTTCGACTCAAGGATGAGCGGGGCGACGCGCACTTGGCATTTGCTGGGGAGGTCTTCACACGACAGAGCCTAAGGACTAGATGCGCAGATGAATATGCACATGGCCTAAGCATGACAATAAGTAGACAAGCGGGTGACAATAGATAGACAAGCGGGTGACCGCACGGACCATGTCTGGTGGAAACACGCATGTTGGCGGCGCTTCGCTGTACTGGCTTCCGGAAGGTCGGCTTCAAGATTGGAGTCCAACAAAGCGGACGGTGGCCTGCGACCACCGGTTAGGAGGTCGATGAGCTTGTTCAGCGCAAAGCTCAGAGCTGGCGAGGAGAGAGTTCGCGGCGCGACAGCTCCGATTCGGATCCGACCTGCACTCCAGTGACAATCAACGCTTTTGTTTCTCTGACTTCCGTGCACCGCTGTTGTATTGACTCGTTGGGTTGCACCGTCGTATCACCTCGTGTCACTCGTGTTTGCTCAAGCTGGCAAACCGAACTTGATCCTGAGCCTGCGAAGGGTATGAATCTGTCTACTTACTCTACCTCGGGGAGACTACCTCAGCGCCTCGGACAGCTTGGGCCTTGGCATGGCGGTCGTGGCGGCGGCAGGCAGGACTGCGTTTTCGGCCAAGCTTTCTCGTCGTGAAGCAACTAGGTGTGGCATTGTTGTGGTCAAAGCGTATAGTGCATCGTTGTGTAACTGTAACCTCTTGCTAGCTTTGCTACCTGCGAGAGTGCTATAAAAACCGTCCCGTCACTGGTCACCTCCAACACATCCCTTCTGGACGCTCCACCCCCTAGAGCTACAGACCATTCCCTGCGCTATTCCCTCGCAAAATCCTCCTCAAGTCTCCCGCCCAAGTCGCCCACCACCATGCCTCGTTTCTCGCCCCGAAACCGCAGGGTTATCGTCGGCGAGGTGGACGTAACGCCTTCTGTAGACGCGATCATGCAGAACATAGACCAGCTGCAAGACCTATCCCTCATCGATACCGACGCGGCCTGCCTGCAGCTTCTCAGACATCGTGAAGCCCCAAATCTGCGTAAGATCAGCATCCAGCAAAATATGTTCGCGCAGGGGCAAACATTCCACTTCCCGAATGACATTTTTCGTCGAACGGTGCCTGTCAAACTTACCACTCTGGATCTCACCGAAACAAGGATTAGTTTCGCGTCGCCACTGCTGCACACGCGTTTGGATTGCCTGGCATCTCTCTTCCTGAGAGACTGCGGCGACTCCATTTGGGCGACCCAGGACCAGATGTTCTACACTCTTGCGCTGATGCCCAACTTGCATGTGTTGACTCTGTCCAATGTCATCCCTGCGCCTGCCGCATCTCCGACGCGCAATCCACAACTGGCCCTCCCGCTCGAAGAGTTCATTCTCGCCGGTCAAGCGCGCACGATCGCTGTCGCTTTGTCTCACTTCAAGCCGTCACTCATTCTCTCTACCTTCGAAGTCACGCTCCATTGCGATGGCCCCACATTTCCCCGCACCGATATCGAAAACTTCGGTTACAGTGTGCGCCGTTTCACCAATCGCCCCGGCGGGCGCGGTCTGTACAGATCCGCAACCCTGGCCGTGGACCAGCTAGATGACGACGATGGCTTCCTCACTGAATTCACATATCGCGATCCAACAAGCCCCGGCACGGGATATCTCCCGTTGGAGAGCAATCTGTTCTTCGGCACCCCGGCATTAATCAATAGCGCGGACTTAATCTTCCTACTGGGCAACCTGTTCTCGAGGTCCCAGATATCTGCCATCGATTTCGATCATGAAGTCTTCCTCCCCGAGTTCCCATGGATCCACTTTCTCGGGAATATCCCCACGCTCACGAGCTTGGGCGTCCTAAGGGAAGCCCCGTACGGCCTCGCGTCCCATGCTCGGAGGAATTTCACGCATTTCCACAGCCTCTTGTCACGTCTCACGACGATGGCTGTGAAGAACTGCACGTTGACGGATGGCGCAAGGCCCAATGGGCAGGGAGACGGGGTGGAGGTCGTTCAGGTGTTGTCCAATGCTATGCTCGGCGGCAACAACAGCGGTGTGCCTGCAACGAACCGTCATATGGGGATCTGGGATTGTACTTTGGAGCCGCGCGTCCGGGCGCTGAAGAGGCTCCCAGTCGTGGCCCATGGCGTGGTAGACTGGCATAGCTAGCGGAGAGGTTCTCGGATTGGATGGATGACTGTACTGAAGACTATAAACAGATGTTGTACAACTGTGGACCGCATGCGACATATGCATGCCTCCAATGCAATAGACCGAACTCTTTATACTCACGTCTGCGACCTGTAACATTAATCCTGATACCGACGAATGACAGCAGACGTCCGATAGCTATCGTACATACCCTTGACCGAATCCATGCGGTAGACATACTCGCAGTCAACAAGACACCCTCCGGGTGCTTTATCGTGTCTACGCAGCGCTGAACACGAACGCCGCGAGCACCCCGGGCGTCACGCCCTCGAATTTCCACCCTGTGCGCGCGCCGAGCTCCACGAACTGTGTGAACGTGCGCTCCTGCCCATTTACCATCGTCAACATCTACCGGCACCCACCAGTCAGCTTCGAAGCAGTGCAGTGCAGTTCCTTCATTCGACCACCTACATGGAGGTCAAACATAGTGACGTAGTCGCCGTCGTGCACCCCGAGGTTCGGGAGCAGCGGGAACGGCGGGGGCGGCGGGCCCGCGGCGTCGGGGCACGCGTGCAGCATGACGCTGTCAAACGCGACAAGCTTGGTATACTGGCCCGCGGCGGCGCGGAGGTGCTTCAGAATCTTCTCGTTCGCGGAGTCGGGCCAGTCGTGGAGTATGAAGCGTAGGAAATATACAGCTGCCTGCTTCACGGATTGTGGCTGGAAGAAATCTTGCACTGTGCGACGTTATGCAGACAATCTTGGCGTGAGGACGGTGAGGTGGCGCCGCGCACCTTGAAGGGTCACTTGGTCGCTCGCGACGAGCTCGGGCGCCTGGTCCTTCCAAAACTATTCGTACAGATAGATACGTGTATGCGTCAGCAGTGAAGTAATAGTATGATACGGCGTGCGCATATACTCACCTTCTGGGCGTCGTTGTCAATGACAGACTTGAGATCCTGGACGACATATTTCAGATGCGGAAACGCCCGCGCCAGAATGAGCGTAACGCTCCCGGTGTTCCCGCCGACGTCGACCACAACGCTATCAGGCTTGAGATCTTTCCAGTCCAGGCCTGCAAATTACTGCGTCAGAAAATTGATGTGCCAGTCGCGCGTGGGACGCACCTTCTGTGTAGACGTGCGCGGGGAACCGACTGCCGCAGAAATCCATGACGGCTGTGAGGCGTCGCCCACGCCAGTCGTTGTCTGGCACCTCAAGCCACTTGAAGAGCGAGTCATGTGTCTTGAACGCCATGTTGAACGGCGCTGTATAGTCTTCCCCGCTGGCACGGATGTAAGCGGAAAGATGCCTCGCGCTGCTGAACACTTCGTCGGTCCTGGAAGAAGGTCAGTAATTTGCTATATCTCAACATTTATGGTGTGGCTTACAGATGGCCTACGAACGCGGCAGCTGGTGCGCCCTCGTATCTGGATAGCGAGCTGGGTGCGCTGGTCAGTAGAGTACGCCATAAGACAGAGAAAAAAAGGCCTACTTGGATTTAAGCTCCTCGAGAGCGTGCGCCTTCACTAGGACAGATGATACGCGATTGTTCGCGAAGACATTCGGGGAGACCTCTCTGAACACGTGGCGCGTGGCGAGATAGCGAAGGATGCGCGCTGCGAGCATCCGGGCATCGGCATCGCGCATACAAGGAAAGCTCTCAACGACGGACCAATTTTGACACCCTCCACGCCGACCATCGCACCGATGTCGTCGACGTGCATGCCCTGAGGCGCATCCTCCAGCACGTCCGCAACGTGCACCTCGTCGACACAGCGCAGAGCGGACGACAGATACATTGCCGGCGCATAGTCTTGCACGGTCTCCATCGGCGTGCGCACGGTCGCAATGATCTGGTTCGCCGCTGCGACGACGAGGCGCGCGGTGTCGGCGAGGGCTTTGTCGTCGTCAAGCGGACCCGGGGAGAACGGCGCATCGAGGGATGGGAACGCGAGTCCGCGCTTGGCGTACGCGTCGTTGAGGGTCTGTGCGCCGGAGGAGATGAGCGCGGCGAGCGCGAGGAGTGGGCTGTCGGTGGACATCGTTGGTATGTGGGCCCCGCAGGCGCGAGACGGCTTTATGAGGCACTGGCCGCGTGTGAGAAGCGCCCAAGCGGTGGATTTGGGCAAGCAACTGCGCGGCGACAGCAAAGCGACTTGGCGGGAAGAAGCGCCCAAGATCGACGCAGGCTGCGCCTGTTCGGTGAAAGCCCGCCTTGTTCGAGAAACTCCGTGGAGAGACAGCATATGCGGCGTGAGGCTCGCCACTTACAACGTTGAGCTTCCGCCCCCGATTGTCGTGCATCGGAAAGCTATCTACCCTGGAAATGGTGATCGGAGTCGGCGACGTAAATCAGGAAGGACCTACGCACCGTACATCTTCGGAAGTTGGCCCGAGTTGAGAACTGCTTGGGCTCGAACAGTAAGTGCGCCTGGGCATGAGCTTTGGAATCAATCTTCTGGGCTCCCAGCAGCGTAATTAAGCGTATCGCTGATTAATGGTTAGTAAAACATTGGAGAGCATCGGTAAGTACTATATCGCACCATTACGCGACCCGTACTGCCCCTGCCTCTCATCGGAGATCGCCTCCTCGGCCCTGCATGCCTAATGCGAGGATTCGGTGGCCTGTTGTTGGTGTCACCAAGGGGATCTGAGCGAGCGAGAAGACGGCGAAAGCGAATACTGATGCTGTCCGGGGTCTGCACAGACACGGACGTCAGTGTCTGGAGACCACAAGCGGGGACACAGCGGCCAGTGCACACTCACGCTATGGGTATGAGATCGTCCAGCTTAAGACGTCGTCCATCGGTGAGACCGATGTACAAAGCTCGTCTGTGCAGTAGCGCGGCGACAAGTACATACCGTGGTCGCGGAAGCAGGCGGCTGGGTGGCGAGCCCGACCGGCCCGGCTGTGATGTATGGGTCTGTTTGGCCACTACCTGGACGCGTACGTGACCGTGACGACGAGGACTGAGGACCTACTACCACTACGGCGCGGTCTGCGCCATCCTCATGTCCTGGTTGTCCACGAGCTCGATCGCGAGCGTAGTGTCTGTCTCGGACAGTGACCAGCGAAGGCCCAGTGAATGTGCGTGCTTGCAATGTGGTGGGCAAGTGTGAAGTTTGTGCGTGGTGCGCAGGACGGCCTGCGTCGGCCTCGTTCATACAGACTCCAGCCTAGCCCTAGAGGTGAGTACTGTGTTGGACGTGTGCCGGGAATTGCTCACTGTTGTGCTCGGGTGTACGGCCAGGCGTGTCTCCTGCGCCGCGCGCGGAAGGCAATGAGGACCACGAGCGCTCACTGCACCATTGGTCATAGCGCTCAACATCAACGCCCATTCGTCTGATGAGAGTCGACCATGCCCATACTTCCCAAATCCTGGAGTTCTCGGCGTGTCCTCTTAACCACCCGCATCGAGAAGCCCCGGAATCCAGCGCAGCCACTGCACGTCGTTGAACCTGAAGAACATGGCACCCTCGAACGTGATAGTGCAGTATGTCGAAAAGCCCACTGGTGCGTGCCGCGTCCTCTGCTGCAGAGTCTGACTGACCGATTCGCGCGCATCCTAGAGGCCCTCGCCGATGAGGCTGCGCACCTGGTTGCTGTGCTTCTGCCCGCAGGTACGTCCCCATTCCTTCCCAGATACACTGAGCTGAGCCCAATACGTGCAGATCCTTCCTCTATCGCGTTGACCGGAGGTAACATCGGCCTCATTGAAGTCATGGCGCGCTCTATGACCAGGCCGATTGCCCTCCTGATCGGAGATATGTACGCTGCCACAGACGACAAGGGCGAGCTCGTCGGCTTTGCCTTGTTTTTGCCCCCCGGGCAGAATATATTCACCACGTATGTAGCTTGATTCGCGCACCCGACTCCGTGGATCCTGACGTTCTGTTGCCAAGCGAGGAGCAACGTCAAATGGGATTCTACGACTTCATGGGCCAGCTCTCTGACGAGGGCAAGGCGTACTGTGCGACGACGGTGCGTGAAGTCTTCACTTTTGTCACGCTTCACACCAACCGATGCTCGCGCTCAGCTCGGCAAGGACATCCCCGCATTCATCGACGAGTCGGTGGGGATCAAGGAAGTAAGTAAGGTGCGGCGGCCAAGTACTGTTTGTCGCTAACGCGCGTGCACAGACTGAGCTGAACACCTACTGGTGCAGCTTCGCGATGGTCCGCAAGGACTACCAAGGCAAGGGCATCGCCAAGGCGACGTTCCAGCTCGCATTTGCGAAGGTGCGGCGCCCGCTCGTCCGCTCGCAGAACTCTGACGTGACGCGCGCGTACAACAGGCGAAGGCACTCGGCGTCCCCGTGGCGCTCGCCACAACGAACATCGTCAACGTGAGTCCAGCCCTAGTCATATACAGGCTCTTTTAGTTGAGCGCGAGGCTGATCTTCTGCCGCAGGTGACTATCTATGAGAAGATCGGGCTCGAGGTGAAGGGCCACAAGATCATGCCGTCGCCATGGGGGGACTGGCCCGCGTGGACATTCGCGACGAAGGTCCCAGAAGCTGCCTAGGGCATCTGCTATGCCTACTAGTAGATGATTCGCCTTTTTTGACCTACGAAGACTGGGCCCCGCAAGTCATTAATGAAGGAATGTAATGTGAATTCTGCTTGCGAGATGGACAAGAGTTGTGTTCTTATGAGAAGGCTGATGTTTAGTGCCACGACGCGCACCCAGACTGTCGTCTTCGACGGTGGTTGCAACGCATGCACTGCGCGCAAATCTGGGCGTCTTTCCGCAACTAAAGCTTCTGCGGTCACTATCGCTTGGCGCTCACCTGGATGTATTCATTGTCAACTCAATTACACCGCGAACAAACGACATAAGGATGACGCTACAGCTGAAAACCCAGGAAGACGTCCGAGCCGTGCTTCCTGGCTACATACGAGCTCAAGGCTGGCCATGGCAGCATCACGCTTCCCTGGAGAGCACCGAAGATGGGGTGCAGGACTGTACGCATATCTTAGGAGCCTGCGCACAGCTTGAGAGCCTTCGACCAGGTGCATGGCGGTCGGTCGTGCGAGTCCGAAGGGGGACGTGCAACAGCGCCTCCGAGTCAACCATTGGCCGGGGTTGCGGGAGTACGATGTGAGTTGAGTGACATCTGCGCGATGAGCCAGAGACAGGTATGAACTTGCCGTCGACGCGTTTTTTGGCTCCGGCAGAACTAGTCTCTTAAAATACGTATAGACGGTGAAAGTCGCTCGGGAAGGTTTAAATAGGAACACAGTGAATTGATGGAAATCTTTAATTACTACAAATTTCGTCGCCGAGGACGTCGATTGTTGGGTTACGACTGGCACTGCGGCAAATTATATATCTCAGTGAACGCCCTGGTGAATTTCGCCCTTCTCTTAGCGGCATAAGTCTTCTACATCTCGGACCTAAATGCAGGCAAAATGAGTGGTAGTCTGCGGACTCGGGTAGTCACATACTTATCAGGCTTTGCTGGGAACACGACCTTGGTCTGGCGGCGGGTCTCTTCTACCGACGAGGACCTAAGTGCAGGCGCATTGAGTACTAGTCTGCGGACTCGGGTAGTCACATACTTATCAGGCTTTGCTGGGAACACGACCTTGGTCTGGCGGCGGGTCTCTTCTACCGACGAGGACCTAAGTGCAGGCGCATTGAGTACTAGTCTGCGGACTCGGGTAGTCACATACTTATCAGGCTTTGCTGGGAACACAACCTTGGTCTGGCGGCGGGTCTCTTCTACCGACGAGGACCTAGGTGCAGGCGCATTGAGTACTAGTCTGCGGACTAGGGTAGTCACATACTTATCAGGCTTTGCTGGGAACACGACCTTGGTCTGGCGGCGGGTCTCTTCTACCGACGTGGACCTAAGTGCAGGCGTAATGAGGGCTGGTCTGCGTACTCGGGCGGTCACATACTTCGATGGCTTCTCTGGGAAGGTGATGCCATCCGCGGCGCGCTGCTGCACAGGCGAAGCAGCAGCAGCGACGGCAGTGATGGCAGCGAAGGCCACGAGAAGTCGGGTGAAAGAAATCATGGATGGTAGGGAGGAGATACGAAGGAAGATACGAGTGATGACTCTGAGGAGTTCAACCTCTGTCCGCTAGTATTTATACCATAGGTGGAGAGCTCTTCACAACGACGAGCGATAACGCGTCGCCGATGTTGTGCCTTCTGTTGGCACGAATAAATTCGAGTGATATATTGCAAGTGATGGAAAAGACGTGCGTCCGAGGTGGCCGGACGACTAGCCGTGGTGCAGCGACAGCAGTGGGCGGTGCAAACAGTCCCAGAAAATCGGAGGGCGACTCGAAGTTGGCTTGGAGACATGTCCGCTAAGCATGGATGCTCTCCAGAGCAGCGAGCGATCACGCATTGCTGATGTTGTGCCAGCTTCTGTCGGCAAGGATGGCGTCAGGAATATAAAGTAGATTGCAAGTGATGAGAGAGTGTGATGGCAGTAAAGGGCGTTGGAAATCGGAGGGCGACTCGAGGTTGGTTTGATGGAGACATGTCCGCTAAGCATGGAATGGAGACATGGCCGCTAAGCACATGGAGCGGAGGCTCTGCAGAACTCTGCAGAACTGCGAGCGACCACGCGTCGCTGAGCCTCTGTCGGCACGAATAGAGTCGCAGAAAGTAGAGTATGGTGGAATGACCGTCCTCCAAGTCCGCGAAAAGTCGGCAACGGAGACTAATTGCAAGTGATGGAAGAGATGATGGCTGGACGAGTAGTACATAAACGTGGGAGACATCCTGTAAGTCTGGTGTGGCTCGCGTGTTAGACTCAGACTGGGAAGGTCCAAATTGCCTGAGTCGCTGTGTGCCACATACGCCGTCACAATTTTCTTGCGGACTGTATGTGGATCTCAAATGCGCTGGTCCTCTTATGCTCTATATCGCAGGGAGAGGCTCTGGTGTCGAAATAATTTGATTATTTGTGGCGTGGCTGACTGTCGGAGTGTCGGAGTTGCGGAGCATCATGTCGCCGATACGGCACGCCACAACTGCGATAGTATTGTCGAAGCTCAGCACGGACATGATCCTCCCTAAGCCTTACTTCGTTTGCTGATTTGATGGTTGTCCAGTCATTTCCTGCCCATCTGCCCATTGGGCGTGTAACGCGATCTGCTCGCGGGGTGAGCGACGGCGACCGTGACGTCCGCGGTCGCTTTGGTCACTGTCTGGTTCCTGTTGCGCTCGCCACTGCGTCAGCACGCCGTTCTTAGCGCGCTTCTAGCTGACGACGTCGGGGAACAATCAGCACAGTACTGCGCATCCACCGGCTACTCCACATCGCGACTGGCATGGCCAGTTGAGTGCCAGAGTAATGACATGCATTTGAAGGGCCAGTGCCGAGCAGACATCGACGGAGCAACATCCATGGCATTTGTTCTGCAGCGCATTGGGTCACGTTAGGCCTGCCATTCTATCAACGAACTGGCTCCCTATTTACTTGCCCACGTGAATCGGAAATGCCTGAGACGAAGTTCTGTGCGCAACGGCAATCAGGTCCAAGGTTAGATTGTTTTTTCTTCTCGAGGCTCAATCACGCCGATCCTCTTGGGCGACCGAGCCAAGACATACGAATACAGGACATACATTGCAATCATGAGCTGACTGGCTTTACGCTGCCGAGAAAACAATTGCCGCCATTTTACCCTGCTTTACACCCTCGAACTTCCACCCCGTGCGCGCTCCGAGCTCCACAAACTCCGAGAACGTCCGCTCTTGCCCGTTCAACGTGGCGAGCATCTGCACGCATCCGTTCCGTCATTTACAGTTTCTGGGGCCGCACACAGCCTGGCGACTCACATGGAGGTCCAGCCAGGTCAGGAGGCCACCGACGGGGAGCCCGAGATTAGCAAGCAAAGGAAACGGGGGCGGCGGCAAGGCGCCATCGGAATCGTCGGGGCAAGCGAGCGGCATGAGGCCGTCGAATACGACGACCTTGCTCTGTGGGCTGGCGGCGGCGCGGAGGTGGCGGAGAATTTTCTCACAAATCGGGTCGGGCCAGTTATGGAGGATGAAGCGCATGCAGTACACGCTGGCCTCTTTGACGGCCTGCGGCTGAAAGAAGTCTTGGACTGAGATGTGAAAGGCTATTTAGAAAGGGCTCGACGGGCGAGGTATGGAGAGGAGTATACCTTGCAGGGTTACCTGGCCACTGGAAATAAGTTCAGGTGCCTTGTCGGCCCAGAACTAACAAGAGTCCAGAGGTTGCTGCGTTAGCGAAAAATAGCATGCGTTGTGTATCAAATACCTTTCCGGCATCGACGATGATAGGCGCCAAATCCTGAACGACGTATTTCAGGTGGGGAAACTGCCTCGCAAGGACCAGCGTTAGTCCTCCGAGGCTCCCTCCAACGTCCACGACGACGCTGCCTTCATCCAATGACTTCCAGTCGTAGCCTATGAGCTCATACTGTGAGCAGGTGACATGGCGTCTTCAGTGCCATTGAGAGCATACCGTTGATAAAATTACTAGAAGGGTAGCCATCGCCAGCACCTTTCATGAGGGCGGCGAATCGACTTCCGCACCATTGATTATCCGGTGCATTGTACCAATAATATAACGTCTGCTCTGTCTTGTAGGCCTGGTTGAAGGCGGTTTCATAGCCCTGTGTATCGTTCAAGAGCTGAGAGGGCAAAAACTCCGCGCTCTTGAAAGCTTCGTCGGACCTGGAAAAGAATCAGTGAAGAGAGACAATGATGCACCCCGGTACTACATGTGGCCCACGAATGCTGCGGCTGGCGATCCTTCGTACTTGTCCGTGGGCCTGGAGAAAATCTCCCCAACAGCGCACGCTTCACACCGCGTAATGAACCCACTTGGATTTGAGCTCCTCGAAAGGGAGCGTTTTGACAAGGAACGAGGACAGGCGGTTGTTGGCGAAGATATTCGGAGCGACTTCTCTGAACACATGGCGAGATGCTAGATACCGAAGGATGCGACCTACAGACGTCGGAGTATAAGCGCCGAGCTGTACTCTGTCCACGTGAAACGTGCCTATCTTGACCGGCTCGACGTTGATCTTCTTACCGATGTCGTTCACGTGCAAGCCCTGCGAGTCTATCGTCAGTGCCGGTAGCAAACGCAAAGCAGGGTTCGACGATTACATGCGGCGCCTCCTTGAGAACATCGGCGATGTCTGTCTGGTCGACAAAGCCGAGCGATGACGTCAAGTACATAGCGGGGGCGTATTCCTGGAAGGTGTCGAGCGGCGCTCGCACAGTGGCAATGATCTGGTGCGCTGCGGCGACGATCAAGCGTGTAGTGTCGGCAAGCGCCATGTCGCCGTCGAGTGGGCCCGGACGGAAAGGTTCATTGAGGGACGGAAACGTGTGTCCTTGCTGCGCATAAGCGTCTTCAAGAGTGCGCGCACCAGAAGATATGATGGCAGCCAGCGCGAGAAGTGGACTGTCCTTTGCCATGAGTCGTTGAGAAGATGAAGAAGAAGCAGAAACTTACCCTTTACCCTTGATATATACCGAACGGCGGACAAGTGTCAATATCAACAGCGGCGGCATTCAACTATGATAACGCAGCCGGGCCGGTCGTAGGGAGCAATAACTGTGAGAGTCCCCTGGACATCCGAAGGGATAGAATTACGCCCAGCAACATGGAAGCAAAGGCAAAGATCATGAGCACTACTTCTCCTGAGCGCGTGGTCGTGTGCACCGACGATGCCGCCTGTGCCGACAGCGCCTCTGCGTTTGCTCATCAAATGGGCATAGACCAGCGCAAATATTCCGGCGTCCACTGTCGACTGATAAATATATGGCGATGCAGGGCAATGGAGTGGGCGGGCTAGGACCGATCTATAGATAGGATGAAGCGCCGGAGGCGGTGTACGCAGATGAGCAGTATTCAGCGCAGATGGCATAAGCATACAGCGTGCCAGAGATTCCACAAAGCCTTGTGGTTAGGTTCAGTTGTCCAGAATGGCGAGAAAATCATGAAAAATAACAGCAAGTGGAAGTTGGAGACAAAGTTCGGTACGGCGCTTGATGCGCCGAGGCTTAGTCATAGCTGTCACTATGCCAGCGCGCCTCGAGTCCGTCCTGCTCCGTCACTATCTTCCGCCGGAGACGACAATTCCAAACTTCACAAGTCATACACGCCAGGCGCTTGACTGACAGCTTTCCCTGGCCGAAATATGGGAGCAAAAGAACCGCGGGGGCCGCAGGGGCGGCACTCGGGCGCTGAAGACTGTACACGGGATTACTGGCCTCGGTGAGCGCAAAGGCTTCTTCAACCTCAAGGATTACGGCGCAATGCCTGGTGCTCAATGTACTTCCAGAAGTTGTGTAACAATGTCATCATAATCTCACTGCAATTGGAAGCTGGCGTCAGAGGCGAGACCCGCTCACACTTTGTAGCCCTGCTAACGGCTTGAGCGCTTGAGCCACATCGGATGCGACTATCAAGTACTGTCAGTCTACCGTCCAATACACACGCTGAATGGCGGTGCTTACTGCCGGCAGCGCTCGGATGGACAAGTACAGGCCGAGGTCGGACGGCCAACAACAACCCCAGGCCAAAGTCTGACGTGCTCATGCTTGCAAGGTGGGCCGTTTGCGGCCGTGCGCGTTTCGTAAATTTCTGTCGGTAGCCGAGACCTTCAATGTCGAACCCACGTCCGGACGACTGGGGGCGGGGGGCGGCGACGTCGGGTTCCTCGCGGTGATAATTACATCAGGTGGGTGATCGGTCCACAGACGGCGCTGGCAACGAGACCGACGGTGCGTTTCTCCGTAGCGGAATCGCGGGCACTGTGTATTCTCTGTGCGGCTATCTGCAGCTCACTGTATCACATCAGGCGGCTGGCACGGGGCGCTCGGTGTCTCGACGACGAGCTCGTTCTCTCGCCCCACTGAGCACCTCGGCCACGATACTCGGTGTACGGCCGACATCTATGTACGTGAAGCTGGCCGCACATTTCCCGTTTTGTTCCCCTGCCGTCAATGGTTATTTTCCAATCAAGCATTTTGCAACATGAACCTCTCGCTATACAGTATCATACAACGCACAGCCCAAGTCCATCATCGTCTAGACACGCTCTCGAATACCCGCTGGCAGTGCATTACTACATCCGTAAGAACCAAAAAAAGGACAATAAATCCACTCCAAAGTAGTGCCGCGCTTCGTACACGGATATCAAGCAAGCAAGAACGGGGCGCGGCGCAGACTAGATGTGGTTCGCACTGTCGCCGGACGACGAGAACTTGCCGAGGTCCTCGACGGAGCGGTCCGTCTTGCGCGTGGTCTCGAGGCGCACCATGATGCCGTCGTCCTTCGTACTCCCGCTGACGTACTGCGACGACGCGTTCGCCTGCCCGCGGCTCGAGCCGGTGAAGTTGAGCGTCGTCGACGTGTCCGTCATCTGGTTCTGCTTCCACGCGCGGCCCTCGACGACGCGCAGCACGAGCATCTGTGGGGACACGGCCTGCAATACGAACACGCCACCGTCAGCGGCCGCCACAAAACCTCCTATCAACGCCGGATCGACGCGGGCGACGCACCGTGAACATGACATAGATCGACAGGAACAGAATCGAGGTCTCGCTGTTGAGCCCGTACGAGACGAGGAATGCGATGCCGGCCATCGAGTACGGCAGCGCGGACTCGACGATGAGCGCGGCGACGCTGAAGTACGTGCGCGAGACGTCCGCGCCGAGGTAGCGCTTCGCGGTGCGCGCGTACCACAGCAGCCGCCCGCAGATGATGGACGTCACGACGACGTTGAGCCCGATCGAGAGGGAGTAGTATGCAAGCCCGAGGTGCGCGGCGAGGCCGGCGAAGAAGTCGCCGTGCGGGGCGCCGGACGCCCACAGGTCGACGACGCCGAGGGCTAGATGTGCGCGCGTGAGGATTCTGGGTAGATGGGATGGAGACGGGCGACGTACCGAAGGTCGCGAGGTAGAGGATGCCGGGGAAGATGAGCACGCGGACGTCGCTCCAGACGATGTAGCAGCGGTAGATCTGTCAGATCGCGCTGGTCAACGACGTTTGTTTGGCAGGCAGAAAGGATCGACACGAACGAGAAGGCCGTCGCTGAGCAGGTTGAGCGCGACCGAGGCGGTGGTGCCCATCGTCTGGTACCAGATCGCGGCGTACGTCGCGAGATACGCGCCTTGGCCCCCGGGGAAGTCGCGGTTCACGATCCACATCTCCTCGCCGAACACGCTCTCCACGGCAACGTATATCGTGATGAGGAACAGCGACGCCGTGCTGTGGAACATGAAGAACTTGTCCGCATTGGACTTGCGCTTCGTCCGCACCAGCCGCTGCATCGTCATGACATAGAGGACCAGCTGCACGCCTGCACGGGGTGTGAGCGCGTGGTTCGCGGCGAGGGCACTGCCGCTGCTCACCATAGAGGATGGCGTTGAAGTTGTTGCCGATGTAGTACGAGTTCTGGAAGAGAAGGTCGGAGTTGTCAGACATGGCGGAGGGATGGGGCGAGGGCGCGGGGCGGGGTTGGGTGGCGGATGCTGATGCGGCGCAGGTGGACGAAGGGGCTGGCTACTTGAGCGATCGCGGGCAGATGAGGCACTAGATAAAGGTGCTTCGCCGGGGTCGTCGCAAGCCAAGACGCAGTCCCCGTGGCAGTGGCACTGACGTCTGGAGCACGCGACAGAGGATCACGGCGGCTGCAGGCAGACGTAGCTTCTGTCGCCGTGGGACATGTGCATGTGAACTGCCTGCTATAGGCACGATAAGGCGTGGTGATAGAGTTCGACCTGCCAACTAGCGCTGGGAAGAAATCACCTCAGCCAACACCACAAAGCTCAGGAAAATGAATGTGGGATGCGGTACGTACGATGCAATTCCTGCGATGTGCGGCTTACCATTTAAGATCATGATCTTCGTCGTATTGAGCTCTTCTGCAGCATGCGGTTGCAGTCGAGTGATTGAATCCCAACAAAATAGTTGCGGTAGCTGAGCGGCGAAGAAGATTTGACATGGGATCTGAGCGTCACAGTACAAGACACTTCCGCGAGAAAGCAGACAAGGCACAAGGGGAGGCTTATCAGGGCTGTCGCCGTCGAACGTCGTGCGCACAGCCTGAGCTTGTCCTCGTCGGCAGAAGCGGCCTGGCTATGTTTATCGTTTGTCGTCATAGGAAAAGGCTTGGCCAAGCTGTTTTACGACAATGCCTGTCGAAGATGGAGAATGATGGAGAAAGTTAGAGGCAGCGACGGCGTCACCATCATGGCCGAGGTCGACGTCGCGCTGTACGATGAGCAGAGCAGAGCGGCCGCGTCCCTCCGCGTCCGAGTTGGTGGGTGGCCACAATTTCTCACGCTGTTCACTTCCCCTCTCCCTCTCGTATGTCCGGCAAGGTATGGGATCCCTTTGACACATACCCTTGGTGTCTGCAGGAGCAATATTTCTTTCGTCGACCCGATGTTTGTCTCAGAGCTCGTATTTCTCGAGAAATCTTGGTTGGAAACAGCAAAGGCAAGCCGCTAACGCGATGATGCTTTCGACCGACGACGCATATATGCACCGAACGATAGATAGATTCAGTGAGTCACCCCCTTGTAAATTCAGCTCCTCGATTGATGGACATGTAGGTCTAGTCGGACGTTGTAGCGTAGCATCGCAGACAGCTGGCAGCAAGCTGGCATCTCGTAGTACTTAACTTCTACTTACCTCTGTTTCTCCCACAAAACTGACGATTGATCAATCCCAAGAGGATACAGCGCGGCTGCATACGTCTGAGGCTAGGTTCATCAAGAAATCCTTCATCATTCGATGTTTTTCGGCGCAGGTACCAGCAGGTACCATCCTTACATTCATTCAAGCCCTACTGCGCTGACGCCTCAACTCATGCTCTTCAGGCAGTGCGCACGCATCGATTCTTTCTGCCAAGTTTACACGCTCTCAAAATGCGACAGCCTCGGCCTGTCTATTTTTCCCCCTTCCTGATGCTACTTATCACTACGCAACTACACACATTCCACATTCCCGGTACGCCTTCAATCCTCTGATCTTGTCCTATCTTTGACTCCGCGGGTTCGGCGGCCAGGCCTCTGACCGCCGCACTGCCTACATGAATATGACCAAAATCACTACACCCTCGTCTGCGACGCGAGCTTGAACGTCGTGATTGTGGGCGACGACACCGGCCCTCCACTCGTCGAATTGACCGTCACCGTATGCGAAACCGGTGGGATCGTCGTGGGGATCTGCGACGAAGTTGTGAACGGAGCGCTCGTCGTCGGGCACCCCGTGTCGGAGTCCGACTGGGACGTCGACACGTTGTCGCGCTTCCGCAGCCAGCACGAGCCGATGCGCGGGTAGAATCCCACTGCCGTGCGGTCTGCAGCACATCGTCAGCGGATTCGCGGGCTAACTTAGCAGGGTTGGCGTGGTTACCGACTGGAGGCGGGCGTGCGCACGCCGCGCCCATGTGGAGAGCGACGAAATAGGCGAGCTGGAGGAGCGGGGCGGTGATCTGCATCGCTTTCTGGATTGCTCGGGATGTGCGAGGATGTGCGCCGCGTTGCGTTAGTTCTCCTTGCGACGCGTTGGCTTTGTACTTTCGACGCATCGGCGAGTCTCGAGGACGGCAGAATCTAGCACGAGGCGGTGAGGTGTTCTCCGTTTCAGAGCATCTGAAGCTGATCCTCAGTGCTAGTCCTCCAGGTTCGCGGACACAATCTGACAGCCATTGGAAGACTCGGAGGCGAAGAAGCTGGCATATTCTTGGCTGTTAAATCTGATGCTTGGCTTGAGCGGAGCAGTTGAAACCGTTTGCTTCCTCCGGAGCTCATCTTGTATACGTGTCACGGACTCTACAAACCTGCTACAAACTCACATTTCTTGGTCCTCGGTCTTTCCGGCTTCATCGCATTTCTTCGACTTCAGCTTCCCGTCACCAAGAAGCAACGAATCGCGGCCAACCCAAAAAGTCACTTCGCTAACCGGCCGCCTTCCACGATCTCGCGCACGTTCCTACGATCCCACCCTCATCTCAGCTACATACATCTTGCGGGATCTTTGCATACGCCCGAGCCAAAGCCGCTGTCGCATCTCTTTCCCAAGCCATGCGCGAGAAGGCCTGCCCGGGGTCGCACGCTGCTTCGCCGCGCGTGATGCATCATTCTCTATCAGTGCGGCCGTCTCTCTTAGGGGATCAGACGTAGACATGTGGAAGCCTGTCCAGACGTCCACCTCTCAGGAGTCTTGATTGCCTCCGCGGACATTGTCTTACGCGTGGCTCGTACATCTCGGTGCTCGGAGGCGCCGGGGGTCTTGGGGTTGCGCATGATAGACGCCCGCCCACTCTCTGCGACTTCCACTTCTCTCCCCTGCGATAAAGATATCCGCGCTGCAGCTTCTCGCATCGTCGCCAAGTATGTTACCCGGCCTCAAGTTCGAAACGCTGCTATTCTCGGCGGCCATCGCCCTGCTCGCCGTGAACGCGAGCTACAAGCTCGCGGGCCTCGCGTGGGTGCGCCACATCGACGCGCTCACCGCGCGCCTCGCGGACCCCACCGACGGTGAGCACTGAGCTGGGCGCCGCCCGCGCTATCCTCGCCGCGACCCCTGCTGACACGCTGCAGGCCTCTTCCCGGTGGAGAAGCGGCCCGTGATGCTCGAGTTCGACTACTGGCTGCGCTACGGCATCCACGACGTGCAGCAGTGGGCCGTGCTCGTCCCGCACGCCGGCGTCGTGCGCGTCGGGCCCGCGCACGAGCCCGCGACCGTCGCCATGCTGCACGAGCTGCGCTGCATCGACGTCGTGCGCGCCGCGCTCGCGGTCGACGGCGCGCAGCGCGACTGGGCCCCGACGCACCACTGCATGAACTACCTCCGCCAGACCGTCGTGTGCCGCGGCGACACGTTCCTCGAGCCGTACCAGTATGCGTCGAAGATCGACCCCGTGGATGGGCATCCGATACGGCGGTGCTGGGACTGGAACGCCGTGTACGACGCGGTGTACAAGAATCAGAGGGAGTGGGTGGGCAATGGGACGCAGGCGGGTGGCGAGGGAGGGGAGCGTGTGCTCCCTGGGGAGCGACTGCGGCCGATGGGAACGAGATAGGTGGGCATATCGTATATATGTGATGGGTGATTTGAATCATGTAGAGTACTATCAGCGAGCGTCTTTACATATCGGTGTGAGATGCGAGAAGAAGATATATGACCAGAGGGATGGCTCGCTGGTAGACGAGCAATCTCGTACGCACGACTTGTTTTTCTGAAGGTTTGGAGATCGTGCAAGACCGAGAAATTGGCTTCATTCATTTAAGCACATTGGTCAATCGCAAATTACAGAAAACCCTCGCAACGTGGACGCATGGTGTTTACAATGTCAAATTCAACTAAGGTCGCCTCCACGCCGATAGTACAGATTTGAATCATGAAACGGACATCTATGACTGAAGTCGAGCATCAGCGTAATAGAAACGGCGACGTTGTCAAGATCATACCGGTCATTGCCAACTGGCACGGTCCACTACGCGTCACGACGCCTGAGCCAGTCCGCGTGGGCGCGATCTGCAGCTTCGGCACCCAGGCCTACGTCCAATCGATATATCAGCCACGCGCAACTTCATGGACGTTGCAAAAATTGGACTGACCATGGTCCTTAAACGGCGTCGCGAGCGCCAACTGGCTGTGGAGCCCGAGAACGACCAGCACGAACAGCAGGGAGGATGAAGTAGAGAAGAGCATAGCGATACAAAAAGGCTTGGATAAGATTGCGTGGGTTCGGACTGGTAGCTGGCGGGCATCCTTCGACTCGATAGCGCCTTTATACTGAGGATTCTTGGGGGGCCGTCGCCGGCACCGCCACTAGGTCAACTTGGAGGGCTCCTGTTACCGAAACATCCGCGCATCGAGCAGCCTGAGGGCGTGCTAGGTCGGATAACCCACAGTATGCATTGCCGTGGAACGAATTTGAACTGCGATCGCACAAAGTGGATCCTAGGCCGGCTTGAGCGGGGTGATAACGGAGGCACAGAAGCGTCGGCTGTAGCAGGTCGCTACTATAGAGATTGCCCAGCAGAACACAGACAATTGCCCCGGAATAGATGGAGTCAAGGTAAGGCGGAAAGCGACCCACATACCGATCTTGAAATGGAGCGCGGAGACTAAAACAACGCAACCGAGACAGTCGAACCCGAGCTTGCGAGGCACGATCCACTCAGATTTTCGGGGCCGACAAACGGAACCGGGTCCGAATCCTTGAATCCCGAGGAGTGCAATTAGGCTCTCCGCGCAAGGCTAGAGAAGAATGGTGACCCACAGTTGCTGTGCGTCGTCGCAATTTGATTTATACCAGGCTGGAGCGGAAATTGCGGCCCTAGGTGTCAAGTGAAGTTCGCCGGGTGGCCGTGGGCCGTAGACACCTGGCGCGCCGGACAAAGACCACCGCTCCACTCAGCACAAGCCATGAAGTCGTCTTCAACGAGGGCGTCGTCTGAGATCGTCGGAATCCACGGAAGAGCGCCTGGAGGTGTGCACTTGCAGTGAGACATCCGGAAGGGCCCGGATTTCACGAGAGAGATCCAGATCAGCTAGCCTCAACGCCGGCTCTTTCCTATCCTCGGGCGCCGAGGCAGCTTGATGATACGCACGAAAGCGAATAACGTCCCGGGTGTGGAGGGTCGAGGGGCGAAAGCTCCGCGGGGTCGCAAACCAAGTGGTCGACGGAGCGCTGATGGGTTAATTATATTATGAGTTCGAGGAGGGACGCCCGTATTCGGGACCTCCAATTAACTTAGCTCCAACTCCGTCGCCAAGCGCCAAGACTCCAGCTGGAGGACGCCCGGAAGTCGTCGTGAAACAACCACCGCGACTTGATGAATGTGAGGTATACCCAGATCGACCGGATGTCTCTTGAGAGTGAGCAGCGTTACGGAGAGGACACGCCAAAACAATAAAAGGCTCACGGAAATGCACCACCGTCGACGCCCACTTGCAAACATGTCCTGCACCAGACTTTGGATCATCACGACCGTGAGCTTGTTTTTGGCACTCCGGGTTCGACCTATGAGCGCTGCTGACGGTAAGCCCCGCGATTCATAGTGTCACGGATGCAAAGATGGACTGACAGTCGCCGTAGTAGACAGTGACAACGACCTGGCGCATCCGATGTGGCTCAAGCGCTCAAGCCAATATTAGCAAGGCTACATTTGTGAGCAAGTCTTGCCTTGGACGCTGACTTTATAGTCACACTGATATTTGAATGGCAGGGGAGCGCACATACTGAAAAGTATTAAGAAATATTGAGCACCAGGCATTGCGCCTTAATCCAAAAGTCCTTGCTCACCAAGAAAATATATCCTGTGCCAAGTGTGTCCAGAGTCCAAATTCCGCCTCATAGATCCATGGTCCATTTGCTCGCGTCGTGCATAAGTCGTACAATCGAAGAATCAGAGTAAAGCGCAAGTAAAGCGAGGTAAAGCGTCTTCTGGCACGCCTCAGGCTGTTGCCTCCGCCTGTTGGCGACTGTTGACAATGACAAAGCAGCGGCATTTGCCGCGTGTAAGGCACGCTACCAACTTTGTCTCCTCCAGAATTGCTCGCCAAATATTCTGAACTCAAAACGCGCCCCAGGGGACGTAACCTTGCTCAGATACAGGACAGAGGCAGGCCAGGCCTGCAGGACAATTTGAATGAGCCGTCGTTCCAATTTCTCAATTTCTCGGTGGCTGGAGAGGCGCAAACATGTGCAAAGGTACGCATACAGGAGCATATACATATGTGCCTGGCACATATATGACCGGGGAAGACCTTGGCGAGCAAGGTAACAACTGTGAGCTGATCTTCTCCACGCTTTGTGAACCGACTGGTACGCATGGCTGTATAAGTAATGCACTGAAGGCCGCTAACCCGCATACATCCTCTCCGCATAGGTCACTCCGTCACTCTCCCGCTTTCCTATCGGTCCTGCCCTCGCGCATGTGCTCCATCGTCGCATGACATTCCCTGGTGTATCCTTCCTTATGTCTAAGCGGCGTTCGGGGCCATGAAACGCGGAGGGCAGTACAGTTATTATTGATCAATGATGGATATCAGTTCTCCCTATGACCGGCAAGCTGAAATCGCCTGCTCAACATCAACTCGACCAGGGGCGTGTTACCTTCTGCCGAGCCTCTGTCGACGCGGCAAACCCAGAGCCTATGCACTGCGGGACAGAAGTACTCATAGGTATTCACGCTCGGACATGGAATCACGAGCTTTTATCCGCGTCGATCGGCAGCTGGCACGGGTTCCTCTCGGGTATCTCGAGTTCATATATTGCTCATATACGAGACTGACGAAATGAAATGATCTCGAGATAGGGCTTTGTCGCGTGTACCCCTGTCAACGGTATATAAGGTACGTTTCTGCTTCCTCATCTTCCTCGCAACGACCATGGCAAACGATAGTCCCCTTCTCGCTCTCGCCGCCATCATCTCTGCCGGTGTGCGCACTCTCGAGGATGCTTATGCACAGCAGGGACACACGTTTCCGTCCCTCAATGAACCTTTCACCGGTCCCGGTCCGCTTGACGGCGACAAGGCACTTGCCGACACTACACGCTTGATCGTAGCCGCGGCGCACCAGATCATTGCGACCGTGCGCTCGCCGATCGAAACTTTCCAGGATTACGCACCAGCGTTGTATATGACGACATCGCTCGGCTTTGTCGACCAGACAGACATCGCCGATGTTCTCAAGGAGGAACCGCAAGTAATGCCTGACCCTGCTTTGCACTTGCCGGCGGCACTGACCACTTATTAATATTTGCAGGGCTTGCACGTGAACGACATCGGTAAGAAGATCAACGTCAACCCGGTCAATACCGGTACGTATCCTGTGTACAGATCAGTACGCCCTTCGCTCATTTCCCGACCTCTATAGCTCGTGTCCTCCGGTACCTCGCCTCTCGCCATGTGTTTAGAGAAGTTTCCCCAAATGTTTTTGCCAACAACCGCCTGTCTTCCTTCCTCGTCAAACAGCTCCCTTTCGAGGAGCTCAAGTCCAAGTGGGTGCATTCTGCGAGGTAGAGTGTGCGTTGCTAACCAGAGCTTCTCCAGGCCCACAACCAAGTACGAAGGAGCGCCAGCCGCGGCGTTCGTGGGCCATATGTATGTCGATGTCGTACTTGGGTCCATCCTAGTGTATGGTCACTGATTCTGAGCCAGGTCCGACGAGACATTCAAGAGCGCGCAGTTCTTGCCCTCTTACCTCTTGAACGATACACCGGGCTATGAAACGTCCTTCAACCTGGCCTACAAAACGAAGCAAACGTTATGGGATTGGTACAATGCCCCGGACAATCAATATGTAGGAAGTCGCTTCACCGCCAGCATGAAAGGCGCTGGCGATCGCTACCCTCCGAGTATCTTCATCAACGGTATGTTCTCAATGTAACTGAACGCACCATATTATATACTAACAATATGACCTCACAGGCTACGACTGGAAGTCCCTGGATGAAGGCAGCGTCGTCGTGGACGTTGGAGGAAGCCTCGGAGGACTAACGCTTGTCCTTGCGAAGGAGTTTCCCCACCTGAAATACGTCGTCCAAGATCTGGCGCCTGTCATCGTCGATTCCGGAAAGGTATGGACTCACATAAACATGCTACGGGTTGGCGCTAACGGTGTTGTTTTTGTTAGTTTTGGGCTGACACTGCACCTGAGCTTATTTCCAGCGGCCGGGTGACCCTGCAAGGTATACTCATCTCGATGCCTCGCCCGTAGACCCTGCTTAAACACGCTTTCCCCTCCTCAGTCCAAGACTTTTTCCATCCACAGGCAGTCAAAGAGGCCAGCGTGTACTACATGCGCCACATCCTCCATGACTGGCCCGACTCTACGAGCGAGACGATCCTGAAACATCTCCGCGCCGTCGCAGGCCCTCATTCAAAGCTCGTCGTGTTCGACAGCCTCATGCCGCACGCATGCCCCGACGACTCGGAGGGAAGTTTGCCGCCGGCCCCATTCCCGTTGCTCGCGAACCTCGGGCTCCCTGTCGGCGGTTTCCTGACCCTGATGGACCTCCATGTGAGTCGCTAGTCTGTGCGCAGCTTCCAGCGCGTAAACTGACGGAACGGATGCGTCCAGATGCTCACCACGCTGAACGGGCTCGAGCGTACTTTTTCGCAGTTTGTCGAGCTTGGAGCGCGCACGGGGTGGAAGTTCGAGGCAGTCAAGCCGGGTATTCTCGCGGCGTTTGTGTTTTCGGCGGCGTAAATACACGGGGAGCTCGAGCAATTATTTCTTCTGCAGCACGCACTTTCCACGATATCGGGAATGCTTCTGCGTCACAAAGTTGGCAAGCGAACCAAATGCAGAACCAGCATCGGTGTGGGCCTCTGGCGCCGCGAAAGATCTGCCCCCGGAAAAGCCACCGGTGTCGAAAGCCCCGAAGTTCAATCGGAAAGGCTACGTTGAAGATCGAATGGGATATGATTATGACCGGTTCGCTGCCAGTCGAGTCCGAGTCTGGCCTGCTTAACTATGACTAAGCATCGGCATCTGCCGCGTGAAAGCGCCCGACCAACTTTGTCTCACACCTTCAATCTCAAACTTCCACTTAGCTGCTTTATTTTCATGATTTGGTCGCCATCCTGAACACCTGAACCTAACTACAAGGCTTTTTGGACTCTCTGGAAGTGGCACGCCGTATGCTTATGCCATCTGCACCCAAGGCCGCTGGGTACACCGTCTCCAACGCTACATCCTCAGGCTATAGGCTATTGATCGGCCCTGGCCCTTCCGCACACTGCCTACTACCGCAGATTTAAATTTAGTTGGCGACGCACTCTGGAAGACTTCCCGGTGTATACTGATTGGATCAACATATGCAGAGGCGCTGAGGCGGCATCGTCGATGCACGACCGCACGCTATCAGGAGAAGCTGATCCGATTTTTGCCTCTGCTTCCATGTTGCTGGGCGTAGCTCTATCTCTTCGGATGTACGGCGGGCTCCCACAGTGATGCTCTATACAGCCGGCCCGGCGGCGCTATGATAGCTGAATGCGCCACTGCTGATACTATCGCTTGTCCGCCTGACGGGATATAAAGGTCAGTTTCTGCTTCCATCCTCCTCTCAGCGACTCATGGCTAACACTAGTCCCCTTATCGCCCTGGCCGCCATCATCTCTTCCGGTGTGCGCACTCTCGAAGATGCTTATGCACAGCAGGGACACACGTTCCCGTCCCTCAATGAACCCTTCAGTCCGGGTCCGCTTGATGGCGACAAGGCACTTGCCGACACTACACGCTTGATTGTCGCCGCAGCGCACCAGATTATCGCCACTGTGCGCGCGCCAATCGAAACCTTCCAAGATTACGCCCCAGCGCTGTACATGACGTCCTCGCTCGGCTTTGTCGACCGGACAGACATCGCCGATGTTCTCAAGGAAGCACCGCAAGTAATCCTCGTACCCTGCTTTGTGCTTGCTACCACCACTGACTACTGTTTTGCAGGGCTTGCACGTGAATGTCATCAGTAAGAAGATCAACGTCGACGCGGTCAATATCGGTACGTCTCCGTGCACAGATTGCGGGTCCTGGCTCACTCTTCGGCTTATATAGCACGCGTCCTCCGGTACCTCGCCTCTCGCCATGTGTTCAGAGAAGTCGCCCCAAATGTCTTCGCCAGCAACCGCCTGTCTTCCGTGCTCGTTAAAGCGCTCCCTTTCGAGGAGCTGACTTTGAAGTGGGTTCATTCTGCGACGTGGAATGTGCGCCGGTGACCACAGCCTCTTCAGGCCGAAGGCAAAGTACGAAGGAGCGCCACTCGCAGCGCTCGTGGGCCACATGTACGTCGATGTCATCCTCGTATTGATACATGTCTCTTGTCACTGATTCTGTACCAGGTCCGACGAAACTTTCAAGAGCCTGGAATTTTTACCCTCTCACCTCTTGAACGAAGCACAAGGCTACGACGCCCCTTTCAACCAGGCCTACGAGACGAAGCAAACGATATGGGATTGGTTCAATGCCCCGGACAATCAATGGCGAGGGAGTCGCTTCACCGCCTGCATGAAAGGTTCTGGGGATCGCTATCCTCCAAGTATCTTCATCAACGGTATGCTCAAGAACACCGAAAGGCGTGCGAACTGCTCACAGTATGAACTTACAGGCTACGACTGGAAGTCCCTGGATGAAGGCAGCGTCGTCGTCGACATAGGAGGAGGCCTCGGAGGACTCACGCTGGTCCTGGCGAGGGAGTTTCCTCACCTGAAATACGTCGTCGAGGACCTGGCGCCTGTCATCGTCGATGCCGGAAAGGTATCTGATCCACGTAGCATGCTGCTGTAGTGACACTAACAACGTGTCCCTCGAGTTCTGGTCCGACACAGCACCTGAGCTTATTTCCAGCGGCCGGGTAACCCTGCAAGGTATATCCATCCTGATACCTCGCTCGTCGAGCGCGGTCTAAATATCAGACTTCCTTCAGCCGCAGGCTGTGAAAGAAGCCAGCGTGTACTACACGCGCCTCGTCCTCCATGACTGGCCCGACTCGATGTGTGAAACGATCCTGAAGCATCTTCGCGCCGTCGCAGGCCCGCAGTCAAAGCTCGTCGTATTCGAATGCCTCATGCCGCACGCATGCCCCGAAGACTCGGAGGCAGCCTTGCCGCCGCCCCCATTTCCATTGCTTGCTAATCTCGGGCTCCCTGTCGGCGGCTTCCTGACCATGATGGACCTCCATGTGAGTCGCCAGTCCGTGTGCAGCTTCCGACGCGTAGAATGACTAAACGGATGCATCCAGATGCTCACCACGTTGAACGGGCTCGAGCGTACTTTTTCGCAGTTTGTGGAGCTTGGGGCGCGCACGGGGTGGAAGTTTGAGGCGGTCAAGCCGGGTATGCTGGCGGCGTTCGTATTCTCGGCTGCGTAAACTACGCGGGGACCGGCACTTTCCACGAGTATGGGGAATATTTTGGCATCACATTGACATATGCAGAACGGCGTCTGTGCGGTCGGTGAGAGCCTCCAGCACCGTGAATGATTTACCCACGAACCAGCCAACGACGGACCTGCTAGTGCCGAAAGCCTCGAGGTTCCACGAACGGGATGTCGGAAAGGCTGCGGCGTGCGTGGAGATCTGAGCACCGACGATGCGAACATCTGTCGAGCGCCACGGTATCAGGTATCTGCCCAGCTGGTCGGTTCGAGGAGCGATCGATGCCTGGGCAAGTCATACGCGCGGGGCGTCGAGAGCGCGCTGATCCTTACATCCCTGCGAGAACCGTGGTCGCTGAAGAGGTCATCACGAAGGAGAGCACGAGTGAGAGAAGGCTGATTATGCTGTAAGATTGCGCAGGGACACTGAACTCGAGGAGCGGCGAGCTTTGTGGGCTGCGAAGCGCAAGGAGACTCGGAGGAGATGCAGGAGAAGAGATAACTGATAAGATGAGATCGCGCACAACGCAACTCGGCAGGCGCCGCAGACTTACAGGCTTTGCTCTATACTACCATCCATCCTCTCCAGCGCCGCGGAATGGCCACACAACCTCCCTCGACGACGCCAACCAACTGAGCTTAGTACGTCAGACCACTTCGCTGTACCTTTTGTCATGAACGTCACCGACATCGACGACAAGGTACGTCGCGAGCAATGCACAGATGATCATCACTCAATGTCATCGCACAGATCACCCCGAGGACCGGTTAGAATCACTTCGTGAAGAATTTTCGCGGTGAAACCCAGGCTTTGTCGCCAGATCTGGTGAACGAGGTTCGGGCAGCCCGGGAAAGGTCGACCAGGGGCTCGCTGAATACGACAAGCTCGCACTAGCGACAGAATGGGACGCGTGGGCGGCGCTTGCCCAGAACTTCCAGGACAAATCGTCGAAAGCCTAGGAGCTCAGGCAGGACGAGAAGTTTGTGATGCAACTCAGTGCTGCGGTTTGTCCATTTTGCTCTTGGATCATACCCATCCTCACCTCTTCCAGGCCCGAACCCACACTGCGCTGGCGGCCGCCATAGAACTGCTAGCATCAGGATCGCATGATGAACTCTTTGCCCACAGCTATCCTAAGACGCCAAGGTGCATCCGTCCATCACACCCATCTAGTACCTTCTGACCATCATCACAGTACGGCGCGTGCGTGACAGATCCCTTCATCTCGCGGTCCCTGGCCGTGTGCTGGGAAGGCAAGTTTGTCGAGGACTTGGCGCGCCTGCGCGCGTGCGAGCCGGACACGCTCACGCGCGCGACCGAGTACGTGTTCGAGACGATCGACTTCGTCGCGCGCATCCCGCAGAACGAGTAACAAGCTCGAGCCGTGGAGCAAAGGCAACCGGGAAGTTATTGGAGGAGAGCGAAGGTTCGTCGGCTTGGACTAGGGGATGGGCCATGTATACTGACGCACCGCGGGGCCCACAGGTGCTCTGTCGAGCGGCTCCAGTAGGCGCTAAACATCCGACTTTGTGCTGTGGAAGGCGTCGAAGCCGGGGGAGCCTTCTTGGCCCTGGCCACTGGTTCCGAGACTACTTCCCAGGCATCAATGCCCTTTCGAGTTCGGCCTGTACATTCGCTGCTGACAGTAAGCACAGCTATTCATCATGTGAATTGGACTTGGAACCATGGGAAGTGACGGAGCGCTGGCTGCTGGCGCCAATAACAGCCTCGGCGCCCGTGCCGCATCAAGCGCCGTACAAATTGGCCAACTTCCACTTACTATTATCGTGCTAGCCATTCTGGACAACTGAACGTAACTGCAAGGCTTTGGGAACTTCTGGCGCGCCGAACAGTGCTTGTGCCATCTGCGCTGAAGGTCGTCAATCTGCGTACACTGTCTCGCCTCACCCACTTTCAAAGATCCGCTGGTGTACCCTCATTTGATGAACAAACGCAAAGGCACTGAGGCGGCATCATCGATGCATACGACCACATGCTCTCAGGAGAAACTGATGATCTTTGTCTTTGCTTCCAGGCTGCTGGGCGCAGTTCTATTCCTTCAAATGTACAGCAGGCTCTCACAATATCGCTCCCTACGACCGGCCCAGCGGCGCTATGATAGCTGAATGCGCCACTCTTGATATCATCACTTGTCCGCCTGGTGGTATATAAAGGGTACGTTCTGCTCCCTCATCTCATCCTCCGAACGACTCATGGCACAGGACAGTCCCCTTCTCGCTCTGGCCGCCATCATCTCTTCTGGTGCACACACCCTCGAAGATGCCTATGCGCGAAAAGGCCACACCTTCCCGTCCCTCAATGAGCCCTTCAGTCCGGGCCCGCTTGACGCCGACCAGGACGTCGGCGACGCCACGCACCTGATCATTGCCGCTGCGCACCAAATCATAGCTACTGTGCGCGCGCCAATCGACACCTTCCAGGATTATGCCCCGGCAGTGTACATGACGTCCGCGCTCGGCTTTGTCGACCAGACAGACATCGCCGATGTTCTCAAGGAGGAGCCGCAAGTAATGCCTGACCCTGTTTTGCACTTGCTGCCGGTACTGACCACTTATTTTCAGGGCTTGCACGTGAACGACATCGGGAAGAAGATCAACGTCGACCCGGTGAATATCGGTACGTCTTCCGTGGACAGATTGCGGCGCGTTGCTCATTGCCCGACCTCTATAGCTCGCGTCCTCCGGTATCTCGCGTCTCGCCATGTGTTCAGAGAAGTCTCCCCAAATGTTTTCGCCAACAACCGCTTGTCTTCCTTCCTCGTCAAAAAGCTCCCTTTCGAGGACCTCAAATCCAAGTGGGTGCATTCTGCGACGTGGAGTGCGCTGCTCACCAGAGCTTCTCCAGTCCCACAACCAAGTACGAAGGAGCGCCAGCCGCGGCGTTCGTGGGCCACATGTATGATGTCGTACTGGTGGTCCTAGTTTAGTATTGTCGCTGATTCTATCGCAGGGCTGACGAAACTTTCAAGAGCGCGGAGTTCATGCCCTCTCACCTGATTGATACACAGGGCTACGAAGCCGCCTTCAACATGGCCTACAAGACGCAGCAAACGCCGTGGAACTGGTTCAATGCCCCGGAAAATCAATTTAGAGGAAGTCGCTTCACCGCCAGCATGAAAGGCGCTGGCGATCGCTACCCTCCGAGTATCTTCATCAACGGTGTGTTCTCAATGTAACTGAACGCGCCATATTATATACTAACAATATGACCTCACAGGCTACGACTGGAAGTCCCTGGATGAAGGCAGCGTCGTCGTGGACGTTGGAGGAAGCCTCGGAGGACTAACGCTTGTACTTGCGAAGGAGTTTCCCCACCTGAAATACGTCGTCCAAGATCTGGCGCCTGTCATCGTCGATTCCGGAAAGGTATGGACTCACATGAACATGCTACGGGTTGGCGCTAACGGTGTTGTTTTTGTTAGTTTTGGGCTGACACTGCACCTGAGCTTATTTCCAGCGGCCGGGTGACCCTGCAAGGTATACTCATCTCGATGCCTCGCCCGTTGACCCCTGCTTGAACAGGCTTTCCCCTTCGCAGTCCAAGATTTTTTCCAGCCACAGGCAGTCAAAGAGGCCAGCGTGTACTACATGCGCCACATCCTCCATGACTGGCCCGACTCTACGAGCGAGACGATCCTGAAACATCTCCGCGCCGTCGCAGGCCCACATACAAAGCTCGTCGTATTTGAATGTCTCATGCCGCACGCATGCCCCGAAGACTCGGAGTCAGCCTTGCCGCCGCCCCCATTCCCGTTGCTTGCTAATATTGGGCTCCCTGTTGGCGGCTTCCTGACCATGATGGACCTCCATGTGAGTCGCCAGTCCGTGTGCAGCTTCCGACGCGTAGAATGACTAAACGGATGCATCCAGATGCTCACCACGTTGAACGGGCTTGAGCGCACTTTTTCGCAGTTCGTGGAGCTTGGAGCGCGCACTGGGTGGAAGTTTGAGGCAGTCAAGCCGGGAATGATCGCCGCGTTCGTATTTTCGGCGGCTTAAATACGCGGGAAGTCAGAGCCATTGATTTCCGTGTATCGCACTTTACACAGAGTATAGCGATCCGGATACTTCTGCACTATAGCAACCAGCGAACGTGATGAAAGATCCGCTCATGACCCCGCCAACGGAGCTGCCAGTGCCAGAAGCCCCGAAGTTACACCAAGTGAATGTCGTTGAAGGTCGAACGTGACAGCGATTTTGCAATGGACTCATATCCTTGCCTGTTCCGATATACGCTCATGCGGGCAGGATAAGGTTGTTTGCGCGAGCACGATGTGGAGGCCCCATCACTCTTGGCTGGTCAATCCAAGGTCGATCACCGTAGAGTACGACGTCCGGGAGTTGAGGAAAATCTCGGCATAACGATGCTCTTGCAGAGCTATAGATTGTGCAGGAGCGGCGTTGTATGTACAACAATGTTATCATTCATGTCTTCCGAAGCAGCCAGGCGTATTCGAACATACAACGATACTGAACGGAACACGTTCAGCAACGGCACGGTCCAGTCAACAGTAGAAGTTCGGGAAATGCACCAAGGCAGTACAAGGAGCACAGGAATTTAGGCCAAGGAGCCGAGCAATCGACCATTCAGCATCCACTCCGTTTACGCTCGCGGTGTGATAGAGCATTCGAATGGCTCGGGTCGACTGCGGTCCATCAGCTTGTGGAACTGTTGAATGAGATGCGTTACATACCTGACTGGATCGCCTGAACATTTCCCGCTGATCGGTATTTCCTCTCCATGCTCATTCTTCGCCTTCCCCACGTCGAAAGTCGCAAGAACAGACACAAGGGTCATGAATATGATTGCTTCGGAGACATACCTACCGGGGCAGTGCCTTCAGACGCAAAGACAGTTTGAGCGACTCATGAGTGCGATTGGGAGTCGATAGCACATACCTACGCCCGAAGCCAAACCCGGCTCCGTTGATGATATCCTCGGTTTCTTTCTTCTGTAAACTGTCGCCGGTCAGGAAGCGCTCTGGTTTGAAGCTATCTGGTTCGGGGAACCGCTCGGGGTCTTGCAGGAGGGCCCTAGCCGAGAGAGACATGCGTCAGGATACAAAGATACTGCCCGAGGTAATCTGCTTGCCATGCGTTTGTCATGACGATAGAACCTGCGTGAAGATGGTCAGCATTTATCACCGCCGCTGTGTTGCATGTCAGCATACCTTTCGGAATGAGATACCCTCTGTATGTATCATCCCGTTCGACGCTACGCGGAAACACTGCCGATTCAGGTCATCTCAGATCTAAGCCATCGGGGCAAGCTGTGTCACTCGCATAGTGGGGCTACGGGCTGCCACCTAGTCAACTCCTTGCAGAGCGCCTCGATGTAGGGCAGGTGGGGCTGGTCTTCGAAGGTAGGGAGACGTGTCCGCCCGGTTACTTTGTCTACTTCCGCTTGTGCCTGGCGCTGGACATCCGGGTTCACAGCGAGAACGAGGAAGAATTTATGCAAAGTCGCTACGACCTGCGGGTGAGAGCAAACACGCGGGAATCGTCAGCTTGCAATATGCGGTCTACGTGGCAAGCAGGTCGCACTGTGTCAAACCCGGCTAAATAGGTGCAGGCGATGAGCATTGTGGTGTCCAATCGAGCTTGGATACGTACCAAGATATAGTGAACCGCATGCGTCGCGGAGCGCCTGTTCAGTCACCGCACTGGGCTTCGAATCTGGCCCAGCAGCGTTCAGGGATTCGAGAGCATCTCGAGCTATGGAAGGCTGAGCGATTCCTCTTGCCTGGGAAAGGCTGTCACCTCTATTCCTGAAAACGCCGACAAACAGCCGACATGCTTACCATGCTTTCTTTGACGAAGGCAACGGGGCTGTCCCTCATGGCTTGGCCCAGCTCCCGACCCCTTTCCGCGAGCTTTCGGAAGCCTGTTCCTGGGAACCAATTGGGAAGATACTGCACTAAGATGTACTGTGATATCAAATCGCGAACGAAGCATTCGAATATGTCTTGAGCTTACAGATGGGCAAATGGTTGACAAGCAGTGCACCCGGGAGGGCCACCCGTAGAGCAAGTTGACCTGCTTCCTGTGCGGTAGCGAGCAGGTCGCCATCTGACTTGATCTCGTAGCCATACGTCAGGGACATAAGAATGGCGCCTTGAAGTCTAAACGCATGTGTTCAACAAACCAATCGGCCATCATAGCATGTCACCTACTTGTCCAAGTGCATGGTGAGATCGCCGGGCGTTTCTTTGAGACGCTCGAGAAAGTCGTGAACCTTCGCTTCGAACATAGGGCGATGCTGTATGAGTGCGCCGGCGCGCATACCGCTCTGTAATACCCGGCGTTGAGCATGCAGTTTGTCGCCGTACGCACAGAGCTGGGCCATCCAGGTCCAGCCCATCCTGTCAGGCCGTTCAAGATTGAGATTCCAGGTCGAAAGGAATACACGGAGATAGAGCGTACAGGCGGTCGCCAAAGATGGGGATGTCCGGTCTGTTGCAGTAGATGGGCTTCTCACAGATCTCTCTTGCGGCGCTGGCAGAGGTGAGGATGATGATATGCTGATTGCCCACGCGAAAGGACAAAACATCCCCTGTCAATGTCAATCATCAGTTCTAAGCAGGTACACCTGCAGACTGAACTTCACTCACCGTAGGTCTTCGCCCAAGAGGCGTAAGTGAGCCATGAATACAACCTGGGAACGTCCAAGAGGTTCCCGATGACAGGAAGAGGTTTTGGACCAGGTGGGTAAGGAGACCGCCCAGCTACTCGTCCCGCCAGGTAACTGAGGAGTGGAATGGATGCCAACGCGGCGAGCGCGAGCGCCAGAACAGAGTACGACATACTATACTGTGGTGTGAGCGCGTTCACGTCGTGCTATATGATGGAAAAAAGGGCATGGAGAAAAGGGCACCCGTCATCTCGCTGAAGCGCTGACGCTTGCTTACCAGTCGGCGCATAGATGCATCGGCGCCACGAGTACAGCAGGCAAAAAGTAGCCCCGCTAGCGCGCTATAGATCTATGTATGGGGATGCTGGTGCGCAGATGAAGATTGGCGGTGATACATATAGCTTCGTAAGGCACCTGCCCAAACCTTGTTGTGTATCGTGTCCCGCATTGGCTTGCCTTCTGATGTTCCGAGCTTGTAAGTACAGGGCCGCAGCAATTCGCCGATCGACCGCATCTCCAGGCGCAGACAGTCTGTCGTCAGATAGCTGCTCATCTCGGCGTCAGAGACCTCGCAATGGGCATGTCGGCACGTTTGATGTGTCGGAGGCCGAAGGCGCAGAGAGGTACGGTGACGCCCAATGATTGTTTCAATGGCACGCCAGGGCACGCCTCGCGAAGCAATAGAAAATAGGGCGTACTCAGTACTGATAGACGAGTGATAGACGAGCTGCGTGGGACTGAAGCAGATTTAAAGGAAAGAATGCGATGAGCCCTGGTGAGCCCGTGTGACCGAAAGAGTAGGAGCATCGAGTGAGCACTGCCAGCACACGCCGGCGGTGGTGACTCGGAGATAGTCGGCCTTAAGGCGAAGTCGCCACGTGTTCAGACTCGATCTCGCACAGTCGCCGACTCCTGCCTTCAAGATTCAATATTCAACGTTCAACACACACCATCTGTGACTGGTTCTGTCAATTAGTAGTATTGGGCGTGATCCCTGTTGGCTCGACAGTGGCCTCCATAAGGGTTTGTGGGCTTGGTATCCTGACCAACCAACTACGACGGTGGATGGTGCGTGGCGCTCATATCTCTACCCCCCTCAGCACTGACGGGGTCTTTCAGCAAGATGATTGGGACGCGGGACACAAGACCTACAACTCGCAACATGTGACTGTCATCTCTGCTCATACCAATACCCTCAACAGTCACGGTGGTGTCCCAATATCATGGCGAGAGGAGACACGGAGATTTTGTTGCCCATGGAGCTTTTCCCTAAGGACCCTCAGCGCTGGTGTACAGAATATCCGGTGTTGGGTGCAAGCCGCTCACTTGTATTTTGAGCAGCTCCTCTTGACACTAATGATTTCTTTCTCGCGCTACCTCGCTTCAGGGTCTTTTCGATTCCAACTTGGTGACCCAAACGCGCTCTTTGGAGGTCCGCTGGTCTCTCATCTCCAAGGTACGCGCCCACCGTAACCCCGTGATACAGGTACTGACTTGACTGCGCAGGCGACATATGATGCTGCAGAGCGCACTAGATACACCGGCGTACCGCACGGCGATCAGTAAATTCATGGGTGCCGACCAAATCGCTGGCGCCGTGCGGGGTGCACAGCTGTGCGGCCTGATGCTTCCTCAGGCTGCCGCGGAATGATATGCGGGAATAGATCACTGTTCTTGTGACAGTATCAAGATACGAATTGAATCCTGCATTCTCGTCAGCAAGAGGTTATCAGCATCAACGCCGCGAGCGTCCATCCAGGATGGTAAAGTGGCGCAGTGCTCCTCAGCGACGCCACTGCTAATCCAGCTCAATAATTATAAATTTTTGAATGCACAGTGTGCTCTCCGCTCAACAACCACGCCGTCGTACTCTCATTCTGGTCGGAGGGCGCTGTCAAGGTGCACCTGCTTAGTTCGGCAGAGCGACGTGCTCATGGTCCGGTGAGTGAAACTCCCCTCGGTTGCATGGCCCTGGGGGGTACTGATCTCCTGTTGTGGATCGCGTCGGCGAATGATGTGGGACCCGTTTGAGCACGCTCGGCCACGCGTAATACGGCCTCGCGCGCAGCAGTGTCGGCATGTCCAAACCTTGCTGATATCGCCACTGCAGTTCGGAATGCTTACGGCTTGGAACGGAGATATCACTGACCTGCTCGAAGAGATGGTATAGTAGCGGGAACGATAGCAGAAATTACGGCGTATTGATGGCGACGGCCACCCAGGAGCGGGACAGATAATTGAATGATGCAAAATACGCGGTCAGACCAGTGACCTCTCGCACACAGTTACAGCACTCAGTGCGGGGCGGGCCGCTGAAAAGACAGTTCGGAGATAGTCGGCCTACAAGCTTCGGGCACGTGGTCGGCGTTGACTTCAAAGGCTCGTCCTTGCCCCAATGCTGGACACCGTGTTGTTCTCGGTTTCGTTTTCCCCAGAATACGAGGATCCGCCACCCTCATTTTGCCGACTCTTGTATGGCATGGGGGCATAAGAGGTCCAGCCACAGTGCACACCTACGTCGGGCTACTGGATCTACTAGGACCATGCTGCGTAACGCACGTCTCTCTCAATGTGAAACCCACTAACGATAATATAGATGTCTGCTATGTGCCCGGGAGGCATGCCAGTGAATCTCTCATGACATCTCATTCGCAACATATCGTATTTGCATACGGATTGGATCCAGAAAGCTGCGGTGGTGCGTTTATTCGTCGCTGATAGTCCGCGGCGCTAATACCGATTGCCCATGTGGTGAAGGAACCTTGTCGAGCGCGCTCTCTCCTAAGGTCCATGAAGCCATGTGTGGAAAGGCCGTTGATATCGGGTACGACGCCGCTCATTTGTTCGTGTGTTCCTATTAGATCCTACTACAGCTCAATCCATTCTTCATGATTTGCCAGATCTTGCGAGCGCTGTCCTGTCTCCTTCCTCGGCATATGTCGCTCACACTCCCCGACGAAGTCGCCCCACTTATTCCCACTGTGCTCGCAACCCTTGGACTCCCTCGTCGACGACGCCTCCACACACTCCGGCCTTTCAGATTCATCTTCTGATACTACTTCATGACAGCTCGACGCCCTAATAGATATAACTCTTGCGTGGGTCATCAGACAAGCTATGTCAAATTTTCAAGGCTTGTCTCCGCGGCGCTTGTTCTAAGGCGCTGTGGGCGCTGTTGTAATGATCATACAGGCCATCCAGAGGTAATGATGGATGCCCAACATCTCACACTCATCTTTGCAGCATCTTGACTTTGTATCGAGTCCGCTGCCATCATATGGAATTTGACGCCACCACCTTCGGTTCCGTGTCTCGTTTGCGGCGCGCTGCCGTACTTCCTAGTCTTGAGCGTCTGATCTATGGCTTCCGCACATCCGCCATTTGGGTCCACTGGCACCGGGTCCAACCGTCGCGCACGAATCGAGCGGAGGTGCTCGTTATCTACTGAGACCTGACTGTTCAATCTCTACCTCGGACTTGGAAGATGCGTTGCTCACGAACGTGGTCCTGTCGTCATTTGATTGAAGCACGGGTGGGCCTCCTATACTTGTACTTTTCCCTCGCTGGTATGTGGTTGCCGTGATCCTATGATGAAAAGTTCTGATTCTGCGGCGCAGGAGACGTCTGTCCGTAGGCAAGGAGTATAGCCACTGTCCGCTCGTGTGTACCCCACAGCCAATCGAAATAGCCCTTCATTGATCATGGGCGCATACGGCCCAATGGAGCCCAGTCGCTGGAGGCATCCCGTCATGCCGCACCGAATCTTCCTGCCGCTGACATCACCCGCGGACATGGATGACTTTTGCTGACGAGGTCATGATCATAGCTGGCGACACATAAGCCTTGAACTTGAAGCCCTAGGCTCTTCCTTGCGGTAGACCCCTCGTTCGCCATATCCCCAAGCAAAATGTCCGCCCCCGCACAGCCGATGATCCCGATTCCTCCGAACATCGGTGCTCTGTGGGTTCTTTGCTTTAACAAGCACGAGATTAACGCCTTTAACGCCGCGAGCGTTCGTTCAGAACGGCGCCTATGGTAAAGTGTCGTCGGCGTGCTCCGCGCAACTAACTAATGTTGTTTATGACTAGCTTTTCGGAATATGTTTCAACTGCTGTCTATATGGTGTTCTCGCAGCCCAAGTCTGTAAGTGCATGTGACCGCAAGACATGAGCTCAGAGTCTCATGACCGTCTCTAGATTCCTATCACTATAACTTCTCCGATGACAAGAGAAGATTCAAGATTTTAGGTCAGTGGCATCTCGTATACGATTCTCGGTCGTGCTGAAAAGACGCGACATAGTTTACGGCGTGTTCCTCATCGAGACTGCCCAGACGGCCATGTCGATGGCTGATATTTACTTCTGGTATGCGGTCGGGTTTGGCGACGTGGCGCGCCTTCAAGATACCTACATATCGCCGTTGGACGGGCCATTCATTGGCTCCTCTATCTCCTTGATCGTTCAACTTTTCTATGCCTACCGTATCTGGATTATCAAGCCCTCGCTCCTGTGGCTCTCGGCGGTTGTAGCGTTGGTCCGTGCTTTTCGTTTTTACGAGGGGCATCTTTGGAGCGTACTGATCTTCTCCTACAAGATATCTCTTACCCAGTCTATTGGAGGCATGATTGATGGCATTGTTGTACGCTCTTGTCATGCAATCTGGCATGTACATCGTTGCTGACTCCCTTGAAGGGCCATCGCATCCACTTCGCGCAGGTGCATTCTCCTCTCACCGTTCCATCAACCTACGTGAGCCGCACAACGATGACCCCCGAATATGTGCCTGACAAATCTTACAGCTTTGGCTTCTCGGAGAGGCCGTCGCGGACCTGCTTATCGCAGTCACCATGGTTTGGCTGGTGCGCATCCCCCCTCGACGTTGCGTCCCTAGTTTCTCACTGAGTCCCTCTGGGAAGCTCGCAGCCTCTCGAAACCGCTATTCAAGCCGCGTGTTGTCAAGGATCATGCGTCTGTGCATCGAGACAAATGTCTTGTCTGGTGCGTCAATGTATATGACATCTCATCCTTCGCTTGCTCACGATGACATAGCCACCATCGCCATTGTATCCTTTATCCTCTACGTAGCGTTACCGGTATGTGCTCGTGTCGTCGATGCGGTCCGCATCTAACGGTGTTTTATGCAGAATACGACCTACCTCATCACGCCGTAAGTGCTCCTACCATATCCGACACCTCGTCCTTTGATTTACGTGCTTGCTTCCAGCACCGCAACCCTCGGGAAGATGTGAGTTAGCCCCACTGACGCTCATGGCTCACGACTTCACGTACTGACGCGCTGTCCGTCTAGCTATTCGAACACGCTTCTTGTCTCTCTGAATAGTCGTATCATGCTGCGCAACCTCGCGCCGAGGGGCACCCGAGTTTTCCTGAACAGCGAGACCAGTGGCAAGGCTGTCCAGTGGCAATCAAAGGCGGAATCCAACCACGCCGTTGTCCTTCCGCTGTCGACGGAGACAGCCCCTTATAACGGGCACTCGCTAAGCTCAGCAGAGAACGGCGACGCAGTCGAGCTTGGTGTGATAGGACCAGAAAGCTGTGAGTAGGAATTGCCGTCATGTTTGTTGTACGTCCTAGGAGAAAACTGATATCTGGAGTAGACCTGAAGCCGACAACGGAGAAAGGTGCAGCTGACCTGCAGAACCAGATGTACGAACTGGGATCATTCTAGACCCCGTCCATACTCTCACCTTCGTGTGATTGCGATTCTGTGACTCGTGTGGACCTGCCTGCTATGTATGTAAGATAATATGATCGTTTCAACTCTCGGTGCCCGAAGCGCACTCTTCTTTGATGTACTTTTTTCCCGTTGTACAATGGAGTTATAGCGAGTTGAGGACTGCCTTGGGATCGCCAGAGCCGGGTTCACAGTGGGTTTATTTGACTATTCGGCATCTGCCGAGTACCGGTAACCGATACTCTACTCTGACCCTCTCTGACCACGTCGACGTATGGTATTGCACGGTATCCTACTAGCCGCAGCGCACCTCCAGCGCATACCGTTTCTTTGCGTACCGGTCAGCAAGTGACAGATACCTCTCTAAGCCTCGCAGCGCCGGCATGTGCAAGAACCGACAACCCTGGAGATCCTCTCATACGCGTGGCGCCCAGCTTTCTGGCTAGTTTACTATGCTGCGCTAACAGAAACGGGATTCGCTGCACCCACTCCTGAAGACACGCAGCTTGCCTCATTTTGGGTGCAATTCGCTACGATCCAAGATTGGTCACAATGCCCATGAAACGGTACATCTTGGTGAACGCCCAGTCTTTTCCCGAGATCTCGCTGACCCCGCTCTTTGGGTAGGGTTTGCGACGTGCACGTCCAAGTAACGTCGGGAGGTGGAGCTTCAAGCTGCCGAGTGGGAAGGGTGGAATAGGTGGATGTCGCGACCACGGATGGTGAAACGGACGATGGGGAGCTCGGGCAAGGCTAGCTTGTACGTCCATCTATTCTCATCGGGCTTGATCGACCTGTACAGGACCTTGATCTCTGGCACGATCTCATTGCTCCGTCCTCGCACATCGGAGCTTATTTCCATGGCATATTGCCCAGCGCCTTGTTGCCTCCACACTGCTCAAACACTCGGACTCCGGCTTTCATTTGCATCACCACCGGCTTGCGAGGCCCTCCTTTTACGATTGTAGTGCAAACCTTGAAGCGCGAACTGGTTTTGATTCTACGGATTTGTTATGCTTGGGCTCTCAAGATTTAACCAAGTCGGTCTCCCCTATGCGCCGACAGTCACGGTGGCGCTATTGGTGATGGACAAGGCTGTGCAAGGCCGCCGGGGTGTCGGTGGCGTTATTTGTCTGCTTCTACTCCTATCCTATGTATACGTACTGAAGTGCGCCAACATCTTCGCAAGGTCTCGACCCCGCTTCCAGTCGATTGCAGTGCCATCAGTGCTATCGCACGGCGTCCGACGTTCACACCTACCTCGGGCTCAAGGCTTCAAAGCGAGGCGGCTAGCGCCGCGTTCAGCGCTCGGGCATTGGAGCCGATGCGCATGATTTCAAGCCCGGTGTCAACGCATCATCGCTGGGAAGTCGCCGAGGTGTCCGTCTTTTTTGTCTGGGATAGTAATCCGGGCGGCCATTTTACATTCGTTGTGTCCGATGTCGCCTTGGCATTGGAGGACGCTCTGGCTGGGAAGCGGCGCACAAGTTCCGCATTTCATGCATTCACGATGGCACGGGCGTGACACGGGCGGGCTTCTGAGCCTGTGCCTTGTATCTGAGGTGCGCGCCGGCCGTATCGATGTCACAGCAGCTGATGCGATGGCGCAGACACCCGCACAGGAACGCTAGACGCACAGGCGACCTGTGTATCATTCTACCAATCTCGGTTACCGTGCATTGATCTTGGTTTGCGACGGCATTGAAACCATGCGCAAACGACCATGCGGCGGCTGTGTGGCGCCTGCCCCTCTTGCCAGTCAAGTTTAGATGCTGCGTAATTGCGCCTTTGTCACGCGTGATCAGATCATGGCTCCCTGATGCCTACTTGAATGCGATGTCTGAAGTTGCTTCCTGTGGCAGGCCCTTCGGATCTCCACCTCTCGCCATCTGTCGGTGAGGCGCTTTCCGCACTTAATCCCCTATTCCAACCTTCTCCCCATCTCCACGAGCAACATGACCACTCCCGTACCGCCGATCATCCCGATTCCTCCCAATATTGCCACGTTGTGCGTGCTTTGCTCTCAGTTCACCACGACCTTCTCTAACGCCACGTCCGTCAATCAGGACGGCACCTATGGTAAAGCGATTCCGGCATTCTTCTACGATGCCGCTCATGATTGTGGTCCTCGCCTCTTCCTAGATCTTCGGAGTATACTTTAATGCCTGTCTTTACGGTGTACTCGGATCCCAAGTTTGTGAGTGCATATAACGGAAGGATGTGAGACTCGCCGTACTGAGGGCGTCTAGATTCTTATAATTACAACTTTCCCGACGACAAGAAACGATTCAAGATTTTAGGTCGGTGACGTCGCGCTAATGCCCTTTGTTGACCGTCCTAAGAAAGACCACAGTATATGGCGTGTTCATCATCGAGACTGCCCAAACCGCTATGTCCTTGGCTGATATCTACTACTGGTACGCGGCTGGCTTTGGCAATTTGGCACGCCTTCAAGACACCTACATATCGCCGTTGGACGGGCCTTTCATCTGCTCGGTGATCGCGTTAATTGTTCAATCATTCTATGCCTATCGAATCTGGATACTCAAGCCCTCACTCCTGTGGCTCTCGGGGGTGGTCGTCTTGGTTGGTGGTCTCTCTGTCGCATGCAAAGTGTCCGCTGACCCCGGTCTCGTATTAGATATCGGTTGCCCAGGCCATTGGAGGGATGATTGATGGCATAGTCGTACGTTTCGGTGGCGTGGCGTTACTGTGATCGCGCTGACACCGCAGCAGGGCCATCGCATCCGCTTTGCCCAGGTCCACTCTCCTTTGACCGTTCCCGCAACCTACGTGCGTCACGCGACGAGTCTCTTTGAATGCGAGGTCTGACGACTCTCATAGTTTTGGCTTCTCGGAGAGGCTATCGCCGACTTGCTGATCGCGGGTACTATGGTCTGGCTGGTATGTATCCCGGCTTGACCTGACTCTCCGTCCCGACTCATTCATCTGTCTGTGCAGCTTTCCACCTCTCGAGGCAGCTATTCGAACCGCTTGTTGTCGAAGATCATGCGTCTGTGCATCGAGACAAACGTTCTGTCGGGTGAGTTCTTCCTCTGCGGTGTGTAAGGCTTCGTTTGCTCAAAGTGACGCAGCAACTGTCGCCGTCATTGCCTTCATCCTCTATGTAGCAAAGCCGGTGTGTGCACCTGTCGTCAGTATGCTCTGATGATAGACTGATGTTGTTTGTGTAGAATACGACATACATCATCACGCCCACCGCGATCCTCGGAAAGCTGTTAGTCTCTCCCGCTCAACTCAATGCCTCCTGCAATCTGACGCGTTGCCTGGCTAGATATTCAAATACGCTTATGGTCTCTCTGAACAGTCGTGTCATGCTGCGCGACGCGCAAGCGGCACAGGGCACCCGGGTTTATGTTCAGAGCGAAATCGCCGTGCACCCTCCAAGAGCAGATCCCTTCCGTCAATCTTTGTCGTCGTCAGAGCCGGAGCCGTACAAGATGCACTCGCTCGGAGCGGCAGAGCGCGGCGACGGAATGGAGCTTCGCGCCATGAACTCAAGCAGCGGTGAGTGAAAAACATATCATTATGCATCCCTACAGTGCACTAAGTAGCGAGTAGACATGAAGTCGAGGTCAGGTCCGATGGGCAACCTGGGCTCGTTTTAGACCTGGTCGATGGCCGCACACTTGATATCGCAGGCCCCGTTCTCATGGACTGATAGTACTACGTATAGTATCCTATAATTATATTAAGGCAGCTTAGGTGACTCGTGCTCACGTCCTCTCGTTCATATTTAATCGCTGTCGGTTGTCCCATACGCGTGTTGGATCAAACAATATCACCTCCTGTACACTACTTAGTAGTCGAGTCGCTGGCGAGCGTGAGCAGCGCTGTTGCGTACCGTTTCAGACCATCATATTATAACGGCCATCAGTGTGTGGTCCCATAGTCAACCCGACTGCTATTCGAGCAAATCTTGTGGCTCCTATATATTTTTCGGGGGGTTTGTCTGCTTATCGCCGACGCACTGCATGCTATGGTGACTAAGCATCGGCATATGCGGCAAGGCCAAAGGAAAATTGAAGTTTGAATTTCTCTCTCTCCCAATAATCCTTGCAAGCCGACGGGTCACTGCGACTCACTCGGAGGTTGCAGATCGTCAAGTCTTTCCACTGAAAGGAATACGCTGACCGACGGGATACGGAAATCTTTTTATAGTATCCCCGCGTCACCCCGTCTCCGGATTGTCTCCGGACGTCTATGCTCATCCCCCTACTTCCTCAGCCTACGTACCCGCCGAGATCATCACCGCACATTCACAAATACCGCGGTCACACGTACGGCGACTCTCCATGGAGGTGCACGGCCCATGAACTGCCGGCAGGTCAACTTCGATAGTGGTTTCTTCCATTGATGGACCCCTTGCGCATGCTTGAGTCAGTATCCGCCGTACGGCCGCAGCTAAATGTGAGTTAGGATAACAATGCGCGCCCGAATGTGTGTGCCTACCCATCTGATGAACAAATCCAGAGGCGCTGTCGGCTTAGTCGAATGCAGACGACCATACTCTCAAGAAGGGCGCTGCTGGTCTAGTGCGCGTGCTGACTGACGATTTTGATTTCGCGCCCAGGTCGCAGGGCACACGCAGGGCGCCTCTATCCTGGATATAGGCATAGGGGGCACGGGGCGATGTATGACAAGATACATGGCAGGTCATCATCTTCACCACGAGCAGCGGGCTGTCCCAAAGTTGCAGCCTCTTGGTGACGGGAACGGAGAACCGTGATGATGGCTAAAGGCGCCACTGTTGATTTCTTCACTGGTCGACCTCGGTGGTACATAAAGGGTGAGCTCCTACTTGTCTCTCATCCCCTCAACGACTGATGGCGACCGACAGCCCCCTCCTTGCTCTGGCTGCCATCATCTCATCTGGTGCACGCACCCTCGAAGATGCCTATGCGCAGAAAGGCCACACCTTCCCGTCCCTCAATGAGCCCTTCAGTCCGGGCCCGCTTGACGCCGACAAGGACGTCGGCGACGCGGCGCGCCTGATCGTTGCCGCCGCGCACCAGATCATCGCTACTGTGCGCGCGCCCCTCGACACCTTCCAGGATTATGCCCCGGCAGTGTACATGACGTCTTCGCTCGGCTTTGTCAACGACGCAGACATCGCCGATGCTCTCAAGGACCAGCCCCAGGTAAACACCGAATCTTGCCCTCTCTACTTGCTTTCCGGCACTGATCGCTGTCTCGTAGGGTTTGCACGTGAACGACATCAGTAAGAAGATCAACGTCGACCCGGTCAAGATCGGTACGTCTCCGTGGACAGGTTGTGGCTCGTCTCTCATCCTCCGACTGTCCATAGCTCGCATCCTCCGCTACCTCGCCTCTCGCCACGTGTTCAGAGAAGTCGCCCCAAATGTCTTCGCCAACAATCGCCTGTCTTCCTTCCTCATCAAAGCGCTTCCGTTCGAGGAGCTTAAGTCGAAGTGAGATCATATCGTGCCGTACAGTACAGTGCGCGCTTTGCTGATTCCAGCTTCTTCAGGCCCACGACCAAGTACGAGGGCGCGCCAGCTGCGGCGTTTGTGGGACATTTGTATGTCGATGGCGTCCCCGCAATGATGCACGTCGCTGATTCTATACCAGAGCTGATGAAGCCTCCAAGACAGCGGTGGTCGCATCCGCTCACCTTCGCAACGAAACAGAGGGCTATGACACCGCCTTCAACTTGGCATACAAGACGAAGAAAACGTTGTGGGAATGGTACAAGGAGCCGGAAAATCAGTGGCGCGGTAGTCGCTTCACCGCCTGCATGGCAGGCGCTGGCGACCATTTCCCTCCGAGCATCTTCATCAACGGTACAGTCTCAATGGTGATTTGTTCCCGTATTGGATGCTTACGATATGCATCCACAGGTTACGATTGGAAGGCCCTGAAAGAAGGCAGTGTCGTCGTCGACGTCGGAGGAAGCCTCGGAGGACTCACGCTGGTCTTTGCTAAGCAGTTTCCCCACCTGAAATATGTCGTCCAGGACCTTGCGCCTGTCATCGTCGATACCAAAAAGGTATTTGATATATCGCACATGCCACTATGTAGTGACGCTAACGACGTGTCCTCTGATCTTCTATTAGTTCTGGGCGGACACGGCACCTGAGCTTATTTCCAGCGGCCGGGTAACCCTGCAAGGTATGTCCATCTTGGCTCCGTTGTTGCGCCCGAACTAAATTGCCTTCCGCAGCGCAGGACTTCTTTGAGCCACAGACTGTCAAACAGGCCAGCGTGTACTACATGCGCTTCATCCTCCATGACTGGCCCGACTCCACGAGCGAGAAGATCCTGAACCACCTGCGCGCCGCCGCAGGCTCGAACACCAAGCTCATCCTATTCGACAGCATCATGCCGCTCGCGTGCCCCGACGCTGCAGGCCCGCCGCCCCCGCCGTTCCCGCTGCTCCCCAACCTTGGCCTCCCCTTCGGCGGCTTCCTCACCATGATGGATCTCCATGTGAGCTTCCACTTGTACATGCAGCTTGCAGAGCGTGCAACTGACGGCTCGGTCCCGCGCAGATGCTGAACATGATGAACGGGCAGGAGCGCACGTTCGCGCAGTTTGTGGAGCTAGGGGCGCGCACAGGGTGGAAGTTCGAGGGGGTCAAGCCGGGCATGCTGCCGGCACTCGTTTTCACGGCTGCGTAAAAACAATTGGCACACGAGTAAGTTATATCTGTACATCGAAATCGCTGCCGCCCTATACCGCAAATATCTTGGCGCGTCGCCGCTTCTGCAATCACTCATGCTTGCGACGTTCGTTCAAGTGAATTGCGCGGGGCGGGCCGCTAGCTGAAGCACGAAGTGCGGCCGGCATGCCGGCCCGGACAGCCGACAGAGCCAAGGCGACATCCGGTCAGAATCGCGTTACCACTGCAGGGAAGTTTCTCTTGCAGGCACTGTATGTACCAACGATTGGCTCTCGTCATCTCATGTGTAAAAACAAAATGGTTGACTGGAGGGATAGGAGAGAAACGCCGAATAATAACACATGTATCTCATGTAAATATAGCAAGAGTAGGGGGCGCTATGATACACGGAACACTCGCGTACGATCGCATGGACAGTGGGGGATGAGACTGGAAGACAACATGACGGTCCGGAAGTGCCCTAGAACGACCCAAGGTCGAGCTGCAGGCCAAGAGCACCCTTCTCAGGTCTCGCCCTCACTATGGTGCGCTATGAGTCCGCTGAGCTCAGTACCGGATGTCTCACCCACCACTGTGTGAGTCCATTGTGTGGAGCTCGATGCCATCGGCGTGCTCTGCCGCACTGATGGAGCGCTGCTTGTATTGTGTCTCATCCTCCGATGCCTGGAGGAAGATAGTGTGGTTGGAGGCGTGGGAGTCTACCTTCGACCGCCGGGACGGATGAACAACGACTTCACTTTCGACGAAGATTTGAGTTCCGGTGGCTACTGCTTCCCGCATCATGATACGGTTGTTCAGAGAGAGGAGGAGGGTATTGGAATAGCTACAAATTAAATGCATCAGACGACGAGACTGACGGGTTAGCTGCAAAACGTACACCTTGCCGAGGAATGCGCCACTAAATTCGGGGCCACTCGAGGTGAGAAATTCGAAGCAACCATAGCGGACGCAAAAACTTACGGTGCAAGGATGTAGGTCTTCCCCTAAAGAAGCATTGTTTGAACACTCGTCAGACCGGCTTGAAGGTCGCTGAACGTACCGGAAATGCCACATATAGTATGAGTGCGAGAAGGGCGACAGTCGCTATGTTATCGTCAGCGAAAAACGGACATGATGCTTCGACGGACTGCGCACCGGATGCAACATTTGTTTCAACGCACAAGCGCATTAGCCTTGCAAGTATGCGTCTTGAGTAGCGGTGCTGAGATATACCAAGCTACACAAGCGGTAAATCGCGACCCTGTGGTAAAACGAAAGAGAGGTGCTCACCAGCCAGACCATGGTCACGGCGACCAGCAAGTCGGCAACAGCATCTCCAGTAAACATGATCTATACGAGCTGAGTGGTCGAATTTGATTGAGGAAGGTTAGACTAACGTATGCAAGTATCTTGGCCTCCGAGCCGTGCACCTGAGAGAAGCGAATATGATGGCCCTACGAGAGAGTTGGCGCTTCATATATTGGGAACAAAAAGCACGAGGGACGAACATTGATAGCGGCAAGGATCCCTCCGATAGCTTGCATAGAAGAGATCTTGGATGACTCGTCAGCTCGTTGTCCGCCTAGAATATAACAGGAGACAACAGACCGAAGTGATTATCGACGAGAGCCACCAGAGTGTGGGTTTCAGGACCCAGATACGGTATGAATAAAACGTCTGGACGATGCAGGTGACCAACGAGCCCAGGAATGGCGTGTCAAATGGTGAGAGGTATGTGTCTTGTAGGCGCTCCATATTTCCAAAGCCCGATGCGTACCAGTAGAAAATATCGGCGCCGGACATGGCCGTTTGAGTGGTCTCGATGAGGAATACCCCGTACACTAGTTGTGCTACTCAGTACGGCCAGTTAGGCAGACAAAAAGTACGACGAACCTAGGAATTTGAATATCCTCTTGTCCGTAGTGAAGCTGTAATGGTAGAAACCTGCCATAGTTCGTCACGATCACTGTGTTTTCCACGGAGACTCATGCGCTCACAGACTTGTGCAGCAAGGACGCCGTAAAAGCAGAAGTTGAAACATATGCCGAGAAGCTAAAAGGCAGAGAGTGAATTAATAGCTTATTGTCGAAGGAGATTGGCGTCTTTGTACCATGGGTCCAGCTCTGTGAGAAACATGCTTTAAGACGGCAATGGGTCACCAAAGGCGAATGACGCACATTTCGGCGATGTTGGGAGGTATCGGAGGGGGCGTGGGGGCAGCTGGAGCGGACATGTTGCTACTCGCTCGGGGATGCAGGGTAGGGGGTCTCGCCGACTGAAAGATTGCAACAGTGCTCTTCACATTCGACTTATAATGTATACTATCAATGCGCCGTAATCTGTTCCAGAGGAACCTTCAGGTGCGCTCACGATGTCATCCGAATCATCCTCGGCATCACGCCTGTCTCATTAGCAGCAGCCATTAGCTGATCTATTGTTTAGTACGCGCCAACGACCGTCTGATGTTCACTTACCAAGGAAGCGCCACCACCGGCGGACACGGTCGGCGTGCCGTTACTGCTCCACACTCACTGTCTTCTCCGAGATGCATGGTGCGACTTGTATGAGACGGGTGGTTGACATATGACGGTATCGTCATATCGTGCGCGTACCAAGTTGCTGGAACAGGTCGGATACCTAAGGCCGTCCTTCAGTATGCGGAAGTTTCATCCAACGATCTGATCCTAGCAGTACGGATCTATCATTAGAGCGTCAGCACATACTTAGAACGACATCATTTACCATGGCGTCGGACAGCACACCATCCGACATTGCAACCCTAGGAAGAGAATAGAATTGGACAGATCCCGGGGTTGTGCGAGAATCATGCCGATGGCTGCCACTGAATGAAATACGCTGACAGGATCTGCCGCCCGGTGCTAGGATGACGGAGAGAGGAGGACAGAGGAGAGCCCTCACAGCTTTTCGAAACGCCGGGGAGCACTGTACTGCCGAGCGACAGAGCTTGGTCGGGAAGAAGGTGTGCGGCGGATCAACAAAAAAGACAACGTTTTGAAGGCCGAGAAGTCCACGCAAGCATTCGCTACCACTGGTGGCACCTCTTGTGTGTCTTGCCGATTGGCTTCCTGTGGGATCCGACGCTGTTTAGAACGTTCAGAGGTAGAGTCGAAGTTCAAGTTGAAGCTCTTGAGCGCTTGGGTCGGCGTTGAGTCGGACTCGGACGTACGGGCCGAAGGTTGCTTGGTTGTGCTTGTCAGTGCAACGCCACCCTCTCTCACGTCTACGGGTCGTAAGGACTGGCTATGCGTGACGATTGCAGGATCGTGTCAGTCTGATGCTGCATGAATCTCTTTTGATGATGAGGAAGGGCAAACTGGTTATTAGAATGTCGAACTACCATACGCTCTCGAGTCTCATTAATAATGTCCCGTGATCGAAAGGTACACTAGCGCAGCGATATCCTTCTTCCAATCAGGCAGCGTTCAATCCTGGTCGGCATAAATCAAGTGCACATGCACCGGCTCGCATGTGCTGTAATCGAGGCCCGCATTGGCTGCGCCGTCCTCAGTCGCTTCGTAGATGATGAGCTCCTGCGCGCTCGTGCTGCTCTTGCACAGCGAGAAGCTGTCGCTGTCCCCCGCAATGCTCAGCGCGTACGGGAATTCAGTGCCGTGCGGGCTCGTGTTGAACTGCCCCAGCCAGACGTCAGTACTGATTTACATATGTCAATAGCGATGGAAAGCGCACCAGTTCGCAGTACACAGACGCGGGCGGGATGGTGACGCCCTCGTCGGGCTGGATGAACGAGAGCCACCCGTTCGGCGGCAGCACGGGGTCTGAGACGCTGCTTTCGCCGCCCGTGAGTGGGGCTGCGGTGATCCCGCCGTCCGCGAGCTGGAACGTAGTCGCGACGACCGACGCAATGCTCTCCGTGGTCTGTACACATACGTCAGTTTATCGGAGAAGTGGGAAATAAAGTGACGTACTCCAAGCCAGCTCACAACGGAGTCCGCGAGCCCGTTCGTGCCGAGTCCGACAGGCTTCTGCACAGTCGTGTCCGCGTCGGACACGGAAAGGAGCGTGAAAGGACCTGAGCCGTTTGCGACGCCGTTCCACGGGCAAGAGACGTCACGCTTGTTGCTCGCGGGCAGAGCAAGCGCGGAGGCGGAGGCGGCGAGGAGGGAGATAAGGGATGCGGTGGCGAGCATTGTGGGATGAAAGATGAAGATGAGCGGGAGATGAAGCGACCAATGGTAGACGAGACCCGTGGTCCGTGGTCAGTGAAGATGGGAGGAGAGGGCTGATGAACAAGGCTACGATCTGGGGTATTTATGCTTCCCCAGCAGGCGAAGAGCACGGGACGGAATGCTTCCTCCGATCTTTCGAGGCAGGGCTCGAAGGGCCGACGGCGGGGATGAGCAGGGTATGGCCGTCATGGGAAGCGTGACAGGGAAGCAGTGTATCGTCGGTCCGAGTACCTTCGCACAGTGATGATGCGAAGACGAAAATGAAGAGATGCGGCAGCTCGAAATGCCGGGGGCCAGTATATTGGGGGCGGTGAGCTTTCGTCCGATGAAGCAGGACCTGTGACGCCAACAGAGGTTAGGCAGACTAGGCGAACACAGGACCTCTGGCGAAAGAAATTTGATGTAGGAACCTCCCATTGACAGCAGATCACGGTTTTTGAGGCCGACCTTGGCGCAGAAGACAGTCATTATGTTAGGTTTTTGATCATCTGTATAGCAGTGTCATCAGCGCAGTATCACGAGGCTCACGTAGGTGGTGGCGGTTGTTCGGAACGAAAGTGGCTCGGAGGCGCTTGGCTCCGAATTCACATTTTCATGACCTGTGCGGAGAGAGACGGCTTTAAGGGTGACCGGTGTTTCGATGCGTGTCTTTGCCGAATTTCGTCCCGGAAGGTGACTCTGAGCAGGAAGATGCAAAACGCGTTTGCGTCTGGCGTGCGCGTGCCATGAGAAGTTGCTCACGCCTATTTGCGGGCTTGTGGGTTCGGAGGATAGCCATGCTCATTATCAGTACAAAAGGATGAAAAATGGGAAGCTCACGGACTGGAAACAAAGAAGGAACATGATATGAGCAAGCCGGTGGTGAGTGCTGTGAATGTGATCTAGACTCTCGAGACTCGTATGTTGGGGGATATTTGGCTGGATGCCATTTCGAGCTGCGATGAGATGACATAATCACGGGTACGCGCGTCGAAGGCGCGCCTGCCAGTGCTCCTGCTCTGCTCTTCAATATCCTTGTATCCTCGCCATGGTCGCGACAACGACAGAACAAGTATGTCATATTTGTATTTTCTGTGCGCAAAGGTCACTAACTGCTCACAGTTAAACGCGTTGGCCGCAACCACCGTCGGTGCGCCTTGCGCTGCCCTCGACACGCGTCTGAACTGACTTCCTTACAGTGGTCCACCCGCTCGTCCTGCTATCTGTTGCCGACCACCACGCGCGCTCCGTGTCAAGAAGCTCAACAAAGCGTGTTGTCGGTGTCTTATTAGGCCAGGACAAGGGCACCACGATCAACGTCGCCAATTCATTCGGCATACCATTCGAGGAGGATGAGAAGGACCCCAAGACATGGTTCTTGGACCACAACTACATTGAGGGCATGTTCGAGATGTTCAAGAAGGTGAACGGTGCGTCCAATGTGCTTGACTTGCTACCTGCGCAGCGCTGACAAGGCTGGCAGCACGCGAGCGGATGATCGGGTGGTACCACACAGGGCCGAAACTGCGCGCATCGGACCTCGAGATCAACGAGCTGTTCAAAAAATTCATCGCACGACCGGTCATGGTCATCGTTGACGTACGACCACATACAGTCGGCATCCCGACAGACGCCTACTTCGCGGTGGAGGAGATCAAAGACGTGCGTGCTTGCCCCATTCCCATTGCTTCTCGCTCACAGCGCACACAGGACGGCACAGAAACCCGGAAAACCTTCCTCCACGCACCCTCCGCAATCGAGGCCGAAGAGGCAGAGGAGATCGGCGTCGAGCACCTGCTGCGCGACATCAAGGACTCGACCACCACGACGCTCGCGACGCGCGTCTCCGAGCAGCTCGCCTCGCTGCGCGGACTCGAGTCGCGGCTCGCGGACGTGCAGAAGTACCTCGTCGACGTCGCCGCGAGCGCGATGCCCGTGAACCACCAGATTGTGTACGACCTGCAGGACGCGCTCAACCTCCTGCCGGACCTCGGCGACCCCGCGCTCACCGCGGGCTTCGCGACGAGCACGAACGACGAGCTGCTTGTCGTGTACCTCAGCAGCCTCCTGCGCGCGGTCATCGCGCTCCATGCGCTCGTGGACAACAAGGCGTCGATTGGGCGGGCAGAGCTCGAGGACGGCGGAGGCGGGAAGGACGACGCTGCGAAGAAGGCGGCGGCCAAGGCGGGCGAGAAGGACAAGGAGAAGGATGGGAAAAACGCTGCGGACGAGAAGGGCCTGTAGATGCTGTGTATCACTCTAATGCTCGCACCATTTTTGTACATCATACTCCTCGACGTGCATGAGCTCTGCTATCGCCACTCGCGTCCATCGCACGCATCGCATCACCAATCCAGAGCTCGTGCTCTTTTTTCTTACAATTCTAAATTGTTATCTAACATCATCCTCTATCATCTAGTTAGCCTGCCGCCTCTCACGCGCCGCCTGCCAGAGCGAGTATCTTCGCCGCTGCCTGCTCCGCGGTCGACATTATCATGCCTTGCGGGTTGCCCACCGGTAGAGCGGGAATGATCGATGCGTCTGCGATGAACTGTGGACGGCGTCAGCGTCAGCTGGAGGGGTGTAGGCAATCAAGACGTACAAGGTTGTTCGTGTTGAATACTTTCGCATTGGAGTCGACGACTGCGACGGACGAGTTGGCACCGATTTTAGCGGAGCCTACCCAGTGATTGGAGTTCATCGTGGCCTGTCGGGCGATCAGCACACAGCGTCGCAAAGTGCCGACAAACGACCTACTGGATCGTATGCGTCGACTGTGGGGGTGATGCATGCGTCAGCGATAGGCAAGCTTTGGTGTAGCAATACCTATACGTACTATACTCTCCGAGGGTCATACCGCTATCCGGGGTGATAAGAGTGAGGTTCGCGACTGAAAGGCCAGGTCAGCTCCCTGCAGCGTGGATGGGGCAAGAATACCGACTTGACGACACGTTCGCAATGATGTCCCCGAGCGCTTGGGTGAGGACAACCTTGTCTGTTGGGTCTTGGAACCAAGGATCGACAATTGGCTGCGCGTTCAGACTGGGGGTGAGCCCAATACGTCCTCGCGAGGTAATACCCTGCGAACTGGAGAGCAAGAGTTCAGCCGAAGTCGATAGGCGGTGCGATATGAACATACAGATAAGCAGTGATCGTGAAGATCTGGCTGGTGTTGTACGCGTTCGTCGTGTTGACTGAGGCAGCGCCCGGGCGAACTGTGCCTTGCATCTGTTGACGAAGTATCAGTAAGAAGATTCACGATGATTACAAAAGGGCGCACAGTGCGAGTCTTTCCATCTGTGCCGGTATACTCCCTCCAGAAGTTCATTCTAGATATGGTGGTCAGTCGGGTATAGCTTAAGGCTCACTGGGAACCAATTACCTGGGAGAGGTGGCAGCGAAAACACCAGACTGGTCCTTGAGGTACTGTTCAGCGTCAGCAGCACGCGGGCTCGTCCACACATTCGCCCAGTTGTCGTACGAGTCAACAGATGGGTGAGTGAACACCAGCTAAGGATGAAAGCGGCGTCAGGATATAGTTGACCATATGTCGACAGAAACGTACGTTAATCGAGGGATTATCAGACACGGCCTGGCCGACGGGCAGGTTGATGAAATCCGACGAAGGCGGCAGGTTTGCGGCAGCCGCAGCGTTGCTCTGGACAATGGAGAGCTGGTCCGAAGGGCCGATGCCGCTCTGGAACAGGATGCGCGCTGTACCGTACGACCCCGCGGAGAGTACGACTCGCCCGTTGGGCGTAAGGGGCACAACACCGTTGGGGCCGAGCGACGTGTCGTTGGTTTGCACACCCGTGATTTGGGAGCCGTTGCGCACCACGTTGGACACGAGGACGGATGTCTTCAGCGCGAAGTTCTTCCGCTGCAAGGCCGTCTGCAGGTACGTCGCAACCGGCCCGCCACGCTTGCCGTTGACGAACTGTTCCAAGAGTATCAGTTATCAGGTACACATTTAGAACACAATGAAAGGTCGTACATCGAATGCACTGTGGCCGTAGACGTGATCTTTCGAGTTCGTCTCGTCGTTGATGGTGACCTCGCTGTAGCCTTGCGGTTTTAACAGAGACTCGACAATGTCGAAGGTCTCCTGCATGTAGCGCTTCCCGTCCGTTGACGGAGTATCGGAACTAGGAAGGCGCTCGGCCAAAGCGTTCGTGTACTGCTGGTGGCTTTCCCAGCTGCTGGGCCAACCGTTGGCGCTCGAGAAGTCTGCATCATTAGGAAGCCAGTAAAGACTACGATGCAACGGCAGTCAGAGAAAGAATGAGCACATAAGGGCAGGCGACGTACGCTCCATTTACGGAAGTCCCGCCTCCGACCAAGCATCCGGCGAAAACGGTAACATCTGTGCCGAAGGCAAGGTAAGCGACACCATTTCACTCTGTGCAGCATATCACTGACCGGGGCACCACCAGAACTCCTCAGGGTCAGTGAACATGGTTTCGAAAAGGCCAGGAACGTCGAATTTCGTGAGCTAGACAGCCGGAAGAGAGGTGTGAGAGGAGGCGAGCAGTAGTCTTCGGCCAATACTCACAGTCGAGTTCGCTGCCCAAGGTGCCTTGTACGTTCCGCCCGTCTGGCCAGTGCTGGGGCCGCCACGCTCGAGGAGTAGCACCTTCTTACCGGCCTGTGAGAGACGATCTGCGGTGACAATTCCACCTGGACCAGCGCCGACGATGACGTAGTCGTACGCCGCGGCCTGTTGCATCGTGAGTCGGACGACACGCGACGTAGCTCACTCATAGGGCAGACGTACCGTGGAAGTGGGCCCTGTGGACGTGGTGGATGATGTCGTGGTGGCGGTGGTGGTGGTGGCCGTTCCGGTGGTGGCCGTCGAGGACACCGTCGTAGTAGAACCGGTACCGCTGCCGCCAGCCAGGTAGCTTGCGTAGTCGTCAGCAGAGGCGTGGCCGGCTGACATGTTTTCGGTCCAATGCCCGACTGCGAGTGAAAGAAAGAGGACGCGATGGCAAAACGATACGTGAGGCCATGTGCTTGGCGGTCAGGTAGAGATGCTCTTACAGTCAGTGTGTATTTTGAACGTAGAGCTGGGATTTGAAGGTGTATCGACGGCCGAGGTTGAGTACGCCCATGCCCATGTAGAGCTGGTTGTTGTGTTGAGACTTCCGCCAGTCCATGCTATCAGCGATTAGTTAGAGGGTCTCAAAGGGGCAGTGTAGGAGCGCTGGACTCACATGTGCAGTTCTGGCAACGGAATACCCAGTTCCAGTGTGTGTCATTTACTGATGTGGAAGGGAGATTCGTGATAACTGGCCCAGAGTACACGCTTCACGGTGTACGGTCAGATGAAACATTATTTATACAGCGCCGAGCAGCAGACTTACGAGGGCAGGACATGACCACTGCCAGACAAATGAAGGTAAATAAGCCATCGGCAATAATTTTGCAGTGAAGCACGTACGTTGCGTAGCGCGCCGAAGCCACGACAGAGTTCTCGCTCGGCCACGCGACGAGAAGCAGGTTTTTTACCATAGCGCCGCCAAGCGCCACACCGATCCATGTTGCTGACTTTGGGGCCACGATTTCACCAATGAACTCTGTCGACCGTGCACCGACCGGAGGGAACACGGCGCCAATGGTAATGCCGTAGGTTGAGTCGGTCATGCCTTGGAAGGCGATGCCATTGAGCGGATCGACATAGCTGGAAGACTGCTGTGCGAGAGCTGCAATTGTACGGATCAGAGCTTCTTCCGCACATAGAAGTATAGAGACTGACCAAGCCTGAGTAGGGGCAGCAGCCCTATTGTGAGATGAGCTTTGACCATGTTGGAGGAAGGGGATGTGAGGGCCTGAGTCGTTCTAAGCTGCGGCGACCCGCTGCATTTTATACGCTCGCGACTTCAGGCTGTGAGTCGTCATCCCGAGAAAAAAAGATGACGAATTCGTAGGCTGTCTGGTGCTGGTGTTCTCCATCGACGTGCGACATGCGACGCGCAATCGACTACGCTGGAGGCAATGCGCGACGACGAGCCTGATACGCGCAACTGAGGTGACGCGGAAAAAGTTCGGATGGACCGATCCACTGCCTTCGCGTGGCAGAGACTACGGCGCATATCAGCATGCTAACAGATATGCACGCCTGGGGGTCACTCACCGTGGTTTGTGCAGTTTTTCACCTTGGAAAACTGCAAAATGCGGGTAGGTAGTCCGCAGTTGGGGGCATAGAACTCTCATCCTGCCGCTGTTTGTGTAATTTGGCACCATGGCGAGCTGTAGAACGCAAGTCGCAAGCCGAGAAAACTCCGGTCTAGAATTGCCACCATGTGGATTGGTAGGCAGAGATGCGCATCAGAGGAAGTGCCGGAGGTAGGCCACGCAAGGTCGCCGGCAACTGAGCTAGGTGATGGTGACCGTCATGACGAACTGTTCCGGCGGACGATCGCCGACGATCGCGAGCTCGAAGACACCGCATGATTCTGTGCTTTCTCGGGACTTTTCGCGTATGATGCAGAGGTGCGGTGCTGGTCTCCGTAGCTTGACCTTGTGGATCAGAAGATAGTCGTGTACTAGTTTAAGCGATCACTGTAAGCACGGTGGGCCGGGGGCCGACGCCGCTTATCTCAGCCGTCTCGATATAATAGCGGTGGGCTGGGGTCCTGGGCTCGCCTGGTTTGCACCGCCTGGCGCCACAAGGCTTGTTCGTCGTTAGACGACAAGACGGCGATCCCTCTGTGATCTCATACGGGTGGCTGTTCGGGTATCCTGCATGTGCGCCCTCACGATGTTTTATTTTCCTTCTTTTGAACGAGGCGCACGGTCGCCGCGCCATAGAAGTTAGAACGCGGGACGGACGTGCGTGCCCACTGCCTTTTCTGTATATTCATACAGTTCTAACATCGTCCTGAATCTCCCTCGACCAATTTAACTGCAGCCTGTCACGGGCCGCCTGCCAGAGTAAGTATCCTCGCTGCAGCTTGCTCCGCAGTCGACATTACTTATCATGCCCTGCGGGTTGCCGGTGGGCAGCGCAGGAATGATCGATGCGTCCGCGACGAACTGTGGGCGGCGTCAGCGTCAGCCGGAGGAATGCAGTCAATCGAGGCGTACAAGGTTGTTTGTGTTGAAAACCTTCGTGTTGGAATCGACGACTGCGACGGATGAGTTGGCACCGATTTTCGCGGAACCTACCCAGTGATTGGAGTTCATACTGCCCTGTTGGTGGTCAGCAACGCGCCGTACAGTGGTTACAAATGACCCACTGTATCGTAGGCGTCGACTGTGGGGGTATGCGTGCGTAAGTGATAGCCAAATTCTCTTGTCTAGTAATACACGTACTATATTCTGCGAGGGTCATACCGTTGTCGTGATGAGAGTGAGGTTCGGGACTGAGCAGCCTGGTCAATTTTCTGTATCGTGAATGTTAGGCCAGTACCGACCTGACGATACGTTTGCAATGATGTCCCCGAGCGCTTGGGTGAGGACGGCCTTGTCGATCGGGTCTTGGAACCATGGGTGGACAATTAGCTAAGCTTTAAGGCTGGGGGTGAGCCCAATACGCCCTCGCGAGGTAGTGCCAAGTAAACTGGAGAAAAAGAGTTCAGCGGGAGTCGACAGCCTGCATGTGAAGTATGGAACATACAGATAAGCAGTGATAGTGAAGATCTGGCTGGTATCGTACGAGTTCGTCGTGTTGATCGAGGCAGCGCCAGGGCGAACTGTGCCTTGCATCTGTCGAAGACGTATCAGTAATGCACTGACGATATGTGTAGAGGACGCACAGTGCGAGTCTTGCCATCTGTGCCGGCGTACTCCCTCCAGAAGTTCGTTCTGGATATGTTTGTTCAGTCATGTATGGCCTACTGCCAGTTGAACTACACCATGCGGATTGCAATTGGTGTATTGTCGAAAACAGAGATGCGCATCAGAGTGCCAGGTCAGTAGAACGGTGACCGTGACTGACCGTTTGCATGATGATAGCGAATTGAGAGGGTGGAGAGGCGTCGCCGCGGAGTCGGGGGTAGTGGTGCAGAATTGTCTTACAGAACAGAACGACTGTCTTCTGTGGTATTAGTAAGGTCAGCCACGGAGACTACAGAATTGTGATCGTTCCAGGCAAGGTCGCCGGTAGGCTGACCTTACGCATAGAATACAGCTGTTCTTAGAGGTCGCCGACACCTGTGTCTGTGAGGGTAAGTGATGGTGACTGCCATGACAAAGTTTACCAGCAGACAATCGCGAGCTCAACGGTAACGCCGCATAATGTTGCACTCCTTGACAACTTCTTGGAAGTTCACAGAGAGGTGCGGTGAGCGGCATTGAGCGGCGTACTTGTTAGATTCAATGAAGTTGAAGGCCGCGCCAGCGCTTATCTCAGTCGCATGGGGTCCTACGCTAACCGGCACCCCGTGCACCCCGTGCACCTCCACTGCAAACTTGAAGGCGCGTATGCGGTTGCAACAATGTACAGTCTCTTGCAAGAGGCAAGGTGATTAACGAATCCCAAATGTGATATTGCATTCGTGAGTCTCCTCAGATAGCCTCACGCCCCGTGTCCCCATTGCCAATGTGGATCCTGCGACCCTTGCTGTCTCGCAATGCGCTCCAGCTCCATCGCACGCGAGTTCGTGGATTCTAGGTCATGACCTGTACCACCTATTGAGGCCCCGCATTCAGGACAGGTCGCTGCCTGGTCTGCACCGCCACACTAGAGTTTGCGTTAAGTTAGACAACTAAACTGGGAAGTCTAGACGGATATTTTACCTCTGTGATCACATACGGGTGGCCTTTCGGGCATTTGTACCAATGACCACGGTGAGCTGCAGGTTTGAAAAGTCAGCAGGTAAACACTGGGCCGCGCTCGAAATCTTACAGAAACTAAGCGCCCTCACAATGTCTTCCTTCTCTTGCAGAGAGACGGGTGAGTAGGACATGCCCGTGAGGATAGATTGTGTTAACTTGTGGAGCTCATCCAGAGACCTTGCGACCTTCATCCCGCATGTGTCCTTGAACCATGCCCTCTCCTCCTTCATATCGTCGGTCGTCTGCACCGGACGGGAGCGGACGTACGACTGCTCCGTTTTGAGGATAGACGAAGCTGCATGCGCCTCCTTCGCTCGCAGGCGATCTCCCAACAATTCTCGACCGGCATCTGTAAGCGTTCCCGTGCTCTGCAGGTCCTCGTGCTCGCATAGAACCTCGAAGCGCGACCTCTCCACTTCTGCACGGATCCCATATGCCGCAGCACGCGCGGCCTGCCGCGACGCAGACCCCGCTTCCGCAATTGCACGCGCCTTACCCGCGTCCCCGACACACGATGTGTAGAGGAACCCAACAAAGCGGCGCCAAGTCTCCGTGCCACTCTGCAATGCCTCGGTGCTGATATCCGCGATCCGCACCAGGCCCTCTATGCGGCTCTTCGCAATCTCGGCGAGCAGGAAGCGCACCTCGATAGACATGACAAACGCCTCCACCTGCAGCCGGGTGTCTGCCTTGTATGGCGGCTGCCCCAGCTTCCTTCGGGCGCCGGCCATGGCGACCGGCGCTGGCACGGCACACGCGCGCGACGCGTCAGCTGATATGGCCGTAGACTCTATGCGCTGGAGGTCGGCAAACGCAGCATCGTACGCATCTAAATGCGGCCCGCGAACGCTCGCGACTTCCACCACCTTCCGGTACGCTTTGAGGACATTGCGAACATTGACCTTCCACGTCCGGGCCTCCTGCGGCGCGAGGCCATGCATCTTCGCCATCATGCCCTGTTCAATCATCGAAAATGGGAGAGGTGTTAGATCTGTGCCGTGATGAACTCCCGAAGTGGCGGGCTTGGTGTCCTCGCTGCCAGGCTCGGCTGGCGTGAAGGCCATTCGCCTAGCGGCGGCCTGCAGATTACGTGCATCGGTGATGAGGACTTGAATATCGCCACCAACCTTGTCGAGGTCAGCCGACATCTTACTTGCCGTGTGCTGCTCCAGGAGATCGAGGGCAGCGCGCTTCGTTATACGTCCATATCGAAGCGCAGTGACAGGCTCTCGGCATGTTGGACACAGTGGTGGCGGCTGGTAGTCCATCGGAGGTGCCTTCGTGCGCAAGTAGCTCCCATCCGAGTCCGCGATCTCGTAGTAATCGGTCATACGACAATGGCCATCCAGAGACTGTACTGTGAAAATGTGACTGCATGCCAATGTGATGAGTCGTTGACCGACACTGTCCAGCGAGTCGAATTGTTCAAGAGTCCGGTGCTCAATGAGGTCGACAATGTCCGCCCTCCTGTCTGGTGGCAGGCAGCCTGCCGCCGCGCAGGTTTGCCTTTCGCAAGGTTCGCCGCAGACTGCTTGCCGTCAGTTACGTTAGACGATTTAGAAGGGGCGCCTACCTGAGGGACACCGATGACCACATTTAAGGTAGCGTGTACACGGTTCGTCGCAAGGCAAACGCAGGCACATCTGAGTTCGAATGATCAGTGCGAAGTAACTAGAGGCGGAAAGAAAGTCCTACCGAACCGCACGGCACTGGACATTCAACGTGAGGACAGCTCCACTCGCAGCGTTCCATGCACGGTGGACAAAGCTCCGAGCAGTACTTAGCGCAGACGCGGTGTCCGCATTTCTGGCTGCAAGCCTCCTTACATGTCCGATTGCATTCGTGGCTTTCTTGGCATTCTAATCCGCATAAATGGCGGCAAACCAATACTCGCTCGCAATGATGCTTGAGATGGCGAGTCTTTCCTTGATCCTCATGAGTTGGGATAGCCGAACGATTGGTTTCATCCTGGCACTCGTAGCAGCTCGACTTGCACTCCCGTGAACAGCAGGAGAGGATCCCACCACATGGCTGTGTGCATCGGGCCGTATCGACGTCCTCATGACATGGAATCATGGACCGGTGCCCGCAGCGAGGGAGTTCTTTCGGAACCTCGGCAAGGCACGCCACGTCCTCGAGTCTGTCCTGAAGATAACTGCGGTGTTCAAAGCGTCAGCTACTGCCCACGGTAGAACAAGGGTGTATCCTACCAAGGAACATTCTCCGAGACGTGGCCACACGGCAGTATCCGTCTGCCAACAAAAACTTGACAGTCACCGCAGGTTTCAGAGCACCGGCGTGGACACGGATGTCCACGCAGACATATGTGTTTGCAGTCCCTGTCGCAGTCCATCTTCCTATGGTTATCTCTGTCCGCATGGCACTGCTAGATATCAGAACGCAAATTTACAGTCAGATAGTTGGGACTGCTCACAACGGATGAGCACGTATGGCCGCACTGCGGCAGCACGACGTTGCATCGTTCTCGGCAGCCTCCGTCCGGCGCGTGGGACGCAAGCTCTCCCGGTTTCGAGATGAGCACCACGTTGCTTGGATGCCGCGGACATTCAATAGGAAAACCGGCTCCAACCTGCCCTTTCCTCTCCAATTCATCAAGCACGACCTCCCACGTCGCATTCTGTCTCAAATTGGTCGCATTTCCGAGGATGAAGAGACCATGTTTCGCCCGCGAAAGCGCAACGTTGATCCGGTTTTTGCTCTACATTTTCACTCATCAACTGGATGTACTCAATCACACAGCCTGACTCTACGAACCTCAAGAAATCCGATGTGGGAACGACCCCTTTCGAGGGTACCGGAATTTCTGACGGTAGACAGTATGACAATTTTCGCCTCTTCGCCTTGGGAGTTATCCAACGTAGCCAAGCGCACCTGTCAGGCGGGATTGTATCAGCATTGGATGTCGAGTAAAAGAAATGAAGACGCACTTGTTGGAGTACACGGACTTGTGAGAAGCCATCTTCTGTGTCTACGGAGTCGAGACCTTGCCGTTCAAGTTCCTCTTCGTCCTTTTCGTCGACTTTGACGGCAATTTCCAGATGCCGAAGGGCTGCCCGCACCTTGTGCAGTTGCCCGAGATAGGCACATAGCACGGCTATATCTCCGCTCTCGTTATATGGCTCCTGCTTCAAGAGATGCATGACTAGGTCGCGTATCATATCCACCTAGGGGCGTTCAGTACAACTCCGTTGAAGCGACGCATGCATACCTCGAATGTGTTGTATTTCGATACGGAATCCGCCTCAGAATTCTCTGGGTGATTATGAGAGAAGAAGAAAACATTCTTTCCCATTCCGTCGACCCGAGGGTAGTCAAGAACAAGCGGATGGTCTTTGAGAGTTGGATACATGATTTTCCTGGAACGGTGGGTGAGGAACGGTTCGAGCGCATCTGCATGACCACTTGCCTGGGCAGATCCGATATTTCGGGGCGCATTCGTCGCTGAACATCCATTTGTGACATCGGAAATGAGAGGTCTGCGAGCCACTCCATCAAAGAACAATCGAATTTATAGAACTGGCGCCCTTGAGGGTTATCCATTGACAACGCTTGTTCATGATTTAGATGGGATAAGATATGTGGGAGGTTGTGAAAGCCTTACCGAAAGTCGTCAAATTTGGACGAAGCTGGTCGGGATCACCGATGCAAATGAGATGCTCGACTACAATGCATGCAGTCATGTATGGAAGAGTTCACATTGATTAGAAACAATTACCTGAAGGGACTAGGGCTGCCAGCGTATGCGCTTCGAGGACTTGCCCTGCTTCTTCTACCATGACGACCTTCGGAGCGATGCCCTGTCCGCGTGCGCGTGAACTATACAAGCCCCCGTATTACCACGTACTACTGACCTTCAGCAATGATACCAGTTTGGCGGCGCCTGCCCACGGGAATACATTAACATACATTAAGTTCGGTTGACATAAAGAGAACGGTACCTGTGGTCGTGCAGCCGATCAACTCGACCGTGCCCAGAAGTCGCAGCCGTATCTTATCGTCGTCGAAGTTAGCGGATGCTGAAGTTACAGAGTGCAGCTTACTTCATTCTGAACCTGGTCACATCGTTCACGCGCCTCGGCGTGCAGTCTCCGCAGGAACTCGTAATTCCGCATGTCGTCGTCATGCGTTTCCTTTCGTAGTTCGTCTTCCCAACAATTGGCGAGCATCATGCGTTCTTCCTTGGACATAGACCAGACGGCGCCCTCTTCGTCAACGTCATTGAGCAACGCGCGGAGATCCCGTGGGCTACGTGACAGAGTGAAGAGAGGCTCTTCGGAGCGATTATATTCACATACCAATGAGTACTTCCAGAGGAAGACGGACCGAAGTCTATATCCCGGCCACTCTTCCAGAAGCCGTAGCTCCCAGTATACGTCTGGTCGTCAACTTGTGACTCTGATCCGCTTTTCGCTGTCCATTCGCCATTCTCGGCTTCGTCGTCGCTGAGTCTTTGAATGTGTGCGGATATACGAGCTGGAGGATTGTCTAGATCGTCAGCGTGTTCTGGGTGTTGCCTCCTTAGGTAGTCCATCAATGATCCAGAAGATATACGCGGCGAGCGGATAGACGCCATCAGGCCATTAAGACCCTTCTGGATCTTCTCGACGAAGTTCGTCTCGCGATGAAGAATTGCATGGAGATTGGAGCCTCTACCCTGCCTTTCACGAGTTTCCAGACTATAGGATCGCATTCGCTCAGTGCTGAACTTGTTCGGATTCCCGAGACGAACGAGCTTTGTCGTGATGCCCTCATCTAGCACGGACTCTAGCATGCGGTCGAGAGCATGATTGGTGTGGGACACAAGGACTATAGGGACGAGGTTGAAGATCCGATATGCGCGAAGCAATAAGAAAACAACACACCAATTGGGCGAACACCGCTCGCGAGCAGGACCTGCAAGAGGGCGATTCCGATGAAGGTCTACGTCCCGTTTGATCTCGTTTAAATGCTTGACAACTTGCACAGACGAGTAAAATCATACCTTGCCGGCCCCCGGCGGACTAAACGACATATCAGCAACTCCTCCCTCTCAACAAAATAAAGGATTCCTACCCTTTTACAAGGGCAAGTTTTCTCCTCAAGGCATTGATCAGTACATCTACCTGAGAAGGATCCAAGGCCCCGGCAAGTCGCAATGCTTCACGAACAGCTGCTTCGGATCCAAGGTCATTGACGTCGAAATTTGGGATCTCGTGTTTGCCTAAAGAGGGGCACCGCATGTTGAATGCAAACCCGGGTGCGCTGGCGTAGCTCGGAGGCGGGATGGACATGGACACAGGCCATCTCTGCCCATGCGTCAGCCATTTTGCGAACGGCAAAGACTCTGGTACCATGTTCTGCAATACTTCCAGGAAGGGCCGAGTCGCATCGAACATGGTGTTGTTGTCGAGCAGAATTGCCATTCCAGGGGCCTCAAGGAATGGACTTTCGCGCCGAAGTGCCAGTAGTTCCACCTCTGTATCGAAAAATGCGACGCGGAGTTGCAGCTTCTCGTCCCCTGCGTCTGATGCCGACGATTCAGTGATGTCCCTGCGTGTTGACATGACGGTGCCCAAGAACATCCGATCACCAGCGGGGGATGCTAAAACCAACGCGACGAGGTTTCCCTGCTGCAGACGCTTCGAATGCTGCCAGTGCTCCGATCTCCTTGTTGCGTTTCTGTCGCGAGCAAGACCAGGCGGAGTGTCGATGCGCAGGCAGATTGTGATCCCACGACGCTCGGCCTTGACAGAGTGGAACTCCACGCCGGTGTAGACGTGGAAGAAGACTGGATTCTCGCCTTTCTGACGATAGGCGCCTCCCTCTTGCCGGAGTACGGCCTCCAGCTTCGTCTCCTCCCCGATCATAGGCCGCCAGAAGTTGAGCAACTCCGCGCGCAGCACGCTGAGCGACCGACGCATGGGCGAGCTGTATCAGAGAATGAGAAAACGCAGGTTTACAGATGGACTGTCAACTCACGTCGACTCCTCTCGAAGCAAACGGAATTGAATATCGAGCAACCGCTCTGGGGATCGAGGTGGAAGATGATGGGGCGCGTCTGACAGAAATGCTGGGATGTAAGGGTCGGCGGTCGACATCAACTCGCCGTGCGTGGGGGCAATCCGTATTCGGGCAATATCAGCAAAATCGTTATCGTGCCGGGGTCCGTCTTCGCGCAGCTCGCCCGGGGGGTCGTACATCTGTTCCAACACGCTCATGCGGGCTTGCTGAGCCTGCTCTGCAGTGATTTTCGGCTGCGAGTGTGTCGGGCGTGTCGGGCGCCTCAATCGTTCGGCGCGCTTGCACTCCCTGTCCGCAATATGTTCCAGTTTTTGGATGATAATCTCAACGGTTTCGATGGTGAGAGTGCGCACGGCGGGCTCGGAAGAGGTGATGGTATCCTTAAAAAGCGCGGGAATTTCGCGCACGGCTGAAGACCATTGACGAAACGAACTTGACAGTACTTGCACAAAATCCTTGATCTTGGGGTGGTTCCAGATCACGGTGTGAAACGTCGACAATAATCTAACAAGAACAACTCAATTTATTTGAACAAAGAGTAAAAGCCTTCATAACTTACTTGATCAGGACCGTCGCCAGTGTCTTAAATACGACAGCTCCGTTGAGAGAGTGGTCTTGCTTGCTCGCGGGGGCATTCTTGTCGTCCCATGTCCGTGACCTCGTCATCTCTGCGAGACTGGCGATGGTCGTGGCGTGGATGGCATCGTAGTTTTCGTCCACTAGCTTGTAGATTGCGCTACGGAAGGCAGGTGACGAATTCAGACAACCCGTTCACAGTGCCCGGTGCAAGCGAACACGTACTTGACGTTATTGTGCATCGTCGATTTCAGCAATGCATCCGACGCCAAGTACTATGACAATCATCATGTGAGCGCAGAACGTAGGAGGTGAGGGCGGAAAGGACACCTGTAGAAGCGGGAAGTAACCACGCTGGAAGGATAGCACCTTCCGGTTGCCGCATGCATCCACCGACACCGGTTTGAATCGCAGCGCCTCTGTAATACGACGCCTTGCATCTTCCTGCCGCGCAGGAGCATTAGCGGGGTGCCGAGGCACAACACCGTTCACGACAGCATCAAGAAACTGTCAAGCCATGGCAATCAGTGTGACGAGTTGGCCATGGCCCATGATCACGTTGCACGCACATCGGGAAAAGCAGAGCGCTGCGGAAACGTATGACTTTGAGCCATTCGCACGCCAGTGAGGAAAGTGAGACCTACCCAGCCCTCGCTGTCATCCACGCGCGCAAAGATTTTCGAAAAGGCCTCGACGCGCATTGGGCGATGTGCGAAATCGTCGTCCTGCAGATGGGATTTGAGTGCGTTCAGCGCTGCTACCGCGAGCGGATGTATCAAGGCATGTTGGTCTGAGCTAGGGCTGCCCGGGGACGGCATCAGGGGGTGATCGGACGATGGGCTGCCCGTGGAGGACACGTCCGGGGGAGGATGCGCATTCTCGATAGGCTCCGACGGGCCCGCCTCGCTGTGCGGCTGTTCGTGCTTGAATTGACAGGTAGAACCTTTTCTGCAACTGCCACTCGCCCAAAACCGACAAAGACCACCACGACCGCGACCGGGCCAACCACCGCGACCTGTGAAGCCGCGTCCTCTCATGTCTCCGCCCCTGTGCAGAATGTGGTACCGTGGCTCAGTCATGTCTGTTTGTTCGTCTTCGTTCGAGGTTGTAGGTGACCGTTTTCAAGAGGGGGGTGCGGAAGACGAGATATGCGCAGCGAGGACCGAGTGTCATATGGCATATCGGCCTCAACCCATCGCAGACATAGGTGGAAGACTCCGCAGGCTTCTACACAGTCAGAAAAGGCGGGGTTCCACCTGATAGGACTCCTTCGTCCCGCGAGGAGGCGTGGCTGCCAATTGCGAGCGGGCGCCTTCAGAGCGCTGAGGAATACTTACTGCGCACGGCTGTGCTGCGTCAACTGCGCAGAAGGTGCCAGGATGCCACGGACATCGTGCGCAGCTGTATGCGATATCGTCAGGCTGCAAGCGTAGGCGTTGAGGGGAGTGTATCGCGATCACGAGAACAGTCTAGCCATCCAACGACTTCTGACGGTCTCCTAGGGTTTGGAAGTCTTTTTAGCCTGTCAGAAAGAGACCGTATCAGTAACCAATCGGCTTAGAATGCAACCACAGTACCCACATGCATGTACGCGTCTACGCTGCGCCCCACCCTGACCCCAAATGACGGCGCTTGATTCTTCAGTCGAGCTGTTGGCCACTTGCTCAGTCTCCGTGACTAATCTTGCGCACAGAAGACGTCGTTCCGTTGCTATCACCAGCAGGAAATTGACAAACATGTTGCCATATATTCACAATTTTTGAACGACGCAAAGATATTGACTGTCAGTCGGGAGTGATAAGCTGTGAAGACTGTCAAGTAAAAGATGATCAGTATTCAGGCTTCCAGAGAGCATATACGCGCAACATACCAAGAGGAAATGAATTGAGTGGCGGTGGTGGTAGGTAGACGTACATGAACCGCGCTCATGAGCGGAGGCGGGTCGTGAGAAACCGGCGCGCCCGCGCTCGGGACAGCGCGCACATTCTTCGTCGCTCAACTCACCACCACACCCACCGCCACAATGTCGACAGCAACCTGGCGCCAGTTCTTCACGTACGCTGGCCACCCTCCTATCATGCTCTCACAGGTGTCGCTCACCCGCGACTGCACAGGTACAACAAATACACCCAGATCGCCGCGCGCGCGGTGCGCCAGTCGCTGAACGAGACGGAGCGCGTTGCAGCGGAGAAGCGCGGGATCACGGTGCTTAAGTACCAACACTGGGAGAACGGGCAGGGCGGCGAGCAGGTGCGTCTCCTTTCCAATTTGCTGAGCTTGTTGCTGACGGTGTGACGTGGGCGCAGGTGTTCCTCTACACGCCCAAGGATGAGGGCAAGGCGGGCCCGTCGAAGGCGATATGAGGCGCACGGGCAGGGGCTCGTGCTGTGTAGAGCGTAGAAGGCGGGCGGGCGGCGCCCGCGCCCCGCAAAATCGAACGATTTGCAATGTGCGATTTACGTGCGTGATTCATGCCCTGCCGTTGCTGGGGTGTGAGCGAGTGCTATGAAGCGATGTTGTGGGTCAGTTGACGTTGAATGTTGAGGACTGCTCGCGTGGTCGGGGAGCGTTGGTCGATGTGGCAGCGAGGCGCTGGTGTCGGCCGGTGGTGTCGGCCGCAGGACGATGGTTCGCCGACTACTCACACTGGCACTGACATGAGGCACGCAGGCGCAAATTCTGTGGTCTTGTGAACAGGCAACGATGCGAAGGCATGGTCTTCTACTTGACTTGCCGGCAGCTCTCGCGCACGTCTGCGCCGCCTCTGATTACCGTGGCCACTCGCGCGGTACATTGTCACTGGGAACTCCGTCCACAAATTCCACACAACGCTGAAACTTAAGGCTTGAAGGCTGGAAGTCTGAACACAGCTACTTGTGTGCAGGCGTATGCCGTCGACGGCCACGCTCTCACCGCATACGGTCCCCGGCACGATTATCACCTTCCGGGGCTTCAGTCCAGCGGGCCAGAACGTCGTAAGCGCTGCAACTGGAGGGCATCCTGCTTCTGCGCGCCGTCTGCGTACCCCGCAGACACGGGTCTTTGCCTCCTTGAACAACCTCCCTTCCACATCACACGTTCCAGAACGTCCTCTATGCATGCTCCCATCGTCACGCGGCGAGCCCCATGCAGCCATCGCGGTGCGCATCGGTGGCGCGCTCATTGTTTTCCCTGGGAGACCGGCATGGGGATCGCGCTGGTCCCTACTTGTGCAGAAACCTGCCGTCGCGGTCGCGGGTGCTTACGGCGCCCTTCCGCGGTCGCCGTGAAAGAAGGCGGCACACACGCGCTCGCTGCTGCCGCCGATGATTCTGCCCTGCACGTGTGCTCCCCGCTGGACAAGGCGGCGACGAGGCGAAGGCAACGGGGCCCCGGTGACGAGGCGCGGATCCAGACTCCGTCGCTCGATGCGGCGCTGAGTTTGCGCCACCACGTGGCGGTGGCTTTATGAGCAGCTGCCCGGCGCCTGCTTTTTTCTCTCTCTCCACGACATCGGCCTCATCGCCTCCTCTTTGTTCTGTTCTCTTTCTTCCAAGTCTTCGGACAACTGCATCACCTCGTGCGTGCTCTCAGTACTTGCACGGCGTCGGGCTCTCCGCGCCCATCCGCCTGTATTGACATGCTCCGTATTCCCCGCATCATCCATCGCTGTTGCAGGCTTTCTCGCTCCCTCAAAACCAAGACCTACTTCGAAAAGGACAAAATGGCCGGTGCTCGTGGATGCTTCAACTGTGGTGGCTGTGCGTGGTGTTTCAGTGTTGTGTTGTCGTTGCCATCGTCGTCGCCCTTCCCCTCCGTCGCGGCCGAGCCGTGGCGGCCGTCGCCCATGTAAGAGATGGCCTGCCATTTCGCGCAGACGGTTGTCGTTCCTGTAACCACCTTTCTCCGTCCATCGTCATGTTCCCATGTCATCCGATCGGCTGTCCGCGTTGTTCTTCATGCATCCATTATTTCTTATTGCCTTGCCTCGTGATTCGGTTTCTTCTGCGTGTGGTGCGGTGCTGACGAGGCCGCATTTTTTCCCATTCCATATATATCGTACACGTCCCACCGCACGTCCCACCGCTGGCGCGCGCTGCATGCACACAATAAATTGATTTCAAAAATCGATATGTGTTGCGGGGGTGGAAACGTAAACGCGATGCGAATGCATATACGACGCGCGCGCGCTAGTTGGCCATCAAGCGGCGAACTGCCCCAAGGCTGGCACGCCTACATGGTAAACCCATTCGCTGTAGTCCATGCTAACCACTAACGCTGCCTGTCGTCGATAGCTACAACTGTACGTGCTGCCCCTCCCGCCTCTTCGCCTTTGCTGATATTTGCGCATTCGCCAGGCGGACTGGAGGGCCACGTTTCCCGTGACTGCACGCAAGAACAAAAAGCCAAGTCGTGCTACAAGTGCGGACAGGAAGGCCACATCGTGCGTCTACCCATCCCCACCTTATCTGCAGTCCACTCACTTTCTTCGCAGTCCCGCGACTGCCCCGAGAACTCTGGCGGCGGTGCCGGCTACGGCGGCAGCTTCGGCGGCGGCGGCGCGTCGGCCGGCGCGGCGAGCGCGGAGTGCTACCGGTGCGGGAAGGTCGGGCATATCGCCCGCGCGTGCCCCGAGGCGCCTGGCGGCGGCGCGTTCGGCGGGCGCGGCGGCGGCGGCGGCGGATCGTATGGCGCGTTCGGCGGCGGTGCGGGCGGCGGCGGCGCGGCGAAGACATGCTACACGTGCGGGGAGACCGGCCATCTGTCGCGCGACTGCGGGCAGGGCTCCAAGTGCTACAACTGCTCGGGCGTCGTGAGTGTTGGTGCTGTGTGCGAGGGTGCTGGTGCTGATGCGCACGTAGGGACATATCAGCCGCGACTGCCCGCAGCCGCAGAAGCGCGCGTGCTACACGTGCGGGTCGGAGGGGTACGTCGTTTGCTCCTGCACTGTATCCTTGCCTGCGAGCTCATTTGTGCCTGCGTGCAGCCACATCTCGCGCGACTGCCCCGGCGCGAACACCGACGAGGCCGTCCTGTGAACGCGCTCTGTCTCGTAGCCGCCTCTTTTCTTGTCGTCTGTCTGTTATGCCGAAGTCGTAGCTGTGTTCGATTAGTGCTACTTACCGCCACGTTCACGTCGAATTGTATCTCCTCGCCAGCGTCGTTATACATGTGCGCGCCCGCGACGAGCCCAGACCAGTATGAGTGGCGCCCACGGTCATCTTGCGAGATGGTAAAGCCAATGCCGGTGGGGTCGGAGGCCATACTCCCGTGCACATCTGTTCGCGCGGCTGCTAACTTAGAGGCATGAATAATGGATGATGCCCACACGACCTTCCAAGTGTCCTGTCCTCGTCGAGAGCGTCTGCTCAGCTGTGCCTGCTCGCCGTGATGGACGTTCGAGAGCGTGCAGAGGCGAGTCTAGGACGCCGGCTCGACCGCCTCTCGGCGCCGGTCTGTTCCGCGGCCCTAAGTTCCCACGGCCTCGCTCGTCGCTGCCCGCCTATCCCATAATTCCTATTTCCCTCCCCCCCTCACATCGCCTGCCAGTCCTTTCCTCGCCATGCGCCCCGTCGCCCTCCGCATCGCCCGCCGCACCTTCGCGACCGCCGTGCACCCGCACCCCGTCGCGTCCTCGTCCTCCGCCGCCAGCGCGATCCCGCTGTCGAACGTCGAGGCCCAGTGGGAGAAGCTCGCCTCGGACGAGCAGCTCGCCGTGCACCAGCAGCTCGAGGAGCTCCAGAAGAAGGACTGGAAGACCCTCTCGCTCGCGGAGAAGAAGGCGGGTGAGTGCGCGCTCCGTTTTTTCGCCTTTTTCGTGCGTCGTCACGCGGGCGCGCGGACCCATGCCCGGCGCACGCTGCCCTCGGTTGCCTGGCGGGGGACGCGGAGATAGAGACATGCCCATGGGTCGGGTCAGTCGACGGCGGGACCGAGGCCGCGCGCGCGCGCGCGCGTATATACCCACCCGTCGCTCCATTGCTGTGGGCCGTGCGCTGACTGGCGAGAACCTGCAGCGTACTATGTTGCTTTTGGCCCGCACGGCCCACGCACACCCATTAACCCGCCCGGCACCAGCACCAAAGTGATCCTCGGCGTCCTTGGCCTCATCGGCGCCGCTGGCGCCGCGTACGCCGGCATGCGCTCACTCGGTGAGCTCGCTGTCCCTACGCGCTCTTTCGCTTCCGCTCACCCCGCAACTCTTTTCTCCCTCTTCCCCGCCCCTTTCACGCGCCGTTTTTGCACGCCCAGCCGCACCGCCGCCCAAGACGTTCACGCGCGAATGGGAGGAGGCAGCGAACGAGCGCGCGAAGGAGATGAAGCTCAACCCCATCACGGGTGTCTCGTCCGAGGGCTACACCGGCAAGGGCTTCGTCCAGTCCAAGTGATTGTTTGCCTTAATAGACGGCCGGAGGGGCGGTGTGGTGGTGGCTATTGCGTCGTAAAAGGGCCAGTTGGGGCGGGCGTGGATGGAGGTGTGCCTTGCCTTGCTGTGTCGATAATAGTCTGTATGCGAATGCAACAAATTCCTGGTGCTTTTGAATGCTTGTCACATCCGCTGAAACATATTGAAGGCAAGTTCTCAGCAGAACAGAGCTGTAGCTTGTGCCATCCTCTTGCACCTATGGATGGCCACTTGCCTGGGCAATAATTTCTGCATCCATGATTACAATATGGACCGAGTTTTCGTATTCTGGCGAACAAGGGGGGACATGTTGGTGGAAGCCGTATGATTAAAGCAGTCTGCTAAGTGAAGAAAAGTAAAGTACGATGCCGCCGTATGTACATATGCTAGCACCGCCCGCCCGCTCAAAACTTGAACTCCTTCCCCTTCTTCCCGCGGTCGCGGTCGCGGTCCGTCTCCATCTTCTGCCGCTTCTTCGCCATCTCCTTCGCAATCATGTCCGAGAAGTCCTCGCCGCCGCCGCCGCCCGGCACGCCCGCCGACCCGCGCGCATTCTCTTCGTACCGCCGGCGCAGGTCCTCCTCCGACATGCCCTCGAGCTGCTCCGCGTCGATGGACACGTCCACGCCACGCGCCTTGCGCTGCGGACCACGCGTCAGCCACGCACGCGCGGATGCAAAAAAGGCAGGGAAACACGCACCTTCGTCCCGCGCTCCTCGCCGAGTACGGGCACGGGGGCGCCCATGACGCCGCTCACGTCGTACCCGCGGTCGCTGCCCATCAGCCCGCGCACATTCTGCTGCTTCTCCGGGATCACATTGTACAGCGCGCGCGGACCCGTATCTGCCGACGAGGGCGCGGCGTTCTTGCGCAGCTCGAGGAAGTCGGGCGTCTCGAGCCCGCCGGCGACGGTCGACACGACGGACGCCATCCCGGAGGGCGTCTCGAGCCCTGATGGTGTCTGCAGGCCGTCGGCGGGCGCGGGTTCTGCTGGCTCCTCTTCTTCCTCTTCTGATTCCTCTTCCGAAGCTTCGGATTCGTCCTCTGCGTGATATGTATGAGATAGGAGAAAGTGGGAGGTCAAAGGGGGCACGCACCCTCTTCCGGTTCGAGCTCGCCCCATAGGTTCTTGTCTACTGGCTCACCCATCTTGTTATACATAGTCAGTTGTGCACGACGACGCGGAAGTGCAGACATACATTTGTGTCGTTTGTCTTTGGTAGGACACCAAACACGTCGCCGTACAGCGGCCGGTTGTACTCGTCAAGCGGTGGCTTGCCCCACCCGCCTGGATGGAAACCCCACTGTGCGCTGCAAGTCGAGTCAGCTAGGCGACGCGTGCTAATGCTAATGACCACGTACCCCTCGGGAATAGGCGCGTTGAGCCCAGGTATCCGCAATGTGGGATAACTGGGTGGGGGGCCGAAGCGCTGCATGCTGATCAGCCATGGCGGGGGTGCGAGCGGCGGGATCGACAGCGCCTCCACCAGCTCAGGCGACAGGTCCCCAGGCCGCTTCTCCTTCAGCGAAGTTTCGAACTCCTTGCCTTCATAATACCTAGTCAGACCGGGCGATCAGCTGCACCGAGCACACGGGAACGCGCGCACGCACATTTCGCCGAAGCCTGTGACAGGCGGCTTTGTCTGAAACTTGAAGAACGCGTCGTGGAGCTTCTGATAGTCGATGTCGATCTTCCCCATCTTGGGCTGCACGCGCTCGCGCGTCTTTGCCTTCAGGCTCATGTTGGCTTCCTTCTCCTTGACCGCGTCGCGTTGTGTGGCGATACCCGTGTCGGCGATGTACGCAGGCAGCTGGAAAGGTGGTTTCTCGATTCCGCGTTTTCCTTGCAGGTAGTCGCGCTTCGCGCTCCAGTGGGCCGGGATCGGCACTGTGTTACGATATGACTTGAGGTGCAGTAGCAATCGCGGGTCAGAGGCAGACACGTCTGTCCATTCGACGACTTCAGGCTTCTTGACGAGCTGCTTGAGCTCGGCGACAGTGAGGCGGTTGAGCTTGCGCTGCTTTTTCTTCGAGAGAGGCTTCTTCTCGCCTTCGGCTTCTGAGTCCGTCTCGGACGCCATGTCGTCGTCCGAGTAGATCACCTCGCCCTTGGACGGGTCTTCAGATTTCACCTGCGGAATGCGTTAGAAGGCGGCTTGAGTCCTGAGACATGTGCGACGCACTGTAGTATCATCCAAGGAGAACTGGAAGCGGGCAAAGACATCGGAGAATGCTTCTAGGGCAGGGCCCTTGACATCCAATTGCTCAGACACGTACTCAATGTTCGCATTATCAGACTCCGGCTTAACAGCCTCGACGACCTGTGGCTCCTCGCTGGCACTCTCCTGCAAGGATGCAAGTCAGCTCGTGCCGACAATACCACTACGTGCGGCGCACCTGCGTCGCTGTCTTCTTCAGCTTTGCCTTTTGTCGCCGTAGTTGGTTCTTCGACTTGATTTTCCCATTTACCTTGGGTTCTGGGATGCCGTTCAGACCGTTCAGAGCGGGTGCTGTGGTGGCCATGATTCGACGACGTGAAGGGGGGAAGACAACCAGGCTGTATGACGTAAGCTGAGCTTGCCCGGGCAAGTATTTCACTTTCAACATCGCCAACCCGGAACGATGAGTAAATCCCGGTAGCAAATCCAGCGGCCTGCAAATTCATGTAGGCTAGGCTGCCGATCGTGAGCAGCAGGCCGAGCTTGCGAAGGCTTGCGAGCCTCGTCCTCGAGCGTGGGAGCAACTGTTCAGCGTCCGCGACGGTACTGCTGCGTTACGGTCGAGCTCTCGTCTTACCCTCAACCTCAGCGACCGTTAACAACTTCTCACTTGGAAATCACGCTGCGCTGTATCATTCAATACTCCTGTTCATCACCCTAACTTGTGTACGACTTAACATGCTCGGTGCGTGTCCCATTACCCACCGCAGCAACCACTCACCGAGACACCTCCAGTTGTCGGGCTGACTGGCGGCATCGCCACGGGCAAGTCCACCGTTTCCACACTCCTGGAAAACCGCGGGATCCCCATTATCGATGCGGACGTGCTCGCGCGTGACGTCGTGCGCCCCGGCACGCCCGCGCTCGCGCGCATCGTCACCACCTTCGGGCGCGATATCCTGCTTCCCGACGGCACGCTGGACCGCGCGAAGCTCGGCGCGCGCGTCTTTGCGGACGACGCGGAGCGGCGCAAGTTGAACGCCATCGTGCACCCTGCGGTGCGCTGGGCGATGGCGCGGGCGGTCGCGCGCTGCTGGCTGCGCGGCGAGCGCGTGTGCGTGCTGGACGTGCCGCTGCTCATCGAGTCGGGGATATACCGCTGGGTCGGCAAGGTCGTCGTCGTCTACTGGTGCGTGTGCCCCGCCAGCATCTGCCGCCCCTGCCCCTCGCCCCTCGCCCTCACCCCGCCCCCGGCGCCCCTCACGCACACCCTCTCCTAGCTCTGCCGAGATTCAGCTCCAGCGCCTCATGAAGCGCGACGGGTCCACGCGCGACGCCGCGCAGGCGCGCCTCAGCGCGCAGCTGCCCATTGCGGACAAGCTCGCATTCGCGGACAACGTGCTCGACAACTCGGGCGGCCCGCAGGACCTCGATTCGCAGGTCGACGCGTTCGTGCGCCGCCTGCAGCGCGACGCCGGCTGGTCGTGGCGCGTGAGCTGGCTATTTCCCCCGTGGGGCCTGCTCGCGGCGCTGTGGACGCTGCTTTGGCGCCAGATCAAGTTCCGACAGCGCGCGTTGCGGCGGAGACGCGAGCGAGGCCAGTAGCAACGGCACGCGTTTGGCTTTGGTGCCCAGGAGTTGCGAAGATACATTTGTATATTTGCAGGTATGGCCTGCTGAATAGCATGCGAGACTAGACTACCATTACAGACCGATTCATGCAGCATACTACTATACAAACAATTTTGAGTAGTCGACAGTAAAGGATGTGTGAGAAGCTCATACACCCAAAATCACGAGCAGAGGATTACATGGTATACCCACCAAAACACAACGAGGCACAGACGTATGCAGACTACTTTCTCATCCGTTTCGCGGGCACGTCGGCAGGGCCCAGATCCACTGCATGTGCAAAGCGCTTTTGTCCCGCCGCCGGTGTGGCGTCTAAGAACGCGCTGCTTGGCTCGACTCCGATCCCACCGCCACTGTCCCCAGAATCAAACCCGCCCGCGTCACCCCCCGCCGTAAATAGCCTCATTATCGCTTCAATGTCGTCGAAGTCCGGCGTATGCGTCCCCGAGCCCGAAGCCGCGTCGTCCGCGGCTAACTGGGATTGCGGGTTGTAGCCTATCATGCCTGCGAGCGATGTGAGACTGTCATCCATCGCGCCGACGGCCGCGTCGACGGCGCGCAGTTGCGCGTCGTGGTGCTCTAGGGCGGACAGGTCACTTTCCTCCGGCTGCGACGCGACGGCGGAGAGGACCGGAGTAAAGTCAAACGAGCCCGGGGATAATGCGGTGGTGGGGAGGTTCGGGAGGTCGGTGTGCTGGTTGTACAGAGTAACCTGGGATGGGGGACGTGCGGGTAATGGGGTCGACAGTGGCGGGGGCGCGTATGTGGGGATGGGCTGCACGGGTGTCGGGAGGCCTGCGACTTGGTGAGGCGCAGGAGATGGCGCGGACGTCGATAGGGCCTGCATGAAACGCTGCATCTGGCTCGGTGAGCTCATGAGCTGCTGAAACGCCATCTGCAGCGCGTCGCCGCCGTTGCTGTTCGGGGAAAGGCTCTGCGGCGCAGCGGTCTGCTGCGCAGATTGCGGTCGCCGCAGCTCGAGGGCAGACCCTGCGCCTTGCATATGAGCAGCGGGCGCCTGCTCTGCGAAGTAGGAGGATGCCATTGCGTTCGTTGCCGCGGGGCTGAAGACGGATGGGGCAGGTGATGGATGGGTTGCGCTTGGTGACGCGACCGACGGAGTCTCGATCCGCGCGTAGAGGTCTGGGAGAAGGTCAATGCTCGACGCGTCCAGGAGCTCGGGCGACGTACGCCCGTTATCCTCCGACCGGACCGTCTCAGCCACACTCTTATTGTCGTCATCATCCACCTCAACGACCTCAACTCCCTTGGGGCGACCGGGGCCGTCACCAATGAGAAGGCGCTGACTGCGGCGGACACCGAGGGGCGGCGAGGGGCTGTGCCGTTCGTGGTCCTTCTCTTCGTGCGCGACACGGCCAAAGACGCTCGCGAGGAATTTGAGGATGCGGTTGATCGTGTCCTGATGGGCTTTGTGGCGCTCGCGCGCAGCAAGGGCCTCCTGCCATAGATGTTGGTTGGAGCTTTTCAGCTCGTGCAGGTCGGCGGATATGGTCTGCTGGTGCCGCTTGATCGCGGCAATGCCGTTGACGATTGAGTTGACGTCGAGGACCTGAGCACCGTTCGCTTGCTGGTTGGCTGCGGCGGAGGGTGCGGATTCTGTGGTGTCTGCTTCGCCTGGGGCTGCCTGCTTCTTGCGCTGTATGAGGCAGAGCAGATCGGGTTGGGCACGGTGGAAGTGGGGGTGCTCGAAGTTCCAGAGCTCGGTATCGGTCTCGGAGCGGAGGACGCCTTGCTGTAGGTGAGGAATCTTGTGGAAGCCATACATGTTGAGCTGGCGCACAAACGAGGCGAAATTCTGGTGCTTGAACCAGCGTCCTAAGACCTCACGAGCGAAGCGTTCGTGATCGAGGACTTTCGACTCCTTAGCTTGCGTCCTACGTCTTAGATGCATGCCACTCACCAAAGAACGAGTCCCCACTGTCTGACCACCGTATGAGATCATTGTTGTTGGGGTCATTGACCATCCTGTCAGCAATTCGAATGAGAAACGAGTAAACGGATGGCAGAGGGACGAGATAGCGAGCAGACGCACTCATAGAGCTTCTGAAGGAACTGTGGCACAACCTGTCGCGCAGTCTTGCTAAGATTTGTCGCCCCAGGGCGATAGGATCGCGTCAATGCCTGGCTGTCGGCCATGGCTCGGATGAAAATAAGGTAATGGGCAGAGGTAAGAGATCACTGACGCAAAACCCCTCCTTTTCGGGTAAGCGGCCACGTGCCAGCGTCGATGCTGACGACAATTAATATGAATCAAGAGACAAATATGAGATAAAATCAGACAGGAAAACCCCGTCCATATCCTGCGCTTCGTAGTCTATCCAGGATCCGTATATTAGTTCGCGGTGCCCACAATTCAGCGAGTTGAACGGTGGAACGCATAGGTCGGCCCGATGCGGCCCGTCGCCCGGTTGCCCTACTAAATCGCGGCCAGTCGGCGAAGCGTCAAATGGCTTACGGGAGGTAGTCTCCGTTGCCGACCTTGCGCGGACTCAGGGACTCAGTCAGGCGTGGAATGTGAATGATTCCATTGGGTGAATTTTGCCCATTCACGCTGTACGCTTACTTGCACCTAGAAATATCGCCCTGATATTAAAGCAGTCCGGCCTGCACAGAGCGCCAACGTCGTGGACAAGTGTGAACGGTGCGCGGGATGACCTCGTTCATCCAGACTCCAGCCTAGCCTAGAGGTGAGTACTGTGTTGGACGTGTGCCGGGCATTGCTCACTGTGGTGCTCGGGTGTACGGTCAGGCGTGTCTCCTTCAGCGCGCGCGGAAGGCGATGAGGACCGCGAGCGCTCACTGCACCACTGGAGTCGTAGCACTGTCGTAGCGCTCAACATCACCGCCCATCCGTCTGATGAGAGTCTGTCCACGCCACCCATGCTTCCCGAGTCCCGGAGTTCTCGGCGTGCCCTCTTGTCGCGAAGCCCCGGAATCCAGCGCAGCCACACACGTTTTTGAACCCGAAAAGCATGGTACCTTCGAACGTGACAGTGCAGTTTGTCGAGAAGCCCACTGGTGCGTGCTGCGTCCGCTGCTGCAGAGTCTGGCTTAATGCCCGCGCGGGTCCTAGAGGCCCTCGCCGATGAGGCTGCGCACCTGGTTGCTGTGCTTCTGCCCGCAGGTACGTCCCCATTCCTTCCCAGATACACTGAGCTGAGCCCAATACGTGCAGATCCCTCCTCCATCGCGTTGACCGGAGGCAACATCGGCCTCATTGAAGTCATGGCGCGCTCTATGACCAGACCGATTGCCCTCCTGATCGGAGATATGTACGCCGCCACAGACGACAAGGGCGAGCTCGTCGGCTTTACGTTGTTTTTGCCTCCCGGGCAGAACCTATTCACCACGTATGTAACTTCATTCGCACACCTATTTTGGTGGATCCTGACGCTCTCTTGTCAAGTGAAGAGCAACGACAAATGGGCTTCTACGACTTCATGGGCCAGCTCTCTGACGAGGGCAAGGCATATTGTGCGACGGCGGTGCGTGAAGTCTACAGTTTCGTTAGGCTTGACACCAATTGATGCTCGCGCTCAGCTCGGAAAAGACTTCCCCGCATTCATCAACGAGTCGGTGGGAATTAAGGAAGTAAATTAGTTGCGCCCCGCCACCAAGTCCTGCTCGTCGCTAATGCGCGGTCCCAGACCGAGCTGAACACGTACTGGTGCAGCTTCGCGATGGTCCGCAAGGAATACCAAGGCAAGGGCATTGCCAAGGCGATGTTCCAGCTTGCATTTGCAAAGGTGCGGCGCCCACTCGTTCGCTCTCAGAATTCTGACGTGACGCGCGCGTACAACAGGCGAAGGCACTCGGCGTCCCCGTGGCGCTCGCCACAACGAACATCGTCAACGTGAGTCCAGCCCTAGTCATATCCAGGCCCTTTTAGTTGAGCGCGAGGCTGATTTTCTTCCGCAGGTGACTATCTATGAGAAGATCGGGTTCGAGGTGAAGGGCCACAAGCTCATGCCGTCGCCATGGGGGGACTGGCCCGCGTGGAAATTCGCGACGAAGGTCCCAGAAGCTGCCTAGGGCGTCTGCTATGCCTACTAGTAGATGATTCGCCTTTTTTGACCTACGAAGACCGGGCCCCGCAAGTCATTAATGAAGGAATGTAATGTGAATTCTGCTTGCGAGATGGACAAGAGTTGTGTTCTTATGAGAAGGCTGATGTTTAGTGCCACGACGCGCACCCAGACTGTCGTCTTCGACGGTGGTTGCAACGCATGCACTGCGCGCAAATCTGGGCGTCTTTCCGCAACTAAAGCTTCCGCGGCAGACAGGTCCAGACCTTCGCTATTTGCCCACTGTTTGCATAGCTCGTCGACGTCGAAACTCGTCATTGTATCCCACCTCACAATACACTGTGGGAGTCTGGAACGAGCGGGATGTCCGATGGGCCGGGGGCGTCGCCGACACGAGTCTGACGGGGCGTACTAATGGGCTACTTAGTATACGTACTTTAAGAGACTAGTTCTGCCGGTGCCAAAAAACGCGTCGAGGGCAAGTTCATTCCTGTCTCTGGCTCATTGCGCAGATGTCACTCAACTCGCATCGTACTCCCGCAACCCCGGCCAATGGTTGACTCGGAGGCGCTGTTGCACGTCCCCCTTCGGACTCGCACGACCGACCGCCATGCACCTGGCCGAAGGCTCTCAAGCTGTGCGCAGGCTCCTAAGATATGCGCACAGTCCTGCACCCCATCTTCGGTGCTCTCCAGGGAAGCGTGATGCTGCCATGACCAGCCTTGAGCCGTATGTAGCCAGGAAGCACGGCTCGGACGTCTTCCTGGGTTTTCAGCTGTAGCGTTATCCTTATGTCGTTTGTTCGCGGTGTAATTGAGTTCACAATGAATGCATCGTGAGCGCGAAGCGATAGCCTGAGTGACCAGTAGGCAAATAGTGAACGCGGGTTGAAGGTCCCGGCTGGGAGATCCGAGTTCGAGATCAAGAGATAACGTATACTGACTAAGCAAAAGGCCGAACGGGTACTTCCTGGTACTTCCCCGGGCGAGCAAGGTAACATCCTCTCATCGTTCAATCATATTCCATCACCTCCTATGTCTCTCATCCCAGCCAGCTACGCATTCCAGTCCGCTACTCCTCTACCCTCGCCCACCACCACCACCGAAGCATATGACTTCCCAACCGTTGTCTTATACTACTTCCTCAGGATCTGTTTCTTCGCCCTCCTCGGGGCATCCGTCTGGGTTGTCGGCCTGACGGTCGTCATCAGAATCCCAATGTGGCTCGAAGATAGAGCCGCCGCCGCCGGAGGCCGCTCCGATCCCCCTCCTCACGGAGCCAGACAAAGTGACGGAGACCAGGAACGGAGGGCTGCATCTACGGAGGGCGAGAGCGATCGCCTGTTGGGCCCCCCAGGCATGAGCTCGGATGTCGAAGAAGGCGACCGTGACGACATGATGATGGTTGGTTTGGGCGACGAGGAGGCGGGGAAGCCATGAGTTGGGCTGTGGCAGATACGGACCCCGACGAGGAAGAGTGAGATATGGTGGGCAACGAATTTCACTTGGTTGTACGGATAACACCAGGCAGCCTACTGGTCACTGAGGGCTGAGGCCTGAACAGCCGAAATACATTCTCCGTTGCCGATCTTGCGCGGGTCGTTCCGCACAGGTGCGATGGCAGGCGGCCAGCTTCGTGACTTGGCCAGTGGCGGCGCGACGCGCTTTCTCTGGGTCCCAGGGCACGCAACGTAAATCATTAATACTTGTCAAAGTAATTTTTGATGTCCGTATTGGACCAATGCATAACGTATGCGTAATATTGAAAGAGAGTCAATACGACTCGGATGACAGAGAGGGCATTCAAGACTTGCACGTCCAACAGTGCTCAAGAAGTGTTGTTGAGGAACTTGTTGTAGAGCGGGCAGAGATCCTGCCAGGCCTCTGTAGGAGCAAATAAATCAACAGCAGGCAACACACGAGCGACAGAAGCACATACTGGGGATAGGATCCCTTGAAGGGATATCGGGAGCATCCTCCACGAACACCGCAGCGAACCCACTGCACGTGTGTCTCAGTTCGGTACCCAGGTATGCGCAGAAATAATTACATTGAAAGATGCCAATCGATGTGGCAGTGGAAGAACCACGGACCGGGATTATCAGTGACAAAGCGAATGGTCACATCGTCGGTTGTATCCCCGATGCTGACGACGTCGCGAACTACTGGATTGTCGAAATTGTACGTCGCATTGCCGGCGCTGCGTACGACGGAGAATGCGTGCTAAGGGTCGCAGGATCAGTAGCTGGACGCATGGGCATGGGATCCGGTGCGTACTCCGTGCAGATGAACCGGATGCTGTACATAGGTGAATACATGTTTTGCAGTCCAATGGTTGATGTAACTCACTGGGCCACCCGAAGCGCCACCGGGAATAGAAAGTTCCACGGATTTGTTTGGGGCGAGACCGTAGTAACTGCCCTTCGGCAAGAGATCTTGCGCCGCAGAAGCCCCGCTGAGGATCTGGAGGAGGGTTGGGACGCTGGGAGGCGCATAGGTGGCGTTGTTGATGACGAAATGAGTTATCGTGGAGTCCTGTGTATTGATGTAAGAAGCGCCTCCGCGGTAGATAAGACGGCGGGACGTACGAAGGTGATGTTGAGTAGGATGTTGATGTCAGCGCCGCCGGGTACGGGCTTCCCAGGCTAAACAACAAAAGAAAGAGAATCAAACGATAATACGAGGAATAGGACTTAGTCACATACCGCGCGTGCATTATTGAGAGGCTGTGTAGAGTTGTCAGCGGCGATGCAGCATACAAGGTGATGGCTTACGTGGAGGTTCGTCTCAACGAGGGGCAGGCGGAAGGCACTCGACGTCGTTTTCGGTTCACAGGGCGGCGCACCGGCGTACCGAAGAATAGCAGAATTTTGGCCGCCCGACAGGCTGGAAACGACGCTCGTGATGTTAGAGGGGTCAATGGGTTGCGAGTGGATCCCTGTGATCTCTCAGCCACTGGTCAGCTGCATGAAAGCTGCAGGGCGTACAGTAGTTTGCGACTGGTTGGTTGGCATGCAACTGTAGGCGATTCGTACATGGTCAGTCTCCCTAAGTTAGAGCAGACAGCAAAAGCTTACCACCACAGAGTAACGTTGGCCTATCAACTCGAGCGTCAGCGAGCGGAAGCAAGGCGACAAACGAATGGTCGACTTGCCAGGGAAGATCTGTAGATTGTCCACGACTAGCGGATGCACGTTGTTACCGTCCACCTCGATTATCGTCAAGAGGTGCTGTTGGATGGAGAAAATGAATGACGGGTCGCAAGAAATCTGAACAAGGCGGAAACGGTAGCTGGCGGCGGATCAGACCACTAATGTGCCGAGAATGAAGAAATGAATCACTCACCGCTTGCCATGCGCGACATTCACTATAGATAGTGAGACATTTTTTGGCCCACCGGGGAAGCGGCCCTTTCCGTTGATAAGTCCGCTCGCCCAAGTACTACCACCGAAAATAAGACGTCTGCGTTTGAGTCAGATGGTGACTGTACGCACGGGTTTCCTTGAGCCTCTGGATCGTGCGAGTTGTAATGATACCTGGAGAGAACCAATCTGGGCGAATTGTTGGTACCAGGATAGAAGCAACTCACCAGTCGGCAAGCGTGATGACTGTGCTCTCTGGAGAGTCGACAGGTGAGTCGATGATGAGTTTGTTGAGTGAGATTATTACCATCGTCAACATCGTATAGGTATTTTTGAGGGTCTTTGTCATCGTAGATCACAATGGGGCCTCGTAGCCCGTCGCAGTACTGGGTGGCGAAATGACTGTCAGAAGTCAAGTCAGAATATCTCACACAGGGCATTAAGTGGGTTGCTACTCGCCTGTGGTACCAGAACGTGCCCTGATGCACAGTTAGACCAGCGAATACGAGGACAGAGATGAAGACGCACGGCTTGGTTGCGGGTATCGAAGTCGTATAAGAAGGAGTGTTTGGGAATTATGGGGCACTGGTTGACGAAAGCTGCACCGTCTGCGTAGTTCGTTGTCTTCTGGAAGAGTCCGTGCCAATGCTGATCGCAAATGCGTGAGACGATCAATGTGCAAGAGCGAAGAGGCGCGATACGCACAATACTCGTAGGCAAGTCCATAGAGCTGTCGGTCAACTCGTCCTTGACGTTGATTTTTAATCGGTCTCCCTGGGCACCGCAAGACCATCAGTCAAAAGTGCGCACGAATGAAGTCCAGTAGCATACCTTGCGGGCCGTGATCACAGGTCCCGGAAATGTCCCACCGGCGAGGACAGCGCTGTACAGTATTCCAATCAGAAATGTCTTTATAGGGTGCGCATAAGGTAGCTGACCTGCGGGAGAATCCATCTGGAGCAATGACCTTGTTGACGATGGGCAGGTCTGCGACGGGACCGATGGCAGCGAGGGCTCCTACGCACAGAGAAGTCAAAATTACGACGAGTGAATTTGACGACATCTTCGTCAGAGACTGCAAAGAAAAAGACCGAAGAAATGTTGATGGGAGTGTCCTGGAGGTTGGTCTTATACGTTCTGGCCATACGTTCTGGCCATGATGGAAGTCGCTCTCAGCTGTGATTAGCGCGCCGCAACATTGGAAACGCACTGGGAGATGAATGCGCGGTTATCATCGTGAGGCACTAAACAGACAACGGCATTTGCTTCCATCTACGCTGAGACCGCGGACACAACACGCCCATGACATCCGTTAGCAACAAGCGCGTAGGAGAATGTCATAAATGTGCAGATGCCGAATCCTGAATGTGCTGAATGCTTCGGCCGTAGGTACGATGAGCCCTTGATTGACATACTTCACGGCGGCTTCCAGGAGATTTGGCTTCTCGAATTTCCACGGCCAGCCTGAGCAGAGAAGAGTGAGGCGAAGGCGCTTTCATTATACAGCTGTGAAACAGATGGATGCATCCGACTAAACCGATGTGATGTAAATGGAAGTGATTGAGCGCCACGCCCAGTACCAGAACGGCGGAGCGCTCCAGAGCCTCTCCCTGGGGTGAGAGTGACGGCATCAGAAGAGTTGGCGAGGGGGACAACAGCCGCCACGGCTCTGCAGGCCAAGCGCCCGAGAGGAGTCCTCGCGTTCGCCGACGGGGCCCTCGAATCGCGGACTAAGGCGAGCAGCTGGCGCATTGAGACGTGCGCGGGAACCGAAGACCCGGCACCCCCTTGAGGTCGACGGAGGTGGACTGGACGCGTTTCGGCGCTGCCGGGCACGCGGGTAACCTGGGACGAGGGTCCGCAAAAGCGTATGAGGTCCAATTGGAAGTGGTCTGGCCGGGGATAAAATAAGTGGCGAGCAGACGGGGAGGGAGGATGCAGCGGTGGTCCCGGTCAGGGCTATGTAGTATAGTACGGGCGTGGTGAACCGGTTTGTATGCTCAACCGGATGTAAGGAGTCGGGCTGCGCGCGAGCAGAGTCCTTTACTTATAGTCTTGTACCGGAGACGATGTCCTGAGGATGCAGGGTCAGCGACGCGTGCAAGAGATGGCAGGAAGAAGGCGCACCTTCGTCTCAATGAAATGCGAAACCCGACCTCGCGTCGCGCTCCATCCACATAACCGAGTCACCCTGGCGTGTCATCCTCCTAAGTACACTTGCTAAGCAGCGAATGGAGCCTGTCGATAAATTGGCGGGGGTCGCCAAACCAGTAGCGCGCGAGAGAGCTAGGCGACTGGTGCGAGTATCGAAGGCTTGCGATGCATGACGTTTATTGATAAACTTCCGGGGGCATAGTCGAGGCTGCAGGACAAAGATGCTGCGAAAGACAAGAAAATGGTGACCAAGATGTTGAGGAGATGTAAGAGCGCAAAGCTGATAGAATTGCATGTACATGGTGGTGATAGTCGGAACGAAGTGCCCTTGACGCGCGACCGCACTGAAGGTTTCTTCCTTACCCGCCCATGATCACTACTTACATGGGCCTCATGCCCACACATTTCCGGTTTGTTCCCTGCGACTCTTCTGTCGCTATGTAGAATGTGCTTGTTCTTGCTCAGACGACCAACACCTCATTGACATCACGCTCCTGCCGTTCATTGCAAGCTCGCGCGTTCTAGCACCCACCCTCACGACCTCAGTACTAGGCCTCAGTACCAATCTCCTCTACCTCACACGCTAGTTTGGAACCCGGCGCTTGTGACGTGAAGGTCAACCGAGCTGCGAATTTCGGCTCTTGTCAATCTAGAAGGCATGGTGCGTGCGGTCGTCCGCTCGTCGTCAATTGTCATGCTTATACCGCATCCATGTTACGTCGTATGAAGGCCTTCCCAGCAAACTGGAGCCCGTCGCTGCGCTTACTCGAGAGCAGAAGAGCATGCCCGCCGGCTCGAAGGGGCTGTGGAACAAGCCTTCGGGCTCGAAGGCAAAGCGCAGGGCACCAGGAAGCCGACCACTGGCCGCTGCAAGCTGTCGGAGATGGCCATGATTGAGAGCTGGGCGCACGAGCGGGAGTCGCTGCCGGTCAGACGATCGAGAGACCTTGCAACATGGGCGGCGGCGACGGACAGAGTGGGCGGCGAAGATTCGGCAGTGGCATGGACTTTGGAGGTATGTACGTCTACCGCTTTCTGCAACGTGATCCATCTGATCGTCACCACGAGCAGTTCGCGGTCGCTCTCCGAGTTAGCAGTGGTTTCATCCTGTCCGCCGGCCTAGCAATATCGCCTCATCGCAACTCTATGTCTACCGGAGTTATCGCCCTTGTTCCGACTTGCTGGACAGTCACGCTGGCGCGGTTTTCGTTGTCGATCATCGAACGAATCTTCATCGATGGCGGAGTTCATGTACCTTGACCCCTAGCTCGGACTCCTCGAGGTGCACGGAGGTTGATTTGCATGGGCCCACCCGATTTTTATGCGCCCAATTTAACGATCGAACCTGCCCACCGAACCATTGTTCTGAACAATCGTTCGAGATTCCGCGACAGTGGGCGCATTTTGTACAAGGCGCCGAAGGCAAATACGGACCCAATATACTTTCCCAGGGCAGTCACTGGGCTCTTTCACCGTCGCACCTTCAAAATCTGCTGCCGTGTGGTACGGAGTCTGCTGGACCTCGGCCGCCCGCATTGTGATGTAGGAGATTGATCCTTGCACCCACTCGCGTCGCTCAGGCGCTTTCCACGAGTCGGCTAGCCATAACGTCGGCCGCACCACCGTCGGATCAAAATGAGGTTCCACTCTCCTGGAAATGGGGTGACAGCACATGCCAGCGGCGGCAATGGTGTCTGACAGTGCTGTGATTCCATCGGCGGTGCAAGGTGAGCACGACTTCCTCAGAAGAGTCACGCATGGCTTTCTGAACTCACTCCTCGGCGGCAGATTCGTGACTAAAGGTTCACCGGGTTTTAAGGTGACTGGCAGGATAGATTGTCGAATTTTATAACAGAATCTGGACCCAGGACTAGGGGCTCCATCCTCTGGACGATCTGGCGTTGTTGTTAATATTTTAGGTGTGCTGCAAGGATCGGCATACGCGATCGACTCACGACTATCATGTGTTCACCAGTTGTGTTCCTTTATGAAGTCTACATGCCACAAACACTGCCAACGGTGGGTACAATCAAATACTATGGCGCGTTTCTCGCTGTGCTGACGACGATCTTTTGTCAGGTACTTGCTTACCCGGTGGTTGGCCAACGGCTCGTCGGCCACGGTGGCAGGGGACCTCGCGATAAGCTAGCTTCCTGAGGGCGGTGCGGTACGGAGAACAACGTGCGACGCAGTCACCGCGTCAGCTCGAGGGGATGACGCTCGGCACACATCGACGCACTATATGGCACACTGACATATATGCTGACATAGAATGTGAATTATGGAACGGCGTACTGGACAGTTCAAGCAGTGAGCGGTGATCTCATACCTTGGTGAATCAGCGCTCAGCAGCTACTGGTTCTACTTCTACTGATGGATGACTGTCCGCGCTAGCGTCGGGATACATCGGCGGGGAACTCGGCGAAAAACCGTTACTCTCCGACGGGCAGGCGAAGAGCCCACCGCCACCGAGGTCCACCTCAACGGGTATTGTTGCTATCTGAGCGTTCCAAGTACTAGGCGATGGAGTCCTTGTACTCAAGCCGCCTCGGCGACGGGCGTCCGAGAACGAGGCCGTTCGGCATTTGCCAGCTGACATTCAATATGCCGCTTTGACTGGAACTCCAGCTTCTGTCAGCCTTCGTACTGGAACTAGCTAGTCTCGGCTGAAGACTCCGACTACGACGCTGGCCACTACGCTGCGCAGGTGATGCTGGCACGGCGCTGGAAGCTTCTATCAATACGCAGCACCATTTTGACCTCGTTCCAATTGTGGGCTTACATCCACAATCGTCCCCGTCGCTTCCCGCGTGCTACTCCTTGATGCTAGTTGTGAGGCGCTGATGGAAGGCTCGTACGTCAGCGTTTTCACAGATTATTTTTGCATCCGTACGTACCAGCGCGTCAGATGCAAGCTCCGGGGCAGTAGTGTGCCGATTCAGTCAAGTGTTACTCGCATTCTGCTTTTTATGATACTCATTGTGCTATTGTCCTTCGCCCCCTCTTCATCTTCCAGCCTTGTCCCACATCCCGAGAGCAATATGTCCACTCCCGCGCCGCCCGCGATTCCGATTCCTCCCAATATCGCCGAAATGTGCGTGCTTTTTTACCGGTGTGGCCGTCCGTCACGTCGACAGATACCTAACATTGTGTCCGTCTCAGCGCCGGACCTATGGCAAGACGACACTGTCACTATCTGGCATGACTACGCCGCTGACAGTTAGGCATCTTCATCAGCTCCTCGGGATATGTTTCAATTTTTGCCTTTACGGGGTTCTTGCCACTCAAGTTTGTAAGCGCAGAAACTTCATTTACTCGGGCAGGCTAACTACCCATGGCGACATCTAGATTTCTATAGCGACAACTTTCCTAAAGACAGGAAGGCATTCAAGGCGTTAGGTTCGTGTCCACGCTTGTCATTTTCAATTTTAAGTGATTAGACGCATGCTCAGTATATGGCTTGTTCATCTTCGAGACCATCCAAGTAACCATGTCAGGCGCTGATCTCTTCTACTGGTACGCATCCGGCTTCGGAAACATGGCACGCCTTCAAGACACCTACCTCTCACCGTTCGACACGCCGATGATGGGGTCGATGGTCACCTTCACTGTTCAACTATTTTATGCATACCGTATCTGGGTTCTCAAACCTTCGCTCTTGTGGCTCTCCGGAATAATATCCACGGTCCGTTATCTCCGCAGCCAGCGGGCTGCCATTTACCGGCGCTGACCCGTTGTCTTAGATATCGCTAGCCCAGGTCGGAGCAGGGATTTATGCAGGCTTCATGGTTCGCTCCTGTGGTACACTTTACGGCCCCCGCTGACTCTCTTGTAGGGCCATCGCATACACTTTTCCGACGTGCACAACACCAATGCCAGGATTACGACATACGTATGCTTACGAGGATTGTCACGCAAAAGACGCTACTCACTAGCAGCACCTGTAGATCATGTGGATTGGCGACGCTGTTGCAGACTTGCTGGTCGCTGTCACCATGGTTTGGCTGGTGCGTATGATTGTCCGACTTACGAGCTGAAACTGACCACACGACGGCGTGGGTCTTGGCAGCTTACAACATCGCAGCAACGCTACTCAACCCGCATGATATCCAAGCTCATCCGTTTATGTGTCGAGACAAACGTTGTGACCAGTACTGATGTCTGTTTGACTTGAGTCTGTGCGGTGCTGACAGTGGAGTAGCAACCTTGGCCATTCTCTTCCTCACGTTGTATTTCGCCTTTCCGGTGCGTTCATCTGTGATGAGTGGCGACGAGCAATTTGACAGCGCTTCCGAAGACCAAACCCTATCTTTTTACACCGTAAGTGCAGCCTGCTCCCACCGCTCCAGTGTTCTCACTCTGCGTGCTGTGGCAGTGGCGCTTGTATTGGGAAGGTGTACGTTGCCGTCACTATCGCTCATTTACCTCTTATGTGACTCCTATCCAGTTATTCCAACACGCTCATGGTCTCCCTAAACAACCGTACAGCGCTGCGCCGGGCCGCGTCGAGTCACAACTTCGTCGAAAGTGGAAGTATCACTTTCCGCTCCCATATGAACATGGAGTCGCACGCCTCCAACCACGCTGTCGTCAGACTCCCATCTGACGCCGCTCGTTCGGACTCCAGTACACCTTACAAGACGCGTGCACTCGGCTCGGTTGAGCACGGTGAAGAAATTGAGCTAGGCACAATGGACTCGGGCCGCGGTGAGCAACGTCATCACGGTCTTGAGCCCTTGAGCGCCAGAGGTTGAACGCGGCACAGATATTAGCCAGGCGGCCTCCGACAGGGTCATTGTCTTGCAGCATCAAGGAGTCGAGCTCGGCTCATTTTGAACGCTCGCGGCTGTGTGGCAGGATCGAGTTTTGTGCGCGTGTACGAAATGCAACTTGTATAAGTACTGTATATCCAAGTTGTAGTCTAAGTACTACTGGCAGCGCGTCTAAGTACATCGACGAAATGAAATGGGGCGCGGGCCTGGGAACAGTGGTTGATCATGGCCAGTCCGCAACAACTGTGGCAAGGCTAGCGTGGCGTAAATTCGCTGCGTGTTGACGCGAGCCGGGGTAAAGGTGTGGGCGCACGCAGAGTCATCGAGCACGACCACCATTCCTGCTGCGCCAGCCATCATTGCCACTCCTGCTGCTGAAAATGAGTCGTTGCTGCGACGACGGTATGCTCCCCTTCAAATCCTACTCCATTCGATCTCTCGCAAGTTTCTCCCCAGGTACGGCCCGGCCCGTGCAGCCTTTAGCTTAGTCAGCATGCCGCCGCCGTTATCTCTTGATCTTGAACTCGGATCTCCTATGGTTGTTCCCAGCGCCAACCTTCAAGCTGCCAACTTCACTACTTGCCCCCTTATTTTGCATAGCTCGTCGTCGAAAGTTGTCAATGCATATCCCCTCACGCTACACTGTGAGATTCTGGAACGAACTGGATGTCCGATGGGCCGGGGGCGTCGCCACCACGCGAGTCTGACGGACGGTGCGTACTGAATCCTGATGGACGTCACGCAGCATCTGATTTTTGCCTCGCGATCCGTACGCTAGCGCGCAGAAACGCGTTATTCTGCCGTAGGCGCGAGTAGAAGCACAGATGAAAGCAGTGCGTACGGCGCCCAACGGCGCCCAACTTGTGCGCAGTGTACAGCCCGTCGAGGGGACGGACCGTGCGACTCAAGAGGAACTGTATAGGCATCGCCCAGTGCCTTCTTCTATCATGCATCGGTGCGTGTGACGCGAATTCATGGTGCCCCCAAGCATGGCTGACATCGAGCGTTCCGTGAATGACTCTGCAACACCTCTCAAAGCACTCAGCCCGGTTCCTGTCCGCGCACCCAGGCCGCTGCGGTCCAGTATGTTTTCCCCTAGTCTTCGTTTCCGACCTTGCGCAGAAAAAGTCGTTCCGCCTTGTTTTACTTGGAGTGGCGGCAGAGATCACGGATGCTGTTTCTCGCCGATTATCAGGTTGATCTATCCGCCCGACTCGCCCGACGCCCCATGCGCAAGGGCAGCTTCAGGCTTTCACATCACCCGTGCATCAAGAGCGGTATCATAATCATTGAATCATCATTCTCCTCGGAATGGGCACCGCGGGGCACCGCGTCCTATTAGCGGTAATAGACTGCTGACATACTGGGGGCGGTTGATCACGGATACGAATCCCCTAGATGACGCCTCTCCTCGCCGAACCGGAAAGCATGTAGGGCCTTGATCTTGTGAAAGCTTTTCGGGCCTCCAGTGCTGAAGGATCCTTGATCTTCCCGTGTTAGCCTCTCCTGGCCGATGACGTGCCCCTCGAGCACTTTTCACTTTTCATGATAAACTCGCCGACCCTGCCCCCCACCCATCCCGAAGCGAAGCAATATGTCCGCCTCAGCACCACCCGCCATTCCGATTCCGCCCAACATTGGCGAAATGTGCGCACCTTTTTTGTTGTATGTGTGCGCATCTTATTAACAAATATCTGACGCAGTACCGGACCTATGGTACGATGAAGCTGTACCTCTGCGGCATGAAGCTGCTGACAGTTCGACGTCGTCCATTAGCTGTTCGGGATATGTTTCAATTTTTGCTTTTACGGAGTTCTTGCCAGTCAAGTTTGTAAGTACAGAAGCTTCAACTGTCCGGGCAGGGTACTAACCAAGGCGAAATCTAGACTTCTATAGTGAAACCTTTCCTAAGGACAGGCCGCTCTTAAAGGCCTTAGGTTCGTGTCCATGCGTGTCATTCTCAATACTCGCCTTGACATGCAAGCACAGTATATGGCGTGTTCTTTTTCGAGACCGCCCAAACAGCCATGTCAGGTGCCGATATCTACCACTGGTACGGGTCCGGCTTCGGAGACTTGATACGCCTTCAAGACACCTACATTTCACCGTTCGACACGCCCATGATGGGCTCGCTGATTACCTTCACTGTTCAACTATTCTATTCATACCGTATCTGGGTCCTCAGACCTTCGCTCCTGTGGCTTTCGGGAATAATATCCACGGTCCGTCCTCTCCGCAGCCAGCATGCCGCATTCACCGGCGCTGACCATTTGTCTTGATCAGATCTCGCTCACTCAGGCCGGAGCAGGGATTGCTGCAGGCGTCATGGTGCGCTTCTGCTGTCCTCTCAAGCACCGCCGTCGCTGACGTCATCGTAGGGCCATCGCATCAGTTTCTCCCATGTGCACAACTCCGAAAGCAAGATACTGTCATATGTATGTTGACTATCCTTGTCGTCAAAATATTCTGCTCAGTGCCTTTAGATAATCTTTATTTCGGATGTTGCTGCAGATTCGCTCGTCGCTGTCACTATGGTTTGGCTGGTACGCATGGTTGTTGCATTTGACCATTGGGCTGCGACTGACAACACGACGACTGGGTGTCTGCAGCTTACAAGATCAAAGCAAGGCTACTCAAAGCGCATGGTATCCAGGCTCATACGTTTGTGTGTAGAGACAAACGTCGCGTCCGGTACAGATCTCCGTTTTCCTTGTCCTGTACATTGCGCTGACAGTGATGTAGCAACCATGGCCCTTATCTGCCTAATTGTTTTTCTCGCATTTCCGGTGTGTCTATCTAATAGATGGTCAGCAGCCAGAAATCTGACAACGCCTTCGCAGACTAAAGCGTATATCCTTGCGCCGTAAGTGCGGCAGGCTCCCTTACCACTTCGAATATACTCATTTTGGACTTTGCATGCGGCGATTTAGTGGTGCTTTCATTGGGAAGATGTACGTTGCACGATTGCCGTCACTCACGTTCGTTGAATTGCTCACTTCACACCTGTAGTTACTCCAACACCCTCATGGTCTCCCTCAACAACCGTGCAGCGCTGCGCCAGGACGCGCAGGCTCGCACTTTCGTCGACAGCGAACGATCGCGCACAGCCACGAACGACATAACTACTGCTGGCGCCTTATCGTCTGACCGATCGCCTTACAAGAAACGCCCTCTGACCTCGGTCGAGCACAGCGAAGTAATTGAGCTCGCCACAATGGACACGCGCCGCGGTGAGCAAGGTCCTATGCATGCGTCCGTCCGAAGTTAAACACCGCGTAGATATCGTACAGGGGGCGTCCAACAAGGTCATTGACGCAGAGCACCGAGTAAGCAGTGAGTTCGGCTCATTTTAGACCCTCGCGACTTTGGGGTGGGTTTTTTGGTGTACGAGATAGGATTGCACTGTACTGGTACATACTGGAATATGACTACTCTTACGATTATGCTTCTCCAGGCCGTCAGTCACAAGACTGATACGAGCGGCGCGTTGTAAGAGGGAGTGACCACGGCCGTACCAACAACATGTCAGAGTCACAGCGCACGAGGGAGCTCCGTGTATGTGGGATGTCGAAAGGCCGCGGTTCAAATCAAAAGTGAACTCGCCCATTGTTCGTCAGGCCCGGACATAACGGCCTTACAGCTGTCTCAACTACGTCGCCCGCACCGATGTGTGCGTAGTCATTTTGGCGGCGAACCAAGCTTTGTTTCTGTGATAGATCAGTCTCGGTGGGAACACCAAGAAACAAGCACCCGCACGACGTACTTTGAGACTAGTCTCGTGTATGCGTGCAAACGACCAGGCGATGGTCGATGCACATCCTGAAATTTATGAGCGCGAATATAACCTGTGGCGAAGGAGATCTCACCGATGAATCGGCGGCGGCGTTAGCACTTCCCTCGCCGTAGTTCTCGTCAACCACAATCGGCGCCCAAGCTTGGTGGCGCGCCTTGGACCGTTTCACGACGCCAGGGATCGTGTCGGTCTTGCTCTCAGCAGACTTAGCAGGTCCTTTCCGCCTTGAGATGCATGCGTAGCCAGGGACCAACGCGACGAGTTTGGACGGATAGAGGATCAACGCGACGAGCGAGGGCGTCGAGAGGACCATGGCCTCTTGACGTGGCGTACAAATGTCGTCGGGCACCGATCTGATCATCCGTGGAAGCCTAATTCTCTTCGTGTTCCCTCGTTCAGGCTCGCATCGCCATTGGCGGATAGGAATTTGAAAGACGACTCATTGCTTGTCAACGTTGCCGCGTGTATGCTCCTAGTCCCATCCTAATTTTACTTGTCTGTCAGTACGAACACGAAAAAGGATAAGGCAAAGGAACGAACGTTTGCAGCGAATCGACGTTGGAAAAGCACGCGTTTGAAACCAAGGACCAAGAGTCGAGGAGAAAAGACAATAGTGGAGGCGGGACAACACAAAAACGACTTGAGACTTTAGGCTGCGGTTGCGTCGTCGTCGTCGTCGTCGTCGTCGTACTTGAGGCGGGAGAAATCAGCGTCGGGGTACTGTTCCATGATGACCTCGTAGACGTAGTGACCAGGAGTTCCGAACGTGACATGATTCGACATGCCACCGGCCATTCCGGAGTGCAGGAGGGCGACCAGCTTGCCCTCCGCGTTGAAGATAGCTGCGCCAGAGTCACCTTTAGCCGAGAAATTGCCATGCTTTCTGCCCCCGAAGTTGAGGACTGCAACCTCCCAGGACTCGCCCTCGAGATCCCTACAGGTGTACGCCTCGAGCTCGGACTGGCGACCGAAGGTAAGGTCGGTCGTCTGCCCCTGCTTGGCAACGGTAAAGCAAGGGTTGTCGTTCTCGTCGAGGAAGTACGGGCTCGAGAGGCTCGCGGCGTCGACGCAACCCAGGAGCCTGAAGAGGTGGTTCTTTGGGTACTGGAATACGGGGGTTTTGGCGGCGTTGGGGTAGAAGCAGGCGATGATATCGGCGCGGGTGAACTTGCCAGCTGAAAATTATTGTTCCATTAGACGAAGATAAGAAAAAGGAGAGAGGCAAAAGGAGAACGCACCAAGGTAGACGAAATTACCCTTGAAGTTCTTGACGAACTTGTCCTTTTCGAGCGTCATGACGCCTATGTCGCGAGTGTAGCCGCGGGGGTCGATGTTATTGGCGATCTTGGGTGCCCAGTCAAGCCAGGCGATGATACGATGGAGGCCATCGCTCCAGGTGGACTCGAGGAGCTTGAGGAAGTCATCGAGGATACCGACATCCTCCTCCGCCCTCTCCAATTCTTGCTCCTTATTCTTCAAGTCCAAGTCGTAGCTCGCATCCTCCGCCTCAGGTCGATCCGCCAGCAGCTCCGCAAGCTGCTCGGCGAACTGCTTGGCGTCACCGAGCTTCTCAGCAAGCAGGGTGCGAGTCTCGTTGAGGAGCTGCTCGAAGCGACGGTGACCGCAGTTCCGGATATACTGCTTACGTGCATCCTGGCGGGCACTGTACTCGTAGTCCTCGTTGGTCTCCTTGGACACGACATGCTTATTAGTGATCGCCATGACCTCCTTGCTCTTCTTGCCATGCCGGTCTTTACCACGGTGGAAGAAGAGACCGAGTGAGCCCTGGCAGTCACGATCAGTGTCCGCCATGTTCTGCGCAGCGAGGGGGACGCCCAGGACGGCAGTGAGAGCTCGGCGGATCCAGTGAGTCGGGTTGGTGTCTCTGACGACCGGCATCATTTCAGGAGGACCGGCGAGCGACTCCATAGCGCCCTCGACCCAGTGGACTGCGACGTCGTGAATCTTGTATTTGGCGAAGATGTCGAGGATGGGGACGTTGGCGTCACGGCAGGAGGTCTCCTTGGTGGTGTTAGGGTGAACGGAGATCCACAGAACGATGTGGTCGTCGAATACGTCCTTGCCGTCTTCATTGAGAGTAGAGAAACGCACAGGCAGCATCGTCGAGACGCGGATGCCACGACAGGCCACGACTCGCCTCCTTGCACAAAGCGATGATCTCAGGAGCAACCGACTCCTTCCAAAGCTTGTTCTTGAGGATAGGGTGGTTGGCGGTGTGGGCTGTCTTCACGGGAATGGCGGAGTGCCTCTCTGCAGGCCTTTCTTCAGGGATGGGGAAAGGACGCTGCATGAGATCGGAACGCTGGAAGAGTGGAGGAGGGTCGTCGGCGAGGCCGTTGTAGAAGTATGCGCGCTCGAAGGGCGAGATGTTGTCATCGTCACCAGCAGTGGAGTCGGACGCCTGCGAGAGAAGCATAATCTCGCTGGACGTGGGCGAGGTTGAGGACGGAGGAGGACTTTGGACTTGGCTGGTGCTTGAGAGTTGGGCATCAGGCTGAGGAAAACGCGCGGCGTATTTTCGGGTACTTAAATAATCTATTCTATACTGCAGTCATAGCATTACAGGCGAGAGCAGACGGGTCGACACAATATTGCGGGGGCGATGGGGTCACGTCGCCGCAGGGCATGCGAAACGGGCAAGTGGGCAGACTCACAGGCAAAAAGCCGAGCATGCGATGGTTGTGAGACCACCGGCCACAAGCTGACTGCACTGACAGTACACGGTCGAGAGCGCGCGATTGGGGGACAACTCTAGGGCGTAACGCCCCGATGAACCATGCATTGGTATCAAACTGGCAAACGGTAATGCGGCATACATACAAAAGGCAAAAGGCACATTTAGTCTCTAGGGGTGATGGAGCACTCGAATGGCTCAGGTCGACTGCGTTACACTGGTCAGTCAATCTGAAATTGTCTTGAGCACGAATGACATACCTGGCAGAGTTACCAGTGTACGCCCCAGTGAGAGGAATCTCCTCGCCGTGCTCGTTCTTTTGCGGACCCACGTCGAAAGATGCAAGAAGAGATGCAACGGTCATGAAGAGGATCGCGTCGGTGACGTTCCGACCTGGGCAGTGTCTGCACCGACCAAAAAGCTCGTCTGACGGTCATGGATGCGATATCGACAGCACACACCTCCGACCAAACCCAAATGCCGCCCCATTGACTACTTCCTCGTCACTCTTCCGTGACTGTTCGTCAGTCAGAAAGCGTTCCGGTTTGAAGCTGTCTGGGTCTGGAAACCTCTCGGGGTCTTGCAGGATGGCCCTAGTGATGTACGCGTCAGTGCATGTAAATGGTACTGCACAGGAACCTTGCTTGCCATCCGTTCACCATGACAATAGTACCTGCTCGCAGATAGTGAGTTCAGGAGACAGATGCACGTAATCGTAACGCACCTTTGGGGATGAGATACCCTCTATACGTATTGTCCTCCTGCACCTTGTGGGGAAACACTACGAGTGAAGACGTCTGATCAGTTCATGCACGTCTTGGGATGTAGAATCCGCTCACACATAGGAGCCAGAGGCCGCCACCTGACCAATTCCTTGCAGATCGCATCGACGTACGGCAAATGAGGCTGATCGTCAAAGGTAGGAAGGCGCGTTCGCCCTGTGACAGCGTCTACTTCGGCTTGCGCCTTGCGTTGTACAAGAGGGTGCAGTGCGAGGGCGAGGAAGAGCGAGTGTAACGCCGCAACGACCTAGAAATGAGGACCGAATCATCAACATGTGGGATGAACGTCGCGAAGCGGAGGACGTACAGTGTCAAACCCGGCTGAGAATTCGTGGAAGGTGAGATTTCAGTATGTATAACGATCGTGGACGCGCACCTAGATACAGCGAGCCACAGGCATTACGAAGAGCCTCCTCAGTGATGCTGCCTGGTTTGAGCACGTAGTCCGATTCTTGCATGACTTCGAACCCATCTCGAGCGATTGATGGTTGAGCGGTCCCTTTTGCCTAACAAAATGCAGTCACTGGTCAGCCGGTCTCGTCCATTCGTCCGAACATCCAACGTACCATGCTCTCTTTGACGAAGGCGATGGGACTGTCCGCCATAGCTTTACCCAGTTCCCGGCCCTTTCGCGCAAGTTTCCAGAAGCCAGTTCCCGGGAACCATTCGGGCAAGTACTGTACTGAGATGAGCGAGAACGTCAAATCACGTAAGCTCTCGCAGGATGAGCGGTTTCGACTTACACGCGGGCAGGTCGTTGACAAGCTGTGTGCCCGGAAGCATCACGGTCACGGCAAGTCGACCCGTGTCCTGTACGATACTGAATAGCTTGTCGTTGTTAGGCTTGACTTCGTAGCCGTATGCCAATGACATGAGGATGGAGCCTTGAAGTCTGAAGCAAGTGGTTAGCAAATGCGCCAGGCAGCGAACAAACTTGGCCAACCTCTCCAGGTGCTCGACGAAGTCGTGAGGGGTCTCTGCGAGACGGGAAAGAAATTGGTGAACCTTGGCTTCGAACATGGGCCGATGCTGGGCCAGTGCACTAGGCCGCATTCCCCCGTGCAAGACCCGGCGTTGTGCTTGCAGTTGGTCGCCGTACGACGTGAGCTGCGTCATCCAGTTCCAGTTCATCCTGTGGAGCCATTGAGACTAGGAGATGTGAAGAGAATGAGAATGAGCGCACAAGCCGGTATCAAAGATGGGGATCGTCGGCCGATCGGAGTAAATCGGCTTCTCGAAGAGTTCCCTCGCAGCCGTGGCAGAGGTGAGGATGACGATACGTTGACCAACCACTACGATGGACACGACGTCCCCTGTCGGCGGTGAACACCATGTATCAGTCAGGGCAGACAGGTCGGCACCGGGGAATGATAGAATCACCGTATGTCTTCGCCCAGGATGCATAAGTGAGCCATGAGAATGACTTGGGAAGGTCGAAGAGGTTGCCGATGAGCGGCAGAGGCTTCGGACCAGGCGGGTAAGATAACCTAGCTCGTCTCAAAAAGTATCTGAGGCCGATAAACGACGTCAAAAGCGCGGTCAATATAAGCGCCAGCGAGAACTGTGGCATCCTGTCGGAGATGAATCTGCTCAGACACTCACGACCTTGGTTATAAGGAAAGGCAGGCAGGCGTCGTCCACTGTGAATTGTCGCGGAACGCCGAGAGGTTCTGACTCATTACAGTATCAGTTACGCGGCACCATTCCCCACGGAGACGGAACGTACCGCCTGGCGAGAGTTCGCCGTAGTGCCGTGGGCGCCATTTGCTGCGGTGGCGTGTGTAGGACCAATTCTTCGCCGGGCTCGGCGCTCACGCTACGGCGCCGCCTGTGATACGAAGGGCACATGTTGATCACAATCCCAGCATGCTTGCAGACTGACAACATGCAGCGTGCGTTGAGATTCACATACACGGGGCGAGGTACACTCACTTGCAGATTGTAAAGTTGCCGACTGGAACGCAGCAAGAAGCGGGCGGGCGCGTTCCTGAGAAGGCTGGCGCGGAAAACGCGGCGGAAGGGCGCAAAATGTGGATAATGGTGACGTTGGGCATCAGGACGAGTCGGTGATAGGGGCTGCGCTCGGGATGTTGATGAGTTTCCTGAGTAGAGCACCCGAGGCCGAAATTGATGAGTTTCTTGAGGACAGCATCCAAGACTGTTGTAGTACCGCTCTCCAGTGGGTCTCGTGTCTGATATATACGAGCGCAGGCATGAGTCGTAGGGAACACAATGACCAGGCAGAACTCAAACTCACCATTTGGTATTACAGATCCGATCTGACTGTCCAGGAGACGCTCGTAATCTGAATGGGGGCGTGTCATCAGCGTCTAGTAGCAATCTCGTGGCACGGGCGTAGGAGCACGCAGTAGTCCGCAAGACCGTGAACCCCGAGAGCGCCTTCGGGACACGCTGACACGACGAGCGCGATCATCCCTGGAGAGTTCCAGCATATATTACGACAGTCACCCTCCGCAAGGGCGATCACAACGCGCTGGGACTGAGAAAGAAGAGGTGGTTTTAGTCTGGACGCCAACCAATCCATGAGTAAGGCCGATAAGCAGCATCACCCGGACCGCATGAAACAAGGGAACACGGGTGAAATATTTTGCCCAGCGAGCTTGAAGAGAAGCGATCAAGCTTCAAGCTTCAAGTCCAGCGATGAGCATTCCCGTGCGCAAATGTCGACCCGTTCGGTCTACGTGAGCTCGCCTTGAAGGAATGAATCCAGAAGTCGATCGCCACCATGCTCCAGGTGCGTTGTCTTTAACTCTTGACAATATCGGCTCCTGCGGTGCATTTGTGTGCACACAGACTCAGACCGGAGAACATTCATGAGATAGAGGGGGATATGCGCGACAGAGTACTTGCAGCACAGATCAGACTGAACTTTCGCGGGCCTGCCAGCACCGTGGGAAATCGGCAGGCTCGGCCGCAGCCTTGGGCGCTCCGACTTTCCCTACCGTACCACCGTCATACGGTTGTCTGCTACATCCTACTTGCTGCTCTCCACCGCGACGTTTGAAGCTCGAAAACGCGCGTGCTTTTTGTGTCACAGGACGTTACAATTGTTGTTTGCAGGGGCCCCCAATGGCGTGACTATTGGACTGCAGTCGTCGTGCTCGAGATTCATCACGCAGGTGAACGGTACGTACTGTCGGTCCTGTATATGACATCCTAGCGGACCTCACTGAACCTGTGCTGTACGGACCATTCAATCAGCTGATGGATGCGCCTTTTTGACCTTCCGAACTCCGAACGTTGCAAGCGTGCGATGTGCTCTCTCTCAGGAATGATCTCTCCCGGTCCCCAGGGCGTCGGCGACAGAAAGCTCCCCGCATTTGAAGTACCTTGCTTCTCCGTATACATAGAATGAGGTACGCGGTACAATGATCTTTACAGAAGCGAAGCGTCTCATTAAGTATAGCTTCCAGCTCCTCTAAGGATGCCGAGCGGATATCTGACCGCACGTACATGATCATCAGCACAGATGGCTAGTTCCCATGCCGAACCGTGCGTCATTCCCTGCCTCATTAGGAAAACGACTGGAACCATTGATACCCGTGTATGCCCTTCGTGAGTTGTTCAGCGCCCTCTCAGACAATCAAGCGCCGCACATCGTAAACTAACGGCACACACATGATGCATCCCAGATAATCATAACGACTTGCTAGGACATGCGAACGAAGTTCGCATCAGCTGGTTGTGGCGCAAGTTTCCCCCACCGCACCCGCGTGTGCGCGCACAAAACACAGTTGCTCCGGTGCCCCGGGAAAGCCCAAGGCAAGCCTCGGGATCAGAAATCATCTATATTCCAGGCCGCATCGTCCCTGATGTCGTACCGCTGTCCATCACACAGCTTGGGGGATCAATTTCACGCGTTCATGGCACGATTTTGACTAACCTGGTGCTCGCATATCGTAATAAAGATCGCGACATCCTTCTTTGCAACATTGCATGACACGAGTACATCCTGGGATTTCTGACATTGCACATCCCAGCTGACCGCTCTTAATTGCAATGCCGAGGGTGCTGCGGTTCGAGCAGCGGTGATTAGACGGTCGGTTTACTGCAGGGTGCGCGATGGCCGCCATGCCCGATTCAGGTACTGATGGCAGTGGCGCAGGCAGATTTACGCAGATCCTGTCCGTGCACACGAACAGCATATTCTCGCTTTGCCCGTGTGTCCAAGTACCCTTATTCCGTGGTATGCTCATGAGCCCCAGCGACCCGAAGTGGACCGGCCACTGATGCTGTGCGGCCCCAACGATACGGTGCGTATCATGCCTGACGTTTCAGACGGACTCGGGACATAGGTCTTTCTGGCGGGAATCATATCATAGCGGCAGCCTATGCATAAAGCTTACAGTCCTCTCTATTATTCTCCTCGCCATCCGTCGAGGACCGAGCCCCTTCGCTAGCTGTCCCAGAACCACGAGCGACATGTCCACGTCCGCACCACCACTCATTCCGATTCCTCCGAACATTGCTGCCATGTGCGTGCATCACACAGGTTTACTGCTTGTGGTTTCAGCTGACGTTGCCCACGGTTAAACCAGAGCGGCACCTATGGTAATGCGTCGCTCTCGTTCTTTGACGATGCTCTGTTGACTCCCATGTTGCCCAGCTACTCGGAATATGCCTCAATTTCTGCCTATACGGCGTTCTTGCCGCTCAAGTCTGTAGGTGCATCTACGTTCATGTCAATCAAGAAACGCGTTGTGACCGCGATTGTAGATTCCTATAACTACAACTTTGCCGAGGACAAGAAGCGATTCAAGGTCTTAGGTATGTGACATCGCCCGTAAGCTTAACTAGCTATGCTAAGAAATGCGGGTAGTATACGGCATATTCATCATTGAAACCGCTCAAACGGCCATGACTGGCGCCGATGTTTTCTACTGGTACGCGGCCGGCTTCGGAAATGTGGCGCGCCTGCAGAACACATACATCTCGTCGTTGGACACGCCGTTTATGGGCTCGTTCATCTCCTTGGTTGTTCAATGGTTTTATGCCTACCGCATCTGGGTCATCAAGCCTTCGCTGTTGTGGCTCTCCGGGGTAGTGAGCTTGGTTCGTCCTCACCTTCGCGACAATTGCGAGAGAACATCATAATCTAACTCTCGTCTCAGATATCTATGACCCAGGCCATTGGAGGGATGATTGACGGCATCATCGTACGAGTTTCCTCGTGCGATTCGTGCTCCGTTACTGAGCCCTTTGCAGGGCCACGAAATCCACTTCGCCCAGGTGCATTCTCCTCTCACCGTGCCCTCAACCTACGTGAGTCGCTCTGCGATTCCTCGTGAAATATATTTGATATGCTGTGTATTGACAGGTCTGGCTTCTGGGGGAGGCTATCGCCGACTTGGTGATTGCCGTCACCATGGTTTGGCTAGTACGCATCCTCGCTGAAGTCTGGGGCTGTCGTGACTTACAAGATTCGTTGCTCAGCTTGTGGCGACTCGGCAGGCCTACTCGAATCGCCTTCTGTCGAAGATCATGCGCCTGTGCGTCGAGACGAACGTTGCGACCGGTGCGGCTAACTTCCTGTGGCATCTTCTTCACCACTTACTCAATGTCACGCAGCGACCGTTGCCATCGTTGCCTTTGTTCTGTATGTCGCACTCCCGGTATGTTCTGTCGTACCTGGCTCGGCCATAATCTGACGATGTAAATGCAGCAAACGACATACATCCTGGCGCCGTAAGTGCTCCCACCCCTCCCTCGTGGTTATTCCCTCACTTTGAATTCTTTCTGCTCAGTACCGCGGTTCTCGGAAAGATGTGAGTCGCCCGAAGTATCCTCGATATCCAAGTTCCACTCTGATGCGCTCTGTCTAGCTACTCCAACACGCTGCTCATGTCCCTGAACAGCCGCATCATGCTGCGCGATTCTGCGAATGGCACCCGCGTTTTCGTCCACAGCGAAAGTGTCGTCCAGAAGTCACAAGCAGAGTCCGATCACACACTGGTGCTTCGTGCGATGGCACCGGCAGCGGGCGACGCGTACAAGATGCACTCGCTCAGCTCGGCAGAGCGCGGCAGCGTGGATGCAGAGCTTGGTGTAATGCACTCGGGAGGCGGTGAGTGAAATATTCGCACACCGTGTCAGCGCGGAAGACTGAACGCAGAACAGACGTGAAGGCGACGTCCGAGAAGCGTGGATCTGCCCTGCAGCACCAGATAGTTGACCTCGGATCGTTTTAGGCCCGGCCGTGTCTCAGATTATCCTGAATGGTATTCTCGATTGTTGTACGACGACTCGTTATGTCGGGGCTACGAGTATGTATGATTGTAAGATGGGGGTTTCAGACCCACTCTGTCGCTCGAAATATATTTATCCTATGATCTGCATGCACCCACCATATGCCGGTAGTACTGTACGAGTGCCTCTAAGAGTCGCATCAGAACATGATAGCAAATCATTCACCGCCTAACGCTCGAGCAAGAGGAACGAACATGGCCCTCGGCGGTCCGTCCGTCCGCCGGCCCGCCCACACCCGCTCAAGTGCCTGCCAGTGAGCAACTTCAACATCGACGACGAGTCGGACGACCTCTTGTCCCCTCCCCGCTTCCCTTTCACACATCCTCTGGGCCAATGAGAACAAGATTGTTGATGCACTGGGCCCATCATGCTTTCCGTTGCGAAGAACTTTCTTGAATATCGTTCCAATGGACCCACCACGGCGGTTGGCGCTAGATTTGATTAGAGCTCTATGGCCTCCAGTGAGTCGTGAATTCATATCTTGTCGTGTGTAGGTTTGACCAGTCTGCCTCAGGCCCGAGACTGATTGCGGCGCGCTTGAAAGATTCCACTCATCCCCACGTCGGGCAGAACCCGCCCTCTGTCTCTCCATTCCCTGCATTTTCCACGTCGCCCTCGCCCACGATCCACTCGATCGCCGTGCTGAATAATACGGTGCTCCGGACACACAAGATTTCCCCATTGAAATATCAACATCCAGGCGCCGTGAACGCTTGTGAACGCCCCATGGGGCGGTCTCGTAATCTTTTCCCGAGATCATTGTTTCGCGGCCACGATGGGCCCCGGAGGGATTGCACGAGTCAGTCGGTACGTGCCTGATATCGTGCCCAGTGCGCGGGGTACCAGAGGATCCGACTAGAAAGACGGCCTCTCACGCGCGTGAGCTTAACAGTTGTGCGTTCGCACGTTTGCTGACATGTATCGCTGTTGTAGAGAAGCGTGGCTTGCCGAGGACCAGATGCACGATCACCATCATCTGTTGTACCATTCACCAGATGCAAGTGCACGCAAAGATGTTGATGGGGCGATAGGTAGGTCTGAAGCTGGGTGCTTCGACGCCCATTGCCCCAAGTTTCAACCCACAGACACCCACGCCCACGATGACTTTTCCGGGGACAAGGATACACGTCTTGTAGCGCTTGGACGTAATTGAGATCCTCCTTAGGTCAGATTCACAGGTGTACTCATCTGATGCAAAACTGAACTGTGGCATCCGTCATGACTACGCTTTAGAGACAGACCTCTCGCAGATACTGCGCAGTACAGCCTAGTACCGCCATAACGCATACGGACATCCGCGGCTGCCCTGATGCCTGCTCCGGGGGATGGATTCATGGCCGAGACGTCTCGATCAGCTATTCCTAATACCCATGTTCATCAAGCTTCCACCTGTGCCATCTGGTTGTCCTCGTTGACGGGACAGTCTACAACGAGTCATTAATTGCTCGTTTGGTACATAAGCCGTGAGTGTTTCTCTATACCTCATCGCCATCTCCCTCAGGGCTCACTGAAATGGCGAATACCAGCCCTCTCCTTGCTCTAGCTTCCATCATCTCCTCTGGTGCGCGCACCCTCGATGAGGCTTATACCCAGCGCGGTTTCTCATTTCCTTCCCTCAATGAGCCCTTCCAACCGGGCCCGCTCGACAATGACAAAGACCTCGCCAACACGACGCGCTTGATCGTCGCTGCTGCGCATCAGATCATCGCCACCGTGCGCTTGCCACTCGATACCATTCAAGATTACGCCCCAGCGGTGTACATATCGTCCTCGCTCGGCTTTGTCGACCAGACAAACATCGCAGATGTCTTGAAAGACCAGCCGCAGGTAATGGACGAGGCCCTGAAGTCTGTTTTTGCTATCTATTCTGATGATTGTCGGTACATTCACAGGGTGTGCACATAAACGACATCAGTGCGAAGGTCGACGTAGACGCCGTGAAAATTGGTACGTATCTTGTCTGTTAGATTGTCAGATTGTGGCGCGTTCCTCATCTTCAACTGTCCACAGCTCGCATCCTCCGCTATCTCGCCACTCGCCATGTGTTCAGAGAAGTGACGCCGAATGTGTTCGCCAACAACCGGGTATCGTCTTTCCTTGTGAAGGCGCGTCCCTACGACGAGCTGAAGCCGGGGTGTGTTCATTTTGCGATGCGTAGAAAGTGTGCACTGTTGACCAGTCCCTCCAGCTCTTTGACCAAGTACAACGGAGCGCCCGCCGCGGCGTTTGTCGGCCATGTGTAAGCCCCCTATGCACTCGTAGAGACACAGGGCGCTGACTCTCTTTTAGAGCGGATGAAGTCTTTACGAGCGCGGTGCATATACCCTCTCACATCTGCGACCCGGAGGGCTACGAATCTCCCTTCAATATGGCCTACAAAACAAAGAAGGCGGTCTGGGAGTGGTATGAAGAACCGGAGAACGAGTGGCGCGGCCGTCGCTTCACCGCCAGTATGAAGGGCGCTGGCGACCATTTCCCCCCGAGCATTTTCACCGAGGGTGCGTTCTCCACGGTGTTGAGTGGCTTCCATGTTGTATGCTTACAGCGGTTCTGCCCCACAGGCTTTGACTGGAAGTCGCTGAAAGAAGGCAGCGTCGTCGTCGATGTTGGAGGTAGCGTCGGTGCGGTCGCACTGATCCTTGCCAAGGCATTTCCTCACCTGAAATACGTCGTCGAGGATTTGGAGCCCGTCACCCTTGATGCTCAGAAGGTATATTCGCGTCGCGTACCGCTTAACTGGCTGACGGACCTGCCCCCAGTTCTGGGCCGTCCAGGCGCCTGAGCTCGTCTCCAGCGGTCAGGTGACCGTACAAGGTATGAGCATATTGGCTGCTTCACCCCCTCGCGCGCTGACCTTTCCATCTGCTCAGCTCAGGACTTCTTCCAGCCTCAGGTTGTCAAGCAGGCCAGTGTATACTTCATGCGCTTTATCCTCCATGATTGGCCCGATTCCGCGAACGAGAAGATCCTCACACACCTCCGCGCCGCCGCCGGTCCGGACACCAAGCTCGTCGTGTTCGACAGCATCATGCCGCACGCGTGCCCCGATGAGGCTGGACCGCCGCCTCCGCCGTTCCCGCTGCTCGCGAACCTCGGGCTCCCGATCGGCGGCTTCCTCACTATGATGGACCTACAGGTGGGCTGCAGATCTACTGTTCGATTCGTCTGATTGACACACTTGAAGATGCTCACCCTGATGAACGGACAAGAGCGGACGTTCACGCAGTTTGTGGAGCTTGGCGCGCGCACGGGGTGGAAGTTCGAGGCAGTCAAGCCGGGCATACTGCCGGCATTCGTGTTCTCGCCCGCTTGAATGCATACCAGACGCAATGCTGTATCTTACATCACAATTGTTTCAGCATCATTTTTGCAACGGTGGCTTCCTGGATGTTCACCAAGAACGTGCTTGGACTGAGCTGCGCTCGCACGATCTCCACAGGCAACTGACATAATGTACCAGCATTTCCCGCCCGTGGGTGTCGCCCATCGATGGCGACGGGCGTCAGACTCGAAGCTGCGCGTCGACATGACCTAAGGCATTAATCAGATAAGATCCTCTGGCGCTTGTTGATCGGCCCGTGTTCGGCAGGGCCGGCACCGTGTTCGACCTCCTCCTCGACCTCTGAAAACCGTGCTTAGTCTCCAGAACATCACTCATCAACCCATCGCCTTGCTGAATTGAATCTGGACTGAAACTTCAGTTATACCAATGTATTTGTCCAGAAAAGGAGGCCAAGAGGCCAAGACGTCGCCGCTGTAACTGGTACATGAATCAACGACCGCGGTAAGTAAGTATTCTGTCTTTAGAGGACAGGAACTCCCTAACCGTCAGAACAGCTCGCAGGATGTGTATCGAGACGAAATAGGACTCTAAAACATCTGAGATAGCCCTGCTTGCACTATGACACGCCTTCCGCCCGAGATCCTTGCTGTATGTCGTCTTTTGCTTCGTCTCCTCAATTGACCGCCTGGTTCAAGACGCGGATGCAAACCCGAGTTGAGCGAGCCACTTGCTCTGCCTTCACGGGAAGATCAAGAACCATCCACATCTGCTAGTGCCGAAGACACGTCGTCTTGGATAACACCATACATTCCGTTCTCGCAGCAACCGTTGGGCCGCTCGCGCGCACCCATCACGATAACGTATTCGAAACTTCTACCCCGTCGCCCTGGGCCGAATAGGCTTCTTTCGACCTGACCGAAACATGTGATGCACTCCACCGCTGCCGCACTCTCACCGCACCTCGCGCCTGCGCCACCTAGTACGCCTCAGGATGAGCGTCGGAGCCGCTTTATGGCTTCTCGTGCACCTTCCCCGCCCGACAGACGCCAGAGTGGGCATGCGCTGCGCGCTGGCCAGCAGTAGCAACTCGGCAGGAAACGGCGCAGCAATGCAGGCGGATTCGGGGTCACATAGTCTGGAGAGGAGGCGACGCCACGATCACACGCATCAAAATTGAGCTGCCGCATGCTTGGGAACAGTCCAACGATCTCAAGGTGGTCGTGTATCCACTTTGGCGGTGCACGCTGCTTCTTCCGTCGCCGCCGCCGGATCGGCATTGGACAGGGCGTGCAAAGCGTCCAGTTGCTTCACCTGTTGGCCAGCATACCCACAGGTCATCATTATTTCCCTCCTGATGTCACCGTCCCGTGCTGACCGTGCCTTTCAGTACAATCAATGAGCTGCCCTAGGCGGCACGAATGGGTCCGGAATTCGAAAGCTGCCGGTGCGGGTTTCGGATGCTCTATTGCACGTTGCCCAGTCCTCGATTCCCAGGGCGTTGGCGAAATGAAGTCCTGCATATCACAGATAAGGTGCACAATCAGCGATCTAGTAAATAAGCAGAGCTCACTATGGGACGCCAGGCGTATAACTGACATATCACATCTCGCATTGTACGTGATGAGCTGCGCAGATGGTTCGCTCACTACTCGAGTACGCGAGCCTCTCATCTACTTTGCTGAAGGTAAAAGTAAAATGCTGCTGTTCGCAGTATGCGCTCTCATTGCTGTTCTAGCGCGCCCGCTATCAATAAGGGCGCCACGCGGCGTCAGAGGCTCTCGGCATACATTCAATGCATCTGACTCGGACAATCAAACAATCTCATCGATCTACTGGGGTGCGCGTGTACCGGTTGATGTGGCGCAGGACTCACCCAGGTGTCACAGGCGATCCCTAAAATCAAATATTCTTAGGCCTCATCCGAACAGCAATTGATAGATGTGGGTCACGGGCGATACAGATCCAGGTCAAGGCGCCCGAACTTGTATAATTGCTCCAAGTCTGCTCTTGCGAGAGTCCTCGCCGTACGTCGACTTCACTGCCCTTACGCCTCCTGCCTTAGGCCCGCACGAGCGACATGTCCACATCCGCGTCCGCACCGCCACTCCTTCCGATCCCTCCTAATATCGCTGCCCTGTGCGTGCTTCACACAATAACATTGCTCCCATCTGACATTTCACCGTTCTCAGAACGGCGCCTATGGTATGGCGATCCTCTCGCTGTCAGATGATACTTTACTAACTTCCATGTCATCCCTTTTGCCCAGCTATTCGGGATATGCTTTAATTTCTGCCTGTACGGTGTACTTGCCGCACAAGTCTGTAGGTCTATCTACTCCCTGCCAGTCATCGAACCCCGTTGTGACCGCATTTATAGATTCATACAACTACAACTTTGCCGAGGACAAGAAGAAATTTAAGGTATTGGGTATGTGACATCGCCCGTAGGCTTGACTGGTTGTGCTGAAAATGCGGGTAGTATACGGCTTGTTCGTCATTGAGACTGCGCAGACAGCCATGACGGGGGCCGATGCTTTCTACTGGTACGCGGCTGGCTTTGGAGATTTGGCGCGCCTGCAAGATACATATATCGCTTCGCTGGATACGCCATTCATTGGCTCGTTCACCTCCTTGATCGTTCAATTATTTTATGCCTACCGCATCTGGGTCATCAAGCCTTCGCTCCTGTGGCTCTCGGGGATAGTGGGCGTGGTTCGTCTGCCTCACCCTTTCCATGCATCAGCCTACTAAAAGGATGTGTCTCAGATATCTGTTACCCAGAGCATTGGAGGGATGATTGACGGCATCGTCGTACGTTCTAGTCCTGTCGTCGGCCTCCGTACCCGTCTGACTCCCTTGCAGGGTCATCGCATTCACTTAGCCCAGGTGCACTCCCCTCTCACCACCCCCTCAACCTACGTGGGTCGCACTACATTCCCCGCGAAACCCGCGTTTGATGATCATCGCAGATTTGGCTTCTCGGAGAGGCTATCGCTGATTTGATGATCGCCGCTTCTATGATTTGGCTGGTGCGCATTCCTGCTGAATTCTGCATCTGTCGTGACTCACGAGATCTGTTGCTCACTGGCAGTACGCGACCACTCGACACACCTATTCGAACCGAATCCTGGCCAAGATCATGCGTATGTGTATCGAGACGAACTTTGCATCTGGTGCGGTCTTTCTCTTGCGGCATCTTATACATCACCTGCTCAACGTGACGCAGCAACCGTCGCCGTCATTGCATTTTCTCTGTATGTTGCGCTACCAGTATGTGCATCTCCCGCCATCCTGGTTCGACTGTAAGCTAACGATGTGTATGCAGCACACGGCCTACATCATAACACCGTAAGTGCACCCGTGTCACACTTGTATCCCATGTCCTCATAGAATTCGCTTTTCATCAGTACCGCCGTCCTCGGGAAGATGTGAGTAGCCTATATCCCCTTGGTATTTGCTTCACTTTTTGACGCGCACTCTAGCTATTCCAATACACTTCTTGTCTCCCTGAACAGTCGTATCATGCTACGCGACTCTGCGAATGGCACCCGCGTTTACGTCCACAGCGAGACTGTCGTCCAGAGATCACAAGCGGAGTCCGATCACACAGTTGTACTCCATTCGATGTCGCCGGCAGCGGGCGTCGCGTACAAGATGCAGTCGCTCAGCGCAGCGGAGCGCGGCGACTGCATTGACCTTGGCGCAACGGACTCAAACGGTGCGTGAAATGTCCACCAAACATTGTCTCCCGGAGGACTGAGTTCAGGACAGAGATGCCGCCGGAGAAACGTGGATTTGCACTCTGATACTGTATATTTGACCTCGGATTGTCTTATGGCTGGAATTTCGGGCTGGCTATGCCTCATGATGACCGGTATATTTACTTATATGATTTTGGATTGCGACTCGTAGGATGTGGGCACAAACGCTCTCTCACGGCAGACATATCTATTGTGGTCCAGCCCGTGACCCACTCTCGAATTGAACATATGCCGTGCGTTTCTCACCACTGTACGGCGCATGAGCGATAGTACACGGGCGGTGAAGGGCGCCCTTGCCAACAAAGTAAAGCTATGCATATAAAAAAAGGGAGGAGATCCGAGGGCATCGCTGGCCAGTGTACGAACATAGCATGCGCGCGTCGAAAACCGCATGGGCTTCATAGACGTCGCAGTGCTGCTGCCACTTAGGCATTTGATCGACAGAATTGGAGGATGGCATCTGACTCTCCAGCGTGTTGTGGCTTGATCTAATACCCCGAAAACGCCACACCGCATATATAGCCAACACCATGACCAGCCCCTGCCAGACGCCTCGCTGTGCCTCCGAGCGTCATCAAGCATATGTCATCTCGTTCTTCCAGTTCCGTGTTGACGGGCAAATCATCAAAGCTTGCGCTCGGTAGTGAGACGTATGCAATCTGTGATCACACGGTGGCTGAGGGCGCCAGTATAGACAACAATGCAAAATGAACAAGTCGGTGGATATAGAACACACCACCCAGACGACCTCGATGCTAATATAGTCAGAAGAGCAGAAATCATCAGACAGTGACTTGAGGATCTACGCGGCGGTGAAGATGAACGCCGAGAGCATGCCCGGCTTGACGCGCTCGAACTTCCAGCCCGCCCGCGCGCCAAGCTCCACGAACTGCGTGAAAGTGCGCTCCTGGCCATTGAACAATGTCATCATCTGCAAAAGTCCTCTGTCAGTTTCACGCCAGCGTCGTCTGTAGACTGACCACCCACCTGGAGATCTACCATCGTGAGGAACCCACCAAGAGGGAGCCCGGAATTTGCGAGGAGTGGGAACGGCGGCGACGGCGATCCTGAGTCGTCGGGGCATGCGTGCGGCATGATCATTTCATATATGACGAGCTTGGTGTGCGGGGCGGCGACGGAGCGCAGATTCTTGAGTATGATCTCGCTCGTGGAGTCGGGCCAGTCGTGGAGGACGAGACGCAGGAAGTAGACGTCTGCCTGCTTCACGGACTGCGGTTGGAAGAAATCTTGCGCTGCGCATTGAGGCGGTGTTAGATGGTCGAGGCCTATAGATCTCGTCGTACGCACTTTGTAGAATGACTCGGCCATTCGATACGAGCTCAGGTGCCTCGTCCTCCCAGAACTAAGGACAATTAACCCGCAATTCATGAAGTCGGATGAGCACATGGTGCACTTGCCTTCTGCGCATTGTTCTCGATAACGAGCTTCAGATCCTGAACGACATACTTGAGATGAGGGAATGCTGCTGCAAGGGTGAGCGTGACACTGCCGACGTTTCCGCCAACATCGACCACCACGCTCTCAGGCTTGAGCGCCTTCCAATCAAGACCTGCATGACTCTTTATCAGACCATATTCTGCGCGCAAGTAACGCAGACCCACTGTCGACAAAAATACTTGCGGGAAACCGATCGCCGCCGCCCTTCACGGCGGTTGCGAAGCGTCGGCCTCGCCACTCGTTGTCAGGCTCCTCGTACCACTCCCATAGAGACGCCTGGGTATTGTATGCCGCATTGAATGGCGCATCGTAGTCTTTCGACTCGATGATATGCGAGGATAGGTGCCCAGAGCTCTTGAAGGCTTCGTCGGTCCTGGAGTGAGTGAGCGTCATCCGCCTCGAGAATCCCGCGACGACGTACACGTGGCCCACAAACGCGGCGGCCGGGGCGCCCTCGTATCTGGTCAGCGAGCTGGAGAGTCCTGGTCGATGGGGCACATCATAGGATATCGCGAAAAGAACTCACTTGGCCTTGAGCTCCTCAAGCGGGCACGCCTTCACCAGAACGGATGACACCCGGTTATTAGCGAAGACGTTCGGGGTAACTTCTTTGAATACATGGCGCGAGGCGAGGTAGCGGAGTATGCGGGCTGCGAACAAACGACCATCAGCGACACGCGTCCAATTCGATGGTGGGTACGTACCGATTTTGACCCCATCCACGTCGGTCTTTGTGCCAATGTCATCAGCGTGCATGCCCTGCGGATTGTAGACACATGGCATCAGCACAGACACTCAGCCAGCTTGCGCGGCACGTACCTGGGGTGCGTCCTTTAGCACGTCTGCGATGTGCGTCTCTTCCACGAAGCGGAGGGAAGACGACATATACATAGCTGGACAGTAGTCTTGAATTGTCTCCATCGGGCTGCGCACGGTTGCAATAATCTGGTGCGCAGCGGCCACGATCAACCGTGTCGTGTCAGCGAGACCCTGGTCATCGTCAAGAGGTCCTGGACGGAAGGGTGCGTTGAGGGAGGGGAATGAGAGGCCTCGTTTGGCATACGCATCGTTGAGGGCCAGAGCACCGGAGGAGATAATTGCTGCGAGCGCGAGGAGTGGGTTGTCGTTCGCCATGGTTCTGTGCGAGTCGCATGTGGATATTTGCTTTATGAGGCATGCGCATATATCCAAGCGAGTCGGCGAGCGTCTCGAATACCCTCTTTGGCGATAAACTCGGCGCCGCATCCATCATGTGGTCTCCTTCGAGCCCACATTCAGTTCTGCGACTTTGTTAGCCACATAACTTCCCATGTGAATGCGGCCTAAGGCACGCGGCTGCTATGCAAGTGTAAGGAAGCTCTCGCGCGCGCTGTCTGAGTCAAACGTCGGTGAGGAGACTACCCCGAAAAAATTAAGGGGAAAGACACGGACACCTGAAACCCGAGTTGGGCGAGCCACTACTGACTGGCTCGCCCGGTCATCATGAGAAACTAAGATTCCGCCTGCAAGCGCCGAGCGCGGCACCCTCGCGAGCACGAATTTGAATGTCGCTGCCGTCCGAGGCACCGCCAAGGATATTCCCAATGATCTGCACATCTGCTTGAATGCGTAGATATCGATGCGCAGGACACATGCCGAGGCGACTGTCTGCGTGCGCGTTGCTAGATGCCCATGTCAAATCCGAGGCACGCTGGATGTTATATTGGCGCGAAGGGTAAGGCGGTGGAAGATAGATGACTGCTGTGAAGTACTCAGTACCGCGGTAAGAGCCAGTGGCGGAGGCGCTAAAGTGGATATTGTGTGTTGTTTGGTTCTCCCGGACCCGGCGCGTTTTCGGCATTCGCCACGGCTTGCGGACATATGATATACTAACCTGGCCCGTCTATGGTCTTGGAGGCCCGTCTACTCTTCAATATCACTGTATCACTTGCTCTCACTTCAGGCTGTGGAAAGCTGTGGCAAGAGTGCAGACACCGCGCTGGCATTGGGTTGCGACTTCAAACGCATCCACAATCAGACGATCTAGGGGGAATGCGCAAGGCAGCGTATGTTTGTCGGACACCCTGCCTCGACTGGCTCGCCCTCATCTTGCTGTCGGTCCTCCGAGAGTACGGATGACGACAATTGGCTGTATGCGCCCCTTCAGGGACCACCAGACCTCGCGCTCGAAGCTGTATATTCTGAGCTCGACGCACTGGTAACATCACCGATACCTACTCCCCCGGTTTCCTCTTGCATTCTTCCAACATGGCCAGGAGTAGCTCCTCGTCATTGACCTCCCCTTCCAGTGCACCAGACGGCCCTGGCCGCTTGTAGAAGGCGCCCTCAAAGTCCTTGGGATAGAACCCGGCGTACTCCCAGTCCAAAATCGCCGTGATCTTCAAAGTGGACTCGTCGACCATGATATTGTGCTGCGATAGGTCGTTGTGGCACAGCACGAGCTCGTACGGCACGCTCTCTTTGAACCGCATCGTCTGGAGCTCGTCGAGCGGAATGCGCATCGCGGCGAGGCGGTACGGCAGGCACGCTTTCCCGAGGAATCCGCCCATGGTGGTCGACTTGATGCTACGCATTGTCGCGAGGTGCTCCTCCACCTCCATCAACACGACGATCTTCTGGCTCTCCGTGAGCTTCGCCATCTGCACCCCCGGCACGATGTCGGTGACGATGTAGTGGCACCCTCTGTCCTCGAAGCTGCAGCGCACGATCGGCACCGGGATATTCGTGTGTGTCCGGATGTACTCGATCGCCGCGGCCTCGTTCTTGATGCGCTCCAGCGGCATGGGCGGCACGATGAGCGTGCCGTAGATGTTGTTCCACCACTCGTCCCGCGTCACGCTGCGCTTGATGAAGACTCCGCCCTCGCTGTTCTGGATGTCCATGTACTTCTTCTCGTGGGTTTGCCATTCGTGGCGCTCTTCTTGCTCGGGCGGGGCCTTGCGATACTTATGTCAGACTAATAACCAACAATTTTGGAAGGACCGCTTACCGCCTCGGTCTCAGTCGCCGTAGACTCGCCGCGGTCACTCATGGCCAGCTTGGATCCCTATTGCTTGCCAGCTATGTCAGTTAGCATTGGTCACAGCCCTTTATATGTGACTTACAAAAGCACAGGTTGTGGTTGAACGTTGAACAACAGCTCGGCGGTTTCGCAGGACTCAACGCGGGCGCCTGTGTGGCGAGCACCGCGGTCGCTTGCAGCAGCACATGCCCCATTTCCTAGGACAGAATTCAGAGTGCGCGCGCGCGATCTCAGACGTGGAAAGGAGAAGTTGGCTTCAGGGTCGGCCTAGTGTCCCCGAGGCAGAGTTGACAGCTTCGACCTTCGCGAGCTCAGACGCGATGCCATTTCGCCAGGCGGCCGTATTAAGGGGCCCACGTGTGATATAATATTGTCCCGTCTTCTTAATTCGTTAGTAGCACGAGCGGGCAGGCTTTCATCACCGGTACTGGTAACTGGCACCACGGCACATCATTGAATGCAGGAGTCCGACCCAGTGTATACAGATGCCGCATGAATATATGGATACAAGTACTATTCGAGGTCGTCAGATCAACAGCTCGTCACGAAGGGACACGTATTGCGACATATCTAACTCGTCACCAATCTCCTCAACACGGTCTATCCACCTGCATACACGACGTCTCGTCAACTCGCCATCACAGTGAGTGAGCGCGAGCTCGAAGTCCGCCCGCTGCCCGGCCGAACGATGCTCGCGTACCCACACCGGTCGCACGCGTTCCATTTCCTCGAGGAAGACTACGCGGAGCTGCGTCAGTTCCCACTCGCGCAGCTGCTCGTCATAGAGCTCGCGCGTCCCATCCTCGTCCACGGCGTACAGCTCCGCATCAGGACGCTCTGCACGCGCGCGCCCGACGAGAAACGACGGGAGCTGACACGCCTTCCAGAGCGGGAGCGCGGAGACGCACTCCCAGTCGACGATGCCCGTCAATCGTCCGGCGTCATCAACGAGCAGGTTGTGAAAGGAGAGATCGTCGTGGTAGATGATTGTGCGCTCGGGCTCGTCGCCATCGGCGTGTAAGGGAAAGAGTCTGGGGAGCAGGCGTGCAAGACGCTGGGCCGCCTCCTGCGTCTCGACCGCCTCTTCGCGGTCGTCTTCGTCTTCGGACGTGCGCAGGGTTTCGGCAGCGTCGTTTAAGACGAATGCGAGACGGGCAGCGAGCCAGTCGTGACTGGAGTGAAAGGGCCCGCGTGGGACATCCTGATCAGAGTGTTTGTCCCAGAAGAAAGCCATTGCGACGATGCGGTCGACGGCGGGCGTCGGTGCCGGTGTCAGCGCGCCTTCCTGGGGCGGATAAATGTTCCCGATGCCAGACAGCGGGTGGTCGTGCAGCTTGCCGATGATGCCGACGAGGGTTTTGACGAGCTGCTCCTTTGCCTCCCATGAGATCTCGTTCCACCGCTCTTCAAGCACCGTACCCGGTAATTTCTCCATGATCATCCACTCGAATCCAAGACTATTTACCTGTGCGTCGGTGCAGGCGTCGTAAGCGAGCACCCTTGGGACGAGCTCGGTACAGCGCTGACGGACGAACTCGATCGTCGCAACCTCGCTAAGTGTCTTCCGCCGTGGCTCTACCGGCAGCGCCACGCGGATGAGGTACCTGCGAGCGGGAGCCTTGATATCGTAGAGCTTGTTAAAGCCGCCCTCTGCGAAGAAGGTGATGGTGCAGGGAGCTTGAGCGGGGAGGTGGAGGTGTTGCCGTGCAAGCTGCTCGATGAGCGCAATGGATGGCTCTACCGTCCACCTTGGTTGACTTCCCCAAATATGAGAGACCCATTCGAATGCGTCAGAGACGACGTCCGTCATTGAGGTGGTGATGGGGTGGAGACAAGGGGCGTTCGCAGCTGATCCTGAGCTCGCGAAGGTTGAAGCTGGTTACTCTGCCTCGGGGAGACTAGGTCGGCCCTCGGCCGAGTCGGTCCTATATACCGGCCGACGCCGTCACGTGACTTGACCGCACCGAGATTTTTGCTTCAAGTTCAAGCCTTCGAGCGTCCAATATCACGTCCTGTCTTAGTAGCCCGAGCCCTTTCTTCCCCTGCCTATGTAGCTTTACATTCATCCAAAATCGCCAACAGACGCTCCTCGTCATTCTCCTCTCCCTCTAGCGCCACACCCGGCCCCGGACGCTTCCAAAACGCCGCCTCAAACTCCTTGGGATAAAACCCCGCGTACTCCCAGTCGATGATGGCCGTGATCTTCAGCGTCTGCTCGTCGACGAATATGTTGTGCTGCGACAAATCCCCGTGGCAGAACACGAGCTCGTACGGCACCGACTCTTTGAACTTCATGGTCTGTTGCTCCTCGAGGGGAATTCGCTGTGCGATACGAAACGGCAAGCAGGCCGCGCCCAGCAGTCCGCCCATGGCGGTCGACGTGAGCCCTCGCAGCGTCTCCAGGTGCTCCTCCACCTCCACGATGACAGTAACCTTCTGATCGTCTGTCAGGTCGGCCATAGGCACGCCAGGCGCCAGATCCGTGATGAGGTAGTAGCAGGTGCGGTCGGCGAAGGCGGCACGCACGGTCGGCAGGGGAATGGCGGTATGCGTACGGATGAACTCGATGGCAGCGGCTTCGTTCTTGATCCTCTCGAAAGGCATGCACGGGACCACGAGGTTACCGCGAATATTCATCACCCACTCGTCCTGGCATATGCTGCGCTTCAGAAAGACGCCGCCCTCGCTGTTGGTGATTTCGTAGTACTTCTTGTCGTGGCTCATGCCGATCGCCCCCGGGTCCTCGTCTTTGGGCTTCGCCACACCGACATGTCAGTGGAGAGTTGTGCGGTGTGACCGCGGACGCTCACATTCTCTGGGCGGCCATACACAAACGGTTTTGGGGCCGACTTATCAGACATGTACACAGCACCTGCAAGAGTGTCTGTGAGTTGCGCACCATAGGAGAATGTCGCGAGGACTTACGGGAAGGAGACGTCGAAGGAGAGGGTCCGTATTTGCCTTCGGCACCTTGTACAAAATAGGCCCACTGTCGCGGAATCTATATTGATTTGATTGTACAAAACAATGGTGCCGTGGACAAGTTGGATCGCGCAAGAGCGCATGAAAATCGGGTGGGCTGATGCAAATCTACCTCCGCGCACCTCGAGGTGTCCGAGCTAGGCGTCAAGCCTTGTACATGAACTCCGCCATCGATAAAATTTCGCTTGGTGACTGACAACGAAATCCGCTCCAGGGTGACTGTTCACAGTTCCCAGCAAGTCGGAACAGGGGCGAGAACTCCGGCAGACATACTGTAGAGTTGCGCGATGAGGCGATATTGCTAGGCCGGCGGACAGGATGAAACCACTGCTAACTCGGAGAGAGACCGCGAACTGCTCGTGGTGACGATCAGATGGATCACGTTGCAGAATGCGTTAGACGTACCTCTAAAGTCCATGCCACTGCCGACTCTTCGCCGCCCACTCTGTCCGTCGCCGCCTGCGCCCAAGGTCTCTGGGTCCTCTGACCGGAAGCGACTCCTGCTCGTGCGCCCAGCTCTCAAGCATGGCCATGTCCGACAGCTTGCTGCGGCCAGTGGTCGGCTTCCTGGTGCCCTGCGCTTCGCCTTCGAACCAAGGGCTTGTTCCACAGCACCTTCGAGGCGCTTGATCCCGGCGGACATGCTCTGCTGCTCTCGAATAAGCGCAGCGGCGGGCTCCAGTTTGCTGGGAAGGCCTTCAGACGACGTAAAATGAATGCAATATAATCACGACAATTGACGACGAGCGGATGACCGCACGCACCACGCCTTATAAAATTACAAGAGCCGTAATTTGCAGCTCGATTGACCTTCACGTCACTAGCGCCGGGTTCCAAACCAGCGTGTGGGGTAGAGGAGATTGGTACTGAGGGTGTGAGGGTGGGTGCTATAGCGCGCGAGCTTCCGATGAACGGCAGGAGCGTTCGATGAGGTGTTGGTCGCTTGAGCAAGAACAAGCGCATTCTACATAGCGACAGAAGAGTCGCAGGGAACAAACTGGAAATGTTAGCCACATAACTTCCCATGTGAATGCGGCTTGAGGCAAACGGTTGCTATGAAACCATAAGCTCTCGCGCGCGCTGTCTGAGTCAAACGTCGTCGAGGATACTGCCCGGAAGGTATTAAAGGTAAAGATACGAACACCTGAAACCCGAGTTGGGCGAGCCACTACTAACTGGCTCGCCCGGCCATCATAGGAAACTAAGATTCCGCCTGCGAGCCCAAAGCGCGGCACCCTCGCGAGCACGAATTTGAATGTCGCTGCCGTCCGAGGCACCGCCAACTGGATGTTCCCAATGATCTGCACATCTGCTTGAATGCGTAGATATCGATGCGCAGGACACATGCCGAGGCGACTGTCTGCGTGCGCGTTGCTAGATGCCAATGTCAAACCCGAGGTCATCCACAGCACGCTGGATGTTATATTGGCGCGAAGGGTAAGGCGGTGGAAGATAAATGACTGCTGTGAGTACGTCAGTGGCTGAGGCGCGAAAGTGAATGTTGTGTGTTGTTTGGTTCTCCCGGACCCGGCCCGTTTTCGGCATTCGCCACGGCTTGCGGATCTGTAAATCACCATACAATTTGTGTGCAATGTATCAGGAGTCTCTGCACGGTTAGAGCCTACAGAGGAGGGTCGCCTGAATTTTGCGTCGCTCGAAGCTCAGATGCGTTTCCATTTCCTAGGACAGAATTCAGAGTACGCGATCTCAGACGTCGAAAGCAGAGGTTGGCTTCAGGGTCGGCCCTCGGCCGAGTCGGTCCTGTATACCGGCCGACGCTGTCACGTGGCTTGACCGCCATCGCACCGAGATTTTTGCTTCAAGCCTTCAATTGATTATTGCAAGCGTCCAGTCTTTAGCCCGAGCCCTTTCTTCCCCTGCCTATGTAGCTTTACATTCATCCAATATCGCCAACAGACGCTCCTCGTCGTTCTCCTCTCCCTCTAGCGCCACACCCGGCCCCGGACGCTTCCAAAACGCTGCCTCAAACTCCTTGGGATAAAATCCCGCGTACTCCCAGTCGATGATGGCCGTGATCTTCAGCGTCTGCTCGTCGACGAATATGTTGGCCTGCGACAAATCCCCGTGGCAGAACACGAGCTCGTACGGAACCGTCTCCTTGAACTTCATCGTCTCCTGCTCTTCGCGTGGGATTCGAAGTGCGAGGCGATACGGCAGACAAGCTGCGCCTAACAAGCCGCCCATCGTAGTGGACCTGAGGCTGCGAAGCGTCTTCAGATACTCTTCCACCTCCAACATCACCACTGCTTTCTTCTCCTCAGGCAGGTGCATCATGGAGACGCCAGGAACGATGTCCGTGATCAGGTAGTAGCAGGTGTGGTCTGCAAAGGCGGCGCGCACGGTCGGTACAGGGATGTTGGTGTGCGTGCGGACGTATTCGATTGCAGCAGATTCATTCTTGATTCTTTCGAAGGACATGCACGGGACGACGACTTCGCCACGGATGTTTGTCAACCACTCGGGCTTCGAGATACTACGCTTCAGAAAGACGCCACCGTGATTGTTGGCAATTCTGTAGTATTTTTTGTCGTGAGTCATGCCGATGGCGCCTGGGTCCTCGTCTTTAGGCTTCGGTGCGGACTTTATATCAGCGAAAAGCATTGATGAGTCGCCATGCGGTGACCCACATTATCTGGGCGACCATAGGTGACGGGTTGGGTCTCAGATTGATCAACCATGATGATACCTGCAAAGACAAAAAGCAGCTAAGCCTGATCCCACATCCACTGTGCGGGAAAATGACGTACGACGAGTCAAAGGAGGGCACAAGCGTGCACTTCCTTGGACGGAGTCGGCCTTTTATGTGTATCCGTGCGCAGATCTCGATCCTTCTCCGGTTCGAACAGATTTATCTCGCGGCTCTTAGATTTTGGCGCTCGGGGCGAACATATCATTTCATTTATGTAATTTCGTATTCGCAAGCATTCCAAGTTCCCAATATTCCCTACAGACAACTTAATCCTATCTCCTGCCAGTAGACATTCCAACACCAGAAGAGATGACGTGTCTAGGCTTCTGTAGCAACCGAAGTGTCAGAGACGATTCTCACCTGCGACGACGTGATGATGACAACGTACCGTACGCCACAACTGAACTCTCTTACTTGGGGTTGTGCGGCTTGGTGTCGAGACACTTGATGCAAAAGGCACTGGTGACTGAGATCCAGGTTCCGCATTTCTTGCACTGCACGACGTCGTCGACTGGGGGCGTGCCACCAGGAAAGTCGGCGGTAGATACCTCGCGCATGGCGAGCGCTTGGATGGACGGAGCGTTCTCCGCTACAATCAAAAACATCAAGTCAGCTCTACGACAGATGGCAGACTGCGATGAAAGCATACCAGCAGCGAACTTGCTGAATGATCCCTTGCGCAGGTCGAGCGCTATGATGGACGGAGCATTCTCCGCTGCAATCCAGAACGTAGGGTCAGATCTACGAGGGATGGTAGACGATGATGAGACCATACCAACAGCGACTTGCTAATTTGAACCATGCCGGTAAAGTGATGAGGGCGCGTTGTGCTAGAAGAAACTGCGAGGGTTGTTTGATGACATTCTTTGAGAAGGAAATCACGCACATTTATACTGTTGCAGAGTCGAGCGTGACCACAAGTGACCAGTAGGCGAGCGGAGACCAACTACAAATGATTTCAGGAGCTCCGACGAGGCGTACGTACGAAATTCGATTTCCACGTAGCCCAGATAAAGAGACAATGCTTTACTCGGTGGACGCACAGATAATAGTAGTACACAGCTCGTAGACAAGTTGAATGCAGTGAGAATAGGATGAGCCACCGAGACGAGAGCCAGATCTCAGTCGAAGACAACAACGACCTCCACCGAACGGCCGTGGCAAGCAGACGAGGGCTACCAGTGTGCACGTCGGAGGTTGCTTGCTTGCGAACCGGTCGGCAGGGGATCTGTCGAGCGCACAAACCAGTCTCAGGGTGCCTAGAGGAGTTCCAACTGGGCGTCAAGCTCGTTCCTAAAGTCCGCCTCCGAAGAATGCTCGCCTCGTGGTGATCGAAAACAAGAACCGCCGTCTGGCCAACTCAGCTCCTAGGAGACAACAACTCCGCTAGCCGGAACATAGGCACAATGGTAAAGGCCGGGACCGTCTGTTTGCCTACCCCACTGTCGCCATGCATAGCGTAGCCCGCCAGCTCCGACAAGCAAATAGGGAGAAACCCAGCCATAAGGTATCAAAAAGTCAACCGAGATGCGCAAGGCGACTATGTAGACCGCTCTCGTCTCAAATCTGGGCTTCTGCTTCCTAGGACATGAGTCGCACAGTCAATCACAAATAGAAAGTCACGTCAAGACTCAACGATGACTCGGGCTGCTCGGAACATCTGCTATCTTGCTGGCCTCAGGTGGCTGAGATCCGTGAATTCGGGGGAATTCAACACCCTGCACGAGGCACGCCATGAGCACTTCCATTTCCTAGGATTAAAAAATCGCGGGAACGTCTTTTAGCCTACCTCGCTGTCTGTCCGCGGCCAGCACCATGTGTAGCGTAGCCCGCTATCTAGAACAGGTAAATATGGAGGAATGGCCTGGCTGAACGTTTTCAGACAGTCAGTCGAGAAGGATGCGCAAGGCGACTATGTAGACCGTTCGTGTCTCAAATCTAGGCTGCTGCTTCCGGGAACATGAGTCGCACGATCAATCACTAAGTGGTGTGAAATTTTACCTCAACGCTGACTCGGCCTGCGAACATCTGATATCTTACTGCCCTCAGGCGGCTGTAGATTCGTGGAATTCCATCGATAGATAGCCACCAAGCGTAGCGACGGGTTTGACTGGCAATCTGCGTAGGCTTCACCGCCATGCACGAGGCACGGCACGATGACTTCCATTTCCTAGGATATAATTCGAGGTCAGCGAGGCTTTTTACGAGGCTAGGGAACAAGGAAGACCGTGGTGAGCTTGATAGGTGGCGTATAGCCCGAAGACCTGGGCTGCGCAGACAATGGAGGGATCATTCGAATCAAGAAAACCCCTGGACGCGAAGCTTCGGAGAAGGCATAAACGAAGCGTGCACAGGCCGCCTCAGGGTCGCAAAGTTCGGGCTCCTCCGAGCTTGCTTCGAGCGCTTCCGCTTGACGATGAGACTCAGAGACGCCGATGCCCCCGTAGCAAACAGAGTACACACTTTCATGGTGCTACCTGTACTCAGACAGCACAGATCTTTAATCGCACCAACAAATGAAGTGGCAGAGGCAATACGCACAATTCGGGATGCGTTAACGTCGCCGAAGGATACACCGATGCATCACCCTCGGCGCGCCTGCAGAGCTACGTCACGTACTTACCCCAGCACTACTACTCCCAACACAGTGTAGATGGCCAAAATACGCCAAAACTGATTGGCATGTCAGCTCCTGGAAGTCTACGATCGAAGTACTAGAGTTCAGATGTTGTCAGCTTCACAGTACGGCGCATGAACTGAGCTGGCTGTTGGTACAACGACAAGTTTGCTATGCTGAGGCTCACCACCTTCAAAAGGAGCAAAAAATGGAACGAAGTGTTGTGGTGTTGAACATGCGGCCGGCGGTCGTGCAGCGGCGGGCCCGTGGGCGGCGGGCGGCGGGCCGACGCGGGCCGCGCGGCCGAATGTCACGTGATCAGCACACGCCTGAACTTCAAGTTTGAAGCACTACGCTGACCTACCCAGGATTCCGAAAGCACCCTCAAGTGTTACTCAATGTTATCTCTCTTTGGTGGCATGCCCTCAATTAACAAGCCCAGTCTGTGTGACAGAATTCAGTGGCCTCGGTGCACCTCGCATAAGTACTAGTCGCAACGGCGAACTTCGTCTCGCTCACCCCTCTCAGCATGCCAAATCATCGCCTGAGGAAGCGACAATGTTGCGCTAGTAACTTGAGCAGTCCCCAGTTGGGCATGACCTGCGCGCGCGGCGCCTACATACCTTATCCGCATTCGCCATCATCGACGCATTCTCAATTACGAGGCGCATGCCAATCAACCTCCCTCGTGGGTGTTGAAAAAATGAAGTAAAACGCCACTCAAGCTGTATGTAGGCATTGACAGGGGGCGCCCAGGATCAAGATAATAGTTCGAGTAGGGCTGCGGCACGCAGTACGAAAATACGTGGGGCGATGCAGCTGAAATAGAGTGGCGGGAAGAAGGCGGTTGGCTTTATAGTCACAGGTGTCGGAAAAGACGGTGGGCTGGAGCACAGCAGGCTTCTGATGCGGCAGTATTGCTAGATCGCGCCAGCGGACAGGAGGAAGCGACCGCCAACTCGGAGGGCAACTGCGAAGTGACGATCAGATGGAGATGTTGCAGGAAAGCGGTAGACGTACCTCGATGCCACTACTGACTCTTTGCACGCTGTCCGTCGCATCTTGTGCCCGTACTGCAGCGTTTCTGTGTCGTCTGACCAGCCACGTCGATTCCTGCTTCGAGCTCTCAATGGTGGCCATCGCCGCCAGCTTGCTCCGACCAGTGGTCGGCTTCTTGGCTTCGCCTTCGAGCCAAGGGCCTGTTCCACAGCACCATCAAGGCGCTTGATCCTGGCGGGCATGCTCTTTTACTCCGAATGAGCGCGGCGACACGCTCTAGTCTGCTGGGGAGGTCTTCACACGACGTAAAATGAATGCGATATAAGCATGAAAATCGGATGATCGCACGCACCATGCCAAGTTATAAAATTGGAGGCCTATGACGAGAGCCGGAGTTGGGGGATAGCTCTGTGGCTCGATTGACCTTCACATCACGGGCGCCGGATTCCAAACTAGCGTGCGATGTTGGTACAGATGTCGTGAGGATGGTTGCTAGAGCTACACCGACTGCGGGCGAGGATGAATCGGGTCGAACTTGAAGCAGGTAGTGGTGGCTTGAAATGCATGCCGTCTACTGTACTGAGAAATTTCCGGTTGGTAGCATAGCCTTGGATCCAGGAAGATGTTGCAAGACACAAGAACACTGTGACCCAGTTATCGAAGGAATGTAAGAGCGCAGAGAATTGCATGTGGGGAGAGAGGTGAGAGTCGGAGCGAAGCGCGCCCTTCTGAGGCTTGAGCGGCGAGCGCGACCGCGACTGGACATTTCTTCCTTACGCTCACTACAGAGTAGTACCTCCTGCCCACACATGTCCAATTTGCTCTCTCTAACTTTTCTGAATGCGCTGGTTCTTGCTGAGACGAACAACCTTTTCACCATACCTCATCGACGTCCTCCTGTCGTTCATTGCAAGCTCACGCATGCTCGCGCGCGCTCCCGGTTAGGCGATCCCGGCAAACTTATTGACAGGCTCGATGCGCTGCGTCGCAAGTGCAGGAGGATGACACGTCAGGGTGACTGGGATATGTGGATGGAGCGCGACGCGGGGTCGGGCCTTGCATCTCATTGAGACGAAGGTGCGCCTTTTCCCTGCCGTCTCTTGCACGCGTTGCTGACCATGCATTCTTAGGACACCGTCACCGGTACAAAACTATAAGGAAAGGACTCTGCTTGCGCAGCCCGACCCGTTACTTCCGGCTTAACGTGCAGACAAATCGGTTCACCACCCCATACTACCCTCACTGTCCGAGCTGGGCGCCTTCGGCATGCATTCTGCCGCCGACATTGTGGACGTGATATCCCGCGTGCGTTCTTTGCTACCTATCCGCCCGTGTCCGTCCGTATACGCTAAGCCGTATGGGTCTCTTTCAGTTCGCGACGAACTCCATGACGTTGACGTCGCCCATGACCGCCGCTGCCAGGCCGCTGCATCCTCCTTCCCCGCCTGCTCGCCACTTCTTTCATCCCCAGCCAAGCCTCTTCCCCTTGGACTTCCCCCGCTCGCGTGGACTCTCGTCCCAGGTCACCCGCGTGCCCGGCAGCGCCGAAACGCGTCCGCTGCACGATGTCCACCTCCGCCGACCTCCAGGGAGTGCCAGGTTCTCGGCCCCGGCACACGCTGCAAAGCGCCAGCTGCTCGCCTGCGTCGGCGATCCGAGGGGCACGTCGGCAACCGTCCGCCTTCGCGAGCCTTTTCAGTGCCGTCAACTCGTCCCGCGTCCCAGAAGAGGGTCTGGAGCGCTCCGCGATTTTCGACCCGGGCGTGTCGCCATGTGCATCACATCGGTCTGGTCCTAGTTCAAAGCCTGTGTTATGGAAGCCGCCTCACTCTAACCTGCTGGCTAGGAAAAATGAGAAGCCGCCTGGAAGCATGTACAATGGAAGCCCTTCGCCTCACTCTTACCTGCTGGGGGCCCAGGGAAATAAGAGAAGCCGCCGGGAAGCCACCGTTAAATTACGTCAATGGGAGGGCTCACCTACTACGGTGTAGCGCTCGGGTTCAGCTTTCCTCAAGATTCGCACATCTTTGGCGCGCTCCTACGCGCTTGTTGCTGAAAGCTAAGCCATCGCCACCTAGGCGCGTGTTCGGGCCGCCGGTCTCAGAGTGGACGGAAGCGAATGCCGTTGTTTGTTCGACGCCTCACGACGATCCTTCGCATCCATCTCCCAGCGTTGCTCATCCTATCCATCAGCGCTCATGGATCACCACCTGGGCGCGTGTTCGGTGTCGCCGGTCTCAGCGTCGACGGGAGCAAATGCCGTTGTTTGTTATGCCTCACGATGATTCTTCTAACCGCGCGTCCATCTCCCAGCGTTTTCAACGCGTTTGATGTTATGGCACGCTAATGACAGCCGAGAGTGGCTTCCATCATAGCCAGAAGGTATAAGACCAGCGTCCAGGACACTCCCACTAACACATCTCCGTGCTTTCGTAGTCTCTGACGAGGATGTCGTCAAATTCACTCGTCGTAATTTTGACTTCTCTGTGCGTAGGAGCCCTCGCTGCCCTCGGTCCCGTCGCAGACCTGCCCATCGTCAACAAGGTCATCGCTCCGGATGGATTTTCACGCAGGTCAGCTACCTGATACGCATCCTATGGAGACATTTCTGATTTGGGTACTGTATAGCGCTGTCCTCGCTGGTGGGACGTTCCCGGGACCTTTGATCACGGCCCGCAAGGTATGCTACTGGAGTTCATTCGTGTGCGCTTTTGGCTGACGGACTCGCGGTGCCCAGGGAGATCGAATGAAAATCAACGTCAAGGACGAGTTGACCGACAACTCTATGGACTTGCCTACGAGTATTGTGCGTATCGCGCTTCTTCGGTCTTGCACATTGGTCGTCTCACGCATTTGCGATCAGCATTGGCACGGACTCTTCCAGAAGACAACGAACTACGCAGACGGTGCAGCTTTCGTCAACCAGTGTCCCATAATTCCCGAACACTCCTTCTTATACGACTTTGATACCCGCAACCAAGCCGTGCGTCCTCATCATCTCGGTCCTTGTATTCGCTGGGCTAACCGTGCATCTCGTACTGCAGGGCACATACTGGTACCACAGGTGAGTAGCAACACGCTCAATGCTCTGCGTGAAATATCCTGACTTGGCTTCTGACAGTCATTACTCCACCCAGTACTGCGACGGGTTACGAGGCCCCATCGTGATTTACGATCACGATGACCCTCACAGGCACCTCTACGATGTTGATGATGGTAAGTATCTTTCTCATCAAACTCACCGTTGACTCACCGGCTGTCGACTCTCCAGAAAGCACGGTCATCACGCTTGCCGACTGGTCAGTCGGCCCATCCTGGGTCCAATACCTCGCTCATATTGATCCATTCATTCCACCAGGTATCATTACAAGTCCCTTAATCCGCCCGCCGATGGAATCCCGTGCGTAATTTAACCCATTGGATCCAAGCGTGCACATCTCATTCTTGGTCGTAGTGCTTGGGCGACAGGACTTATCAACGGAAAGGGTCGCTATCCAGACGGACCAAAAGACGTTCCGCTCTCTGTAGTGAACGTCGTGAAGGGCAAGCGGTAAGTAACTTCCACCTTCACTCATTATGGCGGTCTGACCCGCCGCCAGCTACCGATTCCGCGTCGTTTCGATCTCTTGCGATTCGACATTCACTTTCCACGTTGACCAGCACCTCTTGACAATCATCGAGGTGGACGGCAATAACGTGCACCCGCTGGTCATCGACAATCTTCAGATCTTCGCAGGCAAGTCGTCCATTGGTTTTTTGCTTTTCTTCCGCCTTCTGAAGCTAGAGTTCTAGGGCAACGTTACTCCTTGGTCGTAAGTTGTTGCTGTCCGCTCTGACGTAGAGATTCGGAACACTAACTAATCTGAACTACATACAGTTGCATGCCAATCAACCGATAGGAAACTACTGTATGTCTTATAGCTTCAGGTTGCACGCAGGTATTTGCTAACCGAGTGTTCACAGGGATCCGCTCGGTACCCATCGACACCTTGGACGCCAGTAGTCCCGTGTCGAGCGTTACGGACGGCCAGAACTCTGCCATTCTTCGGTACGCCGAGGCGCCTGATTGTGATCCGACAACGTCGAGCACCCTTCGCCTGCCGCTCATCGAGACGAACCTCCACGTAAATTATCTCTTTCTTATATGTCGAGTCGCCGCTGACAAGCTGTACACAGCCTCTCAATAATGCACGCGCGGTATGCGACCAAACGTTTTGTTCCCTTGCATCGTCAATTGATGCGCCCTCGTTCCTGCCTAGCCTGGGAAGCCCGTACCTGGCGGCGCCGATATCAACATCCGACTGGACGTTTCCATCGTAATTCCCACCGCTTCGTCAGTATGACATACAGCCCTCTTACACGCGAGATGCACAGACTACCCCACCCCTCAAATTTTACATCAACAACGCCACATACGACCCCCCTAGCCTCCCAGCCCTCCTCCAGATTCTGAGTGGGGCTACCTCGGCGCAGGATCTCTTGCCGAAGGGCAGCTACTACGGCCTCGCCCCAAACAAGGTTGTGGAACTCGTCATTCCCGGCGGCTCTTTCGCTGGCCCAGTGAGTTACTCCTGCACATGACTGCAAGACATCTACTTATTCCTGTGCAGCACCCAGTTCACCTGCACGGAGTGCGTATCTCGTCCGATGTCCTTCAAGTTGTATTAGTGTTTGATGCTGTTACCCTTAGCACGCCTTCTCTGTCGTACGCAGCGCCGGCAATGCGACGTACAACTTCGACAATCCGGTCGTTCGTGACGTTGTCACCATTGGGGACTCCCTCAACGACGAGGTGACCATCCGCTTCGTCACCGATAACCCCGGGCCGTGGTTCTTCCACTGTCACATAGATTGGCATCTCACCCTGTGCGTAAATATTGTTGCGCATGACTGAACAATGGACTGAAAAACGCGTGCAGTGGATTTGCTGTGGTGTTCGTGGAGGATGCCCACGATACCCTTTCAAGGGATCCTGTCCCCAGTATGTCACTCTTGTTGCGCGTGTAGTGCCTGTTGCTGATTTTTTCGCTCCACAGAGGCGTGGCAGGATCTCTGCCCGCTATACAACAATTTCCTCAAAAGCAACTCTTGAATCATTCCGGACTTGCACGTCTTGAATGCTTTCTGACTCTGCATGCGCGCCTCATTCCATCTCTCGCAATTTACCGTATACCCTCATACCCTAATTCAATGTGGATATCGCGCAATGAATGTCGTTGTGTGCCGAGAGTCAGAGAAAGCGTGGCGTGCCGGTATTAGCAGAAGCTTGTTTGGTATTCCCTCCGAGTCGTAGTACAGTCTCGCATCCTCGGCGGATAGTAACTTACCAGACGAGCTATTTGTCCCCAGTCAGCTTATGCGTCAGTACTTCTACCCAATAGACAGTCATGACTTTCGTAGATCCATGGCGCAAAAACTTTAGGTAGCAAGAAAGATCTCCACTGACTCCGTCGCGCATACCAACATCGCTCGTGGGCGTTCAGAGATAATATAAACGCCACTCGTGCTGAATGCAATACTAAGTGCTGACAAGGTGTACCACAGCTCAGGTCTCAGACACTGGCAGGGCGATAGTTCGAGTAAGGAGGCACGCGGTGCGCTGGTGGGCAAGAATGCGGTCGGCTCCACAATGGCACAGGCGCGCTGGACACCAACTCGGAGGTAACCGCGAACTGCTCGTAGGTGACGATCAGATGGATCGTATCTCAAGAAAGCGGTGTATATACGTACCTCAATGCCGCTGCTGTCGCCTCCGGCGGCCCAACTCTGCACCAAGGTCTCTGACCGTTTACGTCCCAGCGGCGACTCCTGCTCGAGCGCACAGCTCTCACTGCAATGATGGCCATATCCATCAGCTTGCTGCGACCGGCGGTCGGTCGGCTTGGTGCCCTTGCGCTTTTCCTCGAGCCGAGGGCCTGTTTCACAGCATGTTCAAGGCGCTTGATCGTGGCGGCCGGATAGGCTCTTCTGCTCCCGGATGAATGCGATATAAGTAAGGCAATAGCAAGCGCAAGCACCGCACGCACCACGTTCGCGGAGACAAGTCAGCGCCGCGCCGCCGCCGTCGCCGCCGCCCTGCAGTTTTCTTCACAGCCTGTTGGCATCTCGAAGCTGAAAATTGGTGCACCAAACGCACACACGCCGGTGCAAGCCAAGGAGCCCCGTGGCACAGCAGCGGACATGGGAGAAACGGAAGTGCTGGTTAACACTGGTCAGAGCTAGGAGCAGAGGCCCTGAGTGACAGTCGGTTGCGACAAACAAAAAAACCGGCGTCTGCCGAGAGCTCTTTCCTTCATCTCTCTCGCGATGCAATACAGCTCTGCTCTTGGATTCGTTCCATTCCCTCTGCATCGGGGTCACGATGCTCTCATGTCTCGCCACATCTCATCTTGGTCCTTACGACTATGCCACACACCGCGCAAGTATCTTGGGAGACCTCCTGCGCTGGTGATTGCAAGCCAGCACCCGCTTCCACCAAGAGCTACGAAGATGCATGCGGTGTCAGCGCTCGGATAGCTTCGCATGGCTGTCGTGCGGCGGCGACAAGACTGCGCTTATTACGGTAAAACAAGCAAAAGAACAAGAGACAGGCGGCCCTGTTGTAATCAAAGCGCATAAAGCTGTGTAGCGTTGCTATCTGCGTGAGTGCTATTTGAACCGTCCTGTGTCGTTCCAAACTCTTTCCCTTCCTCCACTACAGACTAGTCTTCACTATGACATCCTCTCGCAAACCGGTCCTCAAAGCCCACCTGCCGCCGGCTACCAAGCCTCAGACTCGTTCCTCGACCCGAAGTCAGAAGACTGCCGCCGGCGCCCTGACCGTAACGCCCGCAGTCGTACAGAATATAACCGAGCTGCAAGAGCTATGTCTCTCCGGAGCCGACGCGGCCTACATGGAGCTCCTCAAATTCGGGAAAGCCCCCAAATTACGCATCATCGAAATTCGGCAAGACGTCGGGCAGGGGCAAACATTCGACTTCACCGACGATTTCTTCCATGGAACAGTGCCCGCCCCCCTTCAGGAACTGAAACTCTACCACACGAGGATCAGCCCCACGTCGCCATTCCTCCGCACGCGCCTAGTGTTTCTGGAGAAGCTGATTTTGGACCACTGTGGCGTCGTCTGGGCGAGCCAGGACGAGATGTTCACCACGCTTGCGCTGATGCCCAACTTGTCAGAGTTGACGCTGACAAACGCCATTCCTGCCGTCGCTCCCCGGCCCCCCAATTTTTTGCATCTGAACCTTCGGCGCCTCACACAACTCGCCCTTGCCGGTCCATCACGCACAATCGTCACTGCATTGTCTCGCCTCGAACTGCCTCTACGTCTCGAAGTCTTCGAAGTCGAGCTCAATTGCGATGACTCTGCCTTTCCCTACGCCGATATCATAACGCTCGGTCACATCCTGCGCCGATTCACCAATCGCCCCGGCGGCGGCGCGTACAGATCCGCGATTGTGACCGTGGGCCCGCCACAGGACGACTGGCGCACTGGCTTCCTCACCGATTTCGCATATCACGACCGCAAGAACGCCGCCACGGGCAACCTCCCGAGGGAGAGCAAGCTTTCCTTCACCACCCCGGCACTGCTCAATCGCGAGGACTTGCTCTTTCTCTTTGCCAACCTGTTCTCGAAGGACCTGATACATACCATCGATTTCGATCACCAGATGTTCCTCCCCGAGTTCCCGTGGATCGACTTTCTCGAGATCCTTCCTGCGCTCACGGACTTGGGCATCCTCACGGAAGCACCGTACAGCCTCTCGTTCCAGGCTCGCAACCAGTTCGCGCGATTCCAGGACCTCTTGTCGCGTCTTTCGGCGATGACGGTGAAGGACTGCGAGTTGGTGGCCAACACAGGGCCTGATGGGCGCGGAGACGGGGTGGAGGTTGTTCAGACGTTGCGCTCAGCGGTCCTCGGCCGCAACAATAGCCGTCAGCTCGCAACGGAGCGGCGTATGTATATCACGGATTGTATCCTGGACCGGCGTGTCCGGGCACTGAAAAGTCCGCAACGAGTTGTGCCGGGGAGTGAGCATGGTCTGATTGAATGGCGTAGCTACTAGTGTACGGTCGAATCGGATGTGTGTAGTGATACTGTGTACATTTAGCGTCTCAGCCTCCCGGACAGCATGCGGCTTCAATGAACTTCGAGGCGCTCCCGCACAGCACGTCACATCCCATCTCGTACGCGGCCAACGTGCTGCAGGTAAGTTGAAGGCGTGAAGAAACTGTACAGCAGTCCATAACAGTGTCAACATCCACCACGCCCGAGCATTTGATTGACCACCAGAACGCCGCTCACGCTATCTTTTTCCGGATTGATCGCAACACAGAACGTCCCCAGCAGCTTCAATTCCTGATTCCGACGAATGACAGACAGGCCAAAGCGCAACCATGCTCATAGTACTGCCCGGATCACATACCAGCGAGATCCTCCAACTTTTCCCACCGCTTGTCTATCTGCCCTGCGGCGCTCGCGCGATAGCTGTCTCGTACAGGGTGTCAGCCCACGGTGTGCGCAGCTGCTTCATTCGCGCGACTGATGTCGAGGTCGCTCACACGGTCAAATAGTTTGCGAGTTTGACTTGCAACTTGCTCCATGAGGAATCGGATCACCGGGTTATGATTGAAGTGCTGGTACTCAGGAGCAACGTCCGACTCCCGTGGGACTGGATGCCGAGCACGAAGAGTCTGCGCACTACGCTACAAAAGCTCAGCAACCGGACGCTCCAGTTTACCCATCACGATCGAACTTCAACTCCTTACTTGCACGTCATGCGCTTTTCCTCCGTCTCTTCGAGCATCCTGGTCCTGGCCATGCTGACGATTAATGGTCAAGCGCTACCTGTTGAACAGAGAGCCCCTGGTCAGTTATGTTCTTGAGCTGACTGCGAGCAGGATCAACGTACATGCTCACTTGGTGCAGGGGACGGTCTCGTTCCACGTATTCGCCTCAACGATTGGCTCAAGCGCAATTGAGCAACGTGTTGCACCGTCGAGCACCAGGTACGGAAGTTTGCTGTCAATTGCTTACCTCGCACTCAGCTTTTCCAGGCATACAGTGCTCGTGTTATCGTTGTCTTGTTCATATGTAGCACATCTGGGCTCCCACTCGTATACTTTCCGCACATGGAATAGACGAGACAGGAGAAGAATACCCACGGCGGTACCGTTACCATTAAGAGACCCCCAAGACGGAGCATACCGTCGAATATTCCCTTACCGAGGTCTGCCGACACAGATCACGGTACGAGCGCGCGCTGACGAACCTCGGCGTGTCCGCAGAAGTGATAGCCCGCGGCGGTCCGATCGGCTCCCAACTAGCGAGAGGAAGACTAGGGCACTCTGATGAGCTTGCGGGAGCAGAATCAACATACGAAAGGAGATGCTCCACCTCAACGCTGAAAGGATGACCCGGGAAAAGCGCTGAGAAGTCGAAACCAGTGAGGTTCCCCCGTATTGCGAGATCCCAGTGCAGTCGAAACTATGGATATATTGCGGTATGGGGCTGTTTCGCCACTGTCGAAAGGAAGATCAGTATTCCAGAGAAACGAGGCTCCCAGTATACGTAGCCGGAGTGTGTTGCCACAATATGATAATTTCGGCAAGCAGAGCGCTGGCTGAAGAGCCGCGATCTGCAGTGACGGTATCCCGGGACTTGTCGTAAGAAGTCAAATCCAGTCTCACCACGGGGACTCGGCCACCACGCCACACAGAGCCAAGCATTACAAGTATATGGGCGCATAAAGAACAAAATTGTCCGTGGTTATACAGGCAAGCGGCGGATGGTGCTTGGAGGTTGCTTGGAGGGAGACGACTCCGAGTCGCGTTGGCAGTGGCAGTCACCAGGGGTCGCCCAATCACGTGGGCGGTGTCAGGGGGCACTGGGATCGGGCTCGCCGGGATAGCCGATAGTCGCGAAACAGTCGCGAAACCTTGCTGGCGGACGCAACAACCGCAAGACCGGCAACGGAGTCTAGGTCAACCTCAGGCTCACCTGCAAGGCTGCAATGGCTTGCACCTCCCTGTCTCTCCGAGACTTGCTCTACGCGCTAGGTGAGCTCAGGCGAGGGCATTTTCTCCGAAGGGTGGTTGGCCAATGGCGATTTTGGTGACATGGAAGGCCAGTCGAGGAGAACTTACTGGATTCACTGGACGGGCATGCCCAACACAGTTAGGCTCAGGGGTGGGCTGGCTAGGTGCGTGTTTGGAATATGCGTATCTCGGTCGAAGCTCTAGAATATTATCTTTCGCTGCGAGTCGCGACGCGCGTTCAATCGCCATCTTGAATACAGTGCTTTGGATTGTGGATTGGATACTCTTGCCTAGGTTAAGATGGCAAGCTCTAACTGTCTTTACCGACAGAAAGTCACACGCGCCTTGAGGTCGCTAACGTCCACCCAAATCAGCGTAAAAAGCACCGGCGCGTATCCGCCACCCACTGGCGTAGTTGCGCCCATCCCCTCGCCACAATCAGCATTTCTCTCCAGCTTTCACGGCACGTCGCTACGTACCGCAGTGTTATTTTTCTGCACTAAGGCACCTTAGGGTAAATGTAAACGTGCCCGGTTTGTACGATGCCAACATCGCGAAGCTCACCTGGCCCTCCTCCTCATATATATCACTCACCATTTATGGCGAAGACAACTGGCCCTTTTCCTTGTCCACACCACGTTTATTCCGAGGCCATACCGCAAGGGTGAGCACAATGCCAAACTGGAGAGACCCTGTCCTCGTCGCCAAGGACTACTGTGCGTACTTTCTCTCCCCGGACGCGAGACCGTCCAACTTACGGCCCACAGTGGCTTCTATACGCCTGATCCACGTCGTGACCGGCATCATTATGTGGGTACCTCTCGCTAGCTTGAAGCAACTTCTGCTGACCACCTGTGGCGAATAATCTTCGCAGCTGGGAAGTCGTTGTGACGTGCAAATACGAGCTCGCTGTACTCACGGGACGCCGAACATACCGATGGACGATCTGGATATACGTGTGGTGCCGGATTTCTACGGTCATCAGCTTCGTATGCATCATCGTCCCGAAGGACTTCACTGGCTTGACGAATTGCAGAGTGCGTGCCATTTTTGGCCTTCTAGTTGCTCGCGGTATTTATTCTAGTCGATCATTCTGAGGCGTGGGATGTAGCGGTATACGTGAGTGGTAATATGCTCAACAATCGAGGCCAGCATATTGAATCCGCCTGCGTAGACCTGGGGGTACATCGCCATGAGCCTCGCGTCGTCTATCATTATCCTGCGGATGTGAGTTTCCGACGAGTAATCACACTCCCCGCCGACGTGCTAACCACCGTCACAGCATAGCCATCTGGGACCGCAACGTCTACGTATCTGTGCTCTCCATGACCGTCTGGATTGGAAGCTTCGCCCTGAATGTCCGCCGTGCGTCCAACACTACCATGACCTTGGAAATATTGTTTATGCTCAATTCATTCTCGCATCAACGTAGACATTACTCTGGTGAGTGCTTCTCGGCGACATTTTCCCGTCTCCGCCATCCACTCAATATATATCACATCAGGTTCGGTCAATATACGACCCACTCGCCGGTGTCTGCATGCCCATAAACACAGTCAACAACCTTGCCAACGGCATTGGCATAGCGGTCTCCGACATAGTTCTCCTTATCGTGATGCTCGTCGGCATCATGAGGCATCGCCCGCAAGACAAACTCAAGCTGTTAGGTCCGCACAACCTGTTTACGCTGCTGTGGCACCAGGTTCGTACGCTTGCGCTTCAAATCATTCGAGGAACTGTACTCAGGGAGATGGCGTAGGGGCTGATGTGGCTCGCTCTCGCTGCGTTGGCGGAAATCCCCGCTGTGGTAGGTCTCCTGTGATAGCATTGGCGTATACCATACCGAGAGATTGATTGCGTGCGCGTTTCTTAGGTTCTCCTTGCCTTGGATCTCAATGGTGCGCGTACCTCATCGCGCGAAAGCTTCTATAGATGCTGACATCTCATCGATGGTCTATGTCAGACGCATTGAACGTGGTGCGTGCTAGAGAAGTTGTTCTATGATGACCTGACCACAACTCTGCGCTGACGTAGATGTGCCAAAGTACGATGTGTAAGTGCTTCAATATCTCTCATCTCCTTTACCCCTTTGCTCACCGCGGCCTTATCACAGCCGCGATCCTAACGGTAGGCGCAACGCGGATGTACAGATCACTCTCCAGTTACAGGCCATTCACCGAGTTCCAGTACGTGCACCCCTGTTTCCCTACTTAACCCTCCCTCATTCCGCGAAATCTGCGCAGCCTCACCACCCCGAGCGACGGCCCCCCGACTGAGCTGCGCTTCCGCACGATGCTCCGCGACGACGAAACGCAGGTCACCGACCCCGAGTCGATGGGCAGGATACACCTGGACTTCGATGGGGTGCAGGGTGATAGAAATGAGCGTAAGGAGAGCGATGACGTGCGCGTGGAGGTCCGTCTGCAAGAGGAAAAGTTCGCGATGGCGGGGTTGGGAGAGGTGTAAGGCGGCAAGGCTTCTGATTTCCGATTGGATACAATTTCTATGTATATGATACAGGGGTGGTATGAGATCTCGAGAGCTGGCGGGACGATTGAAATCCTCGCATTTACGACACCGGCGGCCAGGCCAGCGCCATGGGCGTGTGTAGCGTTCAAAGGCCGTCTATTCAGGAGCTCGACTTGTCAGTTACACTGTGGAGATGCAGGCAAGCAACACCTACCAGTCACCTCCGCGACAACATCCGGACCTTGATTGAACCATGCCGCATGCTCGAGTCCTTCCAGCACCTCAGACGTCACCCTCGACGACCCAAAGATGTACTTCCCGAGGCGCTTCACAATCTCCGGCCGCGAGTAGTCCGCGACAAGCCCCAGATACAGAGTCGACACGACGTGCGAGTTGCGCGTGACGCCAGCCATCTCGTCCGTCCCCGCCTTGCCGACCTCGTCCAGGAACACCCTGCGATAGCCATCCAGATCGGCCTCCGTATCGTAATTCGGGCTCTCCCTGTACTGGCTGTACATCTGCGGATCCCAGTCGACCGTGATCCACGAGGGGTACGTGAGCGCGCCGATCTCCCGCGGGACAACGGCGACGCCGTCCCAGTCGATGATGCCCGCGACATCGCCCGTCGCCTCGTCCACGAAGAGGTTCTGCGAGTCGAGGTCCGGGTGCTCGAAGTGGAACGGCGGGCCATCGTACGCGCGATCCGGCAGCGCGCCGACGAAGAGCTGCAGCGCCGCGAGAGCGGGGAGGTCGTCGCTCCGGCGGCGCAGCGCGAGGACGGCGGAGAGGAACGCGTGCGTCGAGGTGAACGGCCCGAGCTCGGTGTCGGGGCCAGGCAGATCGGAATTGAGCGCGCGGCTCGACTCGAGGGGTCCGATGAAAGGCGTCCCGTCAGGCTCTGCGCGGTCGAGCCGCCCGATCTGGCTGAACTCGAGCCGCGCGAGGTCCACCATGTGCCGCGCGACCGACCGTATGAAGCGCTCCTTCGTGCGCGCGCCCGTCCACCACCCAGCGTCGTACCACACGTCCACGAGCCGGCGGCCGGGCACAAAGTCGGCGATTGTGTATGGATGGCCGAGCGCGTTCGCGACGGAGCAGTCGTATGCGTGGATGCGTGGGATGGGGACGGAGGTGTGCGATTGGATGTGCTGCTGCGCGATGACATTGAGGCGCATCGAGCGTGCGCGCGTGGCAGTCCATTCGCCGAACGGGATGCGCATGACCCAGCGCGTGTCGTCGGAAAAGTGGAGGGTGTAGACGACGTTGTACGCGCCATACTCGGGCGGGGTGAGGACCGTGCAGGCCATGTTGGCGCTGGCGTGGGGTCCGGGATCGTGGGTGGACAGCGCGAGTTGGACGATGGCCTCGTGGTCGAGAGACGCAATGAAGGCTTCGGACGAGTCCGTGGAGGAGCCTGAGCTGGAGGAGGTGGTGGCCATGGTTGAAAGCGGAGGCTGCGAGTCAAAGCAAAGGAAGCTTGGCTTTGGCACATATGGAGTTAGGAGACTGGCCCAGTGTACAAGTCGAAGAGTTCGCAGGTGCAACGCGCATGGCGGCCTTGCCGTCAACGGAGAAAACGCTGAAGACAGAAAGCGAGGTTATCGAGTTGTTCAACCAGCAAACTGGATGTGCACGCACCGGCGACAGCAAATATCACACTGCATCACCCTCTGCCACCCCTCATCACTACTGCATGACTCTCAGCCATCCCCTTCCAATGCTTCCATCGCCATACCAGACTACGGGCGTCGACAGCCTGAGGTGGACGATACAAATAGTGGGTGGGAAACGTCGGGTTGAATCGACCAGTGGTCGGTCACTTTATCGAGAACATACCGTAGCTCTGAATGTCGACCATCTTCTGTGCCAAGCCACGGACACTAGCTGTGGATGCACCACAGCCTTGTAGTCATGCAACACGCGAAGCCAGTGCCGAAGTACAGGTCCGAGTCGAGGCCGCCGATCGACTTGCAATTAAATCGGAAATTGCTGTGTCGACACGGATCAAGCTTGAAGCACGGTCATCCGAGGAGTCACAGGAGATGCGAGGTGATGCGAGGGGAGTGCGCCGTTGAAGCTCTGCGATGGGAGATGAAGCTTGAAGAGCCCACTGCGAGCCCGCCGCGCTGGAAAATTGAATTTATTCAATTGCAAGTAAGTCCTTAGTCGCCACCACTGGCAGCAACTTCAACCTCCTCTTGCCATCCTTGTGAGTTTTCAGACGTATCGTATTTATGTATCGGGTATACACGGAGACTGACTCACTCTCATTCTTCTTTTGGTGTCCGATAAAATCGCACCGCTCAATGCATAGGTGGCCGCAGGCCGCAGTCAGCCCGCAGCTCTCCAATACCGACCGTACCCACCTTCACATTGAAATCCTTCGATCTACTGCAATGGATCTACGGCGTGCATAGATGTGAGACATATCTGTGAGACATGTTGTCTCACCTCGCACGCTATCAGCCGCTATGTCACCAACGCGCTACGCGTCCGTTGAAGAATTCAAGTTGAAGCAGCCGGGACTCCCGGAAGGCTTCGTACCCTGCGTATAAATACTGGTGTGTATGCATCGATAATTGTTATCATCCGCTCTGCACTCCAAGCCCTCCCAGAAACTTCACCATCTAATAATCTAATAGCAGATATGACTGGTCAACTCGTCTGGCTCATCACAGGCTGCTCGTACGTTTGCCTATCAATCGCTCTCATATCATATCCTGGCCCATTTAACGCCCTTCTTTAAAAGCTCAGGTATCGGCCGTGATCTGACTCTCGCGGCGCTCAAGCGTGGCGATAAAGTCATCGCGACTGGCCGCACTCGGTCCCTCGCCCGGCTCGATGACCTCAAGGCCGCGGGTGCCGACGTTCTCGAGCTCGACGTGACTGCGCCTCTCGACACATTGCACGAGGTCGCGAAGAAAGCGATTGCGCTGCACGGGCACGTTGATGTGCTGGTGAACAACGCCGGGTATGCGCTCGTTGGCGCTGTTGAGGAGAACACGTATGTATCTCATATCATCGAAATCAATTGCTCTTCTGAAGTGCATATACAGTCCCGAAGAAACCTACGATCAGTTCAAGTAAGCCGCAAGCTTTTACGGGGACGTTTTTCCTGACATTTTCGTCTGCAGCACCAACGTGTTTGGCGGGCTGAACGTCGCACGCGCATTCTTGCCGTACATGCGCGCTCGTCGCACCGGCACTGTCATATGGCTCGGTTCTATTGCAGGCTGGCGGCACGTCCTTCCCCCAGCTTTGTGCTCTATCTATCTCACATTTTTCTTTCGCTACAGCACCGTCGCCAGCTGCGGCTTGTACGCCGCCACGAAGGCCGTCAACCGCTGTACGCCCCACGACTCTTCGTCATTTTTCTTGCGCTGACAGTGGGCGTGTTCAGCGATCTCTGAGGCGCTCAACCACGAGATCTCCCCGCTCGGACTGCGCAGCATCTGCGTCGAGCCGGGCTTCTTCCGCACCGCCTTCCTCGCCGAGGGCCAAGTCGCCCCATACATCTCGCGCATCGAGGACTACAAAGAAGTGACGGCGGCCACTGACGCGCTCTTCACCGGTACGCTCCTCTCCTTCCAGCGTATCTCCTTCTCCATGCTGACGGCGTTGCGCAGGGGCGAACGGAAGGCAGCCCGGAGACCCCAAGAAGCTCGTCGCGCTCGTCGTCGACTTCGTGCGCGGCGAGGGCGCTGCGGCGGGTCGCCCGCTCCCACCCGTGCTGCATCTCGGGAGCGACACGATGTACGTGACGCGCGAGGTGTGCGGGGAGACGGTGAAGCGAATCGACGAATGGAAGGACGTGTTTGCGTCGACGGACTTCCCGGCCGGCACATAAGCAAGAACCGAGGGCCGCTGGTGCAAATAAATAGGGCTTCGCAGTCTCAGCATGATGTAATTGTCTTATAGATTGAAGTCAGCATCTGTACGCATAGTTCCATCCCACAAGTTACGCTCTGCGTCGCGAGCCGCTTGCACTCGCTGGCATCGCAAGACCGGCGGGACGCGGCCCGGCGCTACCGGCAATAGTTACGCGAACCCGTCAGTGGCTCTTGCTCTTCAACCAACTCATCCTCGTTTCCGCGCATATATGCGTTCTACCTATCTCTCAGAACATTTTGATGTGAGCTCGCTATACGATCTCAAGCAATCTGCTCGCTAGTCGACGCGCGAAAAATCATTTAACTGGGCTCGCCCTAGTCAGTTGAACAGCCTGGTCCCCTCACCGCGCAATCTGCACCGTGCTCCCTGGAATCGACCTTTTCAATACCCCATCTCCAAAGTATCCCATGGAGAGAGGCTCGGGTTTCCATGTGGAGCGACCGCGGGCGCCTCGAGGTGCGCTTTTCTTACATGCTCATATGGACCATCAGCTAAGCATGTGGACGTCAGATATATACCGTATCGGCTAGCAACATAGAAATTGGCTCCATCGATCTCCTTCCATACCGCATCCATGTCCACGACGGCGCAGTCTGACTCCCTGACTCCTCTTGAGGCGCACCTTCTCGCGGTGCTTGCCCTCTACGAGCACGGGCCCGTTCCGGCATCCACTCCGGCCTACTCTGGCCCAGCTTCCCCTCAAGCCACCGAGATACTGCGCGCGATTGACGCCATCGCTCGCCGCAGCCAACCCGCCGCCGCGCATAGTGCGATACCCGACGACTCGACCCCCGGTGCCCTGGCAGCGCCGCCCCCGCCTGCCCTGCTCCAGCAGCCCCCTCGCCCACTGGCCGAGGAAGAGCTCCGGCTGCTGAAGATGCAGGTTTCGGACATCGCGCGCGTGTGCAACGCAATCGCGATTGGGGACCTGCAGACGCGCATAACCGTGTCTGTGGAGGGCGCGCTGATGATTCAGCTCAAGGACGTGGTCAATAGTATGGCGGACCGGCTCGAATTTGTCGCAGCGACGGCGCTGCGTGCTGCGGGCGAGATGAGCCAAGGGTACGTCATCCCGCGATTGCTCGCGGGGCGGGCATGCTGATTGCTCGGGTGCGGCAGGGTGCTCGGCGGCGCCCCGGACGAGCTCTCCTTCGAGCTCTCCGACGGCTGGCGGACGCGATTGCATGGGCCGCAGGGCAAATGGGTGGAGATGGTGAAGGGCTTGAATACGGCGGCAGCCACTGTAAGGTTGAATTCGACCTGTTGGGTTTCGACCGTTCCGACACGCCTGGACTCATGCAGGTCGCATTCTTGGTGCGAGAGGCCATCAGAGTTACGGTACGTCAGCCTTGTCCTTGTTTACGGTCACGGTCTTGACAATTTATTTCTTGGCAGACGGATTTGTCGGAGGGCAAGATCGCCGAAAAGATCACGATCAACGACGTGTCTGGAGACGCATTGGAGCTTGTCACGGCCGTGAACAAACTCGTCGACAAACTCGCGGCCGCTATATAGGGTATGCAAACAAGCGTCATGTGGTTGTCTGAGATGAGGTCCTTTAGATCGTGTTTCTGGGACAGATAGCTGGATAAAGTGATAATGAAAGCACCCGAAAAGCATCAAGGACACGAGGGTATCGGGTCGCAGGACCTTCCTTGCACGACGCCGCTTGCTGTCACCGGACAACCTGCTCGCATCGCGACATTTCCGATGTGCTATGTAAGTATCCTGATCCCCGTTGAACGAGCACAAGGCCACTTGAAGGATCTCCTTCGGTTGTTCGGGGCGTCGTGTCGTCATGACGTCAAGCTTGCAGGCCGGGCTCGCGCTCGTCGCGCGCCTCGCGGCCTCGGCGCGGGCGGTGGACGACCTCTGCCTACGCATCGAGGAAATCCGCATGATGCCGGCCTTGGTAAGTACACACACACAAGTCGCGTTTCAGTTGACTTTCCTCGCCCACTGAGTACTGCAGGTTGAGGACATGGGGTGCTAGCGCATGCTTGTCCAATTTACGCTGCTGTACTCGATGGCGGCGCAGGGGTACGTTCCACTTTCCCTTGCACTCGCTGACTCCGGTGCTTGGCGGATAGCGCGAAGGAAGTGCAGAATGTATCACGGACGGGAAGGAAGTGGATGGTACACAGCCTTGCTCTTCTCACCGATGTTTACCCCGTACAGGACCACATGAAGGATTGTTAGCTAGCATCAGACATGTGGTGATGGTTTGCTGTGCTCAATGTTAAGCTAGTCTCACGCACACCCTCATATAGCACTCGAAAAACGGTCTCAAGTCAACATCGTGGGGGCGCCGGAAGATGCACATCTTCCGCGATTCGCTGAGACGAAGCCGCCCGTTTTCGCATGATGTTGAAGCAAGGACACCAGAGCCAGGTGCTTGACATGCTGTCAACTTTCGAAGGCAAGCTCCATGACAGTCTATCTGGTATCATCAGGACTGATGTGATCCTTCTGTTTTCGAAGTTTAGGTGGATTTTATTCCATTTAGATCCTTCGCGAAGTGTCTAGACTCACTATCGCGCGTGTCGTCCAGATTCGGGACCGCCCTGAAGTGGTCTGCCTGGCTGGTTTTCTGTGAATAATTTCGGTTCGTGCAGAATGGGCTCCGTTATCTATGAGCCATGAGCTATAGATAACGAGCCCATCTGATCGGATCTGAAAACACTGATTTTCTAACGTTGGTCGTGTACGGCCGCGCAAAGAACTCAGGAGGTCACTTGGACACACCTGGCGTTTATTTTGACACGCTTCGATGATGTAGGACCCCAGTCATGGTCTTGTCGACGCCCGATCCTCGCCTGAAGTGTGTGCGCACTGCCGCCCAAGACGAATAACCAACTTCAGGTATATCGAAGGACGACGAAGCGGACGCCGCGGACGCATTCGTGTCAGAGTTTGTGCGCTCTGTGCGATCAAACCTCTGGGTCACGATCTATGCGCCTGGTCCCAAGAGCCAAGCTTGGGTGGTCGCAGCGGAACGACCGAAGCCGTAGTCAAATCGTCAATCACTTGCGCTGTGAATAACTCACTGCTCTTCGCGTTCGCCGAGCTTCGAGAGCAAGGATCTGTATTGTTAGTCGCCCTTTTCGATTCTCACCTCTTCGTGCGGTGCACGCCCAGCGTCTATGCACAGGGCCGCGACGGCTTCGTGGCTTCTTCAAGTTCTTGGCCGCATGGTACATGCGTTCAAGACCCACCGAACTCACGCGACATCCGGACGCCGGCATCGCCGCTCTGGCAGCGTCGATCCTTGGATGAACTGCGTGGTACTCTCGGCAACGCGCCTCGTCCGACTCAGCCCTGGCCGCGACCTGCGGGGCCTGTCACTCTACCTCGGTCACTGCCTCTGCAACTGCTACCGTGCCCACTACTGGCGCGCTTTATAAAGGCGCTCGTTCGACGTGAATCAAAAGTTGTTGCACCCGCCATTTTCAACATCACGATGCGCTTCTCCACCACCACCGCATTGTTCTTCGTCATATGTGGCGTGATGGCGTCCGTGAACGCAACTCCTCTCCCGGGAAGCGTCAATGACGGTCAGAATATCCCTTTGCAGCGAACTAGGATTGTAACTGACGTTTACCGTAGCTCGCTCCGGAGATGTTACCTACCGCACGATCGTTTGCTGGTTGAAGCGCCGTGCCGCAGATGTCGATATAGCCAGCCCCGGTTGTTCAGACCCGAATTAAGGAAGAATTGCGAGTGAGTTTAAATTGCACGCATATCGCTGCCTATCCTGATTTGTGTCCTCGTGCTAGTTTATGTGACAGAGTTATGTGACATGAAATAACCGTGGCAATAGAGGGGGCTGCGGAACTCGAGTAGAACGTCAGTATATGTTTGATGGTCTGGGACGATGAGAATTACTAGTTCATCCTGCGTCGTTTTTCATGATTTATCATTGTAAGCGCTGGGGTGTCAGGTGAGATTGGCTTTCGTGACAGAAAGCGACTTTCGCGTACTTTTATTGCCACCATCCTCGCGTTGTGGCGGCCCTGTCCGCTCGCGCAGGAAGAGCGCCAAGTACCCGCCCAGTAATTATGTTGACTTCTGAAGCACGTTCGGAGTCATATGTGACTGCAGCAGTGGCGACCGTATGGCGACCGTACACTGACCGCGGCGTATCCGGTATGCGTTCACATGGAGTCTACGATTAGGCATCGAAGATCAAAGCTGGTTTGAAAGTCGGCCTTCACGGGGACACTGAATACCTGACGGACAGTGTGATTCAGGGCTCAGCGGTTATCCGCGCTGTCATGCTGTACCTGCTGGGAGCGCACTCGTCGTCTGCGGACAGTAGGTGAGGATGCGGTAGAGTCATTCACTGATCATGATGGATTGTCGTGAGAACGGTTGGTTGACGGCGTGGGGATAGCGGGGAAAGCATGCTGTGCGCGTACTTGGTTGAATTGTTTTTGACAAAGGGTGAGAATAATTCGGACACTTACTGGCCACCAGCATCTCATTCTCAAGCGTCCGCATCAAAGGAGAACGACGAGGCCATGATAAGCTAACCGGGTTCTGAGCTTCTAATGACGCGCTCCTTCCGCCTAGAGTGCATCTGTCGGAGGGACGGCTCTCCTATCGCGAGAACAGGCCATAGGTGCCGTGTCGGCCTAGCCTACGAAAAGCGGATCTCTGCCGTTACTGATTATCCGTGGTATTAGGTGACGCAGTGCGAGACGATCGCATGGACGGCTCACCATGAATCACCATATACAGTAGCTGAAGCTGCGCGAAACAATGCCGAAGACCTACTTCCATGAGTGTAGGCTCACTACTATGGCACACGAGAAAAAAGAATTTAAGATGCAATTGTTGTCGTCGCCTACCACCGTGAAGTGACTTCACATATGAGCGCCCAGACACTCCATACGGCATTTGCAGCTGGTCACACCCTGCCTCCTTCCCTGGAAGTCGTCGCTCCTGACTGAACTCACGAGTCTCAGCCTGCGCAGAGACGATAACGAGTTTTTGGGATTCACGCCACTCCACGAGGTGGTTGCGCCGATTTCCGTAGAGCTCCAGACAGAAGGACGACTGGGGTACGCAGTGCTTGTTATCGCGCTGATTGCAGCTGATTTAGCACCACGAGTATCTGTTGAGTCGAGTCGGATCACACTGGATGCAATGGTGATGAACTGCGGACATACCGTGTGTCCTGAACCTTCGTATGACGCTCGTGTCTCCTTTCAAGAGCGCGGAGAAGAAGACCGGCTTTAGTGGCGTTCAGCACACCGCGAGGGAAGATCTGGAGGCTCGAGTAATCCACGCAAACCCCGATGGCGGATGCCATATCCGCCATCGTCGTGCAGGCACGCCAAATGGGCAGAGTCGGTGCACAAATTTGGATAAATCACTGTGCTGCGAGCGTCGCAAACTCTCTTGGAGAGGCACAAAATTAGAGCCCAGCTTGAATATAAAAAAGAAAGCTGGCCATACAGGTCGTCGTCGCCCCCAGACGCAGCGAACATGCAGTTTCCCATCTTCTCGACTATTGCCGTCCTCGCCCTCGTCATGGGTCTTCAGGTCGCAAACGTACAGGCGCTGCCAGTTGATGACAGAGGCTATGGTGCGCTACCATCTGTTGATCACTAGAAGCTCTAGTCAGTGACCCTTCCCGAACAGTGGATGACCTCAATGTTCGTCAATGCCCCTGGCTGAAGCGCTCCGCCTGCAAGGACGAGAGCCAGAACTAGTGTCTGTGCTCTGCTTATGGCTGTATAGTGCTTCGTCCAGTCGCTGACGACGCCTGTACTTAGTAGATCCCTGGGCGTGGTCGTTCGGCTTCATTGGCCGGCACAGCCGGCCGACGGCCGCGGCCCCCACCGGACCGGACTGAGCCGGCGAACGAGGTTGTTGTCCAGTGAGAGCGCGATGCTGTTGACTTCGTAGCGAGACCCCACGTATTTCAGGCTGGGTGGTGGCAAGCGATTGTTAGACAACTTGTTCGCGTTGTCCTGCGTGAGAGCTCGTTGTGTGATCAATTTATCTCAAATTTATCTGGCTGTCTGTACCAAAATCTTGAACATCTCAGTTCAGACCAAGCCGTATTTGGCGTGTTGACATACCTTATGTAGCGGGCTGAGACGTCGCGAGTTTGTCGACGAGTTGATTCACGGCGGTGACAAGCTCCAATGCGTCTCCAGACACGTCGTTGATCGTGATCTTCGCTGTGGTCTTGCCCTCCGACAAATCCGTCTGCCAAAACATTGTTCAGGCCGTCACCGTAAACGAGGGTGACAAGCTGACGCACCGTAACCCTGATGACCTCCCGCACCAAGAACGCAACCTGCAGGCGTGTCAGAAAGGTCAAAGCCCAACAGGTCGAGGAAACCCTTACAGTGGCTGCCGCCGTATTCAAACCTTTGACCATCTCTCCCCATTCGCCCTGCGCGTCCTGCACTTGCATCTGCCCGTCGAAGCGCCCCTCCTCCGTATGTTCCGCACTCAGCCTCACTATCTCGGCTGCGAGTGTGCGCAGCAGCTCGACCATCTCATTCACATAACCATTAAGCTCCGCCATCTCTCCCTTCCCATCGAGGCTGATCTGCATGGAGAGATCGCCGCGCCTGACGGCCATCGCAACCAGCGCGACCGAGCGCACCTCGACCATGATCCCGAAGGCGAGTTTATTGAGCGAGTCCGACAGCTCGCTCCACACGCCGTCGAGCTCGAAGGAGAGCGCGCCGCCGAACACCCTGCCGCCCGCGCGGTCAGCCCACGCGCTACGCGCGCAATCGACGGACTCCGGACGTACCCCTGGCTCATCTCGCCCGCAACCCGCAGCGCCGGCCTTGCGAATGATTCGAGCCGGTTGGCCATCATGTTGACCACATCCTTGAGCTGAATCATCAGCGCGCCCTCCACAGGCACGGTTATGCGCTGCTGCAGGTCCCCGATCGCGATCGCGCTGCACACGCGCGCGACGTCCGAAACCTGTGCCTTCAGCATCCGGAGCTCCTCCTCTGCCGTTGAGCGAGGGGGCTGCTGGATTAGGGCACCAAGCGGGGGCGGGACTGCCAGGGCACCAGGCCAGTCGTCGGGTATCGTAGTATGCACGGCGGCGGGTCGGGTGCGGCGAGCGATGGCGTCAATTGCGCGCAGTATCTCGGTGGCTTGAGGGGAAGCGGGGCCGGAGTAGTCCGGAATGGATTCGGGAACGGGCCCGTGCTCGTAGAGGGCCAGCACCGCGAGAAGGTGCGCCTCAAGAGGAGTCGAGGAGTCGGAATGCGTGGACATAAAAGGGGTGGAAGGGAGGCGATTGGTGATAAATCTCCAGGCTCCCAGCGGAGACAGCATATATCTGATGTTCTCATGCTCAGCTGATGGTGTATATGAGCAGATGTAAGAAAAGCGCACCTCGAGGCGCCCGCGGTCGCTCTTCACATGGACAACTGAGTCTCCCTCCATGAGTACGGTCCTAGTCTTTGGGGATGGGGTACTGGAAAGGTTGAGTCCCGGAACGGACGGCACGGTGAAGGAACTGTGAGAGGGAGGTAGCATCGTCATCGTGGCATGCAGGGGGCTACAGAATGATTTTTCGCGTTGGCCAGCGAGCAGGTTGCTTAAAATCGTACAGCACGCTCCCAGCAAAGTCTTATGAGAGATATGTAGAATGCATAGGATGAGCTGGTGAAGAGCAAGAGCCAAGATCAACCAGGTTCGGCAGGGTTCGGCCGCTGCGCTACTGCCGGTAGTACCGGGCCGCGTCCCGCCGCTCCCTCCTCATCTGCAGCATCACGGTACGTCGCTGTCAGACATCTGGAGCATGTTGTCGCATGTTCGACCGGTATCGGGCTCTCAGTAAGCCTCTCAAGTCAAAATGCATTCACTGGAATTTATCCAGCGTACTACAACTTGGAGAGAACATCAACTCGCCCATTTACAACACGATACGCTTCAGCTTGCCGAAGTCCGGCGTCCCAAGCCCTGTAACCGGGTCCCAACCAACCGTTGCCTGCACAGAATCCAACGCATCAGCATTTGCACACCATGCGGAATCACACGGAAGAACAGGTAAGCCACGACTCACGTTGAAACCCGGCGTCCCACATCCGGGCGCATTACCACGAGTGATGTCGTTGAACCCACTCACCCCGCGCGTGTAGAGCAACGGGTTCAGGAAGCCAAGGGGTGGGCGGCCGTGTGAAAGGCGCACATCGTTGAGAAGCGAGACAAGGCCTGCGAAGGACGGCGCCGACGCCGATGTGCCACCAATGCTGAACGCTTGCCCACCAAGGATGATGCGGAAGTTGTCAGCCTGCCCGGAGACGTCGGGTGTGGCCTGAGGCAGACAATCGGTCATAAGCACACAGGGACTTGCAATGAGGCTGAGCATTACTTACGCGGCCAGCACTGGGGGAGGCGAGTATGAAGCTCACAATGAAGACATAGTGGAAAAAAGACGCACGGGTTGAACAGGCCCTTGTAGGTTCCCTTCGGAAGTTGCTTCTTCAAGTACTCGGTGACAGCGACTTCCTGATAGAGGGGGCGAGCAAACTGACAGCCACAGCATCAGTATATCGTCAAATACAAGCCAAACAAGACGCTCACGTAGTAGCTGAAGCCACCGCTCGAGAAGTTGAGCGCAACCTCTGGGATATTGATCGTACCTCCAACCGCTGTAACGCTGCACATCACAAGTGCGTTAGCGTCGCCGTGTCCTTTGCAGTAAGTGGAGGGAGGGGTACGCACAAGGGGCAGCTGGCCGGAAATCTGGGAATAAATTTTGTGATATTGCGCCCATCATTGGTCAGGCATGTTTGCGTTTTGGGATCCGGATTGCCATCGCCGGCGCCTCCATCGCCGGAGCTGAAGAGCAAGGACACGCCGCGAGCGCCTATAACAAGAAACCGTGTCATGCATGATACGTCGCGAGATGAGTAGCCACGAACCTAATTGGGCAAAGCCAGCACAGACGCGCTTTGCGAACGACTCAGGAACTATGTTATGGGGAAGAAGCAGGAGAAGTCAATCGTCGGATAGACATAGAATGTTGGGCAAAAAACACACCAGTCTGCTCGTCTTCCCCGTAACTGGTAGAGATGGTCTGCGGGAGCGTCTTCTGCGCGAGAACGAAATGCAGCCACTGCGACACCGAGCGTGAGCGTCATGATGGCATGGGCATCCGGAGGTTGACACTAACCGCAGTGTAGGGCTCGTTCTCGTTGACCGGGACGTTAAGGTCGGGGATGAAGGGCGGGCTTCCGCCTGTGGTGTAGAAGGTCCCCGGCGTGGGGAACGCAACGCCAAGCCCATACTGCACATCCAGACCTGCCTCTGGACCGGCGGCGCTCAACGTCTGGTTGTTCAGACCACCTAGGAGCGGCATCAGATGCGAATCGCACGCGATCTCACGCCAGCATGGAGATAGAAGATGTTCGCACCGTTGATAAACGTGACCTTGAACGTGGAGTTGACGGCCGCCGGAACCTGTTCCGTGTAGAACTGCTGCAAGTCAGCGATGTTCGCAAACTGATCAAGATAACCCGTCAAAGCGATCCTGTTCTTCTTAGTCGCGGCGGGGACGTAGTCTACGGCGTTGTAGAGCTGCTTCAGGCACGAAACCGTGACGGTAGTGTTGCAGCTCGCGTCGACCTCCTGGCCGTTGGCCTTGATCTTCGCGCTGGTGGCGGCGGGCGCCTCTTCCTGTGCGCCGGAGAGGCGGAACGTCGCGCGATGACTCTTCATGCGATTGAATAACGTGGTCGGTTGGATGAGTTCGATATGCGCATGCATGTGCTCCGGGAGGCTGTAGCTCGTGGTGCGCACAACAGAGTCCTCGTCGATCGCGTGCTTCCACACGTTGAATTTCTGCGAGGAATGTCAGGAAGTCCGACTGCGTTTGGTTGAGAAGGTTCTTACGGTGTCGAGCATGGCCTCGGCCTTCGCCACGGGCACATGGACTGTGATCCAATCCTTGGCAGGCGACCGTGCGCAGTCGCCCTCAGCAATGCCGTGACCCGCGAGCCATTCGTTTACAGCATGAACGCTGTCGGGATGCGGTGCGACAAGCTCCTCCACCGCCTCCTTCGACAAATGGTCGCCATACCGCGCATGGTCCGGGTCGCTGATCTCGTAGAGATGCCGCTCGAGCTCCTGGAAGTTTGACTGCGGTAGCGCGATGCGAAGCGGAACAACGTGGTTGGCAGGGGCAGCTCCGATGTCGATCCAATCACGGGGTGCACGGACACGCTCCTTGATCTTGGGAGCGCTCTGTGGGGCGGCGGACGCAATGCCCAACAAGGCGAGGAGATAAGGGAGAAACACGAGCATGGTGGATGCGAATGGGCTTTGCGGGGAGAGAAGGGATGTAAGGCGATGCTCTTATGGAGGGTACGAAAGTCTGGATTTCATGACAAGAGGGTTTGGCTCATTCGGCAACAAGACGGCGTCCTGGGCATGTGCCTGTAATCCAGTGGACAGATCGTGGCGCGGGACAGGTTGAGAGTTCGCGGTGATACCAGGTACGGTAGATGACGATGCGGAAGCACTTTTTATTCCCCTTGCCAGAGGTCGCTGTCAGTATGACATTTTCTGCGCGAATACGCAGCGGAATACACGCACTGTCTCCGAGAACAGAACTTGCAGAACTAGCGAGGCCTTGTTAGCCAGCAGCCGCTGCCCGCAGTCCCTCTGAGGGAAACAATTTAGACAGATTCATCGTGGACTGCCAAACTGTCTGATTTGCTGGTGCCCATCATGATTTTGTTGGGACAAGAGGCTTACTATTGAACAATTTTGATGGCTCGAAAAGCGCCACTGCGCGTGGCAGCCACCTTGCCCATTCGACGGCGGGGGATGGTGGTGGTTGCAGACTCGGAGCATGCGGCCTGCATCAGTCGGAAGAAGCCGATGGCCAGACGTGCCTGACTCGATCACGGGACCTCTGTGCTCGAAGTAAATACTAGATGGCTGGCTGGAGAGGCGCAAATAAGAAGTGACTATGTACGCAAACAAGAGAATATAGTATTCATTGTGCCTGGAACACTGACGGAGAGACATCAATGGCGAGCAAGGTTCGGACATACGACGAAGAACGCGGTGGAGAAGCACATCGTGACACTGAAAATGTTCAACAACCTTTGATTCACGTCGAACGAGTGCCTTAATAAGCCTGCTTGTTGCAGGCAGGAGTAGTGACCGAGGTTGATGTTCAGTGACAGGCCCCGCAGGTCGCGGCCAGGGCTGAGTCGGACGAGGCACGTCTTCGACAGTACCACACAGTTCAGCCAAAGAACTCGACGCTGCCAGAGCGGCAATAATGACGGCGTCTTGATGTCGCGTGAGTTGGGTAGATCAACGCGTGTAACATGCGGCCAAGAAGCCACGAAGCCGTGGCGGCCTTGCATAGACGCTGTGCGTGCACCGCACGAAGAGGTGAGAATCGAAGACGGGGAGATTCAAAATAGCGACTCACAATACAGATCCTTTGCTCTCGAAGCTCCGCAAACGCGAAGAGTGAGCTATCCATACTTAGCGCAAGTGATCGACGATTTGATTTGACTACGGCTTCGGTCATTCCGCTGCGACCACCCCAGCTTGGCTCTTGGGACTCGGAGGCGTGTAAATCGTAAACCCGGATGTTTGATTGCTCAGAGCGCGCAAACTCTGATACCGCGGCGTCCGCTTCGTCGTCCTTCAATATACCTAAAGTCGAATGAAGCGCATCTTGGGCGCCGCGGCGTACGCCCTTCAGGCAGCGAGTGGGCGTCGACATGATCATGACCGGGGTCCTACATCCTCAAAGCGTTTAAACTCAACGCGTCTAAGTGACCTTCTGAGTTCTTTGCGAGACATGGGAGGAGTCCGAGGATAGAAGATTGGTGGTTTTAGATTTGATCAGATGGGCTCGTTATCTATAGCTGATGGCTAGTAGATAACGATCCCTTCAGTCGCCGATGTCCCAGCGGCCTGCGCGAACCGAAGCAGGATTATTCACAGAAAATCAAACAGACAGAGGAAGCCTACCGCTTCAGGGCGGCCCCGGACGGCGCGCGCGATAGTGCGCTCGAGGAAGGGCTGCTCCAAACGGAATACGATTACACAAAAGGACCACATCAGTTGATAGAGACCTTCATCATCGCGCCTGCCTTCGAGAGTTGCGATCATGGGTGAGCATCTTTCGGCATACCCACGATGTCGTGTTATTCGAGCGCTATATGAGGGTGTGCGTGAGACTAACTTAACGGTGAGCACAGCAAACCATCACCACATGTCTGATGCTAGCTAACAATCCTTCATGTGGCCCTGTCCGGGGTAAACAAGGTAGTTCGAAAAGCAAGGCTATGCACCTTTTGCGCCTGGGATGGGCCCCACGTCTGACAGCAAATCTGCAAGTCCTCCAGGACTGTCAAATTCGGGATATACGGAGAGTGCTGTAAATGGCCAGAACCTCGTGATCGACAGCCATGTTCTAACAGAACATTAGTACCATGAGAAAGCCCCTGCTGGCGTCTCAGGTGAGGCACGAGTTCACGCCAGCTAGCCAACGACCTGGTCGCGCCGTGTTGGTCGCACAACGGCGCGCTGTGGCTGGAGGGCTAACCTGGAGTTTATGTTTAGACTTGACGATGAACAACTGAAAGATATAAGAGGCCCACGTACTCTGTGGGAATAATCCAACTTCTCCTCGAAGACCAAGACCAAGAGCACCTCGAGAAATGCGCGGACCAACCTTCTTCACTGCTCTCGCCGCGATTATTCTCCTGTTCTCCTCGCAGAAAGTCACTGTGCTAGGTCTGCCGGTCGCTGGCCAAGGTCAGTCCAGCTCGCGCTGCAAATTATAATGATGATACTCACCTTTCGTATCTCCAGTTGAGGATTATGCTGCCCGGGAACTGACCGGGAGAGAGAATGTGTGTTGGTTGAAACGCTGTGTTGCCAATAATTAACTGTCAGTCTCAAGTTGGAGCACGTCGTCCGCAGTTTCTTACTGATGTTGTCCAGGTCGAAGCACCGTCGTGCTTGTGACGGTGGATGTTCGTCAGCACGATATTAAAGTAGAGGCAATCATTCCGCGTATCGTCATGCACAGCAATGTACATCTGCTTGTTACCGGACGTTCCTCGCACGTCAATAAGTTCTTCAAGAGTTGTCGCAGTGGACGGGAGAGACGTGATGCTGTCGCGGCAGGTATTGCCGGCAACGGCATTACTACGGCGCCCAAACGATTGAATTCCATGGGATTTGCACGGCACTATGAGCATGGACTCACCCAAATAGTAGACGCCACACCTGGGACTGGTATTTAGGAATTGCGCACGATGATTACGACGCTCGGTACTTTGAGTGGGATTATATTACCAATATGCATTTGGCCGGACGTGTAAGACGAGCGCCCGCGATCGGGACATTTTCTGTCGCAAATGCCCATGCCCGACCTCGGCGAAATGGGATGCTCACAGCCCCTGTATAGCGGACCAAGTCTCACAGCATCTACAGCACGGACAACCGTCATTAGCTGTAGAATAGCGGACGCCGCAGACTGATGACGCACCAGAATTTTGCACTTAGCGAGCGACGCCTCACGTGTAGCCAAGTCCGGGGTCAACGTCGGTGACAGATGGTAGCTTGGTCCTTACAATGGGGTCCCACGTCTCCGACAGCAAATTCCTGTCTCGTCCAGGGCCGTCAAATCCGGGATCGATGTGCTGCAGATGGCCAGAAACGTCGATGACAGCGATGTTCAACGGAACATCTAGAAGATGACCATGTCGGACGGCTGGACTCATTTGGTGGAGGATAAGCCGAAAGTCCCCGGGCTGTCTCAGGGATGTCACCCCTCCGGCGGACGGTGCGTCGCAAATGTACATTGGCATACTTAAGCTAGCCGAACGACCCGATCACGTCGACTAAGATCACGTCGCGTTCGTCGAGGAGCAGGTGAGACGTCGCTGAAGGGAGGCTAATCTGGAGTTAGCACCGGATGGAGAATGAATAATGGACAACTGAAAGGTATAAAGGCCCACGTACTTCTTGGAAGCAACCCATCTTCGCCCTTAAACACCAAGGCCAGGAGCACCTCGAAAAATGCGTGGACAAACGTTCTTCACTACTCTCGCCGCGATTGTTATCCTGTTCTCCTCGCAGACAGTCACTGTGCTAGGTCTGCCGGTCGCTGGCCAAGGTTCGTCTAGCTCGCACTGCAGATCATAATGATGATACTCACCTTGCGTATCTCCAGTTGAGGACTATGCTGCTCGGGACACCAACCGGCGGGACAACGTGTGTTGGTTGAAACGTGAGATCTGCTAAGACAATGATGGATAATCGTAAGTCTCGAGTCGAAGCAAAACGGCCCCGAAAACTCTTACCGATGTTATCCAGCTCGGAGCAAGGTGTGCTTGTGATGATGGATATTCGTCAAGCATGACGCTGTAGCCGAGGCATCATTCGAGTGTCGTGATACACCGATGAACTCCTGTTTGGTACTGGACGTGTTCGTATGTCGATGATTTCGCGAGAGCTATCGCACCCGAGGGAGTATAGATTGGCGTCCAGCTCACGCATGACCTCAGCGATATCCGGCATTCAATGCCAGCTCAAACATCGTCTGCGACAAGATAGTCTTTGATCGTAATGTCAATGGGATACTCACAATGCTAGATATGAAGAACACGAACCAAGTGTTCACCGCATCTACGGTGGGCAACCGCCATCAGCGCGCTGTAATACGCCGCTGACTCACGACGCCACGCTTCGCCGCAGCCACGAGCGACGCATGATATTGAGCGACATACGAGGTTACCCGCGAGGTCCATCATGTGCCGCGCGACCGACCGTATGAAGCGCTCCTTCGTGCGCGCGCCCGTCCACCACCCAGCGTCAAACCACGCGCCCACAAGCCGGCAATTGTGTATGGATGGCCGAGCGCGTTCGTGATGGAGCAGTCGTATGCGTGTATGCGCGGGATGGGGACGGAGGTGGGCGATTGGATGTGCTGCTGCGCGATGGCGTTGAGGCGCATTGAGGGTGAGCGTGTGGTGGGCGGTCCATTCGCTGAACGGGATGCGGATGACGCAGCGCGTGTCGTCGGAGAGGTGGATGGTGTAGACGACGTTGTACGCACCATAACTCGGGCGGGGTGAGGACCGTCGCTGGCGTGGGGATCGTGGGGGCAGTGGGTGGACAGCGTAAGTTGGACGATGGCCTCGTGGTCGAGAGACGCAATGAGGGCTTCGGACGAGTCTGTGGAGGATCCTGAGCTGGAGGCCGTGGTGGCCATACAGTCTGCGTCGATGGACTTCCCGGCCGGCACATAAGCATGAACCGAGGGCCGCTGGTACAAAGAGATAGGGCTTCGCAGTCTCAGCATGATGTAGTTGTCCTATAGGTTGAAGTCAAGAGGTACGAGGAGATGCGAGGGCAGTGCGCAGGCCGCCGTTGGCAGGCGGCCCGGCACTACCGGCGCGTGAACCCGCTTGGCTCTTGCTTTCCGCACATATATGCGTTCTACCTATCTCACACGATTTTGACGTGCGCTCGCTACACAATTTCAAGCAAACTGCTCGCTAGCCGACGCGAACAATCATTGTGAAGCCCACCTGCATGCCACTAGTACTGACTACAATTCTACCTCCCTCTCACACATTCTCGTCAGTACGGACTGGTCACCAGTCTTATCTAGAACCTACGGTCGTGCCAGATGCTCTTCTCCTCCGACTACCCGGGTGAGTTTGGTGCGCCTATCGATCCGTTACTCACACTCAACGGGGCTCGCTCTAGTCAGTTGAACAGTCGCAATCTGCACCGTCCGCCCTGGACTCAACTTTCAATTACCCGACCCTCAAGTACTAAGATCATACCCATGGAGAGAGGCTCAGCTGCCTTCAGTTGCCCATGCAAAGAGCGACCGCGGGCGCCTCGACTCGGAGGTGCGCTTTCCTTACATCTGCTCATATGCACCATCAGCTAAGCATGTGGACATCAGATATATGCCGTATTGGCTATGAACACAGAGATTTCTCTCACTCGACCTACGTCCACACCGCATACATGTCCACAACGGCGCAGTCCGACTCCCTGACTCCTCTTGAGGCGCACCTTCTCGCGGCCCGGGTGCTGGCCCTCTACGAGCACGGGCCTGTTCCGGAAGCCACCCCGGCCCACTCTGGCCCCGCTTCCCCGCGATTGACGCCATCGCTCGCCGGACCCAGCCCGCCGCCGCGCCTAGTGCGATACCCGACGAAACTAAGTACGCGGGCAGCATGCTTTCCCCGCTTTCCCCACGCCGTCAACACGCCGTTCTCACAATTTTTCATCACGATGAGTGAATACTGCAGTCTCACCTACTGTCCACAGACGACGAGTGCGCTCCCAGCAGGCACAGCACGTTAACCACAGCATTTCAGGTCACAAGGTGCCTCCACGTCGAGCCTTGGTTCAGCCGTCAGGTATTTGTCCCCGTGATGGCCGACTTTCCAACCGGCTTTGATTTTCGAATTCCAGTGCCAATGCGGACGTATATCGAAGACGTCGTGTGCTCGCAGTCACATAGATGCTTCAGAGTTCAACGTGCAGGTACTTGGCGCTCTCTCACTGCAAAGTGCGCCAGCCGAGATGGCCGCCACAACGCGAGGATGGTGGCACTACGCGTAAGTTTCGTCGCTTTCTGTCACACGAGACAATTTCACCTCAATTTGACATGGCACCCCAGCGCTTACAATCAAATGTCACCGACAGCATTTCGGGATGAACTGATATTCACATCGTCGCACACCACAAACAGCTACAGACTTTCGACTCGAGTTCCTCAATCCCCGCTATTGCCACGATGAGCGGCAAATGAGCGGATATTCCATCATGGCACAGAATCTAGCACGAGGGAAATTAGATAGGCAACGATATGCGTGCAATCTAACTCACTCGTAACTCTTCCTTAGTTCGGGTCTGAACAACCGGGGCTGGCTATATCGACATCTGCAGCACGGCGCTTCAACCAGCAAACAATCGTGCGGTAGGTAACATCTCCGGAGCGAGCTATGGTAAACGTCAGTTACAATTCTAGGTCGCCGCAAAGGGATATTCTGACCGTCATTGCCGCTTCCTGGGAGAGGAGTTGCGTTCACGGACGCCATCATGCCACATATGACGAAGAACATCGCGGTGGTGGTGGAGAAGCGCATCGTGATGCTGAAAATGGCGGGTGCAACAACGTTTGATCCACGTCGAACAAGCGCCTTTATAGAGCGTGCCAGTTATGGGTACGGGCGACAGTTGCGGGAGCAGACCGAGGTTTGCTGACAGGCCCCGCAGGTCGCGGCCAGGGCTGAGTCGGACGAGGCGCGTCTTCGAGAGTACCACACAGTTCAGCCAAGAAACTCGACGCTGCCAGAGCGGCGATGCCGGCGTCCGGATGTCGCGTGAGTTCGGTGGAGCTTGAACGCATGTAGCGTGCGGCCAAGAAGCCACGAAGCCGTCGCGGCCCTGTGATGATAGACGCTGGGCGTGCACCGCACGAAGAGGTGAGAATCGAAGACGGGGATACTCCAAAGGGCGGCCGACAATACCAAGGCTCTTTCTCTCAGAGATCGGCGAACGCCAAGAGTGATCAAGCTATTCACAGCGCAAAGTGATTGACGATTTGACTATACGGCTTCGGTGGTTCTGCTGAGACCACCCAGCCTTGGATCTTGCGACGAGGCCCGTAAACCGTGAACGAGGTTGGATCGCACAGAGCGCACAAACTGACACGACTGTATCCGCGGCATCATCCTTCAGTGTACCCGAAGAGGCCGCGCGCCCTTCAGGCAGCAGTTGGGCGTCGACATGACCATGACCGGGGTCCTACATCTTCGGAGCGTGTCAAAATCAACGCCAGTTAAGTGTCTAAGTGACATCCTGAGTTCTGGATCTTTGCGCAGCGTTGCACATGGAGAGTTCGGAGAGAGCCGGTACTCGACCAAAGATAGAAGATCTGTGTTGTTAGATTTGATCAGATGGGATCGTTATCTATAGCCGATGGCTAGTAGATAACGATCCGTTCATTCTCGCCCAATCTGCGTGAACCAAAGCAGAATCATTGACAGAAAACCAACTAGACAGAGAAAGCTTACCACTTCAGGGCAGCGCCGGACGGCGCGCGCGAAAGTGAGTCCGAGGACCTATTTCTCTACGACCCGCATAACTTCGAAAACAGAAGGATCACATCAGTTGATAATGGTAGATAGTAGACCTTCAAGCTTCATGGCCCAGTTGCCTTCGAGAGTTACGATCATGTCAAGCACCCATTTCTGGGTCGCGCCTAGCTTCAGCATGGGTTTCTTCTCGGCGTACCGCGGAGCGCGGGAATGATCAGTGTGAGCATCTTCTGGCGTACCCACGATGTTGACTTGAGAGTGTTCTTCGAGCGCTATATGAGGTGTGCGTGAGACCGACTTCCCATCGAGCACATCAGACCATCACACGTCGGATGTTGCTAACAATTCTTCGTGTGGTCCTGTCCCGCCGGGTAAGCATTGGTGAGATATGGCAGTATGAAAAGCGTGGCTACGTACCTTTTGTGCCTTTGATGGGGCCCCACGTCTCTGACAGCGCATCTGCGACTCGTCCAGGGCTGTGAAATCCGGGATCGTACGGAGAGCGTGCTGTAGATGGCCAGGAACCGTGATCGACAGCCATGGTCGAACAGAACATTAGTACCATGAAAAAGCCCCTAATCGCGTCTAAGTGAGACACAACTGGCGGTTGAGCAACAGAGCGCATCCCCGTGCTGTCACGATGCCACCCCTCCGGCGGCATGTAAAGCGCCTCAAGTGTATCAGCACTCACGCTAGCCAACGACCTGGTCACGGTAACAAGATCAGGCCGCGTTGGTCGCGCAACGGTGCGCTGACTGTCGCTGAAGGGCTGACCTGGAGAGAAGACTACGTTTAGACATGACGATGGACAACTGGAATGTATAAAAGGCTCACGTACTCTGTGGAAGCAATCCATCTTCTCCTCGAAGACAAGACAAAGACAAAGACAAAGAGCATCTCGAGAAATGCGTGGACCTTTCTTCACTACGCTCGCCGCGATTCTTCTCCTTTTCTCTTCGCAGAAAGTCACTGTGCAAGGTCTGCCTGTCGCTGGCCAAGGTCCGTCTAGCTCGCAACGCAAATTAATGATGATACTCACCTTCTCGTATTTCCAGTCGAGGCTTATGCTGCTCGGCGCGGCGTCCGAGTCGCCCCCCATCCGGCGTGCTGGTTGAAACGTCAAGACTGCAGCGATCCAGACGGCGAAGACGACGGGTAGATGTAAGTCTCGAGTTGAAGCACATGCCGTGTTTCATAACCCTTACCTATGTTGTACAGCTCGAAGCACAATGTGTCTGCGACGGTGGAATTCCGTCAGCAAGCCGAGGCAATCATTCGAGCGTATCGTCGTGCACACCAATGTACATCTGTTTGGTACTGGACGTATTACGCATGTCAATAAGTTGTCGCAGCGGACGGAGAGAAGTAATGTCGATTCGCGGCGCATCGGCATCACTGCAAGTACCAAACGGTAAATTCCATGGGGATTGCACGGCATCATGAGCATGAACTCACTCAGATAGTGGACGCCACGCCCAGACTGGCATTTTAGGAATTGCGCACGGATCCCACGACGCTCGAGACTTCGAGTGGAGGATTATTGCCAAGATGGCCTCTGGCGGGACGTGGAAGTTCTTAACGAGCGCCCGCGCAAGAGATTTTCTGTCGAGATGGGCGGCCAGCCCACGCGCAACCTCGGCAAAATGATAGATGTAAGTCAGGCTCGAACGGCGTCGTGGGAGACAAGACAGTCTTCGATCTTGGTGTCAGTGAGATGCTCACAGCGCTGGGTATAAAGCACTGCTCACGGCAGACAACCGCCATCAGCGCGCTGTAATATGGCGAACGCCGCAGACTAACGACTTACATCAATCGCTTCGCCGCTGCCACGAGCGACAATGAGTGCTATACGCGGCTATCCCGCGCCTGACCTCAAGAAGCATGTCAAAACAAACGTGATACCATGTATTCAGAATATCCATTACCTCAGTAAGGAACATCGAGCAGCCTTTGTGGCGTCCCCGCTAAGTCCGTGAAAATGTCGGCCCGGCAAAGCCTGTGAGAACCAGCTGCGAAAGCTTAATCTTGGCTCGTGCGACGGAATACCGAGATAACAAGACCCATTAGGACAGAACATTGTTCTCCACGGAGATCACAGCCCAGTCTATAATTTGGGGGCCTTCGGCCATGCGGCATTGTCATGAGAACCACTTCATAGCTAAAAATGACCCTTAGTTATGAGAGACGCACGATGTACCATGAGAGCGCGCGCTCGAGGTTGATGGACACTGTGAAACGGTGATGCATGAGCTTTCCTAAAGGAACAGTCACTGCGAGGAAGCGCGCAGAAGCAATCGACTCCCTATGGAGACATCAATGACTGCTGTACTGAGCAGAGTCAATATAAGGCGTACCCTCTTTCAATCCATGCCCATCACCAGAGAAACTCACGCGATGTACACCCTGAAGTTCACCACTGTGATGGCCATGACGCTCCTCGTCGTCGTTCGGACCGCCACTGCCATGCCGGGTGAGTAGTGCGCTGTCGAGCGAATCGTTCGTGAGGTACTCACCACCTTCAACCATACAGTGGAAAATGATGTTGCGGTCGAGAGCAGCGACGCGCACGGCCCGGCGATCTGGCTGCGGCGTTCTGCGGAGGAGGATGCTGTAGCCGAGAACCCTGACACGCACGGCCTAGCGGTCTGGCTGAAGCGTTCAGCGGAGGAGCACCCTGCGGCCGAGAACCCCGACGCGCACGGCCCAGCCGTCTGGCTTTAACAGTTTGAGCACTCGCCCGTGAGTGCAGAATGGTTTTGGTGGCTCTCGCTGACATTGCTGACGACCATTCTTTCAGTCGGAAAAAGGCGATTGAGTTGGAGGAGTCTTGGGCTGTCGAAGGCGATGACATCGCTACTGAAAAATGACCGTCGTGTATTCAAGAGTTGGGGGAAAATGTTAGAACTTGAGACCAGGCTTACTTCAATTTCGACATGCCATGGATTTCGACACGAAGTGCACTGTTTCTGCCACAGGGTCTGTTCGGCAAGAGCAGGGACGATGCGCTCACGAGTCACCGGCACCTGTCCCGATCTTCCTAGATGCCAGCGCATACAGGTAACGCATAGACCCACCTCTTCCCACCACGCGCTGCTATAACACACCAGGACCCAGCCAAACAGCGAAGAAAGCATGTCATAAGGGATGAAATTAATTGAGTGGAGTGAGGGGCGGTGGCGGTCTATGGGCTCTATGAATGACGGGGTGTCGCCGGCGCATTGGATGCCGCGTGGAAGGAGAAATAGACGTATCTGAACCGGGCATGAGCACTGTGACTGAATAAACGCATAGCAACGCACCTTGGGCGTAAGCCCCTTGTCGCGCCCTCCTCCCTCAAGAGATCCTTCACTACCATCACGCCTGAAATCTTGCGCTCGAAATTCGCATTCTGTACGCGCGTCTTGATCGTGTCGAGCGGAGCGGCAACGGTGATGGACGCGACGGACGCTCGGTACTTCGAGTCACAACTCAAGTACACGGGCTCCCTGCATATTCTCCTTGGCACCAGCTGGGACTGCTTCGGGTCGGATAGCAAGTGCACCGATCCATATTCTGTCAATATGTTCAGTTGCGTATCAATACGCCTCGTCGTCGACGACCACGGAGTCGCCACGCCCAGCCATACGCAAAAGAGAGGCAGCGAGAGTGAGGAAGGTGGGAAGAGATGGGCAGAAGGGCTTCACAGGGGGTTCCAGGCCGGTGAGCATGTAAGACAAATGATACATTTTATCCATGACCGCCTACTAGCTCTCCATCGCGCCGCTGCCTGCCCAAACACGACATCGATCACCTCTTGACCCCTCCCCTACACGCAGCTTGCGCCTGCTCTTCGACTCCAGGAGCCCGATCGACCACCGTAGACTTCATGGCGGTTGCGGTTGCTGTCGGCGGCTACGACAACGACGTGTACTGAGTGCTGGCGCGAGCGACAGCGTTCACGATAACGGGCGCTTATTATTGCAAAGACACCGTCAGAAGATACTCAGACAGATAACCAGCGGCCCGAAGTCACAGTGATGCTGCTGCTTTAATGGGGTGCACAGCTCCTCTCACAGCGCCAGCCTGAAAGCGGCTCACTTGTTTGATATCGATGCTGGTCATTAATACAAGGTACTAATACACATATTATATAGGCAGTGGGATAATGGGGCTGCGCATCATCTGACAATCAGTACGGCACTGTTGTTCGCGATTCAACGTTGGCCATCTAGTTGAGAATATAGAATCAGTCACGGCATCCAATGCTTACGAGGCAAGGAAAACTCACAAGACGCGCTCTCGTACTTGCCTGTTGACCAACACAAATCGTCAGATCACCTCCAAAGATGTGTATCCCGGAAGCCACTCACCGACGCCTACAATCACGTTGCCCGGATCCTGCGGCTTGTTCTCAAAGTAGTTCTGCAGGATCTGCTTCGTGCCCTCGGCGTAGCGTTGCTGTGCGTCGAGCGTCGTGCCCGAGTAATGCGGTGTCATGCCGTTGCCGCCGCCGAGCGGGTTGCGCATTGAGCGCCAGGGGTGGTCCGCCGGTGCGGGCTGCACATTCCACACGTCGCCCGCGTAGCCGCGCAGCTGCCCGGACTTGACGGCCGCAGCGACGTCGTCGGCGTTGCAGATAGCGCCGCGGGCGGTGTTGACGAGCCATGCTCCCTGGGGGCTGGGGTCAGCGGATGCGCGCTAGCTGGCGGAGCAGATTATACGTACTGGCTTGAAGTGCTGCAGCAGGTCCTTGTTGATGAGGCCCTTGGTGCCCTCGTGGAGGGGGGCATTGACGGTAACAACGTCGCACTGCGACACAAATTCCTGCAATTCCACGAGTTTAGCATCCGCGATGAAAAAAACACCTCTCCATCACTGACCTTGAGATCCTCAACCCTCCGTGCACCGACGGCCTTCTCCGCCTCCTCCGGCAGCCCCTTGTAGTCGAAGTACAGCAGCTCCTTCGTGTTGAACGGCACGAGGCGCTGCAGGACGCGGTAGCCGATGCGCCCCGCGCCGAGCGTGCCGACGACCTTGCCCTCGAGGTCGAATGCGTTGCGCGCAATGTCGGACACCTGCCAATTGCCGCTCACGGCCTGCTCGTGCGCCGGCACGAAGTTGCGGACGAGGAGCAGGATGGACATCATCACTTGCTCCGCGACGGAGACGACGTTCGAGCCCGAGACCTCGAGCACTTGTATCTTGCGATCCACGGCGGCGTTAAGATCGACGTGGTCGGAGCCGACGCCGGCGGTGACGCAGACCTTCAAGTTCTTGGCCTAATGTGGGTAGAATTTGTCAGGGATGCGGGGAAAGAGAGTGCATTGATAGAATGAATACCTTAGCCATAAGTTCCTTGGTAAGGTATCCAGGATGGAAAGGCGTCGTGATGAGGATGTCAGTCTGTGAGCACATGCCGGTCAGTCTACAGCCTGCGACGTGAGGTGAAATAGATGACGCACATCGGCAATGTGCTTTTGGAAATCGCTGTCCGGGCCCTCCTTGGAGCTTGTCACCTAATCGAGAATGGATCAGTCTAAGAAGCGATCTCGAGTTGCAGTTCGACATACAATGTATTCGTGGCCCTGGGACTCGAGGTAGGCGCGAAGACCGAGCTAACAACGGAGTCAAAATGGTGTACAAAGCATCATGGCGATGATGCATACCTCATTCTCGACGGTGCCGAGGAGACGAGGCTCAGCCTTGGCTGCCTTGAAGCCGTTGTAGAGGATAGCAAGGACCTAAAACTGCACAGTCAAGACATGAATTTTTGGTATTGAAGGCAAGCCGACTTGCCTTCATGTTGAGGATGGAGTATTAAGCGAAAATAGGTAAAGGTGTTGTTTCGGAGGAGTGTTATGCGGATGCAAAGACAGGAGATGCGAGGTTGATGATAGAATGAAGCCGAGAACGTCGCCATTTTATACTTCACCAGGTAGGACTACCTCGGAAGCCAGACCAGGATATTCCGTTGCTCCGCCGTCCAGTGACATCACAGGCGCTGTGTCGGATACGTGTTGAACGTTGAGCAGCCGCCTCCCAACATTCCCGACGGGCCAATGCGGGACGCGAGTTGATTGATCGAATCGGAAGAGGAGGACGGAGAGCTTGCCGCCCGTCGGCACGGCACGTGGGCGCTCCGTTCAACTCCGGCCCCATGCCGCGATGCCGCAGTGTCCTCCGTCCCGAGTCATTTTTCGGCCATCGCACACTAACGAGCCACGCGTAGGCTGCGCAGGGAGTGTCCGCTGTCTTCACGTCGATATAAGATGACTCTCATTTCTTGGCGACGTAGCTCGCGGACGATGTCATCGCGACACGCGGGCCTTTTGTGGGTAGGCGACGCCGCGGTCGCAGCGAGCACTGTCGAGAGAGGGAGCTGCGTGAAGAAGAAGAGGTGGCCTGCAAGATTATCCGTAAAAATAGGAAAGAATGAGCTGGCGAATACGGACAGTATCTACCAATGACCTCCGAACTACATGCCGTATCCCTAGGCGTTCGTCCAGTCAAGGGGGCATACCGTACTTTTCGGCCTGAACTTTGTCAGCGAGCCTCCGCGCGAGAAGAGTTGGTGGCCTACGTGTTGAGGTAAGGCATGTGAAGCTCCTTCTTCTTGCTGTATGTCCGTCAGACTCGCGTAATCATGTGAGGTTGCCGATGAACATACTTACACGAAAACTCAGAGCTCCTAAATCCACGACGGCGTGACCTGCGGCGAGTCCGCAAGATTGAGCCCCAAGAAGGCCGCCTCCGACTCCTCGCCCGTGTCCTGCTTGAGCTTGGACGCCGGATATGGACGCTTGCGCGCTGCGCGCCCGACGGGCCGCATCGGCCCTTCCCGTATGGTTCCCGGAGTCTACGGCAACTAGATAGCGCAGTTCAGCCAAGAAACTCGACGGTAACAGATCAGCATCAATGACGTCCGGATGTCGCGTGAGTTCGGTGGATTTTAGACGCATGTACCATGTGGCCAAGAAGGCACGAAGCCGTCGCGGCCTTGTGCATATCGGACGCTGTGCGTGCACCGCACGAAGAGGTGAGAATCGAAGCGGGGAGATTCAAAATGGCGACTCACAATACAGATACCTGATCTCGGAGCAGAGTGAGCTATCCAGTGACGATTTGAATACGGCTTCGGTCGTTTCCGTTGCGACCAACCAAGCTTGGCTCTTGGCACAAGGCATGTAATTCGTAGTAAGCCCGGAGGTTTGATCGCTCAGAGCGCACAAACTATGACACGACTGTGTCCCCGGCGTCCGCTTCGTCGTCTTTCAATACACCTAAAGTCGAATGGAGCCCATCTTGGTCGCCGCGGCGCACGCCCTTCAGACAACGAGTGGCGTCGACATGGCCATTGGCCATGATCGGGGTTTCGAAGCGTTTCAAACTCGGCGCGTCTAAGGGACCTTCTAGGTTCTTTGCGACCGCTGTTAATTGAACACAAGATAGAAGATCTGTCGTTTTAGATTTGTTCGGATGGGCTCGTTATCTATAGCTAATGGCTAGTAGATAACGATCCCTTCAGTCGCCCATTCCCAGTGCGCGAACCGAAGCGGAATTGTTCACGGAAAATCAAATTGACAGAGAAAGCCTACCACTTCAGGGCAACCCCGGACGGCGCGCGCGATAGTGCGTTCGAGGAAGGGCTGCTCTAAACGGAATACGACAACATAGAAGGATCACATCAGTTGATAGAGACCTTCTGCCTTCAAGAGTTGCGATCATGTGTGAGCATCTTCCGGCGTACCCACGATGTTGTGTTTGTTGTTCAAGCGCTATATGAGGGTGTGCGTGAGAGCAACTTATTATCAAACCATCACCACATGCTCTGATCCTAGCTAACAATCCTTCATGTGGTCCTGTCCGGGGTAAACAATGGTGAGATATGGTAGTGCGAAAAGCAAGGCCATGCACCTTTTGCGCCTGTGATGGGGCCCCACTGACAGCAAATCTGCGAGTCGTCCAGGGCTGGATAATACAGAGTACTGTAGATGGCCAGAAACTCGTGATCGTCAGCCATGGTTCCAACAGAACATTAGTACCATGAGAAAGCCCCTGATGGTGTTTCAGGTAGCCAACGACCTGGTCACGTCGATAAGATCGCACCGCGTTGGTCGCGCAACGGTGCGCCGCTGTGGCTGGAGGGCTGACCTAGAGTTTATGTTTAGACTTGACGATCAACAACTGAAAGATAAAAGGCCCACGTACTCTGTGGAAGTAATCCATCTTCTCCTCGAAGACCAAGACCAAGAGCACCTCGAGAAATGCGCGGACCAACGTTCTTCACTGCTCTCGCCGCGATTCTCCTCTTGTACTCTTCGCTGAAAGTCACTTTGCAGGGTGTTGCTGCCTGTCGCTGGCCAAGGTTAGTCTGGCTCGCACTGCAAATGAATGATGATACTCACCCTCTCGTACGTCCAGTTGAGGCCTATGTTAATCGGGAAATTAACGGACGGTACGGTGCATGTTGGTTGAAACGCTGTAGTAGCGTACGTCTTAAGTCGGAGCACGTCGTCCGCTGTTTCTTACCGATGTTGTCCAGGGCGAAGGACCGTGACGGTGGATGTTCGTCAGCACGACATCGAAGCCGAAGCAATCATGCCACGGAGAGTCGTCGCAGCGGACGGAGAGAAGTAATGCTGATTCGCAGTAGGTATTGCCGGCAACGGCATCATTACGGCCCCCAAACGGGTGTATTCCAGGGGATTTGCACGGCATCGGACTCACCCAAATAGTGGACGCCCCACATGGGACTGGTATTTTGAGAATCGCGCACGGATCTTACGACGCGCTTGGAGGTAAACGCGGCCGATGGCGGACTGCAGCTCGTGTGTAGGGTCGGGCTGCGCGAGTATGGGCTCTAGCAGGCTTGTAGCGGCGGTGAAGTCCTACAGAGGCTGAGTGAGCGCGGCCCGCCCGAGGAGAGGATGAGAAGAGGCGCACCTTCGTCTCGATGAATTGCGAGGCCGCGATCGGCGTGGCTCTGGCGCCGCGCTCCATCCACCCTGTCGCCCTGCCGCGCCTTGCGCCGGCACTTGCGCAGCAGCGAGCTGAGCGCGTCCATATATCCGCGCGGGTCGCCGGACCGGTACCGCACGCTCGCCTGCAGCACCTCCAGCTCAAACGGCAGCAGCGTGTTGAACACGTACGCGCGGGCGGTGGGCGGCTCGATGGCGGAGAGCACGGTCAAGAGGTTGGTCGTCTCAGCGGTGGTCTGGTTGAACAGGTGCATGTGCGAGAGGCACGAAAGGCGGAGGGACCAGAGCTGAATAGGTGGGTGAGCAGGAGGGAGGCGGGACAGTGGGCAGGGACGAACGTTCAGGACGACCGGGAGGTCTTCGGGGTTGGCTTCGACGATGCGGTCGCGCGCCATGAGCGCCAGGGCACGCCAGCTGTTGGTCATCTGCGCAGCATGAGAATCGCGGTGAACAGAAGGGGCAAAAACGAACGCACAACGAGCGTCTGCAAGTCCGAGCGCGTCCACTCTCCGGTGAGGTCGCGCTTGGGGCGCTTCTCTGGGTTCGCGACGAATTTCGTGAGGAGCGTCGTCAGGGGGTCTGTCTGTGGCCGGCAGTCAGTGGCGTTGTAATCGAAAAGTGTTTGCGACGCACATTGGCTATGGTAAGGAACATCGTCGACTGCACGAGCTGCGGCAGATAAACCGCGTTCAGAGTCTGTATCCGACGGCGCTGGCAGAGACTCGGCAGGCACAGGCTTATTGACATTCACTGAAGGAAGTTGAACGGGCGGTCGATAGGACGACGCTGCTGCTGAGAGGAAGATGTCAACGGCCGCGGCGATGGACACCTGGGATCTCGATGGGTGGACTGCGAGACGCGGCGTAGGTGGTTCTGCCAGTGGGGAGAGCGGGTCCTCTGGGTCATCGACAATGCATGTATTCGGCCCTTCTGGCTCGTCGATGGGAGGACTGGGCGCGGCCACATAGAGCTCACTGGCCGCCGATGCAGGCGGCGGTGGCGAGACGTGTTCGGGCGAAACGATATCAGGAGCTCGTTGATTGTTCTCTGACATGACTGTGAGCAAGAGAAGGAGGAGGCCCGAGGCGGACAAGGCAGCGTTGTCGTCGTGCTGCGCAGCGAGCTCAACATCGCAGAAAAGGCGCCGTGATTTTGCCGGATTGTGCCAGACCGTGCGACTCGTAACCTGTTAAGGGATTTCGCCAGGATGCGACCGGTCGCGAGTCTGTCGTAGATCAGTCGTAGTTATCTGTAATCTGCTCGCAATCCAGACAGGTTACCGCGTCTCTTGCGGTCTCTTGGGATACCTTGCAATTGCCTTGCAAGGCGGTTCCCGCGCCCGTGCCACTGCCACTTCGGACTCCGAGTCAAAAGTGACAGCGCTATATATGAAGAGACCGATCAACGGGGATCAACTGCTGGCACTGACGACAAGTTAACGACGACGACGGTCCCCAGCTCGAGCCTCGAGCCTCCTGGTTGCTGACAACTCGGACTCAGATGTTGAGACTCAGGCTGTAAGTCATTTCATGGGCATTGCATGAGCCATTGCTGTGGATTCTGATCTACTAAAACAGTACAATAAGAGGCACGAAAAAATGATAGGTGTCCCGCCATCTTCAGGAATGGCCCGAGTTGTCGTGGGGCACAGACAAGAACGAGATGCTCAGGTACGTTCTGAGTCGGTGTACAGCTTAAGATCCGAATGTGGATGCTCACGATCGAATGGTCAGTACCCGCGGCAGCGAGTCGAATCCGACTCCGACTCAGACGGCTGATCTCTTCCTCCCATCATCTCCGTTCATCTTCAAGCTCGTCAGTCCTGCTCCTGGAAGCCCGCCGCATCCCGCGTCCATGGGGCAATGCGAGTGCGGCAAGCGGTTCTCGGAGACTGCGCTCCTCAATCGGCACAAGAAGAAATGCCCCGCTGTTCGCGACGCTGAGAAACGGGCCGATCGGCTTGCACAGCTACTCAGCGCCGAGCCCAGGCAAAAGAAAGCGAGGGTAAAAAGCACACGTGCCGGATCTCCCGAGGTCAGTTTCATCGCAGCGGCGCCAACTTGAAGTCAGCAGCTAAACACCATTGTCATAATAGACGAGACAGCTAGCGGGCCCGTCGGCGGGGCCAATCCCGGGCGCAGTGCATACAGACACAATCCCGATAATGGTACGTCATGCTACAATTCAATCGAGATATATTTCTGAGTGGGAGTACACAGCAAGCTGAGGACATATTGATGTCAATGGATCTCAACGACGCCGTCGTTGGAGGAATGGAGGTGGATCCGCCGGTTTTCACAACCAGAAGCGGACGACAGACCCGGCGCACTTGGCGCATCGAAGACGTCCTACCGGAGGTGCCGGGCACTGTCACGGAAGAACCGATTGCGGATGATGCTCCTGCATCCGCATCTACAGCTGAGCCGCCAGCAGCTCATGTTCCTCGGCGAGTCAGGCTCCTATTGACGGTACGAACCGTCGCAAACAAATTTGGGCTTCGCCGCTTCTACAAACGGCTGCCTACACAAAACATCCCCGACACTTTCGACCTCGACAGCCATTATACCCCAACTGCGAATGCAGCGACGGCGAAGAAGTCACCGCCACGACGCCTTCGTGACATCATCTTCCCCTACCCCAACCTCACATCCTGGCTTTTTGCGCAACATCACTGGCTTCGGAAGGAGAAGAAGACGATCGCGGATCGTCAGGACCTGCAAGATTTGCTCGTCCGCGACGACTTCCACGCACATACCCTTAAAAGTGTGGACATGGAGAAACTTGATGCGAGCATGGCGAATGGTTCGGGCCACATGCCGTGGGAGGTGGACCGCGATGGTTGGGTGAACTCGCCCATTGTCATCGATATTCCCTCAGGTGTCAAGTCAACCCAGGCATCTCGCCGCGCTGAGCTCGCTGAGCAACGGCGTATTGCCCGCCATGAGCTCGATGACGACCCGTCACCCGAGCATGGCGTTCGCGGACATCCCTTCGCGGTTTCTGGTTTCTGGCATCGCTCCCTGTGCGCAGAAATCAAGCGGACATTGTCAACCGACCCGGCAGCACGCGACTTCGTCTTCGAACCGTACCTGCTCGAGTATGTGGAGCCTGGCACCGACGGCCCCGCCCACGGGGTTTACGGCGAGCTCTATAATTCATCCGCGTTTGTGAACGAGGACCTGCGGCTTCAGAACTCCCCCAAAGAGCCTGACTGTGACCTGCCGCGAGCAATCGCGGCTCTCATGTTTTGGTCCGATGCAACACACGTCTCACAGTTTGGCCAAGCAAAGGTATGGCCAGCCTACATGTACTTCGGGAACCAGTCGAAGTACGAGCGCGCACGTCCAACCAGCAACGCTGCGCACCACGTCGCTTATTTTCCCTCGGTATGTGTTTGTTTCAGCCGATACGAGTCCAATACACACGGCTTATGCATGTTATAGCTTCCAGACACCCTGCAAGACTTTGTACGAGCGCAAGCCGATGGAAAGGCGGCTACTGCCGCGCTTCTGACGCACTGCCGCCGAGAGCTCTTCCAGGGTGGCTGGATGTGTATGCTCGACGACGAATTCTTGGAAGCCTATCGACATGGAATGGTCGTGGATTGTGTGGACGGCATACGGCGTCGCATATATCCGCGCATCTTCACATATTCGGCGGATTATCCTGAGAAGTATGTGTATATCCTACGTGCATTGATATATTTTGCTGACGCGTTGCATCAGGGTTCTCATTGCCGGCATCCGCGACAAAGGATCTTGCCCATGCCCGCGATGTTTGATCACTTTTGATGATATACCGGGATTGGGCACCGCTGCAGATGTGGCCCTCCGCAAGGACAGCATACGTTACGACGACGGTTTGCGCCGCGCCCTTGTCGCGACAGCGAGAGATCTCATCTACATCGATGGTTATGTTGTCAATAGCACGCGCATTGATGATCTGTTGAAGTCCCAGTCATTGGTACCAACTGTTGTAAGTCAATCTGGTCAGCCGATGATGTCACTTGTTCTGACAATTGCCACGGACAGAACGCATTTTCCTCTCGACTCGCGGATATGAATTTCGACGTCCACAAGATGTTAGCTGTTGACCTCTTACATGAGTTTGAGCTGGGTGTATGGAAGGCAGTCTTTTGTCATCTCATCCGCATGATTGAAGCATCCAATGCGGGCAACATCCACGAGTTGAATAGACGGTGAGCGAGACCATACGTCCACCTTTATACTTTGACTGAGCGCATCTACTAGCTTTCGTGATGTAGCGTCATTCGCGGGCATACGCAGCTTCGCGGATAATGTCTCGGACATGAAGAAAATCGCCGCTCGCGATTTCGAGGATATCCTTCAGGTAGGAGTCAACCATGTGATAATAGTATGCTCTTCTAAACTACGTGCTCCAATTGCGGTAGTGTGCGATCCCGTGTTTTGAAGGTTTGCTTCCAGCCCCTCACGATGCCAATATCGCGGAATTGCTGTACACCTTGGCTTCGTGGCACGCCCTCGCAAAAATGCGCATGCACACGGATCCCTCCTTGGACATTCTGCAAGACACCACATCTGCTCTAGGTGTACGCCTCCGCTACTTCGCGTACATCACATGCGCTGCGTTTGAAACAAAAGAGACCGAGCGGGAGTTTGCCGCACGTGTCCGTGCAGAAGCTCAGCGGGCCCCTCCCACCGCTTCAACATCGGCGCCTCAGGCTCGTCCCTACGTCAACGGGCGCCGTCCGCGCACCTTCAATTTGCGCACAATCAAAACCCATTTCTTGGGGGACTACGTGCCTTATATCCGTTATTCGGGTACAAGTGATGGCGTAACCACACAGATCGTAGGGCACCCTTCCGCTTCTCCAGTACATTGCGCTCACGTGTCACTGAGCAGGGTGAACATGAGCATCGACGGGTCAAGGCTCGATATGCACGAACCAATTACAGAGGTGCTACAGCACAGATAGTGAACATCGACATCCGTGAAGCTCGCTTTCGAGTGATGGGCTATGAGCTTCGAGAGCATGGCATCGACGTTCCCGGCCTGCGCCCACGACAAGGAGCCGTTGCTATCACCCGGACTAGTTCAGGCTGAGTAATTAGTCTTATGTCAAATAGTTCATGCGATACCGAACTACTTCAATATGACTATCAGTTAATATACTTCTACACCGCAGAATCCAAATAGTTTGATAGCGCGTCAGTCACCAATGATCTAGTTCACGCTGAAATACTTCAAGGCCAGTAGCACAATGAGCTAGTTCAACGTGAAGTAATTCAAGGGTGGAGTGCGGAATGATCTAGTTCAACGTGAAATACTTCAAGGCCAGTAGCGGAATGAGCTAGTTCAACGTGAAGTAATTCAAGGGTGGAGTGCGGAATGATCTAGTTCAACGTGAAATACTTCAAGGCCAGTAGCGGAATGAGCTAGTTCAACGTGAAGTAATTCAAGGGTGGAGTGCGGAATGAGCTAGTTCAACGTGAAGTAATTCAAGGGTGGAGTGCGGAATGATCTAGTTCAACGTGAAATACTTCAAGGCCAGTAGCGGAATGAGCTAGTTCAACGTGAAGTATTTCAAGGGGGGAGTGCGGAATGAGCTAGTTCACGACAAAGTATTTCAAGGGGGGAGTGGGGGAATGATCTAGTTCATGATGAAGTACTTCAATGGGGGAGTGGGGGAATGATCTAGTTCATGATGAAGTATTTCAATGCGGCGAACTATTTCGAAGGAGTGGGAGATGATCTAGTTCGAAGAGATGGCAATGAACTACTTTGATGTCAGCCAAATGACTATACAAAAGAATGGTTCGACGCACGACGCACATGTGTCATCAACCGTGAACGGCAGAGAAAAGATCAAAGACGTTGGGGGTGATATATGGTCTCGACACCATACAAAAAGCTCGGGCATGTCGGGGGCCTCAATCAGAACATCCTGCACAATGTCGTGAACCCAGAGATCAGCCGCAGGGTCGTACACCCATATCTTGTCCGTGGGCTTGACATCAAGATGCTCGTAGTCCTTCCAGTGGTCTTGGAGCCGGAATGAAGACCCGTCGTTCCACGCCAGTGTGCATGCAACCGGGTCTTCATCTTTCTAATCAAAGAAGTCAGATCGCTTGACTCTTGGACAAACACAGACGACCGCTTACAGCAAGATATGCAATACTGAGAACGTGTGTGCGGACTGGGACGTGTCCCTGTCCCACAGGAAACAGAGTGCGGCGTACGGGCTCCTCGGTCGGCAATACATCTGGAGGTGTGCGTCGTCTTTGAGATCGAGCAGGGGAACTGGCGACCTGTCTTTTGTCACCACGCTGTTGACGAGACCTGCCGCGTACGGGAGACGACACGACATGTCGAGCTTCAGACAATGACTTGCACATGTCGAGTATTTCATTGTGTTGCACGTCTGAGAGAGGAGGCGTAAGGAAGTTGATGTGTCGTTGTTCCTTGCACTGTGCAAGAGTCAGGAATGCCGCAAGAATTAATTCATGACGTACCACTGTATAGTAGCGACCGAGATTTTCGTTCATAGAGCGGTACTGGATGTCGATAGCGGCAACACTATGATTGGGATTGCAAAACGGAGCCGTTCTCCCAGGCTTTCGTCCAGCAAGGCGAACTACGAAGGCCTTGAGCTGTTTCTGTGAAGAAGGGGGGAGAGTCTTCAGCACTCTTCGGTATTCAACGTCTGAAACGTTCAGCATCATGCGGAAAGATCAAGGCGGGAGGGAGAGTGGGTCGGGGGGGAACTACGGTGAAAAAGGCCAAGGGTACCAACTATTTATTCCAGCCAGGAGTCTTGGCCGGCCGTAGTCACGCGGGACGATAATGTCATTGTTCGATTCAACTAGTTTGAAAGGACGGCCACACCCTCATAATCTATGGATTTTCCGGCCACATGTCGTCAGCTATTGTGTAACGGACAGAACGAATACCGGTACAAGTTCACGTACATGTTTTTTGAACGCAAGCAACTCTCGTTTGGAAACTGTGGATTATTGCAACGACATAACAAATATACTACTACTTCTTCGTCGTCTTACGCCGCTTAGCTGCCGGCTGAGTGTCACCGTTCTCCTTTTTCCCTGCCGGTTGCCCCCGTGTCGACCTCCGCACTATGCTAGTTGCTTCATCAACTGAGGCGCTTGCTACAGGAACCCTTGACCCCCAAAAAACCGATAAGTAATGAGCGACGAGAGAATATTGCTAGCTTAAATACGTACAGTTCTTCATGGACCTGTGCTTGTGTATTACGACGACCTGAACGACGAGGTTCCTGTGGTGCGACCTCTGCCACCTTTCTCTTGCGACCTCCCTTCGACTTGGAAGTTTGAATGCGCTCGACTGCGACTTCCTGAGCGGGTACGCCATCCTGAGCCACATCCTGAGCAGCTTCGGCGTCCTGAGCGAGGACGCCCCCCTCAACAGCAGTGACCGCATCCCGAGCACCTTCGGCATCCTGATCGGGTACGCCATCCTGATTTTCAGTAGGAGTTGCCTGGTCCCGATGGGACGCTTCGTCTTTGTCTGTGTACGACAATGGGCCACTAGGGGGCATGTATTCAGGAATGTCAAGAGGAGGAATGCCGGCAGGCACGACTGTGGATGGCGTGTGATCTTGACTAGCGGAAGAGGTCTCAAAGATCGGGGACAGTATCTTCGGTTCCTCGACTGCCGGATCCCGCTGCGAAGGGCGCTGAGGAGTAGCCGACGCTCTCACAAAGCGCCGAGAACTCGTAGAAGGGGTGGCGGGCGTGGCGAGGCGTCGGGGAGTCTGTGGAAGCGTTGTAGCACCGTCATCGGGTGAGTTCTCTGATGCCTGTTCCTCAGCAGTCGGATCCTGCATGCTTGGAAATACACGGGTGAGACACTCCGTCATGGCCGCCTTGAAAGATTTGTCGCTTCGCTCGATTTCATCCGCTATGCCAAAGCCGTCCTCGCCAGACGGATCAGAGGCACCCCTGCAAAGATGTAATCAGACAATCATCATTTCAGCGGACTGAATGCACGCACCACATCAATTGAAGGCCACCGACTTCGTTGAGAGTCCCGACAACAGTCAAGATAACGCAGTTCGTCTTCTGAGAATAGTCGGCGCGGATGTTTTGCAGGGTGTAGTCGAGATTGCGCAACATCCTGCGTACCGCTGATGAGACAAAGATATAGCTACATGGAATGATGGACGTACGTTTGTCGAGCAGCTATTGCTTCCTCCGACCCCTCCGCTGCATCTGATGGTCCGGCCACGGAGTCCTTCGCCTGTTTGCGTCTGGCAGCCGCAGCCGCCTTCTCCTCTTCACTCAGGGCACTGTACTTTGCCACGGCCTCCGGATCGGCGCGATACGCCTCCCCAACTGCCTTGTTGACGTGCGCCTGGAGTTGGCTTTGAACGATCTCATCTCCGCTTGCCTTAGCGTTGTCGATGAATGTCTGGCGGGCGGTCTGCGCAACGTGATGGTTTTGAGGGTCGGCACGGAAGAGGTCGAGAGCACTGTGAGCACGGCCACCGGTGGGCACGTCCGTGAGTTGGAGAAACTTGGGAAGGGGTTCGGAGGTTGGAGCGTCGCCCGCATTCTTGCGAGCATGGTTGCTGATCCATTGTCTGACTTTCTACAAGTAGACGTGAGTTAGAGATGAAGAAATGGAGACAGTCGCACACGCACCTCCTTGCGCGCAATCCTCCTCTGTATCCACACCTCCGTGTCCTCCCGCACGCCGTCAACTTCTTTTCGCTCGACGGGAAACCTCTCGCAAAATGCCTCCACCATAGTTGACCGAAACGTCGAAGCTTGCGTTCTAGTGAACGATAGCTTGCAGTGTGTGCGGCAATACTGGACTAGCCAATCCCATTCTTCCTGTGTAGCCCAGCGAGGATTCGGCATGACGAGTGGATGGTGAGTGTGATGGGTGGAAAAGGACGTCGAATCTGTGAGTGAAGAGTAAGAGCAGGTTGAAGCTGGGTCCCGGTTCGAGTCTGCAAACAAAAGACCGTCAGTAGATACACGTACAAACAAAATATGCCTACGGCACCTGTGACGCGGGGAGTGTGGCCGTCATCGGCTAGCTCGGTCGCCATTGTTAGCGTGGGGACTTACTGCTTCAGTGGTGTTCGCTGTCGCGCAGGTAATCAGTGCAGCAAATCAATACAATCATAGCTGGAAAGATGTCAAGTATGTCAAATATAGATACACTCAGATCATGTCAAGTACAGATACAAATTACACGTCAAGGTCCATCTCTGCCAGGTGCGCGAGACACTTCCGCTCGGTGAAATTGGGACGCGGCGTCCACGGTGAAGGATACCAGCCGAAAGTCACCATGAACGCTCGAACATAGCATGCCAGGAGCTGGCCCTCAACGTCAACGTAGACGTCGCGCGAGAGTGTCTGGAAAGTAAGGGCACGCAACTCTGCAGCTGTGTAACCCCGCCATGGATAGCTGTCGAAGATCGGCCAAGCACTGACGATTTCCCTGACTATGTCCAACCACTCTCTCCGACCTTCCGGGTTGATCACCTCCCAGCCATGAAGCGAGTCGGCACCGAATGGCCAAATGAACCGAGAAACGAGCTCTTCGAAGGAGCCCTCCCTGACGAAGCTGGATGTGGCGCGAAGTGTGTGCTCCAGGGCATGCAGCTCATCGGCGATTGAGCAGAGGAGAGACTGGGCAACGACAGAGTATCGCAACTCGCTGCTCTGAAAGACCTCCGCCGTCACGGGGCATCCACAGGCCATCGGCTGAATGGGATTGAGGTCGCCAGATATGATTTGCCCGTGGATTTGATCACCAAACAGAAGGCGACCTCCATACCGGTAAAATGCAGCAGGGTCGTACGGCGTCCCTACGCTGGGTAGCGGCCAGCACTTTTTCCAGTATGTGTCGCCGAGAATCTCCCGCCAGTCTTTGGTGTCAAGGCCGTTGATCCCTCGCGCGCCGCCATCGGGAACATGAAGGTGGCGATCCCGGATGTAGGGAAAGAGCTGGAGGTAGCGCGTGAAGTAAAGGGCTTGCTTTTCTGACGTCTGAGCCCCCCAAAAAAGATAGTATGGTGGGTGGGAAAACATGCGGCGCTGGCGGCTCACGGACTCATCGTTGCGCAACAAGCTCGGAGGATTGGTCCATTTAGCAGTGAAGTACAACATGGATATGGGAGGAAAGTACGCTGGGCTGTCAGCAATGTCCGATGATCGACGGATCTCCTTCAAGTGCATAAGTCTGTCACGATTTTCCGTTGCTGTGAATTTCACATGAGCAAGAGAGCTGTCATATGAGAATAGGACAACGCACCATGGCCGCGCTTCTGCTTGGGACCCTTCACGATTCCCATGGATGCTTGGTATTCGTCGGATGGATTGAGGCTGTCCTCCCGCGGACAGTGGCCCCTGGCTGCCGACTCGAAAGACCGAACATGCATGACGTGAGGCGGGTAGAACCAAAGGGGCTTCGTATGCTTTTCGGTGACAGATCGCGGGCCCGTGAGGCGTCCACGATCATGCAGTGGTGATCGAGGGCGCCAACGAGAAGGTGAGAGATCCCACTGCCCCGCACGGACAACCATGTAGACAGCCACATTCATGCGATGGTATTCGTGGAACTGGGTGATAGTAGTTACGATGGAGCCGCGAGTACTCGGCCGAATGGGAGGGGCAGACCCGACAGGTTTCAGGATGTCATTCTTTTGATCTTCCCACCAGTCGCGGAAGGCAAAGACTTCGAGCAGGCCACGTTGTGCAGCGCGGAACAAATCCACGAAGTCATCCCATGACTGGACCCCATCCTCAAGACGATAATAGCTATCTCGCGCACGTCGCAGCGCCTCGTCAGGGATTGTTACGTGAGCAACGGTTTTATGACGACGGGCCTGCGGGAAGACGGTGTTGGTGACCTTCCACGCATCGTTCAGCCTGGCGTGCAGAGGCTCTCGGACTTTGTCAGCCATTGTACGCCGGTGCCGGCCGTCCTTGTCAAGTGGCATCCACATTGTTTTATCGACCGAGTCCGTGAGAATGTCATTGGTGCCATGGTGAGGAACATTGATATACGCTAAGTAAGGCGAGGAGACGTCATAGGTTTGGGGTATGCGCGTCCACTCATACACGCCCCACAAGCCGTCGCTTTGGACGTGGACAGATGGCGGGGGGTCGGAAGGCATGGGACAGGGGATGAATGATGTGTTGGCTGCGATCACGACGGTATCGGACTCGTCATCGGACGTCCAGAATGCTAGCGGGAACGGGAACGGAACCATCTCTTCGCGGCTGACCTTGTCCTAGAATTAGCGATCAGAATTGTAAATAACGTAGATTGAGACTCACGTAGGCAATCTTGAGGTCGACTACAACGAGGTGCGTGTTTACCGTACGATCAACCCAACGTGAACCCCGCGTACTACAAGCCGGCGCATTAGTGTCTGAATTAATAGAATGCATGGTGAACCACGTACGGAGTCTACACCAATGTGGCGCAGACAGAGGTACGAGAGAGACGCGGACCGCCGCACAATGCAAACCGCGGAGCAGCACTGCACAGTGGCGAAGAAGCAGAGGGATGTGGGAGAGCACACGCAGCCTGCTCGGAGTAGACGACACGTCAAACTCTCTGCAAACTGGATGCACTGGAGAGAGGGGCAGAGCGGCGGAGGGCGCTGAGGTCCAACGGGTGACGCCTGTTGCTGTTAAATCAGACAATGAGCACGAGCACAGACATGGCGATAGAGCAGCGAGAGCGCACCTGGAGAAAGCGGCCGGAGTCCGAGCGGGCGGCGAGTGGTGCTGTAAAATAACAGTTAGTAGGCACAAATGCATGGATTCGGCCAACAAAAAACACACCGAAGGGAGCCGGAGTCTGTCGCGGGCGTTCCGGGAGGGGCAGGGACAGAGCAGAGGGTGAGAGCAGAGTGGGGACACGCGCACGCCGCTGCCTTCGCTCACGGAGACCCGGAGGTTGGAGACGCCGAGCAGGACGCGCGGTAGGGAATAAAGCAGAGGGGCGGGGGGTAGCACGTACAGCACGCTCGGAGTAGACGGCACGTCCGACTCTCTGCGTACTGAACACACTGGGGGAGGGGGAGGGGAGGGGAAGGGCGGAGGGTGAAGGTGACGTGGCACGAGAAGTGCGACTTGATGATGATAGCAGCTGTGGACTTAGAGTTCACACTCAGCGCAAGTCGGGCGCTGCCGGTCGAAGTCTGAACTCTAAGTCCACAGCTGCTCGCATGACAAGTCGCACTTCTCGCGCCACGTCACCTTCACCCTCCGCCCTTCCCCTCCCCTCCCCCACCCCCAGTGTGTTCAGTACGCAGAGAGTCGGACGTGCCGTCTACTCCGAGCGTGCTGTACGTGCTACCCCCCGTCCCTCTGCTTTATTCCCTACCGCGCGTCCTGCTCGGCGTCTCCAACCTCCGGGTCTCCGTGAGCGAAGGCAGCGGCGTGCGCGTGTCCCCACTCTGCTCTCACCCTCTGCTCTGTCCCTGCCCCTCCCGGAAAGTCCGCAACACACTCTGGCTCCTTCGGTGTGTTTTTTTCTTCTCTTCTGCGATTTTTCTCACTGATTGTTATTTTACAGCACCAGTCGCCGTCGGCTGAGACACCCACACCCTCCTCCTTCCCCACCAGCAGAGAGTCCGACGTGCCGTCTACTCCTACATCGTCCTATCCCCTCTGCACTGCAGCGCACACAGCCCGCGAAGAGTTTGACGTGCCGTCTACTCCGAGTGAGCTGCGGGTGTTCCCCCACGTCTCTCTGCTTCCTCCGATCGTCTCTGTGTCTCCAACCTTGGACCGCGTGTCGCAAGGTGTGTTCACGGTACGTCCAACTTCGTAGCGATACTCTGCGCTTGCTCACTATTTTTGTTCATAGCGCGCCAACCTCATGCGATCCGTACGAGTTCATCCCTCCCTCCCCGCCCCATACCAGCCCCCGTCCCCCATGGCCACCGTCTCCGGTCCTCCCGTCGCTCGGCACCCGTCGCCCGCCTTCCGCAAGGCCCACAAGATCTCCCGCCCGTCCGCACACGGCGCGGCCCCTTCGGTGCGCATCCCCCGCGCTTTCCTTTGTTCTATATATATTCATCTCCGCCTCAGTCGGCGAGCGATCCGTACCACGGCCATGAGCCGACAGCGAAGCTCTGTGCTAGATTCGTCTCGCACCTCTTCGCCTGTCCCGACCTCCCTCCCCTCCCCGCGCCCCCAACCAACGCGCCCAACCCGCGCCTGGAGCACTTCATCGCATATGCGCTGCACCGCACCCGGCTGCACGCATCGGTTACCTTCGCCGCCCTCTACCTCCTCCAGCGTCTGAAGGCCCGGTTCCCCGCAGCGAAGGGCTCCTCCGGCCATCGACTGTTCATCTCTGCCTTCATGATTGCTTCCAAGATCATTTGCGACGACACATACAGCATCAAGAGCTCGTGTATCGTCGGCCAGGGCATGTTCGCGCTCCGCGAAATCAACCAGATGGAGCGCGAGATGTGTAGCTATCTCGAGTGGTAGCTCAATGTTGACCCCGCCACCCTGCACGACTTTGAGATCCAGGTGCGCCGCGACTTCGCCGGCCCGGGCCCGTACTCTCCCATCTCCCTCCCGACGCCCGCGCCTTCGCCGTTCGCACACCCCGGTGCCAGCACGGCGTCGAGCGTCCCGTCGTTCGGGCACCGCGCGTCGCCCGGGGCCGCGCCCATCATGATCCCGAGCCTGACGATCACGTACCCCTCGCCGGCCTCGCCGCCTGACACCCCCGAGACCTCCCTCACATTCCGCGTTGAAGTCCCACGTGTACTCCCGTCGACCCCGCTCGACTCTGCGCAAGGCGAGGAGGTTGTCATCTTATGAGCTGCGGTCGTGTGCAGCCCGATTTCCGCAGGCGTGGAGGGGGTCATGTTCTCGTCGCGCCCGATAACCGCCTAGTGCGCCCAGTTTGCCTACGCTACATTGACGATCCTCCTTGCTCATGTGGTCATGCTGTCCTGTATGTGCTTGCTCGTCTGCTCCCCTCCTAATGGCAATTTTATCTTTGTACTATATGACACGTATATCCAGTTCACACTTGTCAGGTAGCCTATCCCGAAATTGTAGTTGGACTTCGTATCATAACTCTGCTTACAATTATCCGTTTTCCATTGTTCCTGCCAGTGTGGCCGGTCTGGCGCACATGTGCTTGCTTGGACCGTCAGTACCCTCCACACTGACATTATTCTCTCACTCTGTCCTTGCTGCTGCAGTATTGCGATGGCCCCTGCAAAAAAGCGCAAATACGAGCCGTCGCGTGCAGCCGTACTGGACGAAACCATCAAATTAGTTCACCGACGTCGCAACGGTGATGTTGACAAGCGACAGGTTCCCCTTGGCATCCGCGCCCTCGCTGCCAGGCCCGAAAAGCCAACCATCTCGTATCTGCCGACAATCGAGGAAGAGAGTGAGATGGAGAGGGCGGCTGAGGAGGAAGAAATGGCTCCTGCGTCAACAAGCAGATATATTGTGAGTTTGGATTACATGTCTGATGCCTCGGTGTTCTAACGAGACCTGGTAGCCAACGCACACTGTCAACAGCGAATGGCGTACTGAGTGGGCCCCAAAAATGTTGGAGGCCATCTTAGGCTACGAGGCTGCAGATGACCTTGGCCGCCCTTGCTCCGCCGCTGGCTGCTCGAGCACCGCAGCTGACATCCGTTGTCGTGACTGCTTCTATCGTCGAATGCTCTGCAGAGACTGCGCCGTCAAAATTCACCTCGATAACCCGTTTCACCAAGTGGAGGAATGGGTCGGCACGTACTTCAAGCGCAGAGGACTTCAAGAGCTAGGCCTCGTCATCCGCCTTGGACATGGGGGCGACAACTGTCCCTTCGCCAAGGAACCTGTTTCGATGACAGTGACCCATGTCAACGGCATTCACACTTGCAATGTCCAGTTCTGCGGCTGCTTTCCACCCGACAAGTATAATCCTGTCGATGTCCCACTGCAGCTGGCAAACGCAGGGCTCTGGCCCGCGTCATATAAGAACCCCCGAACGGCGACAACTTTCCACTCAGCACGGGAGTACAATCAGTTCTCCCTCCAGGCCAAGGTGAATGTGATGGACTACAACCGTGTCAAGCTGCGCATGACAAACAACGCTTTTCGTGACGACGTACCGGTGAGTTTATCTTGCGCTCATCATGACTGTCGCCCATGCTGATCCTCGCAGGATCGATATAGGCAGCTTCTCACAAGCCAACGGCAATTCATGTTCATCCAGACGCTCAAGCAGTTTGGAGCGAGTGTACAGGATCGATACGCCGCCGGAAGTCTCGTCGTCCTATGTCCTGCCTGTCCTCAACCTGGGAAGAACATGGACCCCGGTTGGAAAGACATACCAGCAAAAGACCAGTTGAGTACACTCAAATATATCAGAGTTCGCTGTCTGCTGACGCCGCGTGCAGATACATCCATGCACTGTTTTATGCAAAAGACGGGAACTTTCAGCTCCATCAACACATGAAGAAGATGGATCTTGATGACGTCGCGTTCACGAGGGGCGGTGGTTATTATGTTGATGATGTTGAGTGTGCGAATCACCTCAAGATCATGGACAACGACCCGGATAGCAGCAAAGAGGTACGTATGCAACCGTCTACAATTGACGAAGTATCTCACATATCGTAGACGTCGACGTGCAACAAGTTCTTTGCTCTCAATGGCAAGCGACTCGACGGCAAGCGCATCACGGGAGTGGTGTCTTTAGTATGCGCACCGCACGGGATGATCATGGGGTCCTCAACCGTTGACTTGACGAAAGGCGAAAGGTGCGTTGTTGTCGTCCAATCACCTGTTTGTGAGCCTCACCTGTTGAGCTAGATTTGCCCATGTGGACCTTGCGACGGTGTCTGCGACACGCCCATACAAAGATCTCAAGTTGCACATCTCTTCATACGATATCAATTGTCAATACGGAATTAACTTCGACACGCGCATGGACAAATTTCCGTCCGGTCGTCCAGACTTCCCCCTTACCATCCGTGTCGTTCCAAAATGGCACTTGAATGGGCACAAGGATGACTGCAAGTTTCTCAACTCGCCGGATGTCACTCCTGGGTGTGGCATGACGGAGGGCGAGGCGCCTGAGCGTCGGTGGGCCGTGCAGAATTCACTCGCACTTCAGACAAAAGAGATGGGGCCAGGGTACCGCCACGACACGCATAATGTTCACAACGGAGATTTCAACATGCAGAAAATCTTCACGATAGGTGAGTATAGCTCCTGCGTATCTTCTGTTTGTTGCGCGCTGACTACAATCAGCCAAGTTTCTTGCAAAAAAGCTGGACCAAGCAAAGTCTGCCGCGGCGGAAGCTGAAGAGCAACATGAACGTTGCGAAGCGACCTTCAATTTCCGCGGACGTCCACTGGACGAGTGGCGGACTGCCGAAACCGAGTTCTTGACCACACTTGCCGACGGAACGGCACGAAAGGACCAGCCAAAAGTCAGCCCGTATGAACCGGCGAGTGACAAAGGTGTGAAGTCGTTTTTAAATTTTGCGCTCACTTGAACTAATATATCTTGTCTTAGCACCGACCGAGAAGGAAGCGTTGCTGATTTTGGAGAAGGAGTTTGACGCTGAGCGGGGCACAGCAAGCGAGGAACATGGTCGGCCAAGCCTCACTGCATTTCTGAAGCTTGGTCTCGACTTGGAGGCGCGACAGTACGTCTTTCTTGCAACACACTTCAGGTATTCCCCTAACATGTTTGAATAGGTACGATGTACAAAGCAAGGCAAAGCAAAAGGAGCTGTCAGGTGCCGAAAAAACCGCTATCGAAGACAGCCGATCGCGCCTTGACACTCAGATTGCACGCTTCGAGGACCTTCACGCTGCTATCGTGGCCCCGACAGTCCTCAGGCTTGAAAGTCCAGAAACGAGCTGGCCGGCACCGCGTTCTGACCAAGATGTCCTAGCCGAGGACGTCCAACTTCGCTTGCCATCGACATACCCCATGGACGTCAGGCAGAATTCCTTATTCAAGTCTCTAGCGGAGGCAGAGCTCCTTCTGCGAAAAGGTCGGGCTTGTGATCTTCTGCGGGAGCTACGCCTCAAGATTTCATTGAAGTCCTTCCTGTGGAGGTCAGAGAAGGCGTCGTATGGCCAAGAGGCGAAGACACGCCACCAGAAGACGGTCACTCGCGCTTACCAGGCAACCGCCCGACTTCGCCATCTATACACTACGATGCGGTCGAACATGCTCACGCTAGGGCTCCAGGAGGATGACAAGAACTATCGGCCGCTAACGGAACATGACTGTCGCGTCGTGGCCCTCGTTCATGCTGTTGAAGACCACGACACATCATCGAAGGACCGTGAGCGCTCGTGGCTCTGGCGCGATGGTGAGTATTGGGCTTCTGACTCGGATGACGCTACAGCAAAATGGGATGAAGAGCGTGAGTCCCTTTGATTATACGTGCTTGGTACCCAGCTGACATCATGATAGTTGACCGTCTCACCTGGTTCCGATCGAGTGCGAAGCAAGCTCGCTGGCAGGAACATGTCAAGCGCCTGGAAGAATCGATACGGAGGACGCAGCGGCATTGGTACGATGAGCAACAGGTTTGGCTGAGTCGTGCAGAAGCACAGGGCAGTTCATTAAGTCAACGTGGTGCCGCCGCATATGCTGCACGGTCGGTTTCTAATTCATACTCTGACAATGAAGTATCTGACATTCAAGCGTAGGAAAGCTGCAGTATTTGCGCGTCTGCTGTCTGATGCGAGGGAGCTCTACCCTGAGTACCTCAGGCTGTCGGATACTGAGGTCAGTACTGATATTGTCATAGACACTTCTACCTTGCTGACCTGGGAGCCCAGGTAGCATTACATGACTGACAAGCAATGGGTATGAATTAGTTACTTCGCTGAAATACTTCCACTGTACATTGCGTTGGAGTAGTCCCACTATACATTGCGGTGAAATAGTTGCATTCGACAGACACAAACTAGTTGCGCATGGAAATATAATCTAACTAGTTGAACATGGAAATGTAATGTGGATATAGTTCATCCTCGAACTAGTTCGTGTTTTTTTCTTAAGGGTATCCTACCTGTCAGGCTCCAGAAGCCTACAGTACTAGTGCTAAATACTCGACCGTCATAGTCGGCGTTGAACTAGGTCAACGCCCAGTAATTACTCATTTGAACTACTTCAGTTGTCTGCAAGTACTGCGACAAGAAGCTTCAGATATGCGCCCTCAAGATCATCACCGGATTGCCTTGTCGCAGAAGGATGCAGTTGACTTGCGCGAGTGGCGATCGCAGCACCCTGGAGACCCCGCACTAGAGGTATGCGCTATACCATATATCAGTTGCTGCGACTAATTATGCCGGGTTTGACAGACATTTGTAGCAGAACTTCGCCAGCACATCCAGCAGCGTACGAGGGCCCCACCGGACACTGGCACCAATAGCGAGGCACTCGCGGCCCAAATTGTCTTCCAGCACGAGCGCATATACAAGCACGCCACAGCTCGAATCAATTACACCTCGTACGATCTCCAACGGGAGCAAGATGTCATCCATCCTAGTGCCGGGCGATGCGGAATCATGGTCTACACACCAGACCATATAAACAATGCTGGGCGCTCTGTCCCGTGGATGTACGCGTGGGTGCTGGGCATCTACCACGCAGAAGTATACCTCCCTAACTCGTCCGTCAACACTCGTCGTATCGAGTTCTTGTGGGTCCGATGGATGGAGAATGACCCCACTTGGAGTCATGGAACACACGCATCTCGCTTGGAACGGGTGCAATTTGTTCGTCATGGTGGTGGCGCACACGCATTTGGTTTTGTTGAACCCGCACATGTCATTCGTGGATGTCATCTCATCCCAGCCTTTCACTACGGTCGAACCAACATGTTCCTTGGGTCATCAATTGCTCGGGATTCCGCAGGCGATTGGCACTATTTCTATGTGAACAGGTATGTTTCACTTCCAGTCCGATGTATTCGGGACTCATACCCGTTGATACGCCTGGTTCTGCGGTGTGCGGAGATCTCACTTCAATTTTCGAACTTTCGTCAAGTCGAGAGTTTCGCTTCAGAGTCACCTGACTTCGGAATTTGGCGAGCAGTTTCCGAGGTTTCAACCCAGTCACTTCCGAACTTTCCGAAGTCACGTGACTTCGGATTCCGAACTCGCACCGGTCTCGGCCCGCTAGCACAGCCTCCACGGATCTTTCCGAAGCGCCCGCACGTGATTCGGTCCAGACTTCACAAGCCCATCATCATCAGACACGCCCCAAACGTGATCCAGAGTCGAAACACTCACGGATTGTTGGGCCATGCCGCATCTAGGCCATATCCACTCCAGAACATTGCCCCCTCGTTCCCAGTATTGTCCCCTCCATTCCGACCCTACCTCGAGCCCTCCAGATGTGGTTCGCTGCATTTCTAGCTGCGTTGAACCGCTATGCAACACAATACTTCGGAACTTCGGACGATAGCCGCAGCGACTTCGGAACGCGTTCCGAAGTTAGGCGCACAATCCCACTGTGGAGTCCCTTATGTTTCATTGTCTTAGGTTTCATGACTACTCTTCTCAGGCTTCCTAGCAATGGCGTTCGACTTACCGTTTGCTTGCGACTTACTCATTTCTTGTGATCTTGACCCACTTGCTTCGTGTTTCGTTCTACTTATGCTCGTGTTTGTTCGCACGGTTGTATATTACTTCGGAATCACTCGTAGTATATATAGGACTTGTCAGTACGATATTCTAGATCATATCATATCATATGCCCCCTTCTTCCCCCTCATAGTGAGACTCACGCTAGAGACTCTCCTCGACCTCTCGCATTGTCAAAGCGTTTCTGACTTTGCACCTTTTGACTTCGACTTCGCCTTCGCCGCACGCCGCACGTATAGTATTTGACTTCGACTTCGGATCTCGACTCCGACTTCGACTTCGCCTTTGACGCACGTATCGTATTCGCCTTTCGTACCCTCCTTTGTCATTCAACTTCGACTTCGACTCCATCCTCGACCCAATCACTTCGGCACTTCGGCTCCATCACTTCGGCACTTCGGCTCCATCACTTCGGCGCTTCGACTCCATCACCTCGGCACTTCGGAACCACGGCATTCAACTTCGACTTTGCCTACGTTGCACGACCACTCAACACCCCGCAGATCGTAACATCCCCACACTTCCTCGTCCTTCCTAGTTTGGATCACTCCCGAACTCACTGCTATCACGCTACGACCACCCCATTCCCACTTCGGAGACGCTCCCGGAGACTTCGGGACCACTGACGACTCGCCCCTCACACAACGGTACCGTGCACTGTGCTCTAGGGATAGGTATACAAGACATTACCGCCCTACTACCGGCTGGTACCCATCACCGTGTAGGTTTGTGGACAGGGATACCATGGTCCGTAATCTCGGGGTCGGGATTGGTCATGGAAAACTCAAGTCTTACCCGGGGGAGAGTTTCCCTATCCCGTCCGAAAACTCTGAATTTCCTAGTGCGGGCGAAGTGCCCGGCGACGATGTGGACAATGATGATGATGCAGAAGAGCACGAAGTCCAACAATTCAACCATGGCGAGGAGATTGAGGACATCTACGGCGACTCAGACCTGTAGGTGATGATCGGCGGAGATGTCGGTCTGAAGGTATATCCGTAACCATTGATTTGCCCGATATTCGCCGACTGATTCCATCAGAATAGTCAGCAGATAAATTTTGCTGAGTCTCGACGGTTCCGAACCGTAGTCCTGGCCACATAAAGCTTTCCGCGCGCTCGTGGCACACCATTCCCCTCCCCATCATGTCGACGGCTCATCCCGCAACATCCCCACCCGTCCGCCCATCACTTGGTGATGTTCCAACTAACACGTTAGGTTCGCGACTGTCGTCCTCTCGTGCTAACAGTGACAGTGAAGGAGACGACGGCCGGCCCACAAAAAAGCAACGGTATGGCGCATTTTTTGAGATCAGCAAGCATTAACTCATGGACCCTTCAGTGCGGCGTCAACTTTGACCACGGCCGGCGGTATTTTTGGCGTCATGGGCGATATGTGGCGCAGCATCAGCAGCATCATTGAAGAAGGTTTGGAGTACAGTCATGCAGATTCCGCATCGGAACAGATATACAGCCGCAGGTATGTCTTACTGTTTTCTTTCGTGCTCGGAGCTCATCCTCTGTTACACAGAGAGAAGAAGTTCCACCAGCTATATGGTGTGCTATTGGGCTATGTTCCTGACCTCGTCTTCGAGATTTCTCACCGCGGAGACGGAGGTGTTCACGAGGTAGCTGACAAGGTACGTCAGCAGCCGTCTATCCATGCCTACATTCTCATATGGATGTTCAAATTCAGCTGGACAAAGGCCGCTCAAAGGCGCGGGGCACTATCGTCAACAAATTGAAGGCATTGGTCTGTGACTGGCACAAATTCGAGCCGGACAACGGGTTTCGGACGGCGAAGAACCTGCGTGGCTTCGTCCACCAAGAGTTTGGCCGCCTCCTCTGTCCCGTGACACTCAACTGGAATGATCCCGTGTACGCTTTATTTATCTTGCGCTATTCTGAGCTCACTGTACGGGGTTTCACCTAGGGTTCGTGCTGGGATCCGTGACCACGATCCGAAATATCCAACCGGGCCCAAACATTGGCCGGCCTTCCTCTGGGCTAACGAGCGGATGGATCCAGACAACGAGATGGCCGGCTTTCTTCGAGGGCATCTTCTGACCAAGGTCGGCGCGGGCATCACTCTATACATGGCTCATGATTACTGATCAATGTGGAGCTCCAGGCAGCGCGCGCCATACTTCTCGGCCCGTCAGCTGCTGACAACGGCGGTGATGCGGATGGCGGCGGCGAACCGTCGAGTCGGTCAGTTGGATCCAGCAAGCCACGAGCCGCAAAGTGGAGAATAGTACACATAACACCGGCAGCCATTGCGCACATGGCGACCCTGGTACGTACCATCGCCGCTTCATGTCTGTATGGGCACTGATGACAATTTTCAGATGCATTTCGCCCTTAGCTCGCAAGCCACCATGGCAGCCGGTGGTGACGGAGGAAAGTGGCCTTATGAACAGTTCTACCATCACATTGTCACGTTCATAGAACGGCACATGGAAGACAGCGACCGCGAAGAATTGCTGGCTTCATCAGGAAAAATCAGCTCATCTATGTGTCACTCTGTAGGTGACGTAGCAGCCGTCGCATGGTAGACAAGTCCCTGTCTATTGGGACTCGGTAGCAACACGTGTGACCTCCGTAGCTTTCTGTAGCACCAAGCACATGCACTGTAGCATCTTGTAGCATGAGTGAGGTCTGCATAGTTGACCTCCATAGTACTACAGAGCACGTCGTAGCCATGTACTACCACCTCAGGTGCTGGCACTGGGCCCACAACCACTACGATCACGCATTTCTCAGGGATTTTGGACAGAACAAATCATATTACTTATGTAGGTACAAGGATATACTGCGACATAAGACCCCCTCCAAACCTCACAACGATTGCTGTTGCTGTCGTCGCCTTTATTGCCGTGCACAGCGTGCGGTGACGCTGGGTGTCGCGAGGGTGCGGTTGAGGCGATCAAACGATGGCGCTGGCATTTGGTCATCGCTCGAGAGGGGGGACGGTTGGCGGGGGCGTCGTGGCCGGTGTTGGGCATCGGTGGTGTGACTGGGTGTCACTCGATGGCATAGGCGGCGCGTTTGAAAGGCTGGAGGCGGCGGTGGGCGTGGGCAATTGGCTCGTAGTCGTCGCCAGGATCCTGCCAAAGGCGACATCAGTGTAACTAAGAACAGGGAAGGACTTACCAATGTGTGGCATGCAACGACACGCGCAGCCAGAAAAAACTGCCGGGTCCGCGAGCGCGTGCGTTCGGATCTGGTGGAGCGGTTTGCAGAGTGGTCAGCTTGGCTGCGAAATAAATATACTGCCGCACGCACACACCTCTGCCGCCCCCGATGAGTACAACCTCGTCGACCTCGTTTGCTGCGGCGCCCAGTTAGTCAGCAGACGCGCTTCTCGGTCCACATATGCGAACGCACGCACCCTTGCACATAAACTGGCCGTTGATCGTGAGCGTGTCACCAGGCTTGTGGTGCTCAAACACGTACTTTCTCATGACGTCGGCTTCGTACTTCTCGAAGAGGAGCAAGCTTGCAGTCAAGGAACGTGTTGGGGTCGAGCAGGCTTTTCTCTCGGGGACGAACACATGTCCTGCTGCGAGTCGTCTCAGCTTTCATGCCAGCGGTCCAGCGCGAACAGAGCATCTGATATACTCACCAACGACAGTGGACAGTCTCAGCAAAGCGGTTGATGCGGTGCGGGGCGGGGCTCTAGCACAGCGGGCGGAGCTGGAGGGTGTACTACGGTCATGATATGGGGTAGTCAAAGGCAAGAAACTCACCTAGCAGGTTGGAGTCGCCCGCGTCGACGAACTAGGCATCCGAGTCGCAGCAGGGAGAACGGGTGGGCAGGCTATGATTTGCGGGGGAAGCAGGAGAATGGGGACAAGAGAGTCGAAAACTTCAGCTAGGATTGTATGTTGTTGTTTGTATTCTGTTTAGGGCCGGCTCCTACGGGCCTTCTCGCTCGCACTCCTTCATGCTCTCGGACTCCAGAGAAGGCCATATTTTTTCATCTGTCGATTTCAGATCAATTGTCTAATTGCTGCGAAGCTCGTGTGTGACACATTCAGGTATTGACAGTGAAAAATTATTTTATGCCTTCTGTGTCATACGTTGGATTTGAACTGCGGACTGCATAGACCTCGGTCGCAGTCGAGCAGCCCTCTGGCGCACTACATAGGATTGCTTGGGCAGCTACAGCGTGCTACAGACACCTACATCAGCCCCAGTACCTGCGACATAGCCTCCTGAGCGCTCGATAGCACTCCGTTCACGCACCATAGACTTGTGTAGCTTGCGGGGCAGCTACATAGATATACGTTTTTCCTGATGTTGGTGGGATGCGTAGGTTTTCCGTATTCATGTGTTCTCATGCTGTTATTCATTACCCTATGTTTTAGACAGGTTCTCAGCGGCATTCACAATGACGAGGACAGCGCGGAGGAGGACGAAAACACCGACCCCGCCGAACTCTCAATCATGGCGAGAATGCGCTTGAAGTCCAAGACCCGCGCTGTTGAGGGAGCAGAGCCCGCGGAGGCCGTCTCCGGCTCTGCCTAAACATCGCGCAACCCACTCGCTCGAAGGATTAGACTACAGCACTTTTTTGTCATATCATGATCACCCAATAATACTGCATATTATCTGTCTCGCAAATGCCCGTATAAGAACTGGAATTGAGGCGGGGATGTACCGCATCCCGAGCCGCTGACGACCTGCCGCGGCGGCTTTGCAATCCACTCGAGAGCTGACTGCGGCCCCTTTACAATCCACTTGCGAGCTGACTGCGGCCCCTATGCAATCGACTTGCGAGCTGACACAAGTGGGTTTCAAGAAGATTGAGTACGGGCCGCCAATGACTAGCAAAATGCTCACGACATGACCGCGGTCAACTCGCGGGTTGCTGCAAGCTTTTTGGGGTCAGGACAGAAACCTCTTGCAACCCACGCTATCAAGATCCATCCGATTGTCGTGTTTGCAAGCAATTTCGCGGGTTGTAAGGGGTCGCAACCAGATTGCGGGCGATTTTGCCGGGTTGCAACCGCCCAGAATTCCCCGGTCTTTTTCGCGATGAACGTTAGGCCCGGCGGGTGGCGCGCGTTTGCCTTTGTGGCTTGATTGGCATGACATACCGGATTTGGGTACACATCGCAATGGGACTCGATCTACGCGCATCGCGCCCTTGCCATCCCGCCTCCGACACCTCCACGCCTTGTTTCGTCCTGCAGCTCTGCCCTGTCCATGACCCAAGCCTCCGAGCACACCGACGCACCGTTCTCGTCCTCGTCATCATCGTCGAATCCTCCTGCCCGTTCAGCGCCGACCATGCTCTTCATTTTCGCCGGGCGCGTTGCCTCGTGTTGTCCTTTCACCGCTTCTCTCCACGACAACGCAATGATTTCTATGCTCGATTTCGTGCGCCTTCCCCCCCTGCGTTGCCAGCCCACCGTGCGATGGCCTTCCTGGCGGCACTTTGTTGGCAAAAGGCTCTTCTGTGACATCGTAAAATGGGCGACTGACCGCTCAATGCCAGCCTACGTGCGATCCGCTTGAGCATCGGACTGATGATTCTTGCTGCTGGTGGTTCTTGGCGTGGCGAGAAGACGGTATGGACAGCGGGAAGCGAACGGCGGGGGGTCAACGGCTGCGATGAGGCAGCGCGCGTGCTCTTATCTTATTTTCAGAATGTGTCTTGCCCGGAACGAATTATAGCTCCTGTAATCACTATATCGGTCCATTGCATTTGCACTGAGCGCCTCGCTACCCGCCTCGCCACCGCCACCCGCGAACACAAATACACCAGCTTTCCTCCTGGGCTCGGCGGTGACGACACCGGCTGCGCCAGTCAAAACCCGAACCCCAGAACCGTCCGCGTCGGGCAGCACAGCACGTCGATGGCCTGTCGATCCACGACAATTGCGGCGCTCGGTGTAAGTGCGTAAGACTTGACAGTAGCAACCATCTGTGTATTCAAAAAATTAGAGGGTATCAATTCTGTCCTGCAATGTACGACCATGATTACTACAGTGATTTTTGACTGACGGACAGCACACCGGACCTAAAGTGAAGCTTTTTTGACACAGACTTCGAGTCCGGGAACCGCGGCCTGGATGTCGGCGACCCATCCGTCGACGGCGGTACAGTCAGTTTTGAAGATGAGCTGGTGAAGCGGGACCTCGTGTGAGGCGCGCTCTGTTAGCCAATCCTTGAGACACGCCAAATATCGGGGTGGGTCCGTCGAAGAGCGCTCGACCAGCAGCTCGATGATGTTCAATTCGCGGAGGAAGCTCCAATGGGGTTCGAAATCAATGAGGTCAAAAATGACTGCATCTGAAACGACCACATGCGCCAGGGAGGGAGATCGTAAGACAACATCTGGCCATGCATCCCAAGGAGCGCCATCAATGCAGAATCGCTTCAACTGGCGGGTGGCAAAGAGGCCATAGCATGCCTCTGTCAGGCAACTCTCCGCGAATCCCGAGAGCTCGCCATCTTGCCATTCAAAAACAACGTTGACGTCGGCATCTTCGGCCAGCCACTCGTTGGCCTCACACGGCAACCGGCGCCATGCCGAGGCCGTCACGTCGACGGAGCCTTCACCGGTGTCGCTCTTCGCAATCATTGCTGCGAAAGGCTTAAAGGAATGTCGATCTCGGAGCCAAGATGACAGGTCGTCGCAAAACATTGTGACCGCGTCCGTAGAGTGATGAAGCCATTCCACCGTGACTTCGATAGACGCGGTCGATGGGATGTCAAGATGGTATAGGAAATAGGTGCAGCGCGGCATGAGTCCACCAACTGAGAGGTGAGAAAGTGATCCCAATGTGACAGTTCGTAGCGGCGTGATTTGGTCTAGTGGGGGACAATCCGGCAAGCCATACCACAAGTCGAGCTCCTCTAAAGCTGGCATTCGCTCCAGGGCGAATAGCACGTCCTCCATTTGCACTTCGGGTTCTACATGACCTTGATAGAGCCATATGGACAAGGATGTGAGGTTGCAGAGATGAGGGAGGGTCCAGGGCGCGACTGCCACGCTATCTGCGGCGAAATGGCGAAGTTTGGGAGTGGCGTTGGCAAACAAGCCATCTGGATAGAGGAAGGCGCCCGTTTTGGTGTTGTGGTCGTAGACTTCGAAGGTCTCAAGATGGGGAGCGGCATTTCTCAGAGACTCAACGAGGGAAAGATATGGTTGGATGGCCTCGGTGGCCGACCAACACTCGATGCGGAGAAACTTGATGCGGGGCAGGCTATCCTGAACGAGGCGAGATTGACTTGGCGTTGGGGGGCGGGACACATAAAAAGACAGTAGGGCTGATGGTCCGGCGCGGTGAAAAAGCTCGGCCACCCACAGTTCTTTGCGAGCGAAGTCGATCTCGGCCCACAAGCCGTGAAAACCCAGGGCGAGCTGGCGCCAGTGCCGACAGACATGGGTTAGCTGTATCCAGCCCAGCTTGACTGCGACGGGGTTTTCCTTTTCCCATCGGTCCTCCTTTTCGGCGCTTTCGAGCGCCCTTGTGGTCAAGAATATGTCCGTCACAATCTCTGCGGGAAGACGTGCAATGTGCGACGCGTTTCGTTGAACGGGAGTTCTTTGCCAGATCTTGCCTCCGTCTTTCTCCGCACCGCCGTCCAGGACCGAGGAAGAGATTGGCATTGCGCTGTCCACTTCGGCGTTCATCGACATCAGTGGAGTCTCGGTAACGCTCGAGTTTGCTACGTCTGAGTTATCGAGTCCTGCTTGTTGACATCTAGGAGTTCAAACAACCGTAATGAAGAAGAGACCTAAGCTCGAAATCGTCTGTGGCACGCACCTGCCACTATGGATCATCTACCTATCAGAGAGAGCGCTAGCTCGAGCTCAGACTCGACAACTTGAAGAAATCGCCAAGACGTCCACCGTGCCTTCTCTTGATTAATTTGTGTCATCAAGGGCTCATGCGTGCAGCCAAGGGGCCTACTTACAAGCAGATTTGATGGTAGCGACCGCAATGCGCGAGCAGCCGGTGAAGGAGGTGCGCGGCGCGGTCGCGAGTCGGAGTTGAACTTCGGGCGCCTCCTTTTAACTTCACGTGACCATACTTCCTCTGAGTGGCACGCGCTGACACGAAGGTACACTGTACGGTAGTCATCAGCAAAAGCCCCGAGATATTATACTGCAATATATTTCAATATAATGTCCATAAGGTTGCTGTCGGGAGGCGAGGCCACAAGGCAATATACTGATATTGATTTTGAGGTGGGAGGTCATATGCCTTGTGGGCGGCCGGTCGCGCCGCCTCGCAGATAGCCACTTATAATGCGGGCCACGCATGGCAGCCCATATATCCCGATATATGACGACAAGCTGGCGGGGTCTTGGGCCAGCGAGGACGCCCGTTATATTGCCATATACCCCGGACCTTAGCTTGCAAGCCTTGCATCGGCGATATTCGAGACCATGCATTATATTGCCATACAACTGAGCATCCGGCATCCGGTACACATACAGGCGCATAGAAATCCCGGTGGCCCGTACCACCTCACCATCGCATCCCTCGAGGCTTCCGCCGTCCGCGCTCACCCCCATCACAGCGGCCATGTCGCGGGCCAAGAGCGCCCCGTGCGTGGACGGTGATTGTGCGTTGGGCTTACCAGTGTGGGAGTCTGAGAGCGAGTCCTAGCGGCGTGGACGGTGATTGTGCGTTGGGCTTACCAGTGTGGGAGTCTGAGAGCGAGTCCTAGCGTTGAAGGGAGCCTAGATACAAAGGAACGTTCAGTAAGAAGCTAACAGAGTGCCGTTGAACAACAGACGCACCGAAACAGGTAACGGCGTGTCGGTGCCAGGAGCCGATGCCGAGGGCAGCGACAGCGAGAGGCTTGATCCTAGCGCGTCGTCCTCGTCTTCTATCGTGATGGCATCCGAGACCACTTCACGAGCACTTCACGAGCCTATGTGAACCTCCACCTGACGAATATTAGATGACCGTGCACCCGGCGCACCATCGAGCATCAGTGAGGTACATATATGCGCATATGTCTGGTCACATACCTGCCATAAAGTCGGCCGTGTCGTACGTCGCGCTGAAAAGCATCATCAAGCCTGACGAGCTCGCTGCACCGTAGGCGGACTCGAGCTCGGGATGTTTGTCTTCGTCACTATGTAAAGAGTGAGTATATGCGCGGTATTTCAAGGGCGACGGACTTACAAAATGTCACCGAGGAGAGACATCAACAACAGACAATGAGTTGATGATGATAAGCCAACTAGACTACTCACAGATTGCGATCAACGGGTCACCATCCCGGACGCTGTCGCTGTTGTCGCAGTCGTCCCGAGCGTGCTTCGGGGCAGCGCGCGTTCCTGATCAGTCTGGTCCAGGCCGGAGGACGTCAGAGTAACATCTGATTGAGAGGGGAAGAGGGCGCGGGGCGGAACGACGGGGAGGGTATGGGGAGATGGTGGGGGTGGGAGGGAGAGATGTGGGGGATCTGGCAAATGGCCAGGGCGCGCATAGAGTGTGCAGTCACAGCGTGACAGTACGCGACATGGAGCCATGATGTAGGTGGAGTGCCGACAAAATTTTGCAAAGTCGCGACTTCGCCCTTCTGCCAGCACGGTGGAATCGCCAAAGGCCGCTGAGCTGCACACACTAGTACTCATCTTCTCGTACGCCCTCGTCTCTCCCAACTTTCCTTATCTCCCAACCCTCAGTCACGCACTCCTGGACCGGTGCCAGCGCAGCATGGCTGCACGTCGTCAGCGTACAAACATCGTGGGGAATAGGCTAGCATATCGGGGCCGCCGGGCTCGATTGCATCCTAGGTGCGCTGCATTATGTCCACGCTACTCACAAATTACTGACTTCCGTGCTTTCCTTCGTTGCCATCTCTTGATGCCAGGTCATTGTATGCGCGCGGACGTCTCACCCCGGCATCATACCACCATCCCAGCATTGTTGTCTCCGCCTCCCCAGCACCCGCGCGGCCGTTGTCCGCGCTGCCTCACGCAGCCATCGGGAGCAATTGTAGGTGAACCGCGATCTGTGAGACGAGCGAAAGCCACGCCGAGCCCGCGCGCCAGCATCTCCACCGCCCGTCAATTTCCATCGACACGCGCATTCGCGTGCAATTTACGCTGAGCAACCCTCCCCACGAAACACGTTAATAGAGTCAAGATTCGCCGCAAATCAAGCACCTTCCTCCTACTAACTTTCGCTGGACGCAAATCACGACGCCATCTATGACGACGACCTGGGCTGGCGTCTCGCAGCCCAGTCCAGCTCGCAAGAAAGCACGCACCTTTCGAGCCTGACAGCGTCCAGAAAACTAAGGTGCTAGACGCGGGATCAACAGCTGGGCGCGCAAGCGCATGAAGTCACGATGTACGTTGCGCGCATGCAATTCTAGGTGCGTTCAGTTAACGCAATCTAGGACGAGAACCAGACGCGTACTGGGAGAATACGTAGGCTCGCAGAGGGCGAGGGCGATGGTCTGGTTCCAGCAGCCAGCCAAGTCTGACGCAGCGTGCGCATGGACGACGGGCCCTAGACACCACAGAAATCGGGTCAGCGGAGAAAGGACGCGCAGAACACCAAGAAGCACGCGCACGGCGACGGCTGCAGAGATCGTACGAGCCTGGCAGCAGCCACGCGGACAAACGACGAGCGCAAACCAATGAGAGCAGCTCCAGGCCGTCTTCGCTTGACTGTATCGTCGGTGTGTTACATTTTGTCTACGCTGCTCAATAAGTAAGTGACCTGTGCCCTCCTTAGCTGTCATTACGATTCCCCTGAGTTTACGAAGGTCGAATTACGATTCCCTGAGTTTACGAAGTCGAATCGTTTACTAGGGGGTTTTTCGGGGTTGTGCCTGCATCTATTCGGTCATGGTCGCCGGGTGCCGGTTTGATCCCCGGTTTGATTGCCGGTGCCTTTCGGAGGTTTATGTCTCGCCCACCACCAAGCCACACCACCACCGACACCCCTTATGTAATTGAGTCTATCTGCCGTCCCCACCACCACCGCCAGCATCTCAAACTCTGTGCCGACACTCACCCCATGACATCCCCTCGTGCTAGCCTCAACCACCTTAAGCCAGCAAACCCGCAACTGTGTCGCGTTCACGTCACCGGCATTGTCATGGCGACGTCCTCGCCCACTTACCCGCCGCCACCCCTTCGCTCAGAGTCACTGTACTCTCAACACATCCACGCTGCAGTCTCGGCGCACACACGCCGCCCTGACATCTGAAGATATGCCTGCGCACACAAGTCCGGCCGCAGAAATCTGCGTCGCAGACAAGCCGCGCTGATCACCCTTGTCCGCCCCTTGTATCGCTCCCATGCGTGGGTTCTGCATCATGTGGACTTGCCCATGCGGTTCTGCGTCGGCAATGACTAGGCTGCACGGGTACGTCGTCATCGCACCGACGCCTTTGTTCCGTTTTCACTGATGTCTTTGCTGCGCAGTTGTTTCTTCAATTCCTGCTTGCTACTAGCCTCTACTAGCCTAACGACATGCCCCCCTCGAGTCCAGATCGGCCGCCAGTGGGCTTTGGCACGCATATAGCTGCGGGTGGGCTGGCCGGTGCGATGGAGGCGGTGCGTGTCCTTTCTCACCTGGCTCAACGCGTACTGACGAGTCCACAGGTATCATGCCAACCGCTCGACACCATCAAAGTCCGCATGCAGCTCTCGCGCTCAGGGCGGACACCCGGGGTGCGTATACCCACTCCTCGTCACGCACGGACGCACGCTGACCTGGCCCCCGCAGACGAGAGCGCGCGGCTTCATCGCGACGGGCGCGATGATCGTGAAGCGCGAGACCCCGCTCGCACTCTACAAAGGCCTCGGTGCTGTGCTCTCCAGCATCGTGCCCAAGATGGCGGCGCGCTTTGCGCCCTTCGAGACCTACAAGGGCTGGCTCGCAGACGCGGACACAGGCAAGACCGGCGTCGGTGGTGTCTTCCTCGCCGGGCTCGGCGCGGGCACCACGGAGGCCCAGCTGATCACGCATACACGCAGCACGTAGCACTTCCCGCTCTACGCGCCGTGCATCACGCTGCACTACGTGCACCTCGCCCACGCGCTCGGGAAGAGGACCCGCGCGCCGCGGGCGAGGCGGCGCTGCGCATCGGGCTGTGCGGCAGCAATCTGCGCGAGTGGGCAGAGGCGGAGGCGCTCGCGCGCGATGCAGCGGCGGTGTGCACGGGCATGGCCGGCACGCTCGAGGCCGTGGGCGCGGTGCTCGCGGCGTGCCTCGCGCCCGAGATCTTCAAGTCCAAGTACGCATCGCACCGCCTCCTCTCCGCAACACAGCGCTGACCGCACGCGTGCGCAGGCAGCACCTGAAGTGCGCGCTGGGCCTTGCGATGCAGGCGCAGGCGAACCACCTGCGCGCGCTCGTGCTTGCGCTTGTTGGCGCGCACTACGTGCACACCGCGGCGGACCACGCACTTGTCGTGCTCGGCACCATGGAGCAGCTCGCCGCAGGGCTCAATTCGCCGACCGCAAAAGGCTCAGCCCCGCGCACGGGCACGCGCCAATGCGCGTGTTGGCGGGGGAGTGTGCGTGGTGGCTTTGACACGAAGACGGTTGGGGATCTAATACAAGGTGAGCCACAATCACATCAATGGCGAGCACGGGACTGACCCCTGACCGCGATGACAGCCTTGGGATGCGCAGAGCGACAGCGCAGCTCTGCAACCGCCAACCGCAACGGCGGGCAGCGGTCTGAAAGAGAATAGTCAGCGGCATGTACGGCACACTCTGTCGACGACGTACACTGGCAAAGGGACATTGCAGTGTACAATTCAGGCGTAGATTCAGGATGCAAGCACGAGATGGCAACGCACGATGGGCAGGGCGACACACAGCGTACGACCATCGTTACACCCGGCCACCACGCCTCCACCATGACAATCCCGGTGCTGTCATTCATTCCAGCCGCGCACGTGCCGCCTGCCCGGTGCTGCACAATGGCGCCATGCTCATTTCACAAGCGATACAAGCGTAGGGATCGCGATCTGGGTCTGTTTGTCCTGTTTGCCATTGCTCGTGTGTAACTCATTTTAAACATACATTGCTGTTGAGATATATCGCTCTGTACTAGTGTTTCTGCCCCTGCCCATCGTCTATCCGATGGTCTTCAGTCCTATTCCGAGTGTGCAGAGGCGGCAGCTGCACATCCCTACTCACATGACTTGGGTATCCAACCGCACCCGCCAGTCATTGAATATACTGTGTCTTCGATATGCTGATGCCCAGTCAAGTTGCCTACCCATAGAGAGCTGTTGTTTCCGGGACTCATGGGCAACCTACTATCCGTGGCTGACCTTATCGCAGAAGACGGTCAGTGTGTGAGGGGGGTATGTGGGCCTCACGATAGGGCTTCAACAAAGACAAAAGTCATATCTGAAGGCCTCAAGGACAACGTGGATTTATACCTCGCCTATGATTGTATGGCTGCCCTCGCCTTGTATGTGTAAAGAATCCCGGAATCGTACCGCCATGCTCCGCTATGGCTCTCTAAAAGCTAGTCGTTTACTAGGGGGTTTTTCGAGGTTGTGCCTGCATCTATTCGGTCATGGTCGCCGGGTGCCGGTTTGATCCCCGGTTTGATTACCGCTCTTGCTTATGAAATCTATCTGACATGACCTCGACTCTCTTCGACTAGGACCACCGCCATGTCCCCCGCCATGTCCCCCGAACTCCACCCTCACGCAGACGTCCCCCACCGCCGTGCCGCCACCACCACCGCCATCGCAACCTGCATGCTAAGGAGAGGAGAAGATGAGACGGAACATATGAGATGGCGGCAGGGAGACAGTGTGACTTGAGCAAAAAGCACAGGTAAGTGCTGTCTCTGTGATCACATCCCTCGCCGCCCCACCACCTTGCCCACACCGACTCTCCTCTGCGCACATCGCCCCGCTCAAATCCACGGGCCCGCACCGGCGTTCCCATGGCAACACCGTCGCCCTCGCGCGACGCGCCCCTCGTCCTCGGCACTCTCGCTCTCATCCTTCCTCGCATGCCGGCACCCTCCTCACACACCCGTTCACCTCGCTGCAGTCGTCAATCTCGTCGACCTCGGCCTTGTCACGCCGCCGCTACCTCTCGCTCCACACGCCGCCCGCACACTCTGCACACCGACACTCGTCCCTTCTCGCCCGCTGCGCACACACGCTTGCCGTGCACCCTTCCTCGCACCCCGCAACCACCCTCACACGGTGCGCGCCCTCACCCGCATCTAAATGTTGTCACACCCCGAGCCCCGCCCGAGCTTCTACGTCGTCCACCAGCACCACCACAATGCCACGTCACCCGCCCATGCTGCCACATCACTCGCGCGCGCCGCTCCTCACGCCAATGCGCACTCCTCCCGTTACCGTACTCGAACCCACTTCCAATTAACATCGCCCCCGCTGCCGGCGCGCCGCGTCACCACCGCCCTTCGCGCATTTCGTCATCCCCGCACTTCGTGCGCTTCAAGCTCTCCACCAGCGCTCACGCTCTGCAACCCCCATGCATACTTGGGTCGCACGGCGGGCACCCACTTCCAATGTCCTCGCACCCCCTCTCAACCCCTCGTCCGCCGCCCGCGCCGCCACGTCACTCGAACGGACCACCACATCACTCGCGCAGACCGCCACGTCACTCGCCTGCTCTCTACGCATGCCACGTCACGGCCGCCGCCCGGTCTCAATATCTCATTGTCGCCGCCCTCGCACATCTCGCCCTCGCACACCTGCATATGTCTGCACCCACCACTCCTCATGCCCTGCACCCCCACCGTGACACATGCTGCATGCAATCGCATTTACACGCTCGTGCGCCTCAGTATGTACTTTGTATGAAAAATAAATAAAAATAAAAAGGAAAATAGAAAATAATATTGGAATAGAAAAGGAGATGAAATATGAGTAAATGGATGGGTGTATATACCTAGCTCAGTAAAACTAGCTGGAAATGTAAATGAATTTCACTTTTGAATTAGTGATCAATTACATGGATCAATCAAAAATATCACTTTCGAATTACGCACCAATTACACCTCGAATATCACTTTCAAATTACACGCCAATCTAAACCTCAATCCTCAAGGCAGAACTCTGCAAAAGCACAAATCATGTTACTAAATGGAATCGTATTGCCATGCTTGAGCATTGGCTCTCTTCGAGCTAGTCTTTGATCCACAGGTCGCTGTATGCGTGCGGACGTCTCACCCTGACATCGGCCCACCTACGCACTCTTCCACCTTGACAGCACAACACAGTGGTCTCAAACGGCTCCCGCTCCTTGACCTCGTCCGGCATCCTGCGTACGCGCTGCAACATTACTTCTCTTCAACGAGCGCGGACCAGCTCGACCGCAGTTGCCTTGCACACTCTGACCGCGGTTGCCTCAAGACTCCGCCCCTCCTATGTCAAAGAAGAGCGCGGCTCGACTGTGACCAGCAGGAACTTGCACGCTTGGTACCACGCCCGGCGTACACGGGTATTACATGTGGACACGCCCGTGCTTTACATCGTCGGCGCTGACTAGGCTGCACGGTACGTCGTCATCGCGCCGATGCCTTGTTCCATTTTCGCTGACTTCTTCGCCGAGCAGTTCTATCAAGAGCCCCCGGCCGGCGCTCGCGACGGCCCATGAGAACTACTGGGGCGGCTCAAGCTCAGTTGAATTGACGTTCTGCGCCGTGCGCTCTGCTGCTGACTTTCCCGCTTCGTTCGCTGACACGTACCCCAAAGGTCGATCCCGCGCATCGCCGCGGCCCTCTCTGCACAAGTCAACACTGTACGACGAGGTGCTCGCCCTGCAATTTTCCGCCGCCTTAGCTACAAGAGCTGGCATGGATAAGATAGGCACGCTGCCAGCCACCCCGCGAGCGTGCTGCAACGTATGTACCTACTTGTCGACCCTTTGGCTTATTTCTTTCACTTACCTACTTCACCTCCCAGTTGATGCACGCTGCGGTGACCTTCTGGACCGGACGTGTCACCGCGCTCCGTCGGATCAACTGGACGCCGCGAGCGTATCCGCACACCACAACACGCATAGGCGGATGCCGCGCCCGCAGCTTTCCTGGACGTCAAACCGCCACGCGGAGCACGCTGGGCGCCGACGCATGCTCAAGGCAGTCGTGGTGGCTCCGCGCCAGTCTGTTCCTATTGCGGGATACCCACGGTAGCGCTGAACACACCTGGACGACGCACCAACTTCTCATCGCAAGCCGTGCAGCCACTGCCCCTGACGCCGACGCCGCTCAAGGCCTGGACGGGGCGCGGTTGCGATACTGCGCGCACGGGTCGACTCCCGTGCGTCGTTGTCGCGGCGCTGTCCGCGCGCCGTCAAGACTCAAGACTGGACAGCGAGGTGCTCTAGCTGCAAATTCTCACTGCGAGCGCGCTGCGCGGTATGTGCGTAACTTTCAACGTTTTTCTTGACTCTTTGACTGACCTACTTCACCTCTCAGTATGCATGTGCTGTGGTGACCATTTGGACGTGTCACCGCGCCGTGTCGTTTCACCCGGAGGCGTCCCGCGCCAGCACGACGTCAAGACCATCATGCCAGCATGCCACTGCCGGACGCGCAGCGGCGGCCAACGCCGTGCTTGTATCGCGCAAGCTGGACGCCGGCGCGCACACAGAGCAATCGTGGTGGCCGTGCGCCACGTCACCGGACGCCGACGCCAATGCCACTCAAGGCAATTGTGGCGGCCGAGCGCCAGCCCACATCGCGTGACGCCCACGCAGCGCTGGGCCCTTCAGCCTCCCTGGACGATTCTCAGCTCGCCGCGCTCGCGATCCACGGCCCCGACAAGCTGATGGCATGATCCTCCTCCTGCTGAGCGCCGGCCCCACAGGCCTCGTTCTCGCGTAGCGACGCCGCCGCCGGACCGTGGGCGATGTCCTCAAATTTCAAAAAAATTGCGGCCATGGCACATGATCTTATGGCCATTGGGGGTGCGGTACACAGCGCACACGCCTGCGGTGCATCAGGAAAAACGTATATCTATGTAGCTGCCCCGCAAGCTACACAAGTCTATGGTGCGTGAACGGAGTGCTATCGAGCGCTCAGGAGGCTATGTCGCAGGTACTGGGGCTGATGTAGGTGTCTGTAGCACGCTGTAGCTGCCCAAGCAATCCTATGTAGTGCGCCAGAGGGCTGCTCGACTGCGACCGAGGTCTATGCAGTCCGCAGTTCAAATCCAACGTATGACACAGAAGGCATAAAATAATTTTTCACTGTCAATACCTGAATGTGTCACACACGAGCTTCGCAGCAATTAGACAATTGATCTGAAATCGACAGATGAAAAAATATGGCCTTCTCTGGAGTCCGAGAGCATGAAGGAGTGCGAGCGAGAAGGCCCGTAGGAGCCGGCCCTAAACAGAATACAAACAACAACATACAATCCTAGCTGAAGTTTTCGACTCTCTTGTCCCCATTCTCCTGCTTCCCCCGCAAATCATAGCCTGCCCACCCGTTCTCCCTGCTGCGACTCGGATGCCTAGTTCGTCGACGCGGGCGACTCCAACCTGCTAGGTGAGTTTCTTGCCTTTGACTACCCCATATCATGACCGTAGTACACCCTCCAGCTCCGCCCGCTGTGCTAGAGCCCCGCCCCGCACCGCATCAACCGCTTTGCTGAGACTGTCCACTGTCGTTGGTGAGTATATCAGATGCTCTGTTCGCGCTGGACCGCTGGCATGAAAGCTGAGACGACTCGCAGCAGGACATGTGTTCGTCCCCGAGAGAAAAGCCTGCTCGACCCCAACACGTTCCTTGACTGCAAGCTTGCTCCTCTTCGAGAAGTACGAAGCCGACGTCATGAGAAAGTACGTGTTTGAGCACCACAAGCCTGGTGACACGCTCACGATCAACGGCCAGTTTATGTGCAAGGGTGCGTGCGTTCGCATATGTGGACCGAGAAGCGCGTCTGCTGACTAACTGGGCGCCGCAGCAAACGAGGTCGACGAGGTTGTACTCATCGGGGGCGGCAGAGGTGTGTGCGTGCGGCAGTATATTTATTTCGCAGCCAAGCTGACCACTCTGCAAACCGCTCCACCAGATCCGAACGCACGCGCTCGCGGACCCGGCAGTTTTTTCTGGCTGCGCGTGTCGTTGCATGCCACACATTGGTAAGTCCTTCCCTGTTCTTAGTTACACTGATGTCGCCTTTGGCAGGATCCTGGCGACGACTACGAGCCAATTGCCCACGCCCACCGCCGCCTCCAGCCTTTCAAACGCGCCGCCTATGCCATCGAGTGACACCCAGTCACACCACCGATGCCCAACACCGGCCACGACGCCCCCGCCAACCGTCCCCCCTCTCGAGCGATGACCAAATGCCAGCGCCATCGTTTGATCGCCTCAACCGCACCCTCGCGACACCCAGCGTCACCGCACGCTGTGCACGGCAATAAAGGCGACGACAGCAACAGCAATCGTTGTGAGGTTTGGAGGGGGTCTTATGTCGCAGTATATCCTTGTACCTACATAAGTAATATGATTTGTTCTGTCCAAAATCCCTGAGAAATGCGTGATCGTAGTGGTTGTGGGCCCAGTGCCAGCACCTGAGGTGGTAGTACATGGCTACGACGTGCTCTGTAGTACTATGGAGGTCAACTATGCAGACCTCACTCATGCTACAAGATGCTACAGTGCATGTGCTTGGTGCTACAGAAAGCTACGGAGGTCACACGTGTTGCTACCGAGTCCCAATAGACAGGGACTTGTCTACCATGCGACGGCTGCTACGTCACCTACAGAGTGACACATAGATGAGCTGATTTTTCCTGATGTGGGCGAGCCTCCCAAGCGCGCGTCCTGGATGCGTCCCCATAGCACCTTCCTCAAGCGCGGCTCGCTCCTCCAGTTTGAGCGTTGGTCCTTACCCAAGGAGCGCAACTTCTCCTGTTCTCCGACAGCCTCAGCATCTGGCTCGCAAACCTCGACAAGGGCGACAACGAGCTCGCCGATTGCTGGGGCTACCTGGCCGGCGTGGGCGTGGCCAAGGGCCAACCATTCGGCGCGCACCCGCCGATGTTGCGCTCCCGCTCGCGCAGGCCTGTCCGTCATGCGCAACAGGCTCCGTGACTCGCCCGCATCCCGCAGCGCGGTGACGCCCATCTCGCCCACCTCGCCTACCTCGCCCGTCGCCTCACCGGCCATGCGCCCGAGCGCAAGCGCGGCAGCAAGGCGTCCGCGTATGCGGGAGGATACGAAGAACGGGCCGCGAGTGGGCTGCGCTGGTCATCCTTCTGCTTCAAGATGCGCTCGCAGTCGGCGCGCTCCATCGCCTTACGCTCGTACGCATCTTTCGGAAACACGGAACAACGGCGTGCACTCACAGGACGACGATGGGCATTGCACACCGATGTGGACCCGACGAGGACGTGATATTTACGAATCCGGCGAGGGCCAGGACGTGCTGGCATTCCAGCGCCGACGAGTGGGAGCGCGATGCCGCAAGGTAGTGGAACGGCGACGAGGCGGAGGATATGGAGCCTGGCCCTGGGAGGCCTAGGACGAGGAACTCGTCGGAGAGGCTGGCTTCGGCGCCCTGTGATGGGTAGCCCTGGACACGCTCTCGGAAACGGCGTTTTATAGAATCGGGACCCGTCATACATAGCCATATATTGCATTGTATCCTACGTACAAGTATTGTGGATGCGGCCACCTCAGAGGTGGCCCCATTATATGGCAATATATTCCGGCCCGCGCCAGGCGGCCGCCACCTGGCTTCATAATATTTTGTGGCTTTTGCTGATGTACGAGCGTGCTCATAGCTCAAGGTCCCGGATTTGCGGCGAAGAACACGACACCAAAAAATTGCGGGCCTGTGCGCACCCGTTATCGAAGTGCCCCCGCCCGAACGCTGGACGGTCAACGTGCCCACTGGCAATCAGCACGAGCCGCGCATCTCTCAACATGTCGCCATTTCCCTTGGAAATGAAGTGTGGTGAGTGCTTGACAAATCATGATTTCAGTACGTTGTCAACTCCATGATATAGTACATCAACCCGGAGGGACTTCAGTTGGCGGAATACATTTGGCGTGTCAATTGACACAAACCAAATACATTCGGCCCTGTGTCTGAGCGCAGTCAGTGGTCGTACATGATAGCTGCGTACATGCGAATGCATTGGTCATGCGAAATGCATTGGTCGTGCCAGATGCGTTGGTCGTGCCAAATGCATTGGTCGTGCACAATGCAATAGGCATTGAACGAGTCATCAAAATAAGACAACAAGCGGGAATCGAACCAAGAGCACGAGAGATATGAATCTCATATTCTATCGCTAAGCATAACCCCTTCGGCACAGAGCAGATACTACTTTGTAGAACGCATAGAATATATTCAGTATTTACGGTCCGTATACAACAATTTCTCGAAAATTGTCCAAGTCGTGCATGCTATCACCTGATCTGCCAGTTGCTGCACCAGCAGGTCTAGCACAGCTACAAAGTATTCTATGTTGGATTGATATTGATGGAGCACTCTTTGTTGGCAGATAGCTGCTGCAAAGAACGGAAGCCGGGTTCACAATAATAGCAATGGTTTAGTAAACTGAGGAGAACATATGTACATATACTGCCCTCCTCGAGGGTAACATAAAGTCCTTGTAGTTAAGTGGTTACGCATACACATTCCTTATTGTCTTGTATACAGAAGCTCGGGGTTTGACCCCCAATCTCACTGATATTTTGTCATAACCGCAAATTTGGATTGTAGAGACCGTGCAGCGTGCGCTCGAGAAGCTGCGGCATGGTGAGTCTGTACCTCAATTTGTGCAGAGTCTCGCTCATTTTCCCGTAGTATTAGAACTGCACGTCCAAGAAGACAAACTTCATTCTTGAATCTCGCCTCCATCCTCACATTCGCCCTTGCGTGACCTACTCAATGTCTCGGCATTCTCTGCCACAATGCCACGAAGCGGCCCACAAGTCACCGTCGTCTCTGGAAGTATGCCCTCGCCGTGTACTTGTGGCCGATGCTGACGTCGGAGTCGGGCGATGCGCTCGACGAGCGCTGTGCTCTCTGCCGCGACCGCTGCTACTCGACGCTGATCGCACGAACAACGGCCGAGACCATCAGCGCGCCGCGAAGGCTTCAAGACAAGACAAGTTGCTTATGCCGCAACATCAACGCCAGCCCTGTCATGTACCTCTGCTACGTCGTCACGAAGCCACAAGATGAGCAATGTGCGTACCTTCCGTGTTCGTTTCGCGTTGAAAGCGCTCACCGTGTTGCGTTTCTGGGGTTGCTGTGCAGAACGATCCCATGGTTACAGAGGCCTCGAACACGGAGGCGGACGTTGCGATGCGCGAGGCATCGGATGCGCTAGGCTCAGGCAAATGCATCTGGCGCAGGCAAATGCATCTGGCGCAGGCAAATGCATCTGGCGCGGGCAAATGCATCTGGCGCAGGCAAATGCATCTGGCGCGGGCAAATGCATCTGGCGCGGGCAAATGCATTGGGCGCGGGCAAATGCATCTGGCAGCGGGCAAATGCATCTGGATGAAGGTGAGGGCTCTTGTGGGATAACAGTGTATGTGGGAAGGTCTGCTTGAGGTGGATATGGCTAATTAAAAGCCTCACATAATATCTGCCCAGTGGCTAACTGGTTACTGTGTCTTGAAGTCATTTGCATGACGTGTGTCGTGGGTTCGAATCCCGCTCTTTGCACATATTTTGCGATCACGTGGGTGAGAGCCAAATGCATTGATCACGGCCAAATGCATTGATCGCGGACAAATGCATTAGCCCACTGCTTCGCACAGTGTCTGTTGCTGGTAAATGGGCTTGTGTGTGTTGACACAACATAATGTATTTGGTTTGTGTCAAAACACAGGTGCAATGCATTGCGCCAACTGAATATCTACCAACCCGATTCATCATCCTCTCTTTGTAACGGTGTACTAAGCCAGCCGCCACCAAATCTCCTGACGCAGCGCCTTTAGGCTTTAAGTTTAGGGCGTCTTGTCCAGGCGGCGATTCATGTATCATGTGTCTGGAGCACGTCAGAATGCCGTTCTCGATTGCCAGTGCGAGAGATAAATAGCAGCTCATTCAAAGCAAGCAAGAAGCACCAACCTCGCCCTCATTCTCTGGTACGACCACCGAAACGACATATTATCAGACATGTCCGGCTTCAAGAACTTCGTCGTTGTCGGCACGGGCAACCTAGGCGCAGTCCTCATCGACCACTTCCTCGACTTGAAAGCGAGTGGGAGCGTCGATCGCGTGCTCGTCTTCACGCGCCCCGTGAGCACTCTCATTCTCCCGCCCACTCTGCCGACACAGTAACTTATCTGACCGCCTCGCGCCCAGTCCTCTGAACCCGCCACGTCTGAGAAGTACGCCGCCAAGGGCGCGGAGGTCGTCGGGCTCGAGTACGACCATCCCACCGCGCTCGCGAAGGCGCTCGCAGGCGTCGATGTGGTCATTTCGACTGTCAACACCGCGGCGCTCGCCGCGCAGCTGACGATCGCGGAGGTGGCCAAGGCGGCGGGCGTGAAATTGTTTCTGCCGTCCGAGTTCGCGAATCCGACACTGGGCGGACAAGGGTTCCTCGCCGCCAAAGCCAATCTCCACCAGAAATTCAAGGATATCGGGCTGCCGACTACGCTCGTGTTCACTGGCGCGTTCGCGGATTTCATCTGGGTGCCGTGAGTTCCCGTTCGGTTGAGGAATGCTGAGAGGGCGACTGACAAACATGGGATTGTAGGTTCCTTGATTTGGATATCAAGAGCGGGAAGGTCAGCGTCGGCGGGGATGGCAACGCGCTCAACACGTTCACGTCACTCCCGGACATCGCTCGCTTCCTGGGATACATCCTGACGTCGCTCCCTGCGGAGAAGCTGACCAATCTGCCCGTCCTCCGCCTTGAGGGGGAGCGCAAGGTATGTCTTAGTATATCACCTCTGTCAGCGCGGGCATTCTGACACCCCACGTGCAAAAGTCGTTCAACCAGGTCTTCCAGGAGTACGAGGCGAAGACGGGCAAGAAGCTGCAGGTCAAGTACATCTCCGTTGCGGACCTGGAGGCGCGCCTCAAGACGAACCCTCACGATTTCCTCTCATGGTTGCAATTAGCGGTGGCGAATGGCGGGGGAGTGGGGACGCCCGACAACGGGCTCTACCCAAATTGGAACCCGAACCCGGTCATCACCTACACGGCGGCCTTGTGATGTTTCTGGAGAATCTGGAATGTAAAGGTGAAGCTTGCTTGCGAGGCTCTTAAATAGCCCGAAGAAATTATGTTGCCTGCCAGAAAGTGTGAGAGTCGGGTGGAAGAAAAGCGCGACACTTGGCTTCGATCCCTACAGTCCTCATCGCAAGCTAACACTCTTCAGTCAATTAATTATGTGCTCATACTATCGTAGAAATGATACCTCGTAAGTCATACCATCGTCGCTCGCAGCCCTAGCCCCGACCCACTTCATTACATCGTACCATACCCCGGCGGCACCTGATAATAATTGACCCGGTTATTGTAGCTCTGCTGCGAGTTCGTGCTGTTGTACGTCTGTGGTGTTTGGGCGTACTGTGAGGGCGTGTAGGGGAACTGTGAGGGGGCGAACTGTGGGGGCGTGGGGGCGAACTGTGACGGTCCCCCAAACGGCGAAGGCGCGCCATACGGGAAGACCGCAGGGGAGCCGTATCGATATGACAGAGGCGGGCCAGGTCCTGGTAGAGGTACGCCGTAGGGTTGCCCCGGGAACCCAAACGCTGAGGCTTGGGGTGGCATGTATCCCTGTGGTGGGATAATGGGCGCGTCCGACGCGAATGGCGTGCCCGGGAAAACTGGGTAATTAGCAGCCGGAGCCCCGCCGAACAGGATGCTTCCGGGCATTGGAACTGCACAGCAATGAGAATCGTGATCGCAAGGTCCTTCGATGGTCACTCACTAGGAAGTACAGGCGCGGGTGTGGAGCCCGGCGTCGCCTCCTTCTCCTCTTCTTTAAACCGGAGCTTCTTCCAAATCCGCGAATCGCGCAGCCGCCGCGAAAACGCGCTGCGCAGGCTCGCATGCGGCTTGCTTGGGCTGGGCACCGCAGGGGAGTTCGGAAGTTTGGCTGGGGGTCGCGCTGGCGCGTAAGGAGTGGGAGGGACGGATTCGGACGGGGTAGCCGGGGTGGTCGGCTGCTCGGAGCTCATTGGGGTCGGCTGCTCAGAGACAGCGGACAGTGGGCGCTGTGGCAGCCAGGGCGTCTGTTGAGGCTGCGCGTCACTGCGAGGTGTCAGTAGGTCCCAAAATCTCCAGGGATAGTGCACTCACGAAGAGGAAATCACATCTGTCGGAGTGTCAGTGCCAGAGAGTCTAAGAGCAGAGCCGGTGGCAGCTGGCGGTATCCGAGGCGCGCCTGGTGGGGCGCTGTTGTTGCTAATTGCCGCTTCGGCACGGATTGCAATTTGTTGAGCCTCCGGAGGGAACAACGGGGATAGCAGGGGCAGTCTTGCCATCGGAGTCGATGGAGGGTTTTGAGACGACGCTATCGGGGGCGACGGCGCGCGGCCGCCAAGCGAGGGGGGTCGGCTGCTGCTGGCAGCATAGAACGATTCACGGGATTCTGAGAATGTGTCCCTGCGAACGCGGGTAGGGGAGGACTTTGATGGGGATATGAAGGTCGCCGGTACATTGGGTGTAGGGAGATCGCCAGGTATGCCGGGCGGCGGCTTCTTGTTGTCGCTGTTGCCATGCGCCACGCTGGCGCCCTCGGAGGGAGCGAAGAGCGGCGGAACTTCCCACGAGACGAGAGCGCGTGCATTTCCGGCGGCAGGTGTCGCGGGAATCGCTATATGATGCTAAACCTGAGTCACTTAAGACGTGGAACAAGTGAAGCAAGTACGCACCATGTTTCATAGTCACCAGTGCACGCTGGCCTGCTATTCCCAACTCCTTCCAAGCTGACCCACATCTTTCCATCGCACGAAACCGTCCCATCAGAATACGGTGCAGCATCTCTGTGCGCACGGCCTCCTGCGCCTGCCGCTCACCGATGTCGATATCAAGTGATCTTAAGATTTCGTCTGCTTGAGGGACTCCCCCTTCATCGTCCTGAATTTCTTCTGGCGCAGAAGGCAACTCGCTTGACGAGGCCTTCTTTGCGGGCTGCGATTTATTGCTGCTCAGTCAGTCAGCAGGATGCGAGAAGCCCGGACCACGATACACGCACATGTTCCCCTTCGCGGCCCGCTCTTCCAACACACGAACGATCTCCATTTCTTGGACGCCGGCTCCCAGGCTGTGTGCGTAGTCCCAGAGCGCGTCGTCGGCGCTCCCGAGGGTCGTTGCGGCGGCGAGCACAGAGCGCGCTGCGGACGTCGGTGCGATGGATACATAGGCCGAGAGCGATTGCATGAGATGGCGGGCATGTGTGTCGAGCGCGAAGAGGTGTCGCTGGTATTCGCGCGTGTCGGTGAGAAGCTTTGTGAGTAACTGCGGGTGCGGTGGGGTATCTGCCGAGACCGCTGGGGTATCTGCCATGACCGCTGGGGTATCTGCCATGACTGCTGGTGTGTCTGTCATGGACGGGGTAGGTCGTCAGTATACGGGAATTGCGACTGAGCAGAGTACGATTGAAGGAATGAAAAGTGACTGGTCGGTTTCGGTCTCCTCCACTCTCCTCTGCCTTGTAGGTTGCGAAGGCGAGGACATAGCCAACGATTGAATGAAGCACCGCTTACCTCTGCTCACCAGCGCCTCCTGGTCCATAACTCCGTTTGACAACCTCTTTCGCTCTCGTCAATCATCATGGAGAACTGGAGCTTCACAATGTCGGTCTGGGGCGAAAACAACATGGTGGTAGACGATAAAGAGGGTGCAGTCCAGCACGTGGGAATATTCTCGCTGATATGTTTTCGGCATTATTTATTTTATTTGCACTAGTAGTACTGCTACACTGCACAGCCAAATGCATTGCTTCATCGGCGCCTTATTCCTCCCCACCGTGTCGACTCCATGGTAGCCTGTTCTGCAAGAGATGTGCGACGTGCGGCGGGGCGCGCATGATGTCCAGGTGATTGTGAGTCTATTGAAGCACCTCACTACATGTCGGGCGACAGGAAGTCTTTCGCGCGCGCGTAACCAGCGTTTCAGCATCTGTGAGCCTTCTGAAATGAGAAGTCTGTAAGTATACTCATGTAGGCATCGTTGACTATCTTTGAGATCTATTCTGGCTCGCGGCCGGCTTCCAACAACTGGCGCGGTTCCTTTCGTCGACGGTATCGCCACTTCTTCAAGTTGTCACGGCCATCCGGAGAGACTCGTTGCTGGTCGCTGCTCTGAAACTGTACTTCTCAGCGGTGAATTCAACACCTTCGTGTCGCCTCTCAGTGGCTGTGGCCGTCTTGCTGTAGCATCGCCTCCGACATGCGCTGGGGTTTCGCAATGATACGTGCTAGGTGGACGACCGGAGCTACCGCCGTGCTTGTTTGGGCAGGCGCAACAACGTAGATTCGAGCGCAGAGGAGGATCTGTCTCGCTTTTGGATCCGTGCCACGATGCCGGGGACCAGAGCGCTATCGTTCGCTGAAACCCTGTCACTCAGTCCGATATCAACGTCGAGAACGTAGTGCGTGACAGACTCTGTTACCACCTCCACGGTACGGCAATTCCTTCAGCACGCGTATCCTGAGCTGCACAGCTAATCCCAGAACACTTTTTCCAGGCCTGCGAGGCATAGCGTCAATATTCACCCTTCACGGAGCGCGGACGCCGCAAATGCATCGACAACAGCCGCAACAAGATACGTCTTTGATTCGGCGGTCGGTCGTAGGTGAGCGCTTGAGCACCGACGTGTCCTTCACTGTCCCGCGCCGTCGAGTTAGAAACGCGGCTGGCTCAACGGTCCTTCAACTAGTCATTGACATCGCTTCTCTGCGCGAGATGGCTTACAGTTTTTGCACTCCCTTCCACTGACATATCCTCCCGTTCTCTCATTTGACGCATACGAGTCCTCCAAGCCTTTGCAGCTGCACGATCTCAGGCTGCCCAGCCATCTATTCCTCTATATGTGCACGCGTCACTCTATCACCGGCCCTTAGTCGGAGGTCGCCGACTCAATCGCCGTACTTCTCTGGGCTGTCTAGCTGCTCATTCTGCGCAGTCTCCTTGACCTTGCTCCGCAGCCTGCCTTCCTGATTTTCCTCGATGTGTCCCGGTGACAAGTAACGCCGCACGGCATGCAGCTTAATCCCGCCAAAGACACGAGTGCGGGAACATCATTCGTTGTCTCTGACAGGCAGCTCATGTACTTACTTTTGTGGCACTCGGATCAGCGTAGCAGTGCTCGCAGTGCGGGCGCTGTTGAAGTGCAAGGAATTGACATGATTGATGGTTGAAGCCTAGGATAGGACCGTATCATATTTTGCGGTATTGCTCACTGTGTTACGATTCCCACGAATCGTTGCTTATGTCATGTTCATACAGCGTTTTTTCGGACCATGCAACACACAAGTATAGCACTATATATAGTCATTTACTCCCACGATGATTTTTAGTCATGATTGTTGCGCTTTGGCCTCCCTCCCTTTTGCTCGGAAACAATTCCACAGATCATTGTCTTTGTGGCATTTTTGAGACCATACAAGGTCCACAGAAGATGAAAAATAGAGATATTGCAAGGAATACTTACCGGTACAATTTGCAGACGGGGAAAGACAATGACATCATCCCGGGGTTTTAAATGTAATTTAAAACCCGGAATGATGTCATTGCTCTCAATCCCAGGTGTCATGTAGCAACCGCTTGCAACTGCATATTCAGTGTCCTCCACTGGTGCTGCCTAACACTGCGCAGCATTGCCCACCATTGCTCAGTACCCCCCAGGGTTGCTCAGTCATGTTGCAGTGGCACATAGTCTCCTATAGTACAGATATATCTGATTATGTAAAAAAAATCCCAGTCCAACCCAGAATTGGGAGTGGAATCGTACCGCCGTGCTACGCACCGGCCCACTCCCAGCAAGTATAAAGTCTCTCACTCGACGTCAATCATAGTCACCACCAAAGTCGAGCCAGCATCATCAGATCACCTTCGAGCTAATCATGCGCTTCTCTGTGGCTTCTTTCGCCGTCCTCTTGATTGCAACTATAGGGCTTTACAGCCAAACAGTGCAGGTGTCTCCAGTTCCGAAGAATGGTATGGGCAGAAACGTTCTGTTATCCATCATCAAAACCGCCGAGAAATTTTATCCCATTATAATGCATGACAACGCTTGTAATCGGCTGATATCCGTGAGCGGCTGTCATCCGGGGCCTGAGATTATCATGCATTAACGAGGAACTCAAATTTCTGACATACCGCGACCTGGTTGTCAGATGCGCGCTCGCTGTGAGGGTACCTGGGGTATGATAATCCATTTTCACACAATTCGAGGGGATTATCATCGATTGTTATTCAGTACTACATACAGGCCCGGGCAGTGATTATAATACATGACAATCAGACGCGAGAGCGGACACGAGACCTCAGGCCTCAGTACAAGGCCAGCGGCAAGACGATCCTGGTCAACGCGATCATGAAGACGAGTGAGCTCGGGCGAAGACGACGTTGAAAACATAGCACATACCGCTCTGCCAATCGGGCGTCGTCTCGAGAAGCACTCGGCGCTTTCGGCACTTCAGCCGCGCTTTGCTTCGCCTTGTCGAAACACGACCTTGCCGTGTACTGACTTCGGGACCACTCGCCGAGAGGAACACTGAAGTAGGCAAGGATGTTAGGACTCTATAAGCAGCATGGTATCCAAGTAAGCTCACGCACCCAAACTCCTGCGCACTCCTCCCTGTTAGCGGCGGGAGTACAGGGAGCATCAGCTTGGCACATATATGCGCATAAATCTAGACACATACCTAACACTTAAGTCCTCGCATTCAAGACGGCGGTCGGCGCGTTGGAGAGCTTGCTGCAATCGATCTTGCCGAAGAGAGAAAAGATGACTATATGCACGCACTGAGCATGTGCTCACCATCAGTTGGATGCCCGGCTTTGTGTTGAGCAGCGATTGGGACCGTGTCAAACGAGAGGAAAGACATGAGACTCGAGACGGAGGGAGAACAAAGGAGGCGTCATGGAGAGATGGTGGTGGTAGGAGGGAGAGTTGTATGTGGGTCTTCGGCATTCGCAGTCGCGCGCACTGGAGAATGGAGTCACAATGTGACATGACGCGATGATGTCATCACGTGCCGTCTTGCAGCAAATCGTGAAGTCGTGCGTTCACCTTCAACTCGTACATCCTACCAAATCCTACTATCCCCATTACATCCCCCGCTCGCGGCAAATTGCTGTCACTCTGCGCCATTATCAGTGCTGTTTGATGTCTTTGATGCCTTTGCAAGTTGGCCAGGCCGGCCGCCAGCACTGCACTGCTGGCAATGCGTAAGTATGTGGATCGGGAGTCCGGGACCAAGAACACTGCCGTCAAGCTCGCTGTATAGGTGCGCTCAAACAGGCTACACCATCTTCAGAGAGCTGACTTTGTGCTGTAGGTAGCACCTTGCATACAAGGTCGTGTATGTGCCTGCGGCCGGACCAGTCCCGTAAATTGCACGCCAGCATGTCTCCGGCAAACGGCTGTGTGGATTGCGTTCGCTAGATCCTGTGGCTTTGACGTCTGCGCGCATCCTTACTGGCAACATCATCGCCACTCGCGCTGTCTTACCGAGGTTTGTCTCGCTCTAATCGTTAGATCTCAACCTCTGACGCCGTGTATATCTTCAGCATGGTGCATCAAACGCCAATTTTTGACATGCGCGGCACCGCCGAAGTGCTCACGTCATACGCATCATCACCTGTTGTGCCTCCTAGGGCCACGCGCGTCGCCCGTTCCTATGTAGGCCCACATACGCGATGCTGCCGACAGCCTGCGCGCTCTCTCATCTCTCTCAAGCTGTGAGCGGCTGCCTCTGCCCCAAATTTTACCGCCCGCATCATTTCTTTGACTGTCCGCGCACACGGAGCGGCACTGAGCGCTGAGTAGGCGCTGAGCGTTCAGGTACAACTGCACCTCACCAAGGAACCACGCCCTGCGTGCATGGTCATGCCCTTCATCCCTCTGCGACGTCCGCCACGATGCTCTTGTGCCCCCCGCGCTGTGTGCCAGGTGACGCTCGGTCTATTGTTCGACCTCGACACTCAAAATCTAGCTACTCAATCTCATTTTGGCACCTCTCCTTGTGTCACACAATCACAGCAGCCCCGTCTCCTTCAGCAACTCTCCCCAATTCCCCACGTAACCCTCGTGCTGCCAGCCCTGTGCTGAGCGCCCAACACTCGCCCCCCGACAATGCTCCCCGACGCGCCGCGCGCGCTTCAAGCATCTGTGCAATCAACAAATGAGACCAGGACGAGACAGGTGCGTTCCGCTTTGACACGTTTCTCTAATTACGCACCGAGCTGACTATCATGCTTAGTGGACAGGCTGGTTTTTCCGCGGCATTCCTATTCATTCGCAGCCTCGCCGTCCCCTGCCGGCCGCACAACGTTACTTTCCTCTGACCCGTGATAATTTTGAGGTGCTCGTAGCGAGCGTCTCTTTCGTGCGCAACTATTAGCGAGTGCAGAGTGAAGAGGCACCCGCATGGGCTGAGAATTCTGGCGAGAAGATGTGGAGCTGGGCTTGCACATTGCAGCGATCGCGTGGCAATGCGCGCTGTTCGGGGCTCTCTGTAAGTTACAATCTCGTCCATTTGAGTTGTCGCACTCACAAACTGTCCCTGTCCCAGCTGCCTGCGTACGTTACTCCGCCGAGCACACCGCAACGATCCGGCGGCATTGCCTCGCCACCAGCCTCGCTACCGAGTGTATATCAAGCTCGATTTTCTGCGCGCCGCATCGAGGGTGCGCGCCAAACAGCATCGCGCGCCATTCCCATGGCATAGCGGTCCGCTTGTATACCCACCGCGCAACCCACGAGCGCGGAGCGGTACGTTGCATCGACCCTGTTTGCTATAGCGCCTCACTGACCCGGGTGTGTGTATAGCGTACGCTAGGATGACGCTCAGGCACAGAAGCAGGCTTCCAGCCTCCCATGAGACAAGTCAGCAAGAGCTCACCAATGCAAAGGCGGAGGACCGCCGGCTGCCGCACTTGGGTTCCCCACTCACGCCTGCGGGTCGCGAGCGCACGGAACTGCTCAAACTGCATGATCGGCAGGGCAACGACGTCTTCAGCAATCATGCGGCATCCACGAGCCGGAAGCGGGGCGACACGTCTGTGGTGTTCTCCGCCGACGGCAAGTACGACTCGTCGCCTGATGCTCGCGCCCCTTCCTGGCACCGAACCACCCGAGCAACGAGGTCGTATCCCTCTAGCAGCGCCTCGCCCATGCGCAGCACCAGATCAACGCACTCAAGGGCACCCTCCAGCGCGAAGAGGGGCTGAAGATTCAGCCTCGCGTCGCAAGTCGCTGGGCTCGGCCTCAGCGACGAGGAGAATGTCGGCGATGAGGAGCAAGAGAACGAGGAGCCTAGTGCGGGCAAGAAGCAGACGCGCAAGCTCACCTTTCCGCGTCGGACGCGGTGGACGGGGCGCGCAGGCGCGGGGCCATGCACTCATCCAGTAGCTCGAGAACGCGGCGCGCAGCCCCGCGTCAGAGTACGATGAGGACTCGAAGGCAGAAGATGTCACCGAGCTCGCTCCCGTATGACCGCTCCCCGCCCGGCACACCGTCGTCGCGCGGCCGTCGGCGGTGCGGTGTACCAGGAGGCGCGCCCCGCGTTGCTCGTCGGGCAGCCCAAGGTGCTCGCGGCTGAGCTCTTTCGAATCGGCATAGAGTTTGCGGTGCAGACAGAGGTCGAAGGGGAGCCGCTGCTCCGTCCGAGTTTGCGCTCCCGCCACCGATTTACCTACGGTGCCGGAGACGGCAGAGTTTGGCGTCCAGGTCAAGCGTAGTACCTAAGCCCCAGCTCAGGCTGTCCTCAAGCTTCAAGCTCGAAACCGCGGACATGTTGATGCAGACAGAGCTAGAACCGGTCCCGGAGCCTGAGCCCGTCGCGGTCATTGAGCGTGCGGAGGCGGACATCGGACCCAGCCAGCCAGCAAGTCAGATATCGAAATCCGGACGGTGCCCACGCCGGCGTTGCTCGTCACCAGCACGTCAAACGCGGACGTCTAGGCGTCAGATGTGCCGCCATCGCTGTTGCTGGCATACGAGTGTCGCAGCGCGATACGATCTCGTAGGCGCCTGCACGATACCACGACGACGGCATGCTGCGCGGCGTCCCTTCTGGACTGGCGCTCTCAAAAGTGGCGGATGAAGAGGAGTGCAATGACGGCGCGACGGAGGCGGGTGCAGAGACCGACACGAAGACGAAGTGTTCCACGACACGCGCGTGAGCATTGCGCTGACGACGCCGACGAACTCGATGTTGGTGCACACGTTCCATTGTGCAAGGACGGGCAGTCCCATCACTCTTACAGCTCCACCACGCGATGCGCTGCAGTGCACACTCTCCCTACCCTTTGAACAACACGGCGAGGACCTGCAGCAGCGGGCACTTCTCCGGCAGGCGGTGCACGGGAACCAGTGCGGGCAGGCGACGAGCACGAGCGCAATGAGCGAGGACTGCAGCGCGAGGAGTGCGCGCACGGGGCCGAGAGCGGTGTGCACAGGAGTGCCAGTGAGCGCAGCGTCGCGTGCACGGCCGCCAGCTCCATATATGTGCGCGTAGGGCAGAGAGAGCCCTGTGAACGCTCAGCAGCAGGGCACGATGGGCGTGAGGCCCGCGTGAGGCGAGAAAGACACGGGGCGGCGTGGAACAGCTGCGGGCAGAGGCTACTATTGTAACTCTAAGTACATGTCATATGTTAGTCCATTAGCCGGCCATTATATTCCTGCACAAGACGTAGCGCAGCGTTAGCATCCAGCTGTCATGCATTGTTAGCGCGTGGGAATCTGACAGCGGCTGGAACGGGCCGTCATGATTCGGCGGTTTTGCTGATGTCAGTGCTATCTACTAACTTGTCAAATATTTAGGACCCGGCGTTGACCTTGGTGTGCGACTTCTGAAGTGGCTCAAGCGCGCCTAGACGTACCATGGGAGACATACGAAGCTCGTACGTTCATATGGGCTTCCGTGTCATTCAAGGTTATACTGAGGCTCTCTTCGACAGCCGCAGCTGTCGCCTTCTCATGATTGCTGTTTTTAAAATGCAGTGTCTTAGTCGCGCCGAAAGTACAACCGCTATGTACGAGCGTAGATACACAATGGCAGCAATGGAATACTTCCTCCTTATATTTGAAACTGAGAAAGTTAGACTCCTCTCCGCACAGTTGCTCCATACTTAGCTTCATCAGGCACAGGTTGATGAGCGCCGCGTCTATAGCACCCCCTACAGTGACAGCAATAGTGAACCAAAAGACAACGCAAGCACCCCTACTCTATCCACTTCCACCTCAAACAGTCTGATACTGGCGCATCCACATGCCCCACGTCTGGTTCTGGCTCGCCCACACATCCACCAAGCAGTCCGTGCCGTCCGCGCAGCCGAACTCAAACGTATGCAGCGAGCCCCACGCGCACGGGAAGCGCGTGACGACGCTCTCCTCGCCGGGCACGGCCTCGAGCGAGCCGACCTTGCGCTCGCAGCGCGGGCGCGTCTTCCAGGACAGCTTGCGGATGTCGAGCGGGCGCGGCGCGTCGAGCGCGCAGACCTCGATGCGCGAGGGCTGCGTGAGGCGGAAGGACTCCTTGCTCTCGAGCCGCTCGTCCAGCGCGGGCAGCCGCACGACGAGTGCGCAGTCCTCCATGCCATAGTCGATCGCGCGGAACTGCGCGATGCTATGCGTCTGGACGCCGTGTTGAGCGAGCGACGGCGGACGATGGGCACGGCACACGCACCTTGGCGTCGACGTGGAAGTGCTGCTCGCGCGGCGTCAAGTACCCGTACTTGCCGAACACGTCGTGCTCTCCGATCGGCGCCATCTCGCCCGGGCGGTCGCTGTACACGGTCGCCGTCACGCGCGCCTTGGTGAGCACGGGGTCGATCTTCGAGGCGTTGACGACGCCGGACGCGTAGAGCTCGTCGAGCCCGACGTACGGGTTCGCTATGTCGAGCTCCGTGAAGCCGCCGTTTGCGTAGTGCGTGCGGAAGGTGCGCACGACGTAGAGCACGGAGAGCAGGTCCGTCGCGCCGACGGCGAGGAGGAGCGCGAGCACCCAGGTGAGCGCCCCAGGCCACCTCCGCGCGGGGCTGCTGTGGACCTTCGCGCCCCTCGTCGTGTGCGCTACGTTGCCAGCCTCGTGTGAGCATAGCGCGCAAGGAAGCGGGATGCACGGGCAACTCACAGGGTTTGTCCTGAAGACTTTCGAAGCTGCCGTCGCCGTAGCTCTCGAGCAGCGCGACGTCCTCTTGGTCTTGCAGCTGCAGCATGGTGCGTGTTCAAGCGTGCTTTGGTGTAGTAAGTCCACCTGAGCGCCGACCTACGTACAGGGGAGTTTAAGATGCGGAATGCATTGAAGGGACGTGGCACGGCCCCCGAAACTGCGGGCGATAGGCCGGGGTTCGTGATCCTGATGCAGCGCGGGACTCTCCCAATCCAATTTGTGCTCGCTGTGCGTTGCTTTCACACGTCGTAATGTAGTTTTGGCGCCAGCGCGGCATCCGTCGTGATCGACACCGAGGCAGACTCGGACAAGCGTGGGTGAGAATTGTAGAATGTAATGGAGATCTGCGTGCGAGATGGACAGCAGCAGGACCGCAGGCTAGCTCTCCTGTTCTCACTTCGAAATGATATCACGGATGTTTGATTCGGGGTCCTCCCAGGGTGGAGAAGCTGCGAAGCCAAAGTCGGTGCAATCCATCTCAGCAGACGCCAGACATCAGAAAAGACACATACACCTTTCCCACAATTTGCCTACGTACATAGTTTCTCCGCCGTCAAATCTACACTCGCTCTATGCAGATTCTTGGACTTTCGTCGCAAAGATCCACGCGGGCCAGTCGGCCCACGGCGACGGCATGATCTTGTAACCCTTCAACTCAAACCCAATCTTCTCATAGATAGTGACCTTCGGCGCTCAATCAGCCTCCCCAGTGATATGACCGTGGGCAGGTACTCACGTTAATGATATTCGTCGTGGCGAGCGCCACGGGGACGCCGAGTGTCTTCGCCTGGCGTGCGCGCGCGCGTTGGGTCAGAATTCCCAGAGTAAAAGGGCGATCGCCGTACCTTTTCGAATGCAAGCTCAAACATCGCCTTCGCGACGCCCTTGCCTTGGTAGTCTTTCCGGACCATGGCGAAGCTGCACCAGTAAGTGTTCAATTCGGTCTGGGGGCGGCGCGTGAGTTACTTGGCAATGAGGCGAGCGCAGCTGACTTGCCTCCTTGATCCCCACCGACTCGTCAATGAACGCGGGGAAGTCCTTGCCGAGCTATGTGCGCAGACCAGTCGGTTGCCGAGACTAATGGAACAGAAGATGGTCACGCACCACTGTCGGATAGTAGACCTTTCCCTCATCCGAGAGCTGGCCCATGAAGTCGTAGAAGCCCAGTTGTCTTTGCTCTTCACTGAGAGACCCGCGTTAGGCCATCCCGCACAAAGAAGAAATGAAATTGCGTACGTGATGAAGAGGTTCTGCCCGGGGGGCAAGAACAACGTAAAACCGACGAGCTCGCCTTTGTCGTCGGTGGCGGTGTACATATCGCCCGCCACGAAGGCGATCGGCTTGATCATTGCTCGCGCCATGACTTCGATAAGACTAATGTTGCCCGCCGTGAAGGCGATGGCGGCGGGATCTGCAGAATCGGGGTCAGCACCAGCACATCTGAATGTGGGAGCGAGTACGCACCCGCGGGCATGAGCCCGGAAAACACTTGCGCAGCCTCTTCGGCGAGGGCCTCTGAATCGCGCGCGCGCAGTCAGACCCAAATTGCGGCAGCGGACACCGCACTTACCGGTGGGCTTTTCGACAAACTGCACTGTCACGTTAGAGGGTGCCATGATGTCGGGACGTAGACGGGCCAGGGCGGTCGCGAGGCGCGTATTTAAGATGGGCAGGCCGAGAAGCCCAACATGGGCCCGCGGAAAGCGAGACTGCTAACAGAGGGTAAGTAAGGAAGGGTAAGGACAGCGTTGATGATCAAGTCGTACCTTGTGGGCGGTCTGTCGCCGCGGCCGCGTGGTCAGGCGCTTAGTCGGTGACTATCATTCCTTCGGTGGCCGGGGTCCTATGCGTTCCAGTGGGGAAGAGGCTGTCGCGCATCCCACACGGCTCCGTCCAGCATCGCACGCTCTTCTTGTTCTGATACACCATCATCGACAGGGAACAGACACCGCGGCGGTCCTTGAGGTTCCTAGATAAGTCAAAGGGCCCGTCGACAGGAGGTCCATCACAAGACGACCATGGGTGCAACGAGCATGCTGTCCCGCCGCGTCGCCATCGCGCTACTCATAGTGCTCATCGCAGTGAACGTCCTCGTCGACATGCGCCTGGCGCGTGGGCTGAAGAAGGTCGCGGGGACGCGCAGCCGGCCCTACGAGCACTATAGTGAGCGCTGGTCGATACCCATGTGCAGTGCGGTACTCACCTCTGAGGGTAGGCTGGATGGGCGAGGACTACGCCCCGCGCCTCCTGCTGGACGACGCGCGGCCCGCCGTGCACCTGTCGCTCGAGGAGTCGCAGCGCTACTGGATCCACACGCCGGAGTCCGAGCAGGAGTGGCTCTACATGGCAACCGTCGGGGACAACAACGTGCACCTCGGCGGGCACCACCGCTACTTCAGCATCTCGCTCACGCACGAGATCCACTGCCTCAACGCGCTGCGCGACGCGCTCCAGGACGACAAGGCGCCCGTCGGCCACGCCGCGGGCCACCTCGCGCACTGCCTGAGCTACCTCCGCCAGTCGACCCTGTGCGCGGCGGACACGACGCTCGAGCCTGTGGACATGATGGCGCAGTACGACCGTGTTGGAGGCGATCATAGGTGCATGGATTGGACGGCGTTTTATAAGACGATGAAGGATAATTGGTCCGGGTGGTTGGGTTGGAAGAAGAAGTTCTACAAACCCGGTAGTGCGATGAGCGAGTCTGGTTACTAATGATCTTGTACAATCTTTAAAAACCTCGGAGAGATGAGAACGTACTTATGTTTGCGCCCATCCCTGTCCATGCTTCTCCCCACCTGCGTGCGCACCGCGGCATAGCGACCTGGGATGATCGGGGAGGAATCTCGTCACGTCGAGCTGCAGCCTGCCAGTGCCCGTCGACGACGAGGTGCGCAGCTTACTAATCTGTTTGTAGATGTGGACGTTTTGAGTCGAAAACAACAGTGACAACATTGCACTGAGCAGCTCAGCAACAGCTCAGTGCAATGTTAGCACTCTCATGCCAGGGCCGCTGATTTGAACTTTCTGTCACTTCCCGGAGAGCGCACAAGAGAACCTAGCGCAATCCGCACCGCGTCAACGAGGCCTAGATCCGGTGGTAAGTGCAGGTAAGTGCGTACATGACGCGCGGCCGCATCGTTGAGGATCGTGAAGACTTATCAGTTGACACGCTCCCGTCGTCCATTGCAAGCGCGGGTGCTCTACTGGTCGGGCGATCCACTCTGTCTCGCAATCGGGCCGATCGCATTTTGTCGAGAAAGGCGCGCCTTGTTCCCTCCGTCTCTTGTGCAGACATTGCTGAACCTACTTTCTTAGGGCATCATCGCGGGGGAAAGACTATTGAGGACTCCGCTTGCGCAGCCCGACCGCTTCCATGCGACTCCAGGAGCATACAAATCGATCACCACGCTCGTACTGCATTTTCTTTCCCAACTATATGCACGCTCGCCTGGATCCTCGTATCAGGTCACCCGCGTGCCCGGCAGCTGCGCCACGCGTCCACATCGAACTGCACGGCGTCCGCCTCTACGGTCCTCAGGTGGTGCCGGGTCTTCGATCTCAGCCCGCGCTTCAAGGCGCCAGCTGCTCGCCTTCGTTCGCCATTCGAGGGCCACGTCGGCGAACACGAGGACTCCGCTCAGGCGCTTGGCCTGCAGAGCCGCCAGAGCGTGGTGACCGTACCATCGCCTAGTCTCCGTTGCTGACCACGCGCGGAAGACAGTCGTTCCGCACCATCGCCCTCGCAAGCTCCTCTGATGCCGTCACTCTCACCCCAGGGAGAGGCTCCGGAGCGCTCCGCCGATCTGGCACTGGGCGTGGCGCTCAATCGCTTCCAATGTCCATGTACACCACATCGGTTTAGTCGGATGCATCTATTTTTTTACAAAGCTGTAAAATCAAGCGCTTACCAATTCTTATATTCAGAACAACTATCTTCTGATACCATAAGGGCAAGCTACGGAGACTACCTACCGATCAATTGCATTATTTCCAGCTCGCGGCAGGGGATTTCCACGCCACATTGCTGGGAGCGGCGGAGCGACGGAGTCGATGGCCGGTGAGCCCAGAACTGGCCGACATAGTCGAGTCGTCAACGAGACTCTGACACACCCTCACATGTTTCAACTCAGTCAGCCCCTGGCCTTGCCGACCTCTGACTCTCGCACGCCCCGGGCGTAATGGCATATAATACGGGGTTCTATTTTGTCATGAAACGATGCATCAAATACCTCATGGTTGAAGGTTCTCAGATGTCCTTTTCTTGCCGGGTGGGCTCACTGGGCTGTGTGCATAAGTATAAGAGCACTTTTTCGCTCCCGAAAATTTGCTTCTTCTAATCATCAGCTCCTCGGTGTTTTGTCCGAATGTCTTTCTCGTCCAAGTCAACGTCTGCGATTCAGTCATGGGTAAAACACCGTAGCCTGTTCTCCTGTTGTCTGTGGCTGATTTTCCGGGACTACCTTGCAGATCGAGCTCTCGCGTGTGCACAGATTGGCGGGTGCGATGCTGGGTTTCTGGCCCTTCGGTACGTAGCAATCACCTTCTTTGACAGCATATCCTGACGAGGGTTTAGCCTGGAGCCTGACGATGTCAGCACGCTCGGTATCCATGCCGCTCACCACGTATGCTTCGTACCTCGCTTATGGTCTGGTCTTTGCAACTCTGGCTCATGGTGAGTAGCTGGCCCTATCTTTTTCGTCTCGTACGTTGAGCGCGACGCTTCGTATAGGTGCCGGGTGCATCTGGAATGACATCTTAGACCGCAATTTTGACCGGCAAGTTGGTATGTCCCCTACTGTTGTTGTCTGCCACTGATATCAACACACACTTTGTTCATCTTCAGAGCGGACCAAGCACCGCCCCATCGCGGATGGGCGCATATCTGTTCGAGGCGCGGTAATATCCCTGTTCTTGCACCTCCTGATGCTTGTGGCGCTTCTCTGGCCACTCAACCATCTAGCGTGCGTGCTCCAACTACCAACAAATGTGGCGCGGATCATGATGTTCTGCAACCGCGTTCAGATGGATCATTGGCTTGATCGCGGTTATACCACTACCTGCAATATACCCATTCCTGAAGCGTGTCACGTACTGGCCGCAGGCATGGCTCGGTACATCATCGCCTGGCAATCGTGACTGATTCTAGGTGCTAATGTTTTGCTCCAGGTGTTGCAATGAACATGCTGGTGCTCTTAGTAAGCAGTGCGGTGCAGTATAAAATTACACCCGCCGCCATTGCCTTACTCTGTGGGTGCTGGTCGTACGTTCGTTCCTACTACTATTTCTATGCACCACTTATTCGCTTCCCTGTAGCTGGACGCTCTACTACGGTGCGTTTAGTCGCTGTTGCTGGTGTGCCCAGACTGACAACGCTTGCAGACACGGTCTACGCCTGCCAAGACAAACGCGACGACGTCAAAGCCGGCGTGAAGTCCACTGCATTACTCTTCGGCTCGCGCGTCAAGGCAGTCCTTGCCTTCTTCGCCGCGCTCTTCACAGCTTCCCTCGCGTTTGCCGGACATCTCAACAAGCAGGGTCCGGCTTTCTTCGCCCTGACGGTCGGCGGCGCCGGACTCCATCTGGGAAAGCAGCTTATAACGCTTGACGTGGACAATGTGCGGAGCTGTCTGGTTGCGGTAAGTGGCAGACCTGCGCTCGCAGGGACGAGCGGAGAAGGGACATCATGCTCACTGTACTTATTTGCAGTTTGAAGCGAACGGTTTCACCTTCGGAGGTATTGTCTGGGCTGGGCTGTTCGTGGACTACTTGCTGGTGTACAGACTTCATACTTACGCTACGATTTGATACCACGTCCGACTCCACTATTGTACAGCTTCGTATAGAGTTCTATCTTACAGCTTCCCATAGAGTTAGTTATTTATTACGAAAAATAGTACCTGTTCTATGTATACGAGCAGTGGCACTATGCGAACCTTGCTTTGAGAGACATTACGGTGCGTCCGACTGCAAGGCTTACGAGGTTGCAATTCACGTGTACATTGTTGATGTTGCGACAATCCTGACTGAAAGTTTCGAGCCCAGTCGCAGAAGGTGACGAAAGGAGGCAGTGCATGCGTCGACGGCGGGGCACTGGGCAGAAATGTGAGAGGTGCCAGCCGGTCGACTCGACTCTGTCAATTCTTCGTTATAATGAGTAGTCAGCGCATTGAAATAGCGCGGTGTGGAGCCCACCAAGTCATAGCCCGTCTCTTTTGACGCCTTACTCCCTGCTCATTTCCGTGCTCTTCCTCTAGGCTCTGACCGAGCTTTGCATGCGCCGGCGCGGGCTAGATGCCGCGGGCCGGGCCGCCCGGAGCTGGAGGTCGGTATTTCCCACGTGTCGCACAGTTTTTCGCGAAAGCTGCTGCATTCAGAATTCCGACTTGCGGCTCAGTGCGAGCACCAACGATGCGGTGTAGCATGGAAAGTGCGCGCAGCCAGTCTTCGAATCGATGGCCAAGAAGTGGAAGTCGTTGTGTGTAGTACAGTACTGTACTTGAGGAGCAGGCCGGAATGTGCGTCAATTTCTCGCGATTTATTTTCTGACGAACTAAATGACAGGATCTCAATATGATAGCACGTCTCATCAAGCGCTATCTGTTGCGACGTTGACCCCGGGATCGAACGCTCTAGTAAATGTTCAGGCAGATGAAGAGGGAGTCCGTCAGGCAAACGACACCGGTACCCTGAAAACGATCATGGTGAGCAGCAGCCCATACGCCGGAGGTGCCGCACCGTAACCTGGAGGCGGTCTCGTGTGATAGATGGTGCGTACCCAGCTCACTTACTCTCTTCGACGGTCTCCTAACCACCGCTCTTCTCAGGCGGTCGTTTCGTGAAGTCTTCCGCCCTCCCTATCTCGGTCCTATCTTGCCTAGTCTTCCGCTGTTTACATCGCCACAGACCCTCCACCTCCGCTTGGTGAACACTCCCGATGCCGTCGCCTCGAAACCCTCGCCCTTCGATTCTAATGACTGGGCTGTCCCTGCTATGTCCGCTTTTCCCTCCGGAGGTTCAACAGAACATACTCCGCGAAGCGAAGCCGCCGACTTTCTCATTGGCGCTGAACGCTCGGCAGACTGCCCATTCTCGCGAGTTTACTTCACTCTCTCCATTCCGTCCCACCCACTCCCGGCGCTCTTCCCAGCGATACAATCCACACTGCCCAGCGTCGATGCACAGTCCAGGAACCACGCAACAAGGACGAGGTGCGACAGGACCCGCCCCCGCGCAGCCTCTACCCTCTCGTGAGTGGTTAATGAAGCAACCGGGGATTCCAACACTCATCCATGTGAAAATGCAGAGCTGCTTGCCTTCAAGGTCGATCACCGACCATTCGCGTCGGCTGCGCCCTTCGTTATACTGGCTATCCACATGTTTAGTCGCACGGTCAGCGCTCTTGCCCGGATCTCACTGGTCCCCGTCATATGTTCACGGCTCCCAGCGGTTTTCCCGTTGGGCCGTGCTCGTCGTATTCGCTGCCGCGCACAAGACGCTCCGCCGCTTTGAGAGGGATGGTGATATGATTCACGGACCCGAAGAAGTGATCTCTGGTATGTCATTGTATAATATTGTGGGGGTCTTATAATGATCGAATGAATTGGCAGTGATGGCGAGAGCGGAATTCACTATCTGTCTACTTCGTCCGATGATTAATCCGCGGCATTGCGTTCGGCGTTTGCATTCTCCGCACTGATGCAAGGCGCGCGGTCCGTCACGGCAGCGTCTATGCCTAGCCAGCGCCTAGCTACACAGTTCACGGAGGAGTATGATGAATAGATTGCCACGGAAAAATGGAGCTGGGGGTAAGTGCTCACGCCACCTCTTCCTCGATCTCGCTGACGGACCGATGCATGGATATCAGAAGACGATAATTCAAGGGATTTCTTCTGTCCTTCCCGGTATTTAGACGAAGGACTCGGACACAGTTGCTATGCTTTCAGCGCGACTAGTCTGTCAGCATTTTGGCGCTCGGAATCCCACGAACAAAATCCAGATGCTCCTCGCTGCTAAGAGGCTCTTCCAGCCCTCCCCGGTGGTTGCGCTTTGCGACCCGATAGACGCACACATGCGATAGATGGACCCAGCGAGCTCTGTGAGCAAGACAGCTGTGTAGGCCAAGATGCTAGATGGAGGTTTGTGAAGCACGATGTCCTGTGCAAATCCAGCGGTGATCGTATGACTGTAGGCGACGACGCTGGCGTTTTCGCGAACGCGGAGCAGACGCTGGTGTTCTTCTGCATTTTCCCCAGCTGGGCTTTCTGGATCAAGCGCCGTCTACGCCGACCCACGGGATAGCAAGTAAGTATATCGCTCGCTCGGCGCTGTCCTATTCTGTTCGGGGGGTGGAGTACCGATAAACGTCGTCACTCGGCCAAATATCACTACGTGTTCTACGACGACACACCTCGCTATCACCTTGCCCAGACCTTGGCCTCGTATTCAATGGATAACCTACGGCGACGTCTGATTGCCCCGGGGGCCTAATTGCACATCACGTAGGAGGGATTTTGCTACCATCTCCGTCGACAACGCAAGGCGAAGGGTGCCCGAGTCCCCGAGTCCGAGTTCCGGACTTGGGCACACACTGCGATGCATATAAAGTCGCGCTGCATTCCGACGGACCTTCAGTGTGCATTCCTCTCATGTCTTCTGCTTCAAAGTCAACCTCCGCCATTCGGCCATGGGTAATTTCGATATTGTCCATGTGCATCTGCCTTTGACTGGAGCGACTTACAGATCGAGCTCTCGCGCATGCACAAATTCGCGGGGGCCATGCTGATTTTTTGGCCCCTCGGTAAGTACTCCAGTCACTTTGTTGACTGCAAATTATGATGAGAGCATAGCCTGGGGTTTGACTATGTCGGCACGCTCGGTCTCTATGCCGCTCACCACGTATGCCTTCAACCTCACTTACGGTCTAGTCTTCGCGACGCTGCTCCGTAGTGAGTAATTTTCCCTGTCTCCTTCGTTTCGTGCATTGAGCAAGACATTTCGCACAGGTGCTGGGTGTATCTGGAACGACATCCTAGATCGCGAGTTTGACCGCCAAGTCGGTATGTTCTTGACCGCCTATGCCTTCTGCGGACTTCATACTACATATTGCTCATTTTCAGAGCGGACCAAGCATCGCCCCATCGCGGACGGGCGCATATCTGTATTCGGCGCGGTAATATTTCTGTTCTCTCACCTTGTGGCGCTCGTGGCGCTTATGTGGCCGTTTAACCATTTGGCGTGCGTGCGCTTGTCCTTTCCACTATATCACCGACTCTAACGCTGATGGCAATACATCCGCAACCATATATAGGTGGAAAATCGGCTTGATTCACCGTCTTTCCACTCCCAGGGATATACCCATTCATGAAGCGTGTCACGTACTGGCCACAGGCATGGCTCGGTACGTTCGGGCGCGGCCCCGGTGGCGAGTATGAAGCAGTCCTGATATATTGTTTTGCCTCAGGTGTTGCTATGAATATGGTCGCGCTCCTGGTATGTGGTGCAGTGCAGGATCAAGTTACGCCCGCCGCCGTCGCATTACTCTGTGGGTGTTGGTCGTAAGTTCATGCCAAAATTTGGGACTTGTTTGCAGAACTGAAGTGTGTTTTGCCTAGATGGACGCTCTACTATGGTCAGTTTCATTGACATTGTCGTCGCGCGGATGCTTGACCGCTCGCAGACACGATTTACGCCTGCCAAGACAAGCGTGACGATGTCAAAGCCGGAGTGAAGTCCACTGCGATTCTCTTTGGCCGGCATATCAAGATAGTCCTTGCCTTCTTCGCAGTGCTCTTCACGGCATCCCTTGCCCTTGCTGGGCATCTCAACAAGCAGGGTCCCGCCTTCTACACTCTGACGGTCGGCGGCGCAGCACTACATCTCGGCAATCAGCTCAAGAAACTTGACGTGGATGACGTGCGAAGCTGTCTCGTCATAGTAAGTGCAGAACGTCTTCTTGCACGGACGATGAGCATCTCGTTGATTCAATTTGCAGTTCAACGAGAACGGCTACATGTTCGGAAGCATTGTATGGGCAGGGCTGTTCGTGGACTATCTCCAGGGGTAGAGACACCCTGCCACCCCCTCCATCATCTATACGATGCCTCTTAACCCTAGAATTTCCGCGACTATATATATGCATATCATTTTTGTCAGATGATCAGAAGCCTCGGGTTGTTTCTATCTAATTTCTTTGTCTGCGCGCCATGCGATCCCCACTTTATGTGAGCACGCCGAAGATGATAGCCTGATGGAGGCCACTCGGAGGCACTCGCTCGGAGGCGGGGGTCCGGTCCTTCGACCGGCGCGTGCCGGCCGAATGCGGCTGCTCACGCGCAGTGACGTCACGGTCGTGCACCCCAGGAAGAAAATATATTTCGATATTGTGTCCATCTCAGGTTGTCTGCGAGTTGTCTGCGGGTTGTCTGCGGGTTCTCGCGCCTGCAACGGGTGATGAACAGAGGTCCGGGAGGTTCGGAAAATGAGAGAACAGCGCCCATATAATGTTCAGGATAGTTGGGACCCTCGCAAACGCACGAGGGGCTCGTATATTGTTCTATCTACGCCTATGTACCGCAAATCTGCCACCTGCACAATTTCTACGGAGCTCGACGACGATTCACGAGGCTCGAAAAGTCGTGTCGGCATCCATCCCGACTGTCATCTTATAGGTCTGCTTGCCAGGTAACTTAACTATCTCTGCAGCGGTATAATATTGTAGGAAAAAGAAGTGAGGTCACAGGGGTTGAGACATGCTGATCAGCAAGAGAACCAAGTCCTGAAATGAATTGAAACTTCCTGGGACTGGCAGCGAGCCGCAGCGTTCGCAAAGCTCCTACCTAACTCAGTGTAAGCAGCACACGCGAATACAAGACGCGCCGTATGTGGCTTACGCTAGAAGCACCCTCGCTGCGCAGCGCGTGCACTGAACAGAGCAAAATCAACGGAGACGAGAATGAGCCCAGGAGCGAGCGGATGCGCGTTTCGATTCGGTGGATTCGCCTTAAGATTCGGTGGATTCGCCGCAGCGACACGACGAAAGGGAAGGAGTCTGGCAAACGTGTTGCGTTGCGCGCAACGTCTGTCGTCCGCGCAAGGTCGGCGACGGAGAATATTGCATTGCCGCGACAAGCGCCTGTATATTAAACAGAGACGAGAGACGTCAGATATCACATGGAGCAAAGTGAGATACGGTCAGAGCCCAGGCGGATTACTGTAGGAATCGTTTATCTTATCCTATCTTGTCTAGCGGCTCGCGAGGGCGACCGCCATTCCCGAGCGCAGGGATGAGAAAGGATGAGACCGTTGCCGCTTAGTCTTTGAGCGCCATCAGACCGATGGCACCGGTCATTCACCATATTGTGCACCCGCCAGACGTTCTAGATGGAGGCAGAAGTCAGCCAACCTCCGACGACGCGAAAGTTGACCCTGAGCGATGAGGCATCCGGAGCGGGCTTGCCTCGGGGGTGACCGATCACGATGGAGACGCTTCCGAGTCAACAGCAGCGTAGAGAACTCGGCGGAGCAAGGCCGATGTTGGAGGTGCTTACGCTGCGATGTATTTTTCTCGTGCCCTGAGAAGATAAAGCATTCTTGTCGCCAGAGATGGGGTATGAACAGACGCAGAGACTGGCCGATATCTGAATTTCGACCGCTGCGGACTTGATAGGCAAGGGTGGAATATGTACTTCTTGTTGTAGTCCATCGTGATTGATGGCAGCGGATGTCGCCGACGCTTCCCGGCGATGTGAGATCGGGTACAGCAAGCAGAAGGAAATGAATGGGCTCAAGACGAGGCTCAGTTACAGCAAGCGATGATCTAACCGAGCGGCAACGACAGAACGCCTGTGCCTTCCGTCGGTAAGATCAACACGGACCGTTGGTTCAAAGGGCGACCAGACTCACTTCTTCGCCACGCGCATGTCCAATGCCATGCTGGGAGTTCCACTAGCGACTCAAAAGAAGCCGAATACAGTGAAAAAAATACCCAGATGCGCTGTGAAGCGAGATAACGGTAAAATACCATACCATGAAGATAAACGGAGGTGCTCTAGCACGAGGTGTCCTGCATGCACAGCCAAAGAGCAGGCAATACGCACAGTCCACGAGAGTCCACGAGGGTCCACAATGGTGGTGGTTTTCGATTCCGGGGAGGCAGGTTATTGAGCGTCGGCAGTTGCCGACTGACTTTGAATTTGATCAACAGTACTGCGAATTCAGTATTTCTATACTTCACCCTCGCCCCGACTTCATCGCGTTTTCTATCGGCAACAATGAACTAGGACTTCGTCTTGCGCAGCCTTGTTCATGGCGACATCTGATATCCGCACGCCCCGGGCATAATGGCTTATCGCGGTAGGACGGAAACTGCTATGGTACCGCGGTACAACAGCAGTAGGGTACATGCTCGAATTTCTGATTCCTGCCGGTTGACCGGGCTGGGCCTACCGATCTGTGCATAAAAGGCCGCGCAGCACTTTCTCGCCTCCAAGGGTCTCAAGTGTGTTTCTCATCCATGTCTGCTACCAAGTCAACCTCTGTGATCCGGCCATGGGTAACGCCGTACTATTCTGTCTTCTTGTTGCCGTGGCTGAGGCTCCGCAAATTTGCAGATCGAGCTCTCGCGCGTACACAAATTTGCGGGCAGCATGCTGATTTTCTGGCCCCTCGGTCTGCTCTTCGTTTGTTTCATTCGAATGCATGTCCTGACGAGAGCTTAGCCTGGGGTTTGACGATGTCGGCACACGCAGTGTCCATGCCGCTCGCAGCCTATGCATTCAATCTCGTTTACGGGCTCGTCTTCGCGGCGCTGCTTCATAGTGAGTTCTACCCTATCTCGTTCGACCCGCGCGCTGAGCATGACGATTTTCATAGGTGCTGGGTGCATTTGGAACGACATCTTAGATCGCAATTTTGATCGCCAAGTCGGTACGTCATGACCGCTATGTACCTATGTGATATCATACACACCGCCTATCTACAGAGCGGACCAAGCACCGCCCTATCGCGGATGGGCGCATCTCGGTCCCTGGGGCGGTGATATTCCTCTTCTCCCATCTCCTAGCGCTCACGGCGCTTATGTGGCCATTCAATCACCTCGCGTGCGTGCGCCGCCACTATTTGTGTACAACTCTAATGCTGATGACAATGGCCTTTAGATGGCAAATTGGCTTGATTACTGTTTTCCCGCTCCCGGGGATATATCCGTTCATGAAACGCGTCACGTACTGGCCGCAGGCATGGCTCGGTACGTTCTTGTGCGGCGCCGGGGATCGTTGGTTGCTGATACGTTTCCGTAGGTATCGCGATGAATATGGTCACGATCGTAGTGTGCAGCGCGGTGCAGCACCAAGTTACCCCCGCCGCCCTTGCCTTGCTCTCCGGCTGTTGGTCGTAAGTCCATGCATATCCGGGACCTGATCGCAGCGCTGACGCGCTTTCCCGCATAGCTGGACGCTCTACTATGGTATGTTTCATTGTCGTCGTTGGCGCGCACAGATCAAATCCGCTCGCAGACACGATCTACGCCTGCCAAGACAAGCGCGACGACCTCAAAGCCGGCGTGAAGTCCACTGCGATCCTCTTCGGCTCGCACGTCAAGACTATCCTTGCCCTCTTCGCCGCGCTCCTTACAGCATCCCTCGCGTTGGCCGGGCACCTCAACAAGCAGGGTCCGGCGTTCTTCGCCCTGACGGTCGGCGGCGCAGGACTGCATTTGGCCAGCCAGCTCAAGAAGCTCGACGTGGACAATGTGCGAAGCTGCTTCGTCGCGGTAAGTGGCACGCCTGCGCTCGCGGGCACATCGCTGACTGCGTCCGCAGTTCGAAGCAAATGGCTTCACGTTCGGAAGTATTGTATGGGCTGGGCTTTTTGTGGACTATCTGCTGGTCTGAACCCATAATGCCGCGCTGTATGACCATCCTTTGCACCGTGAATCTTTCAATATTTGCAGATCAGTGAGATTAGATTAGATTAGATCCGTCGGATCACGATGCCGAATCAGTTCCTCATGCAAATTCGCACAAACCCTCGTCAAGCCTCAAGCTCTTTAACCGATGATAGTCGATCTGTCTCATAAGTCAAGCTCAAGCTCAAGCCTTCAAGCCCTCACTGGCGCTTCGCGCATCTGGGGCGACTAGAGTTCGGAGAATGGGGCAGGAGAACAAGCGAGTCTGGCCTCGACTCGAGATTGGTGAGCAGACCACACCTATGCCATCGCCATTTCTTCCCCATCACGAGGATCCCGCTCAAGTCCACACCTGCAACACCATAAGCGCGTCGGATTTACGGCTGCGCGCGTAGCTTTTCCGGGCCCCGCGACCACTGCATGATCTGGCCATCGTCAGCGCGCGCTCGGGCGTGACAATCATGTACGCCGACGCTGCGCCCGCAGAGATGCCTCCGTCCGCGCCGAATGTTTACACGGGCGAGCCGCTGTCTGCTTGCATATTCCATGCAAATCTGGCTCACCAACTCCAAGTGCGTGTCGGAGCGCGCTCTGCCGTGCGCCACCATCCGTGCAGCTCGCACCGGCCCACTTGCCCACGTCTGCCCGCCCGGTTCCCCGTGTCTTCGCCTTCACTGAGCACGGCCGCCTTAATGTATACTTTCTGCGTGGGTGTATTAGTATCACGTACCAGAAATGTATGGCATCATCATCCCAACATCAAGAGTCCTTTGGCGGATTCAGATTCTGCTTTGTGTCGGGAGAGTCATTGGGACGTTGTCTGCTGTGTCTGACATGCGTGACAATGATACAGCGATAGGTCAGGATATTGACTGCGACTCTCCGAGCACTACGGCGGGGATTTAGGGTGGACTTCCCCAAGCGCGAGCTTGCCCGCCGGCGAAGCTGAGCAAGCGCTTGCCATCCGTGCCACAGCCGCTCTTCATCAAACGACTTCTCCCCAAATCACGACCTCCATACTCACGCTGCGGCGCCAGCCTGCGACCGCTCGAGCCTAGGTCACACGAACATGGAACTTGAAGGTCCACCGGAGCGCTCTCCCCTGTCAACCAATTGCCGTTCCAACCGTTGCGCCGTGCAGACTCTGTATATGCCGGTGTCGGTGATAAGGTTGACCATGGGGGTACGTTCAGTCTTCAAAAGCGCTGCGCAAGCACCGCTGTAGTGTGTCGAAATCCACCCATCTGTCCATCATGCCCGACACCTACACGCTCGCGATCTATGGGATCCCGCTGTTCCTCGCCCTCGCGGTCCTCAGGCATCTTTCCCAGCGCCGCCGTGGCTCACTCCCTCCGGGTCCGCGGGGCCTGCCTATCATAGGCAACCTGCTCGAGATGCCGACAGAGTACGAGTTCAAACATTGGGCGAAGCACAAGGATATCTACGGTGCGTTACCTCCGCACTACTCCATGGCCTTCTCACTCATTAGACATATCTATCGGAAGGCCCCATCAGCTCTGTGACCGTGCTGGGCCAGCCCATTGTCTTGCTCAACTCGCTCGAAGGATGTGTCGACCTCCTCGACAAACGTTCAAGTGTTTACTCGGGGCGCCCAACAATGCATTTCGCAGGAACTATGTATGCACCAGTCACCTCTGTCTTGTCCACGCACGCTCATTCAATTCGATGCACGGCTCTCAGGATCAAATGGGACCTGCAAATGATCCTCTCCCCATATGGCGAACGGTTCCGCGCGATGCGAAAGCTCGTTGCGCGCCAGATAGGATCCAAGGCGGCCGTCGCGAAGCCCGCGATCCGCGCCGCGCAGGAGCGCGAGATCCGCCACTTCCTCGCGCGTGTGTGCGAGCAGCCTGACGACCTTTTACACGAGCTCCGGTTGTCAGTCTGACCACCTTTCTCCTGAGTTGTCTCAGGCTCTGACCACTCCGTGCAGGACAACGGCCGCGGTGTTCATGCGGCTTTCGCATGGGTATATCATCTCGAAGGATGCAAACAAGCCGGACCCGCTGCTCAAGCTCATTGACACTGCGGCGGAAGAATTCTACGTGGCGACCCGCCCCGGCGCGTGGGCTGTTGACACATTCCCCTTCTGTAAGTAGTGTGTTTTTCTGCGCAAGCGTTGTGCTGAAGGCGCGCCGGTACAGTGCGGCATATTCCCGACTGGTTCCCCGGAGCAGGCTTCAAGCATGTTGCGAAGGAATTCCTGAAGACGAATTTGGAGCAGGTGGAGATCCCGCTTGCGTATGTTAAGAGTGAGATAGTAAGCGCCTGCGTTTGCCATTCGTTGTCAACTCTTGAAGCTGACGTTTCCTGGTGCTCTAGCGCGCGAAGCGTGCTCCCTCTTCGTTCACGGCTGATGCGCTCGAGGGCGGACAATTCGACGACAGCGTCATCATGTGCGCCGCCGGATCCCTGTTTGCTGGTGGAACCGATACTGTAAGTGACTTAACAGTCACGTTTAGCATCTCACTTTTAATTGAATTCTACCTTAGGTCGTCGCGACGATGGGTACATTCATCTTGCTTATGATCAGGCATCCCGAAATACAGCAGAAGGCGCAAGCGGAACTTGACGCTCTCCTGGGCGGCCGCCGGCTGCCCACGCTCGATGACAAGGAAAATCTTCCGTACTTGACTGCGGTGCATAAGGAGGTGCTGCGGTGGCATATAATTGGCCCCATGGGTGTGTATCTCATTGTTCAGCGAGATCTTGAATCGAATTCTGATCGCGTTCAAATCTAGGCATCCCGCACTCTACCACCGCGGACGACTATTACAAAGGGTACTTCATACCGAAAGGCACCATCGTCTTCTCAAACCTCTGGTACGTTCCCGCTTCCACGTTTTTTCTCCTAGATCTTGTCGATTTATTCTTGGTCCAGGGCGATCTCACAGGACACGGCTCATCATGCTGAACCCACGATCTTCAACCCCGAACGGTTCCTCGGCCCCACGCCTGAACTGGACCCGCACAAGTACGCGTTCGGGTTCGGACGTCGCATGTGTCCCGGAATGGACCTTTCCGACGCGAACGTGTTCTTGTTCATGGCGCTGGTGCTGTCGGTGCTGGAGTTCGGCAAGGGCAAGGGAGAGGTTGAGGGCGGGCCGGAGCCGCTCTTCCATTCGGGGACCGTGAGGTGCGTTTCGTCTGGTTTTGCTGATGCCTCGCTCTGATGATAGTTCCGGATCAGCCACCCGAAACCCTACAAGTACAGCGTAAAGCCGAGGTCAGAGGAGGCGGTGAGGCTGATCCAAGCGGCGAATGACGAGATCCCGCCTAGGGAGAGCGACGCGCCGAAAGTCAAAGGTATCCTGGTGCCTTGAACCTAGAAATGCGTTCTTGCATATGCAAATGTGCAGTGATTTGGTGACTTGTTATCTTTGTCCTGGTTTAATGCGGTAACGCCGCTAAATCATAGAAAAGGCGCGTGATGCTGCATATCGCCGATGCGCGAACAAATTGGACATAATATGTGTCGCCTCTTCCTGAGACGCCAGCCACCGCCGCCAGATGATGGCGTATACTGCGGCCGAACTGCTGCATATGGCTATGACTGCCTGACGCCGAGAAGTTGGTACAGAGCGGCGTCCGGAACACCTACTTTGTTGAGAGGCTAAGGCACCAGCGTTTCAGTGCTCTCCTGTGAACTTGCTGGGTTTCACGGATTTGGCAGCCGAGCCGACTGCGCTATCATTGTATACTAAGGCCGCTTACGGCCCTCCGAACCGCTGAACTATGTTCTCGCCGAGTTCCTTTAAATAAAGTGTGTGCTCCTTCAGGTCTAGCACCCAAGGCCTAGGATGACTGCTGGGAATCCCACTGCCCTCGCTTCCCTCGCCGCCCTCATCTCTGCCGGCGCGCAGACTCTAGAGACTGCATACGCCAAGCATGGCCTCGTCTTCCCCTCGCTCGATGAGCCATTCTATCCCGGCCCACTGGACGACGACCTTGCACTTACAAATGCGGCGCGCCTGATTGTTGCGGCAGCGCATCAAATTATCGCGACGGTACGCGCGCCAATGGACACTATCCAGGACTATGCGCCGGCGATGTACATGACGTCTGCGTTGGCGTTTGTAAATGAAACGAACATCGCGGATGTTCTCAAGAATGTGCCACAGGTCGGCATGCTGGTCATTCAACACAGTCTAATACTAATATTGGGCCTGATATTTGCCAGGGATTGCATGTCCAGGATATCAGCAAGGAGGTTGGTGTCGACAGCGTCAAGATTGGTCTGTGGTCTTTGCAACCTTATGTCGCTTTCAACGCTAACCCATCCCTAGCTCGAATTCTCCGCTATCTTGCCACTCGCCACGTCTTTCGCGAAATCAGTCCCAACGTCTTCGCCAACAACCGTATATCCTCCTTTCTCGCCAAGAGCCGTCCCCTCAAAGCGCTCAAATCGGAGTTAGTCTTTATGCGTTGTGTCAACCTGTGGACCTAGCCAAAGCAGTGTGTACAGTGCATTGAATAGATATAAGGACGCTCCTGCAGCTGCCTTCGTGGGCCATGTGTAAGTGGAGCTTCCCGTCGTCTAGAGGCAGCAGGCTAATCCGCGCTTCAGAACCGACGAGGCATTCAGTAGTGCTGTGTGCCTCTCTACTCACGTCCGTGAAGACGTCAAGGACTACGAGTCTCCATTCAAACTTGCCTTCAGGACAAAGAAGACCATGTGGGAGTGGTACGAAGAGCCTGGGAATGAATGGCGCGGCCGCCGTTTCGCCGAGGCTATGAAAGGCAGCGGAGACCGCTTCCCCGCGAGCATCTTCACAGACGGTAAGATCTTCCGTTCCGGCTAATGTGCGCCCTTCTGACGCGTTGTAAGATAGGCTTTGACTGGAGATCACTGAAAGACGACAGCGTGGTTGTGGACGTTGGCGGAAGTCTCGGAACAGTGACGCTCAAGCTCGCAAAAGCGTTTCCGCACCTGAAATACGTCGTCGAAGATCTGGAACCAGTGGTCACGGACCCAGCGCAGAAATTCTGGGAAGCACAGGCACCGGAGATTTTGGCCAGCAGCCGAGTAACTCTTCAAGGTACCGAGCTTCCCAGATCTTCGATACAACCTGTTGACTTGCTCTCCCAGTGCAGGATTTCTTCGAGCCTCAAACGATCAAGCAAGCAGCTGTCTACTTCATGCGCTTCGTCCTGCATGACTGGCCCGACTCGGCCAACGAAACGATTCTCACGAACCTTCGCAACGCCGCCGCTCCGTACACGAAACTTGTCATCTTCGAAAGTATCATGCCGTATGCGAGCCCTGATCCCAACGGGCCGCCTCGACCGCCGTTTCCGCTCCTCGCCAACCTCGGCTTGCCGGTGGGAGGTTTTTTGACAATGCTGGATCTGCAGGTACGCTGTTGGCGAAGCTATGGTCAATAATGCGCGGGCGGGGTATCTGACGCGCCTTGTGCTTTCGTGCAGATGATGAATCTCTTGAATGGCCAGGAGCGCACGTTCGAGCAGTTTGTGGAGCTCGGCGCGCGGACGGGGTGGAGGTTCGAGGGCGTGAAGCCGGGTGTGCTCGCCGCGCTTGTATTCTCAGTGGCATGATAGTGCCTCATTTCTTGCTCATTTTTGGTAGAGTCTGTATGCGGTCATCGGTGTATCAGCTCAATGCAGATGTAGGGTAGTAAGCTTGATCCCTGAATATGGACAAATCTCAACGCACCTAAGTAACTGAACCTCTCCAATAGATCCTCGTATAGCGGACTCCTGCAAGAAAAATGCCGCAAAATGGGCTGCGGGTGTTTGACGAGACATTTCAACGAAGAAACAGAGCCTCATCACACGGGGATGCGTGCCCTGCTTCGCTAATTCTGTGAAATAGTTATCCTTCGCAAGAAAAGCGTACCGTGAAAAATCAACAGACGCAATCTAGGCTTGCGCGTGTTACAGGCAGTTGACCTTTCATCAGATATTATGCCAGAATTCCAAAATATCCCTCACGCCAGATACAGCGCATTCAGATAATAGTGATTTCTGAGCGAGAACGTTGGAGTGAGTGGGTGCAACTTGCAAGAGTCGGAGACCAGCGCTTATGGTAAGAGGATGACGTAAGGCATCGGCAAGCGCCTCCCTCCCGTAGGCGCCCAAAAATTCCGCGCCAGCATAGCTCGCTTCAGGTCCCTGGCTTCGCGTCTTGCCTCCCACCACCACCACCACCACCCCTTCTTCCCAAAAACCGCGCCAGGCCGGGCAATATGTCTCCCCCAACGTCCAGCCGAGGAAAGGAGTCTGGGACTGCGCGTGTCCTGGGCTCGGGAACATCTGGTGCGTCCCAACTCACTGACATGTCACCATACTGGCTAACGGGTATCTCAGGTGTCGCCGAGCTGCTCATCTTCCACCCGGTGGATACAATTGCCAAGCGCCTGATGAGCAACAAGCTCAAGGTATGTGGTATATCACGACTGTCGACTTGGCCAGCAATGACCCACGCGACCTGCATTTCCACGTACCCAGGCCTCCGAGTCAGGCTTGTCCGCTATCATTTTCCGGGATAAAGCAAATGCACCCATCGTCAAGCGTTTTCTCTCGCTTTTCCCTGGCCTTGGGTATGCCGCCGGGTACAAAATCTCTCAGCGGATATACAAGTTCGGCGGGCAGCCGTGGTTCAACGACATCCTCACGCGTCACTACAAAACGAGCTTCACGAACGCGTTCGGCGAGCGCAAGGGCAAGATGATGATGCAGGCGACAGCGGGCAGGTGTGTGCGCGTCCGACGCGTGTCCGTTCATCTAGAAACGGCCATGAACTGACTATATGCACTAGTCTGACTGGCATCGGCGAGGTGGTGAGTAGCTGTCTGCTGCACGGTGTGAAATGTGCAATGTGCTGACAGCCAATGGCGGAATCCGCGCTAGGTGCTGCTACCACTCGACGCGCTCAAAATCAAGCGGCAGGTGAACCCTGAGGCGTTCCGTGGGCGCGGCGTCATCAGGATTTTCAAGGAGGAGGGCACGACGTTGTACCGTGGCTGGGGATGGACCATGGCGCGTAACGCGCCAGGTAGCTTCGCTGTACGTCCTCCTTTTTCTTCATTTATCACCCACGCTCGCGGTCGTGCTACTGTACTCACGACTATCCCTCACTAGCTCTTCGGCGCCTCCGCCGTGACAAAAGACTACGTCCTTGGTGTCTCGGATTACTCAAAAGCGACCTTCGCGCAGAACTTTGTCGCAAGCGTCGCGGGCGCAGTCGCGTCCATCACCGTTGCCGCTCCGCTCGACACGATAAAGACGCGCATCCAAAACGCGAACTTTGAGCGCAAGATCTCAGGCATGACGGTAGTGAAGGATCTTTTGAGGGAGGAGGGCGCGACTGCACTATTCAAGGGGCTTACGCCTAAGGTGCGTTGCTATGCGTTGATTCAGTCACAGTGCTCATGCCCGCTTCAGATCCTGGTCGTCGGCCCGAAGCTCGTCTTCAGCTATACCATCGCGCAGTCGCTCATTCCCTATTTTGCCAAATACGTCTGAGCCTGTCGTCGTTTCTCCCTCCACGGCGGCATCCGATGCGCCGGCGATTTCCCGTCATTTATAGAGCCCATAGACCGTCACCACTCACTCCACTCACTTAATTTCTTCCGTATGGTAATAACGCGTAGTTCGTATTGCTGGGCACTTGGATATTATTATCTTATGACATGCTTTCCTCGCTATCTGGCTAGGTCCAGGTGTGTCAAGGCATCGCGTGGTGGGAAGAGGTGGGTCTATGCGCTCCCTGTATGCGCTAACGTGATATCTACATAGGGTGAACAAGCACAGACCAACGCCGTGCCGGCATTTTCGCGGACTTGGCGAGGACGCCACAAAGGCTGCTAAGCCTGCTATGTTCCTAACTGAGGTAAGGGATATTCAAAATACATGGACTAACGTTATCATCAATGTAGCTTCTTGAGGAAATGCGAGTAACCTCGTATGTCGCTCAATATCATGCGTCCACGCGCTGATGGCGGTTGTCCATGCCGTAGATGCCGTGAACACTTGGTCCGTGTTCTTTATATTCAGCGTTGTGAGCATCCTATTGACATCAAAGTCGAAGGCTATCTTGTCGCCTTGTCGCCCACGATGTTCGAGCCGGCGTTCAATAAGGGACATCTTTCTTTTGGCCCAGGTCATGCGTGTGGGGTGGACGCCCATCTACAGACAATCTCTTGATCGCGGGCAAATCGCGGGCGCTCGTTGCGCCTGAGGCATCTTGGTAATCATCTTTCACTCAAAGTTCCGACCTTCGCAGGATCTGTGCGCAGTCCCAGGTGGCGTCCACAATTCAAGTGAGACGTGAGTTTATGCTTATGATGCTACGCAAGCCCCGTTCGTGGATTACTACGCCACTCGAATGAAGCCTCGGCTCCAGCATCATGCTGACGAAATTACACCGTCATGAGCACAACGTACTTCGAGCTGGATAACATCGGTAAGAATTTTCGGACACGACGTGCTTCAACTCGAGACTTACACTTATTCATCGTCGTCTTCAACGAGTCGCGTCTAAACCAACAGTCATCATCGCGCTTAGCATAGTCCCGGACTGGGTTTCGAGAAGGTAAGTATCATCATCCAATTTGCAGTGCGAGCTAGACGGACCTTGGCCAGCGACAGGCAGACCTTGTACGGTAACTGTCTGCGAGGAGAACAGGAGAAGAATTGCGGCTAGAGTAGTGAAGACACGCATTATTCGATGTGATCTTGGTCTTGGCCTTCGAGGTGAAGATGGGTTGCTTCCACAGACGTGAGCCTTTTATACCTTTCAGTTGTCCATTCTCTATTCTCAGTCTAGTCCTCGATTCAGGTTAACCCCCTTTAGCGACAGCGCACTGCTCCTCGGCGAGCGCGACGTGATCTTGATCGACGTAACCAGGTCGTTGGCTAGCTTAAGTCTACTAATTACAGTTGCGGCGCACAGGCGGCCGGCGGCCGGAGCGGTGACATAGATGTTCTGTTGGTCCATCGCTGTCATCGCGGTTCCTGGCCGTCTGCGGCACTCTGACCCCGGATACGATAGCCCTGGGCAAGACTTTTCTGTCCGAGACGTGGGACCCTATCGTAACAACCATTTCTCACTAGCGTCTGACGTGTGGTGATGGCCTCGTATGTGGCCTATGATGATGCGTCGCTCGTGAAGCGCGAAATTGAGGTGCGTGGTGATGCCATCGAACAGCGCGCTAATGGCGGTTGTCCATGCCGTAGATGTCGGGGGACTTAGTTCGCTATGATATCTCCATCGCGGGCGCTCGTCTTCCACGAGCCGCCAGAGGCATCTTGTTAACAATTTTGCACCAAAAGTACCGAGTGTCATGATATCCGTGCGCAATTTTTGAAATCCCAGTCCAAGGTGTGTGGGCAACTATCTGAGGGAGTTCATGTTCATGATGCCGTGTAAACTCCACGGACTTCGCCCGTTTGGGGATCGCAGTGGTGCCGATGCGCAGCGAATCAATATTAATCTCACCGTCCGCTGCGACAACTCGCCAGGATTTATTTACGTGCGGTAACACGTCCAGTGCCAGACCCAGATATACATTGGTCACGACGATACGTTCGAATGACTGCCTCGGTTGTAATGGCTGCTGACGAAATTCCACCGTCACAAGCAGACCGTGTTTCGAGCTGTATAATATCGGTAAGGGTTCTGAAACACGACATGCTTCAACTCGAGACTTACATTTATTAGTCACCTCCAGGCTGGTCTGGTGGAACGCAGTCGCGTTTGTACCATAACGCCGGTCTATCGATGCAAAGAGCATCGGCCTCGACTGGAGATTTGAGAATGTGAGGATCATCATTCACTTGCAGTGCGGCGACAGCTCTGATAAGCCTCCTCTTGTACTACTCTTGGGCATTAGCTGAAGTTTCTCACAGCAGTGTCTTGTACTCCCATGTCAAATCGTCTCAGAAGAGTTCATTTCAACGAAAATCGTCTACCTGACGACAAGCCGCACACTGCAGGAGTTGCATCGTACGTACGCATCCCACAATTGAGCTTTTTGGTGTGGACTGAGAGGTGATTTCTTCCCAGCACTAGTTGGCAGACTGAACTTGTAACACCACGCCTTGTCGTATTGTGCCTATAGCAGGCAGTCCTCATGTCCTACGGGGACAGAAGCTTTCAGCCGCCGCGATCCTCCGTCCCGTGCTCCAGACGTCATGTCACGAATATGTATCATGGCTTGCGACGACCCGGCGAAGCATCGCTCATCTGTCCATCGCTCCAGTAGCCAGCCTGTCTTCGTCCACTTGCGCCGCGTTAGCATCAGCCGCCCATCCCATCATCGCCCCACCCTATCGCCCCATTCCTTCGCCATGTCTAACAACTCTGACCCTCTCTTCCAGAACTCGTACTACATCGGCAACAACGTCAACTGCATTCTCTATGGTGAGCAACGAGAGTCATATTCGTTGCAAGCCATTGCACTCACCCCTTTGCGCAGGCGTGCAGCTGGTCCTCTATGCCATGACGATGCAGCGGCTGGTGTGGACGAAGCGCAAGTCCACCGGGGACAAATTCTTCATGGTCTACAGCACGGCGACCCTATTCCTCATCACGATATACGTCGCCGTACAGAGCGTGTTTGGCGAGGAGATGTGGATCGTGAACCGCGACTTCCCCGGGGGCCAAGGCGCATATCTCGTGACGTTCGCAGCCGTCTGGTACCAGACAATGGGCACCACCGCCTCGATCGCGCTCAGTCTGCTCAGCGACGGCCTTCTCGTTCGTGTTTATCCTTTCTGCCTGCCAACCAAACGTGTTTACTAGTGCGATTTGATAGATTTACCGCTGCTACATCGTCTGGAGCGACTTCCGCGTGCTCATCTTCCCCGGCATCCTTAACCTCGCGACCCTCGGTACGTCGCCCTGCTTCATCCCATATACCGAGAATCCTCAAACGCGCATATCCAGCTATGAGTGTCGTCGAGCTGTGGGCGTCCGGCGCGCCGCACAGCGACTTTTTTGCCGGCTTCGCCGCGCACGTGGGGGTCGTATACTCCTCCCTCTCGATCGGGCTCAACGTCGTCATGACGTCCATCATCTGCGGGAGGCTGCTGTGGTACACGCGTACCGCGAAGCGCTACCTCGGCGCGGACGTCTCGCGCACGTACTTCGGTGTCGGCGCGCTCATCGTCGAGTCCGCGCTGCCGTACTCGATAGCCGGCATCGCGTTCCTCGTCTCGTTCGGGCTCGAAAGCGAGATCTCGATACTCTTCATGTCGATCTACACGATGTTCACGGTGCGTCGCTGATTCGGGATTCATGAGGAATTTTGTGGCGGCGGCTGATGGGGGCGTGTTCGTATTGCAGGCCGTGTCCCCGCAGATGCTCGTGCTACGCATCGTCGAGGGCCGCGCGTGGAAGCAGAACCAGATGACGGACACGATGACGGTCAACTCTAACAGGAGCACGAAGGACGAAGGCATCATGGTGTGTATCGAAACGACGCGCAAGACAGACCACTCCGTTGAGGACCTCAACAAGTCCTCGACGTCCGGCGACAGCGCGAGCAACATCTAGTCCGCGCCGCGTTCTTGCTTGCTTCCGTGGAAATGCGGCACTGCTTTGGACTATGCCTATTGCCCTCCTCTTGGTATTTACGGATGTAAGTACTGTGAGCGGGTAATCGAGAGCGTTTGGGCTGTGATTGGTATCATATTCTTATAGCGAGATGTTCTGTCGGGGACGCTGCCGAAGGAAAGAGGGCCTGCACAGAGACAAGGCCGCCTGAGGGGATGACGATGACGGAAAATGAACACAGCGATTGGGAAGGCATTAATGGGCGATTCGGAGGAAACATGTGAGATCTCGACCGGGCCTGAGATGACAAATCAAAGAGACCACATACGGCCCGTCCCGGGCCCGGCTGTCCACATGCGCACTGACTCCGCGACCACGAACATCTCGATTTTTCCTTCACTATTGCACGGGGTGGGCTTAGTGACGTCCGCGCCAGAGAGTCCGATGAGAGACAGGGCAGTGCGGGTCGCGGAATGGTGCGATATCTACTTCAGGACTTACCAACATCTGTCCAACATCAATTGGCGATATATACTTACGCTGCTGGGCGCACAGGATATGGATTTTAAAGGACATTCTCAGGTGCACTTGCTATTCGACCCGAAGCAGTCCCAGCTGGTGCCAAGGGGAATGTGAAGAGAGCCCGTGTACTTCTGACTAGAAGTACCGACTCGGAGCGTTCGTCGCGTCCATCACCATTGCCGCTCCGCTCGACGCGACGAAGACGTGCATCCAGAATGCGAACTTTGAGCGCAAGATTTCAGGCGTGATGGTAGTGAGGAATCTTTTGAGGGAGGAGGGCGCGACTGCACAATTCAAGGGGCTTACGCCCAAGGTGCGTTGCCATGCGTTTATTCAGTCACAGTGCTCATGCCCGGTCAGATACGTCTTTTTCTCCTTCCACGCGGCATCAAATGCGTTGGCGATACCCCTTCATTCATAGAGCCCATATACCGCCACCGCCCCACATTCCACCCAATTGATTTCTTCCGTTATGACATGCTTTCTTCGCTGTTTGGCTGGGTCCGGGTGTGTCATAGCAGCGCGTGGTAGGAAGAGGTGGGTCTATGCGTTACCTTGATGGCAAGGAAGATAGGGACAGGTGCCGGTGACTCGTAAGCACATCGTCCTCGACTCTATGAGTGCTCTTGCCGAACATACCCTGTGGAAGAAACAGTGCACTTCGTGTCGAAATCTATAGCACGTCGGAATTGAAGTAAGCTGGTCTCAAGCTCTAACATTTCCCCCCAACTCTTTAATACACGAAGGTCATTTTTCAGTAGCGATGTCATTACCTTCGACAGCCCAAGACTTCTCCAACTCCATCGCCTTTTTCCGACTGAAAGAATGGTCGTCAGCAATGTCGGCGGGAGCCACCAAAACCATTCTGACTCACGGGCGAGTTGCTCAAAGTGTTAAAGCCAGAAGGCTGGGCCGTGCGCGTCGGGGTTCTCGGCCGCAGCGTGCTCCTCCACTGAACGCTTCAGCCAGACCGCTGGACCGTGCGTGTCGGTGCTCTCAACCGCAACATTATTTTTCACTGTATGGATGAAGATGGTGAGTACCTCGCGGACGATTCCTCGGCAACGAACTACTCACCCGGTATGGCAGTGGCCGTCTGAACGACGATGAGGAGCGCCATGGCCGACACAGTGATGAAGTTGAGGGCGTACATCGCGTGTGTCTCTCTGGTGATGGGCATGGATTGAAAGAGGGTACGCCTTTTATTGACTCTGCTCAGCACAGCGGTCATTGATATTTCCGTAGGAGCCGGTTGCTTCTGCACTTTCTCGCAGCGTCTGTTCCTTTAGGAAAGCCCATGCATCACCGTTTCACAATGACCGTCAAGCCCGAGCGCGCCCTCTCATGGTACATCGTGCGTCTCATAACTAAGGGTCGATATGAGCTATGAAGTCGTTCTCATGAGAATGCCGCATGGCCGGAGGCCCCGAACTATAAACTGGGCTGTGATCTCCGTGGAGAACTGTGTTCTGTCCGAATGGGTCTTGTTCTTCCGTATTCGCTCGCACGAGCCAAGATTAGCTTGTTTCTCAGCCTACAGACTAACGCCGTGCCGGCATTTTCGCGGACTCGGCGAGGACGCCACAAAGGCTGCTCTATGTTCCTTACTGAGGTAAGAGAGAATCCATGGACTAACATTATCTTCAATGCAGCTTTGACATTCTTCTTGAGGAAAGGCGCGCGGGTAACCTCGTATGTCGCTCAATGTCATGCGTCGCTCGTGGCGTCGTGAGTCTGCGGCGTATTACAGCGCGCTGATGGCGGTTGCCCGTGCCGTAGATGCTGTGAACTCTTGGTTCGTGTTCTTTATATCGAACGGTGTGAGTATCCCACTGACATCACGATCGAAGACTATCTTGTCGCGGACGATGTTTGAGCCGGCGTTCTGTCAATAACGGATATCGCCGAGGTCATGCGCGCCCATCTACAGATATTCTCTTGATCGCGGGCGCTCGTTGCGTCTTCCACGTCCCGCCAGAGGCATCTTGGTGATAATATTCCACTCAAAGTACCGAGCGTTGTAGGATTCGTGCTTAATTCCTAAAATACCGGTCTCCAAAATACCGGTCTCGGCGTGGCGTCCACTATCTGTGTGAGTTCATGCTCATGATGCTGCAAACCCCTTGGAATTCACCGTTTGGGGCTCTCAGTGATACAGATGCGCCGCGAATCAACATTACTTCTCTCCGTCCGCTGCGAAAACTCTCCAGAATTTCTTGACATGCGGAGAACGTCCAGTACCAAACAGATGTACATTGGTGTGCACGACGATACGCTCGAATAATTGCCTCGGCTTGCTGACGGAATTCCACCGTCACAAACACACTGTGCTTCGAGCTGTATAACATCGGTAAGGGTTCTGAAACAGGACATCTGCTGCAAGTCGAGACTTACATCTACGTTTCGTCTTGGCCGTCTGGATCGCCGCAATCATCTTGGCGTTTCAACCAACACGCCGGATGGGGGGCGACGCCGCGCCGAGCAGCATAACCCTCGACTGGAGATACGAGAAGGTGAGTATCATCATTAATTTGCGGTGCGAGTTAGACGGACCTTGGCCAGCGACAGGCAGACCTTGCACAGTGACTGTCTGCGAAGAGAACAGGAAAAGAATCGCGGCGAGAGTAGTGAAGAAAGTTGGTCCACGCATTTCTCGAGATGCTCTTGGTCTTGGTCTTGGTCTTCGAGGAGAAGATGGATGGCTGCCACAGAGTACGTGAGCCTTTTATACCTTCCAGTTGTCCATCGTCATGTCTAAACTTAGTCTTCACTAGAGGTTAGCCCTTCAGCGACAGCGAGCGCACCGTTGCGCGACCAACGCGGCCTGATCTTGTTACCGTGACCAGGTCGTTGGCTAGCGTGAGTGCTGATATACACTTGCAGCGCTTTACATGCCGCCGGAGGGTGGCATCCAGACAGCACGTGGATGTGCTCTGTTTCTTCACCGCCAGTTGTGTCTCACTTGAGACGTGATCAGGGGCTTTCTCATGGTACTTGGGTTCTGTTCGACCATGGCTGTGATCACGGTTCCTGGCCATCTACAGCCCACTTTCCGTACGATCCCGGATTTGACAGCCCTGGACGAGTCGCGTCAGAGACGTGGGGCCCCATCATAGGCACAAGAGGTACGCAAGCACACTTTTCGCACTACCTATCTCACCGATGCTTACCCGGACAGGACCATCCGACATGTGGTGATGATCTGCTGTGCTCGATGGTTAAATCAGTCTCACGCACACCTCATATAGCGCTCGAAGAACACTCTCAAGTCAACATCGTGGGTACGCCGGAGGATGCTCACACTGCACACTTAGCATTTCCGCGCTCCGCGGTACGCCGAGAAGAATGCCATGCTGAAGCAAGGCGCGAGAACCAGAAACCGGTGCTTGACATGATCGTAACTCTCGAAGGCAAGGGCCATGAAGGTCTATCTACCATCATCAACTGATGTGATCCTCCTGTTTTCGAAGTTATGCGGGTCGTAGAGAAATAGGTCCTCGGACTCACTTTCGCGCGCGTCGTCCGGGGCCGCCCACAATCGGTAAGCTTTCTCTGTCTATAGTTGGTTTTCTGTCAATAATTCTGACGCAGATTGGGCGACTGAGGATGAAGGGATCGTTATCTACTAGCCATCAGGTATAGATAACGATCCCAATTGATCAAATCTAACAACACAGATCTTCTATCGAGTACCGGCTCTCTCCGAACTCTCCATGTGCAACGCTGCGCAAAGAACTCAGGATGTCACTTAGACACTTACCTGGCGTTGATTTTGACACGCTTCGAAGATTTAGGACCCCGGTCATGGTCATGTCGACGCCCAACTGCTGCCTGAAGGGCGCGCGCGCCGCCTCTTCAGGTATACTCAAGGATGGTGCCGCGGACACAGTCCTGTCAGTTTGTGCGCTCTGTGCGATTCAACATCGTTTTCGGTTTACGGGCCCTCGTCGCAAGATCCAAGGTTGGGTGGTCTCAGCAGAACCACCGAAGCCGTATAGTCAAATCGTCAATCACTTTGCGCTGTGAATAGCTTGATCACTTCTCTTAGAGAAAGAGCCTTGGTTATTGTCGGTGGCCCTTTGGAGTATCCCCGTCTTCGATTCTCACCTCTTCGTGCGGTGCACGCCCAGCGTCCATCACAGGGCCGCGACGACTTCGTGGCTTCTTGGCCGCACGCTACATGCGTTCAAGCTCCACCGAACTCAAGCGACATTCGGACGCCGGCATCGCCGCTCTGGCAGCGTCGAGTTCCTTGGCTGAACTGCGTGGTACTCTCGAAGACGCGCCTCGTCCGACTCAGCCCTGGCCGCGACCTGCGGGGCCTGTCACCAAACCTCGGTCTGCTCCTGCAACTGTCGCCCGTACCCATAACTGGCACGCTCTATAAAGGCGCTTGTTCGACGTGGATCAAACGTTGTTGCACCCGCCATTTTCAGCATCACAATGCGCTTCTCCACCACCACCGCGATGTTCTTCGTCATATGTGGCATGATGGTGTCCGTGAACGCAACTCCTCTCCCGGGAAGCGTCAATGACGGTCAGAATATCTGACAGCCGCATGTTACAGCCTCTTTGCCACCCATCGGCTGAAGCAATTGTGCATTGGCGCTCCGTGGAGTGCATGGGCAGAGGTCGTTTCTAGATCTTCCGCCCTGGCGCATGCGGTCATTGCAGATGCAGCCCTTGTTGACCTTATCAATTGCACATATGAACCCCACTGGAACTACCTCCGCGAATTGGACACCATCGAGCTACTGGTCGGGCGGTCTTCGGCGGACCCACCCCGATATTTGGCGTGTCTCAAGGACTGGCTAACATCGCGCGCATCGCACGAGATCCCGCTTCGCCAGCTCATCTTCAAAAGTGACAGTACCGCCGCCAACGGATGGGTCGCCGACATCCAGGCCGCGGTTCCCGGACTCGAAGTCTGTGTCGAAAGACCTTCACATTAGGTCGGTTTTTGCTGTCCGTCAGTCAGAAAGCACTGCTAATCACTGTCGCGCAGGATAGAATTAATATCGTATATATCTGCGGCGGATGGGCATGCGTGGTCGACCTTCTGCCGTGCGCATACTGCTTGTCATCTCCTCCGTTTGTGAATAGACAATCACTTGCTACCGTCAAGTCTTGCGCGCTTGCATTGAGCACCGCAGTTCCCGCGGATCGACAGGCCATCGACGTGCTGTGCTGCTTGATGCGTGCGGTTCTGGCTTTTTGTGCCGTTATCGTCGCCTTCGGGCCCAGGAGAAAGGCTGGTGTATTAGTGTTCGCGGGTGGCGAGACGGGTGGCGAGGCGCCCAATGCAATGCACCGATACACAAGCTATGATTTGGTCCGGGCAAGACGCAAAGATTGGACATAAGATAAGAGCGCAAGATGTCGTGCGCGGTGCCCGTTTACCCTCCGCTTGCTTCTCAATCCCTCTCGCCACGCCAAAAACCACCAGCCCTCCAAGCACCACATCCCTATGCTCAAGCGCATCGCACGTAGGCTGGAACTGAGCGGTCAGTCTCCCATGAAACGATGTCATCGAAGAGCCTTTTGCCAATAAAGCGCCGCCAGGAAGGCCATCACACAGTTGGCTGGCAATGTAGGGGGGGAAGGCGCACAAAATCGAGGATAGATGAACTTGTCCAGAACGTGGAGAAGAGTAGTGCCGAAATCATCGCGTTGTCGTGGAGAGAAGCCGAGAAAGGACAACACGGACGCCATGACGAGGCAAAGTGCCGAGCGAAAATGAAGAGCATAGTCGGCGGAGAACGAGTAGGAGGATTTGACGATGCTGACGAGGACGGGGACGGCGCATCGGTGTGCTCTGAGGCTTGGGTCATGGACAGGGCAGAGCTACAGGACGAGACAAGGCGTGGAGGTGGAGGCGGGATGGCAAGGGCGCGATGCGCGTAGATCTCGGAGTCGCGATACCCAAATCCGGTATTTCCCGCCAATTAAAGGCAACCGCGCGCCACCCGCCCCGCCGCCCCGCCGGGCCTCGACCCGCCACCGTTGAACGTTGAGCTCGCTGCGCAGCACGACGACAACGCTGCCTTGTCCGCCTCGGGCCTCCTCCTTCTCTTGCTCACAGTCATGTCAGAGAACAATAACGAGCTCCTGATATCGTTTCGCGCGAACACGTCTCGCCACCGCCGCCTGCATCGGCCGCCAGTGAGCTTTGCCCAGTCCTCCCAAGTCCTCCCATCGACGAGCCAGAAGGGCCGAATCCATTCCTTGTCGACGACCCAGACGACCCGCTCTCCCCAGAACCACCCACGCCGCGCTTCGCAGTCCGCCCGTCGACATCCCAGGTGTCCGTCGCTGCCGCCGTCGACATCTCCCTCTCAGCAGCAGCGGCGCCCTATCGACCACCCGTTCAACTTCCTTCAGTGAATTTCAATAAGCCTGTGCCTGCCTTTCCGCCAGCGCCGTCGTCGGATACAGACTCTGAACCGGACGCGCCTGCGGTGTATCTGCCGCAGCTCGTGCAGCCGACGATGTTCCTTCCCATATATACCCAACGTGCGTCGCAAACACTTTTCGATTGCAACGCCACTGACTGCCGGCCACAGACAGATCCCCTGACGACGCTCCTCACGAAATTCGTCGCGAACCCAGAGAAGCGCCCCAAGCGCGACCTCACCGGAGAGTGGACGCGCTCGGACTTGCAGACGCTCGTTGTGCGTTTGTTTTTGCCCCTCCTGTTCACCGCGATTCTCATGCTACGCAGATGACCAACAGCTGGCGTGCCCTGGCGCGCATGGCGCGCGACCGCATCGTCGCAGCCGACCCCGAAGACCTCCCGGTCGTCCTGAACCTTCTCCCTGCCCTCTGTCCCCCTGCTCACCCACATATTCAGCTCTGGTTTCTCCGCCTTTCGTGCCTTTCGCGCATGCGCCTGTTCAACCAGACCACAGCAGAGACGACCAACCTCTTCACCGTGCTCTCGCCATCGAGCCGCCCACCGCGCGCGCGTACGTGTTTGACACGCTGCTGCCGTTTGACCTGGAGGTGCTGCAGGCGAGCGTGCGGTACTGGTCCGGCGACCCGCGCTGATATACGGACGCGCTCGGCGTGCTGCTGCGCAAGTGCCGTCAAAGCGCGGCACGGCGACAGGGAGGTGTGGACGGAGCGCGGCGCCCGAGTCGCGCTGATGCGGCCTCGCAATTCATCAAGACGAAGGTACGCCTCCTCTCATCCTCTCCTCGCGCGGGCCGCGCCCACTCAGCCTCTGTAGGACCTCACCGCCGCTACAAGCCTGCTAGAGCCCATGCTCGCGCAGCCCGACCCTACACACGAGCTGCAGTCCGCCATCGGCCGCATCTACCTCCAAGCGCGTCGTAAGATCCGTGCGCGATTCTCAAAATACCAGTCCCATGTGGGGCGTCCACTATGTGGGTGAGTCCATGCTCATGATGCCGTGCAAATCCCCTGAAATACACCCGTTTGGGGGCCGTAATGATGCCATTGCCGGCAATACCTACTGCGAATCAGCATTACTCCTCTCCGTCCGCTGCGACGACTCTCCGTGGCATGATTGCTTCGGCTTCGATGTCGTGCTGACGAACATCCACCGTCACGGTCCTTCGCTCTGGACAACATCGGTAAGAAACAGCGGACGACGTGCTCCGACTTAAGACGTACGCTACTACAGCGTTTCAACCAACATGCACCGTACCGTCCGTTAATTTCCCGATTAACATAGGCCTCAACTGGACGTACGAGAGGGTGAGTATCATCATTCATTTGCAGTGCGAGCCAGACTAACCTTGGCCAGCGACAGGCAGCAACACCCTGCACAGTGACTTTCAGCGAAGAGTACAAGAGGAGAATCGCGGCGAGAGCAGTGAAGAACGTTGGTCCGCGCATTTCTCGAGGTGCTCTTGGTCTTGGTCTTCGAGGAGAAGATGGATTACTTCCACAGAGTACGTGGGCCTTTTATCTTTCAGTTGTTGATCGTCAAGTCTAAACATAAACTCTAGGTCAGCCCTCCAGCCACAGCGGCGCACCGTTGCGCGACCAACGCGGTGCGATCTTATCGACGTGACCAGGTCGTTGGCTACCTGAAACACCATCAGGGGCTTTCTCATGGTACTAATGTTCTGTTGGAACCATGGCTGACGATCACGAGTTTCTGGCCATCTACAGTACTCTGTATTATCCAGCCCTGGACGACTCGCAGATTTGCTGTCAGATGGGGCCCCATCACAGGCGCAAAAGGTGCATGGCCTTGCTTTTCGCACTACCATATCTCACCATTGTTTATACCGGACAGGACCACATGAAGGATTGTTAGCTAGGATCAGAGCATGTGGTGATAGTTTGATAATAAGTTGCTCTCACGCACACCCTCATATAGCGCTTGAACAACAAACACAACATCGTGGGTACGCCGGAAGATGCTCACACATGATCGCAACTCTTGAAGGCAGAAGGTCTCTATCAACTGATGTGATCCTTCTATGTTGTCGTATTCCGTTTAGAGCAGCCCTTCCTCGAACGCACTATCGCGCGCGCCGTCCGGGGTTGCCCTGAAGTGGTAGGCTTCCTCTGTCAATTTGATTTTCCGTGAACAATTCTGCTTCGGTTCGCGCACTGGGAATGGTGAAGGGATCGTTATCTACTAGCCATCAGCTATAGATAACGAGCCCATCCGAACAAATCTAAAACGACAGATCTTCCATCTTGTGTTCAATTAACAGCGGGCGCAAAGAACCTAGAAGGTCCCTTAGACGCGCCGAGTTTGAAACGCTTCGAAAACCCGATCATGGCCAATGGCCATGTCGACGCCACTCGTTGTCTGAAGGGCGTGCGCCGCGGCGACCAAGATGGGCTCCATTCGACTTTAGGTGTATTGAAAGACGACGAAGCGGACGCCGGGGACACAGTCGTGTCATAGTTTGTGCGCTCTGAGCGATCAAACCTCCGGGCTTACTACGAATTACATGCCTTGTGCCAAGAGCCAAGCTTGGTTGGTCGCAACGGAAACGACCGAAGCCGTATTCAAATCGTCACTGGATAGCTCACTCTGCTTCGAGATCAGGTATCTGTATTGTGAGTCGCCATTTTGAATCTCCCCGCTTCGATTCTCACCTCTTCGTGCGGTGCACGCACAGCGTCCGATATGCACAAGGCCGCGACGGCTTCGTGCCTTCTTGGCCACATGGTACATGCGTCCAAAATCCACCGAACTCACGCGACATCCGGACGTCATTGATGCTGATCTGTTACCGTCGAGTTTCTTGGCTGAACTGCGCTATCTAGTTGCCGTAGACTCCGGGAACCATACGGGAAGGGCCGATGCGGCCCGTCGGGCGCGCAGCGCGCAAGCGTCCATATCCGGCGTCCAAGCTCAAGCAGGACACGGGCGAGGAGTCGGAGGCGGCCTTCTTGGGGCTCAATCTTGCGGACTCACCGCAGTTCACGCCGTCGTGGAGTCAGGAGCTCTGAGTCTTCGTGTAAGTATGTTCATCGGCAATCTCACATGATTACGCGAGTCTGACGGACATACAGCAAGAAGAAGGAGCTTCACATGCCTTACATCAACACGTAGGCCACCAACTCTTCTCGCGCGGAGGCTCGCTGACATAGTTCAGGCCGAAAAGTACGGTATGCCCCCTTGACTAGACGAACGCCCAGGATACGACATGCAGTTTAGACGTCATAGGTAAGTACTGTCAGTATTCGCCGGCTCATTCCTTCCTGTTCTTACGGATAATCTTGCAGGCCACCTCTTCTTCTTCACGCAGCGCCCTCACCCGATACTGCTCGCTGCGACCGCGGCGTCGCCTACCCACAAAAGGCCCGCGTGTCGCGATGACATCGTCCGCGAGCTACGTCGCCAAGAAATGAGAGTCATCTTATATCGACGTGAAGACAGCGGACACTCCCTGCGCAGCCTACGCGTGGCTCGTCAGTTTGCGATGGCCGAAAAATGACTCGCGACGGAGGACACTGCGGCATCGCGGCATGGGGCCGGAGTTCAACGGAGCGCCCACGTGCCGTGCCGACGGGCGGCAAGCTCTCCGTCCTCCTCTTCCGATTCGATCAATCAACTCGCGTCCCGCATTGGCCCGTCGGGAATGTTGGGAGGCGGCTGCTCAACGTTCAACACGTATCCGACACAGCGCCTGTGATGTCACTGGACGGCGGAGCAACGGAATATCCTGGTCTGGCTTCCGAGGTAGTCCTACCTGGTGAAGTATAAAATGGCGATGTTCTCGGCTTCGTTCTATCATCACTCTCGCATTTCCTCTCTCTGCATTCGCATAACACTCCTCCGAAACAACACCTTTACCTATTTTCGCTTAATACTCCATCCTCAACATGAAGGCAAGTCGGCTTGCCTTCAATACCAAAAATTCATGTCTTGACTGTGCAGTTTTAGGTCCTTGCTATCCTCTACAACGGCTTCAAGGCAGCCAAGGCTGAGCCTCGTCTCCTCGGCACCGTCGAGAATGAGGTATGCATCATCGCCATGATGCTTTGTACACCATTTTGACTCCGTTGTTAGCTCGGTCTTCGCGCCTACCTCGAGTCCCAGGGCCACGAATACATTGTACGTCGAACTGCAACTCGAGATCGCTTCTTAGACTGATCCATTCTCGATTAGGTGACAAGCTCCAAGGAGGGCCCGGACAGCGATTTCCAAAAGCACATTGCCGATGTGCGTCATCTATTTCACCTCACGTCGCAGGCTGTAGACTGACCGGCATGTGCTCACAGACTGACATCCTCATCACGACGCCTTTCCATCCTGGATACCTTACCAAGGAACTTATGGCTAAGGTATTCATTCTATCAATGCACTCTCTTTCCCCGCATCCCTGACAAATTCTACCCACATTAGGCCAAGAACTTGAAGGTCTGCGTCACCGCCGGCGTTGGCTCCGACCACGTCGATCTTAACGCCGCCGTGGATCGCAAGATCCAAGTCCTCGAGGTCTCGGGTTCGAACGTCGTCTCCGTCGCGGAGCAAGTGATGATGTCCATCCTGCTCCTCGTCCGCAACTTCGTGCCGGCGCACGAGCAGGCCGTGAGCGGCAATTGGCAGGTGTCCGACATCGCGCGCAACGCATTCGACCTCGAGGGCAAGGTCGTCGGCACGCTCGGCGCGGGGCGCATCGGCTACCGCGTCCTGCAGCGCCTCGTGCCGTTCAACACGAAGGAGCTGCTGTACTTCGACTACAAGGGGCTGCCGGAGGAGGCGGAGAAGGCCGTCGGTGCACGGAGGGTTGAGGATCTCAAGGTCAGTGATGGAGAGGTGTTTTTTTCATCGCGGATGCTAAACTCGTGGAATTGCAGGAATTTGTGTCGCAGTGCGACGTTGTCACCGTCAATGCCCCCCTCCACGAGGGCACCAAGGGCCTCATCAATAAGGACCTGCTGCAGCACTTCAAGCCAGTACGTATAATCTGCTCCGCCCGCTCACGCGCATCCGCTGACCCCGGCCCCAGGGAGCATGGCTCGTCAACACCGCCCGTGGTGCGATCTGTAACGCCGACGACGTTGCTGCTGCCGTCAAGTCCGGGCAGCTGCGCGGCTACGCGGGCGACGTGTGGAATGTGCAGCCCGCACCGGCGGACCACCCCTGGCGCTCAATGCGCAACCCGCTCGGCGGCGGCAACGGCATGACACCGCATTACTCGGGCACGACGCTCGACGCGCAGCAGCGCTACGCCGAGGGCACGAAACAAATCCTGCAGAACTACTTCGAGAACAAGCCGCAGGATCCGGGCAACGTGATTGTCGGCGTCGGTGAGTGCCTTCCGGGCTTGACATCTTTGGAGGTGATCTGACGATTCGTGTTGGTCAACAGGCAAGTACGAGAGCGCGTCTTGTGAGTTTTCCTTGCCTCGTAAGCATTGGATGCCGTGACTAATTCTATATTCTCTACTAGATGGCCAACGTTGAATCGCGAACAACAGTGCCGTACTGATTGTCAGATGATGCGCAGCCCCATTATCCCACTGCCTATATAATATGTGTATTAGTAGTACCTTGTATTAATGACCAGCATCGATATCAAACAAGTGAGCCGCTTTCAGGCAGGCGCTGTGAGAGGAGCTGTGCACCCCATTAAAGCAGCAGCATCGACACTGTGACTTCGGGCCGCTGGTTATCTGTCTGAGTATCTTCTGACGGTGTCTTTGCAGTAATAAGCGCCCGTTATCGTGAACGCTGTCGCTCGCGCCAGCACTCAGTACACGTCGTTGTCGTAGCCGCCGACAGCAACCGCAACCGCCATGAAGTCTACGGTCGTCGATCGGGCTCCTGGAGTCGAAGAGCAGGCGCAAGCTGCGTGTAGGGGAGGGGTCAAGAGGTGATCGATGACGTGTTTGGGCAGCGGCGCGATGGAGAGCTAGTAGGCGGTCATGGATAAAATGTATCATTTGTCTTACATGCTCACCGGCCTGGAACACCCTGTGAAGCCCTTCTGCCCATCTCTTCCCACCTTCCTCACTCTCGCTGTCTCTCTTTTGCGTATGGCTGGGCGTGGCGACTCCGTGGTCGTCGACGACGAGGCGTATTGATACCCTGCGCATTCAATTCGAGGTTGGCGTTGGCGAGGCTATCAGGGTGCGAGCAGATGAGCCGCTCGGAAGTCGAGGGAGGTCGTGGTGGTAGTGAACCGGATTGATGTGCAAGCGTGGGGACTGGAACTTGTTGAGCGCGATTTCGGCGGAACTTGCTCTGCAGCACAACCGTCTCGACACCCGCAATGACTAGCGACACGCAACCAAAGGGACCAACAGGCAGCAGTTCTTGCGCATACTTAGGACGGCAGTGCGCTGAAGTTGCGAATCTGACCTGGCCCTGACAGGCGTCCCCTTCGCACCACGCGAGCTTCAAGTGCACCAGCTCAGATGCTGGGTGTGCCCGGTCAGCCCCCGCGCGCCGTCACGGTACGTGCGGGATTTCTCCCAGTGGGCTGGGAGCTGCACACTGGCTTCTGAAGACCCTGAGTTGTCCGCAGGGGAGCTAAAGAGGTACGATAATGGCTGTTCTTGGGGGACATTCTCGTCTCATACAGTTGGCTGCCTTGTCGCTTCGGATTGACCGCGCAGTGATATGGCCGGATCTGATGACTGGGACGATATCATGCAGTGAGCAGAGCTTTGGGGTGGCTACCTTTGCCTCGGTCTCACGATACGGTACTGACATGTTGCCCCCGTGGTTGATGTAGACGACTACCACGCCCGCGGAACTCCCTTAGATCGTCCGAAGGACGTCATCCGCTCGGACGAGGGTCTTGTTTCTCTCCGCTGTCACGGTCACCAGCGCGGCGCCTCACAATTGAAACCTCGTGGTGTAATCCGGTGTCTTGATAATTCTGGGGAGCGATGCGCATTTGTTCGCCACACTATCTCCAGTGTCTACGGATATATGCAGAAGGTGATCTGATGCTGCGTTGGATCACCGCCAACATCTTGCATGAGATGCCGTGTGACGTTCCTAGCATTCGCGTTCCACCCGTTCTAAATCAAGCAATGACACCTATTCAAGCCAGCTCTTGTTATCGACTATAAGCGTAGGTGGTCAAGGTCATATCAATCTACATGGTACTTACTGCCCCGTTGCGCAGGCCCTCCTTCCCCGTCGCTATCATCGATCAATATACGCTGCTTGTTCTTATTTCTCCGCACTAGCGCCAGCACCTATGGTGGGTATTCACAAAGAAGCTGGTTGCATGCGCCACCTGAAAGATGCCAATATCACCTGTCCTTCGCAAAGCGGCTCCAAGGCTTGCCTTAGACGCCTCTTTAAGACCGCGCGGGCAAGTCAGACCGCCCCCACCTTGCTGCGGTACTTCAAGGCTGCATTCAATGCCGGACTGGAAAGACCCCGTTCTCATCGCCCAGGAGTTCTGTACGCACTATTCGCATCCGCCCCGACGCCCGTACACCTTGATCACCGCTCGCACAGTGTTGCTTACCAAATTATTCCACATCCTGACGGGCATTTCTATGCGAGTACTACCAGCTCTCCCATCGTGGCCCCACTTACCACTCGTTGCAGCTGGGAGTTCGTTGTGACCTGTGACTTCGAGCTAGCCGTCCTCACGGGACGCCGGCCGTACCGATGGACAATCTGGATTTATGTTGGGTGTAGGGCCACTTTGTTGTCCACCTTGATTTGCGGTATCATACCCCGGGACTTCCTTCGGTTTGCGAAGTGCAAAGTGCGTGTCTTTATCTCACCTTGCGGTTCATCTCCATGTTAACGCTTTATGCTAGCCATGGGATGTAGCCGCTTACGTGAATTGTTCATCTTGTCGTACAACGGTAACTGAATATTGACCGGGTCGGCGCAGACGTCTGCGTATCTTTCCATAGGCCTCGCGTCGTCCATTATTGTTCTGCGAATGTGAGTCGCGCGCAATACTGAACAAGTGTCTCACCCGATGATGACATACTGACCTCTGTGACAGAATAGCGATCTGGGACCGCAATGTCTACGTATCCGGACTGTCCATCGTTGTTTGGGTCGTAAGCCGTGCACTGAACATCCGCCGTAAGTCAACTTTTCCCATCTTCGACATTTTGCTTTCTTATCTTTTCTTTAGACATTCCGGAGGTGAGCGCTCTCGCATATGTTGCTCCGCATCATAGTAATTGATGCGCTCTCTAGGTCCACTCTTACTACGACCCCGCCTCCGGTGACTGCGTACCTATAGACACTGTCAAGAATCGGCTTAACGGCATCGGCATCATTGTCTCCGATTTCTGCCTCATCGCCATCATGCTCGTCGGAATATTGCGACATCAACCGTACAAGACAATAAAGCCTATGGGGCGGGACAGCCTGTGGACACTTCTCTGGAACCAGGTGCGGATGAATGCTTTCGAGATCAAACAGCGTACACTGTCTTGAGCATTGAGTATGTGTCACTACAGGGGTTGATTTGGCTCTTGATCGCTGGCCTGGCGGAAGTTCCTGCTCTGGTGGGTGCCTACTTGACGATAGTAATAGCGATGTTGAACGCGCGTTGATTTGCCATCGCCCCCTGCATTTGTAGGTGCTTATGTCCTTGAACCGCAACGGTGCGCGCACATAATGACGCGGACACGCTCATAAGACACTGATTCTTCCGCGTTTCAAACAAGACGCATTGAATATGGTGCGTGCTATGAATCATCGTGATAGTTTGTACGATCCCTGATACTTGTCTAGATGGTCACACAGCCGATGGGTACACTCGTCCATACCCCTCACAACTCCCTGCATCAGCTCATATTCCTGGCCAAACAACAGTTGGGGCTTTGTCTATAGGCGCAGCGCGGATGTACAGGGCACTTTCTACCTACACGCCCTTCAACGAGTTCCGGTGATTAGCTCTTTGTCTCACCGCACCATTCGCCCCTCCTCACACTTTGCCTGCAGCCTCACCAACACGAGCATGCGCACGCCGATCGAGGCAGTGCGTATCCGGCGCACGCATGCCGTGCGCCGCCACGACGATACGTGGCTGGCCGAGTCGGACATGGCGACGAGCCTGCCGATGGGCCGGATAGTACCCCTGGACTTTGACCGCGCGCTCGATGCGCGACACAAGCAGAGCGATGACGACCTACGTGAGCAGCAGGACGGCAAGCTGGCGGTGGCTGGGCTAGGCGAAGGGTGAGATATTGGGATTGTTTCTGTCTCGTTGTAGGTGAACCCACCGTACGATAGAGTTTGTGTGCGGATGCGTAGCAGAATCGAACATGCCGGACCCGGGCGCGGGTCCACCTGCTCCGCGTTGCGAGGAGTCGGCGTGGTGATATTCCACCGGTCGTCGCGCAGTTGGATCACGGTGCGAGCGCGCCGTTAATCGACATCGTGCCACATCCCCGGTAGGCGTCGTATCGCTGTCACGTACCCGGTGCCGAGCGTGATAATGGTGAGCGTCGACGAAAAGCAGCGCGGAGGGGTTCATGAAGGGAAAGAACGGAATTCCAGTGCGTGTGCACTGGCACTCCGGTCTCGCGTCCCCGCAGTCAGCGCATTGTTCCCCGCATTCAGCGCATTGTTCCCCGTCGCTAGTAAGAGCTCCGTCAGGGGAAGAGAAAGCGAGCATGCGGAGCCCGCACGACCCGGCGCGCTGGTTGCCAACGCAGGGAGAAAGATGCGCAAAATTGAGCACACATGAGCTCGTCAAAAACGTGGAAAATAATGTGCCTAAGTCATCGCGCTGTCGTGAGAGAAGCCGTAAAAGGACAACACGGACGTCGGAAGCGATGACATGGCGAAGTGCCGGACGACAATGAAGAGCATAGTCGGCGGAGAAGGCACAAGAGGATTTGACGGGAATAACCAGGAAGATTAAGGCGCATCGGTGGCCCGTGGGTTCGGAGGCTTGGGTCTTGGACAGGGCAGAGCTGCAAGACGACATAGGAAGTGGAGGCCGGATGGCCGGGGAGGCCCGGGTGCGCGTAGAATTTCGATGAACAGACCAGATCGAAGTTGCGTGCTCGACGACGTTATGATGTGAGTGCACTATCCAGTAGTCGACCCGAGACAGCAGTGTGGAAGCAGTGTTCTCACGCCACATTTCAACACGTGGTCACCCATTCGGCGCCATCCTTGAAGCTACTAAGCTATCGTGTCTTTCTACATGATCCGTCCATTGCTTCATCGCACGATATAACTTCGTCTATACCTGGGGCACAACGTCCTCAAGGCGAGTCAAGCTCAGCGTCTGCTTTGCAGTCCTCAGATATTCCCGCTGCTTCGAAGCGGCCACACGGCGTATCTCTCTGCTATACGCAAGCTATACGAGAACGCGATCGTCAACGACGACGACGAGGAAGCTGAAGAGCACCGGGAAGATCCCGATGGACAGGAAGGAGAGCCACACGGCCTGGTGCGTACCGTTCGCAGAGCTTGACATTTCGCGTAGTGACGATGTCGCAGAGGAGACGATCCACACACACATAGTTCGGCATATGGACGCTCTATTGCCCATCGTCACACTGTCCGCCGGCCGATGCCTCCGAGTCTTCATCGAAGGAGAGGGACCGATTTTTTCTCCTGTGACCTTTCGATACTGAGCGGCGCATGCAAGGATTACTTGACCTCTTGACTTGACGTCTTGATGTCTAGCTTTGACTAGATAGTTTAGCATGTGCGATTGTCCCGGGTACTTGGGTCTTTTTTTTAACACGTCAATGTATGCCCCTTCGAGACGAGCACTTCCGCACCCCGTTAAGATGTGCGCCTCGAATTACCATTTCCCCGAGGGGTGACATGTTGACAGACGCAGTCAGCCTAGTGCACCCGCCTGCAGTGCGCCAGCACGAGCGCAAACTCAGCCGTCTCCCACATGTGCCACCAACAGTGCGATCATCCATCTATTCACTACCTGGAGCTGTGCGCTAATCAGACGTGTTGTCTGCCAGGTGATGACTAGCCTACTATTCAAGTACGCCATCCGGCTTGCTCTTCGGCGCACGCTCACGATGCGGGGTGCCCGGATCGCCCGTCAGCATACAGGTATGTCGAGCTTTGTCGCTAGCGTGACTGCCGTGAAGGGCGCTTATCATCCTCCACAAGCACAAACCACGGAACGTACCAAAGCCCAGCGCGAAGTGACGCCGCGCGACTGCCCCCGTCGTGTGCACTGGTATGATAAGCTCTTCGAGCAGGTAAGCGTGGGGGATCCTCCCTCTATCTGACCGCTCTGGCCCAGGCTACACCTGTGATGGTTTCCTCGTCTGGCACACATGAGACTCCATCCGACTAAGTATACTCAGTCCATTGCACATGGCTGAGTCGCGCGCCGCAGCCTCGAGGTCTTCAGCTCGCATCTTCAACCCCGTCTGGTCTGTTCGTTTTGAGAATCATCTACAGTCACGCGCTTCATGCACGCTGCCGCGATCCTCGTCTTTGTGAAGGCTTGGCTGATGCTCGCGCACGCCGCTCCTGGCAAGGAAATTGAGAAGGGTGCGTGCATGTGCATGTGACGGTCATTCTATTGACGCCAGGATGCTGGCAGATGCGCTCCTTGACGATGCGGCGATTGCGGGCTCACCGTGGTTTGACTGAGCCAGCGGCCACGAAATGCTTACTCTCTCCCCGCCTGGTCCGCGCGGGCTCAAGTAAGATGCATCCTACCGGATCTATCAGAAGCGCATGCTGATTCTTTGCGGATGCCATTCGGATCATTGGTTATTCGTCTGAGCGTATCTGGCAAGGAACCTGCTGTCGTGCGTAGTCGTAAGACCTCAAATTTACAGGCTAGACTTGTATGTTTATTTACGGTCGCATGTGCTCTGTTGTGATCCTGAGGCGCAAGAAACGTACATAGCGACGACTGGTCATGGTGGTGAGGATGTCCGGCCGTCTTCTATGTACTGCGTTCTTCTTACTTCCTGGCCAAGCCTAGAGCGCGCCATATGACAGTGATAGGTCTCAATTTCTGACTTGGATATTGCGAAGCCTGAGCGTGTGTCTTTACAACTCTGAGCTGGGGTCGAGCGACGAGCGCTCGTTGAAAGTGTCCCGCGACTTCTTCTCGACTCCGACTCGTCCGATAACGCCGAAGTGGACTCTCAAGCTCAAACTCGTCTCCCTCCGAATAACCCGCTTGACCGTTGCACGCGAATTCCTGTATATTTTGTCTGCAGAGCGCCCAAGCGAACTCCAAGATCGTAACCGTTTAAGTACTACAGAAACTGCGATAATCAACAGCAGCCTGTACTCGTGACAAGACATTACCCATGCATCAGTAGTGTAGCGCAATCGTATAGAGTTACTCATTAAACAAGCGCGAGTGCCGCCATGTTGCGGCACTAGACGACCTCCTGGATGTGGACGGTCTCGGGATCGACCTTGCCGGTAGACGTGAACTGGGAATCATCGCCCTTCGCGCCCGCGTCAGTCTGCTGCTGGTTGTGCGTCGTGCCGACGGTCTGCAGCGCGAGCGCGGAGAGCTCGATCGTGCTGTGCTTCGTCCACGCCTCGCCGCTGACCACGCGCATGATGATCAGCTGCGGTGCAACGCACTAGAGAGTACCCATCAGCCTGAGACAGCGCAGGACGGACGCGGGAACTCACGGTGAGCATGACGTAGATGGACAGGAAGAGGATCGAGATGCCGCTGCCGATGCCGTACGAGACGAGGAAGGCGATGCCGGAGAGCGAGTACGGCAGCGCGGACTCGACGATTATGGGCACGGTGCCTGTGTACAGCGACATGCTGTTCCCGTGAGGCGTGTGCCGGAGGAGGCTGCCGAGGTAGATGATGCGCCCGCAGATGATCGAGGACGCGATGATGTTCAGCCCAATGGAGACAGAGTAGTAGGACAGCCCGAGGTCGAGCGCGAGGCCGCCGAAGAAGTTGTCGTGCGGCGCGCCGGAGGCCCAGAGCTCGACGATGCCGAGCGCTGGAGGAGGATTAGGTGGAGGCGAAAAGATCGAAGAGGTTACACACCGAGGGTGGCGATGTAGAGGAAGCTGGGGATGACGATGACGCGGTAGTCAGGCCAGACGACGCGGCAGCGGTAGATCTGACGGTGGATCGTGAGCACATCGACCGCCTCGGGAACGAGCGTACGCCTACCAGCAGCCCATCGCTGAGCAAGTTCAGGATGACGGACGCGGTCGTGCCCATCGTCTGGTACCACACCGCGGCAAATGTCCCGAGGTACGCATCCATGCCGCCCGGAAAGTCGGCATTGACGATCCACATCTCCTCGCCGAACACGCTCTGCACGGCGACGTAGATCGTGATGAGGAACAGCAACGCGGTGCTGAAGAACATGAAGAACTTGTCGCTCCGCGTGCGCGTCACCTTGCGCACGAGCACCCGCATCGTCTGGAAGTACAGCACCAGCTCCGCACCTGCGCGGACTCCATCAGCGCCGACGACGGGTGAGCGCGGGGCGGTACGCACCATACAGAATGGTGTTGAAGTTGTTGCCGATGTAGTACGAGTTCTGGAAGAGGGACGACATCGTGGATGGGCGTGCTGGGGCGTGCGGTGGGCGGCAAGTTCGTCCTCGGACAAGCCTGCCCTCACAAGGTATTCATATTCCACCAGGTCAAGGCACGGGCCCGTCTATTCGCGCGCTTCGCGAAGCAGGCGTGTCGCAGACCTGGCCCCGCGTTTCAGCGGAGTAGCCGTGTCGCCATGTGTATGTGGTAAAGGCGTACGCCTGTCGCAGCGGGCGTGGGATGCTGTCAATGCAGAGGTGTGGACGTGCCTCTATCCTGCCGTGCTTCCCTTCTCGCAGACCCCAGCAAACAGGCGTGGACCAGCTGTCCGAATCACGGGGCATTATCGTTATCTTGCAGAATACAGACAAGGCTGGCGTCCGCGGTGATCATCAAGGAAAGAAGGGCGCCGGGGCCTAAGAGGATATGAGAGCGCCTGCCCAGGAGATCTCGGAGACGCTAGCAAATGACCGCGAGAGCGACACGTAGAGATGTGGGAGAAATCTGAAGTCTTTGATGAACCAGAGGATGGAAATAAAGATGCGGCAACTCAAGACGCAGAGTTGGGAGAAACTGCAGAAATGCGAAAATGAGTGTAGTCGGCCGGCCCGCGGCGGCGCGGCAGGTTCCTGTGGCTGCGCCGCACTGGGCGCGCCACCAAACGTCCGACTCGTCCCTCGGTCATGTCGCTCAGCGCCCCGCATCATCATTCGATGTCAGCGGACTGTTTCTTCATCCTTCAGGACATCGACGTGCTACATCAATCCCTGTGCTGTGTCTGCCAGGCTCTAGCACTTCTTTGATCGCTCGGATATGCTGCCGAAGGCTCTCGTAAGTTCATTTTCACGATGTGTTGATTTTTTTGTTGACTTTAAGAGCGGTGATTCCGTCCTCCTAGGGCACACTGCGTGGCTTTGGTGGCTGCAATGAAGCTCTTTATGCTCACTCCAAGCCGCTTATCAGGCCCTACATGGTTAGTTCCTGGCCAGACCTCGGTCCTCTCATCCGCTCATCGCGCAAATGTCAGTCGTCAACGGCGACGACGTCTCGTGCTGTCTCCTGTTGCCTGTTGTGCTGCTGTAAACCCCCACCGCTACAGGCACAAAGGCACCGTCCATGTTATTACGAACATGCGCGGCACGTTACCTCGCTCTCAGGTCTCTTTGAAAAGCTGGGCGATTTTTCTCAGATCCTATCAACTACAGTGTCAGGTTCAATGACGTTGCAGCATAGCCTTATCCCACGCATGATAGCGGCCAGGTGTTTTCCAGGGGTGAGCAAGGGTTTCGTCCTTTTGAACTTGGGAAACCGCCCTTGGCTTTCGGATTGCTCGGCCAAACGGACTGTTCCCTCAGCCAATGGTGACGCACCTCTCAATCAATAATCCTCTCCTTGTGTCTCACATTGCATTGTGACCAGTCTCACTCGCTCGCGCCCTCGAAACAGCGTCGATACTGCTCCTCAGCCATCTCCTTATTCTTGAATCGGCGGTCACGAACCATACAAAGCAACGCCGAACCTGAAATTGTAGCTTGTATCGAAGCCCACCTGCTCTGTTTTGACGCCCGAATGGTTTGAACGAGTGCCAAGAGTCTCGGGCGAGGGGAATGTGGGTTGTCCGTAGGCATACTTCCCCGCCCCCCTCTCTCTGTACGCAGTCTGTGGTCTCCTTGCCCATGCTCGTCACTCGAATGTGTTGGATACCTGACCGCCTTATGCCTAGGAATTGAAATCGCCACGGCTTCCTTTGATGCATCCCCTAATGTCGGACTTCGACGCAAGCATCCCGCCGGCCAAGATTCTCAAGCTCGCGAGACGCGAACTCGGTGGCCTTTGCTTCGTCACCTATGCATGAGCTGCCAATACCTCTTGTCCGCGCTAGTTTCGCTCAGAACTTATATCAATACCAACGAAGATCCGATCACACGCTATGCGTATGAACATGATTTTGGTTTTCCCCGTCGCTGAGGTCTAGCCGTGCCCGCTCAGGAGATAAGGGATCACCGTTATCTGGTACTTCGCACAATACGTACCACTTTCGTGGCCATCACTTATAGTTCCTGCACTCTACGGTAGGTAGTCAACTTCCATGCTCCTGTAGACCGCATCTGATCACCAAACAAGCTTCTGCAATAGATACGCCAAACAACGTGCTGGTAGACCATATGAGTGAGGTTCGGGCATCCTTCAGGTCGAAGAAGTCACAGCACAGCTCACCATGTATGTTCGGCGGGCTCATAACCACCACACATGCCGCGGCGCCGGCTTCTCTAAATTTGCGTCTTCAGCGATCACAGGTCCGCGTCAGCTCCAGTACGACGTGCACGCCGACGAAGGCACGCACCGCGCTCGATGAGCTTCACAATACCGGCCGTCGCAGGGTGCGCGAGCATCAGAGAAGACTGCATGATAACCAGAAGCGTGGTGACATGCGTGAAGCGCATGGCTACGGACCCGAGTTGAGTTGTTTGTGATGTGATTGGGGATGCGTATGCGATCCCTCGTTACCAGCTATTCTTATAGGGTCGTCTGCGTATGGGCGAGCAAGCAAAATGCTAGCGGGGATAGGGACACTAACGCGGGTCGCACGCCCATATCCTGCGCGAGGGCGATCATCTATCAAGCGATATCCATTACTTGTGTGGCCATCACTAACACTTCCTGCACTACACGATATATTGAGGAATAACGATGCGCTTCTCTGCATGAATATCTGATCACCGAACAATGCTCTACAGCAGATAAGCCCGGAAAAACGCTGAAGCTCCCTGATGGTGTACAGAAATTTTTAGTGAGACATCCAGCAGGACGAAGGAGCTGAAGCTCACCTTGAATTGTTTGACGGAATTACAACCAATACACCACCCGTGGCACCGGATTTGCCGACTCCGCATCTACCACCGCGTCGCAGCCTCGCGATCACCGTCCATGCGGCTACCCGACGGCGATGGCACGCACCACGCTCTAACACTTCGCCAGGGACGGCCGGCGCCCCATACACGAGCATCAGATAAGACTGCACGACAGCCAGGATCGCGGTGGTGTGTGTGAAGCGCATAGCTGCTAGTCAGGCTGGGGTGTTTGTGGTTGGAGATACAGGTTGGAGGACTCGTAAAGCGCAGCTTTTATGGAGCAGGATTGACCATGGGCGGGCCGTCGGGCTAGCGTGACCTGGGAAAAGACATTGCGCAATATGTGGGCGTGCGATTCCGCCCAACCCATACGGGCATACCGTACGCGACCACGGGGAGCACCCTCGCATGATTCCATCGTCGTAACGAAGCGCATAATATGCATCATGCACCCCAACCTGATCGCCGCAGAGAATGGAGCCCTCCCTGGGGTGCGACGGCCAATCGACGTGGTGAGCGGAAGCGCGGCAGCTTGTCCTGACGCCCGGGAAGGCCGCATGGTGGGAGTCGGCTTCAGTCCAGCTTGCCGAGCGCAAATGCGCAACTTGCGCAACATGGGCTGCTGTTGGTGGGATGGCCTATGATCGCTGGCGTGTTGTGCATGTGCGCGCTATGGGTACGATGAATGAGATGAGGGCGGGCTCGCCGGTGAAGGGGGGAAGGCCGTGCGTATACATACCTTCCTGGCCCCAACGCAGCACGTAGAATGGGCGTGCGGAGGAGATGGACTTTGATCCTCGAAGCGCACTGAGGCTGGGCGGAGACATCGAGGCTATAACATATCCAATCCTGCCCGGAGCAGCGGAACGTCGAGCGATATATCGCCACATGAAGACATTGGCATCTGTGCAATGAGCGATCAGTTTCGCTGACCCGTAGCGCACATCCTACATCCCGGAGAGCAAGGTGAAGTGACACAAGAAATCCTCCACGAATTTCATTCTGCGAGGGAAGTCTGACGTTCTGAAGTGCGTTCAAAAGGCTGCCTCGAGGTGAGATCCGGACGACGGGGGCACGTTCCCTTTGCTTGCGCGTCGGCGGCGGGCGGAGAGGGTGGTGAGCGAGTGCAGGTTGAAGTCGAGGTCGAAGGATCGAATGACGAAGCGTCTTGACTTTCAAGCAGTTGTGTTTCGGGTCGAGGTGTGCGTGGGCGAAGGCTCGGCGCGTAGGAATGTGACTCTTAGAGTGCGTCTGGCTATCAAACTGTGTGGTTGGATCCCAAATGATGATGGTCTCCTCTGCGACATCGTGAGTCGCGAAACGTCAAGCTTTGCGAACGATACGCACCACGTCATGGCTCTCCTTCCTGTCTGTCTGCATCTTCTCGGTGCCTTCACCTTCCTCCCCCTCCTCGTTGGATATCGCGTCCTCGTATAGCAGAGAAATGCGCAGTGGCCCGTGGGGCCGCGTCCAAGGTTACCGGCGCGTAGTAAACATCGATCCACTGCGAGCTCGAGACCAGCTGCAAGGCAGACGCTGAGCTGGAGAACGTTGTGCACAAAAGAAATATCACGGATCATCATCAAGTAGAAAGACGCGATGGCTTTTCAAGTTTCCAACGCGGGACTGAGGTCAGGCGTGAGAACACTGCTTCCCACGCTTTTGAACCGAGCGACTCGTCTCACTTCGATTTTCTGCAGGATTGAACATGCCATCGAGGTCATATATTACAGGAAGGCATGGCTACGCCTCACACATCCGAACGTCGAGCACGCAAATTTGTTTAATTTGAACTTCGGTTGATCTGTTCATTGATATTCCACGCGCACCCTGGCCATCCGGCCTCCACGTCCTGCAGCTGCTCAGTCCCGACCCACGCCGCCGAACCCACCGAGGCGCTGTCCCCGTCCTACTTGCCATCGTTGAGGTCTCCTATGCATTCTCCACCGACCATACTCTTCATTTTTTTTGGCCGGCCACTTTGCCTCGTCATGCACGTCATGACTTCCGTGTTGTCCTTTGAACCTCATGGCTTCCCTCCACGACAATGCGATCATTCACTGGCAAGCACTACTCTTCTCCACGTTCTGTACGAGCTCATCGATGCTCGTATCTTTCCCCTCTGCGTTGCCTGCACCGGCTCGTGCACTCCGCGTGGTCGCTTCCTCTCGCGCCCCCGCCGGAGCTCTTAGCACCAGGTAATAATACGCTGTTTGCGGGGAGACCTCAGGCAGACAATTGTGAGTAGATATTCTTCTCGATGCACACCTTCTGATCAAGCTTAGGTATCTGGTAAACGTTCCCGCGCAAGCGTAACGTGAATGAAACGTGTTAGTCACGTAGGGCACATACGGCCTTAACGCTAGCATCATGATGTCCATACGTGAGTACGTTCAAGCTATGTACTCCCATTGGTGGCGCCACGGGAACGATTTGGCTTCGCCTCGCCGTGCCACGGAACGCGCCATAATACGTTGGATGAACGTTTCACGGCGTGTCGTCGCACGACGCAAATGGCGCGCACGCGAGGCCACTCCTTCGATTTTGCGCGCCTAGGTCACATCCGCTGTCTTCGTGAGTAATTTCGCCACCTTGATGGAAAACAATCGCTGGGTTGCCGTGACTGTTCTAGTTCGTTAACGCTCCGCCTACTTCGAGTGCGCCACATACACATACTCCTGGTTTCGAATAGCCATCTACGGAACCGAAACGTCTCTTTTGTGGGTGCAAGCATCTCCCGCGCACGACGTGGGGCATGCGTTGTACATGTAATACTGCACGATGTCCTGCTCTTCACAACCATATAAACAGGATGGTTACCCAGAGGATCCCAGCGTTCTCATCATCCTCGTTCGCTCTCTTCTTCAGAACTACACATCCATATTCACCGCCCATCAAACCCTTACAGACGATGAGCTCCGCTATGCCAGTGTCGAGCAGTGGGCCCGCCAGCCCTCGAATCCTGCGTCTACTAAAAGATCAAGAGCAAACGCACGGTCCAAACTCTCACGAGGATCTCGAGGCCCTCCTGGATTGCTGGAAGTCGGCTATCGACAATGACAAGCTCATTCAAGAGATCTCGATCGACATACGCGACGGGGGGAGTCCGGGCCAGGCGGAGACTATGATCGAGTGCTTGGATAGCACGAATCCTTGTAATCTGAAGATCCTATGTTTCCGGACTCGGACCCAGCGGCACAATCTTAACCTGGAGCACATATTACAGAGCCGTCTAGGCCTTCTCCAATCCTCGTGGCTGGATCGGGCAAAGAACCTCACCAAACTGATTCTCAACAACTGCAAATTTATCTGGTCTGACATAGACGAGCTGTTGCGAACTGTCGCCCAGCTTTCCGAATTGACGGAGCTCGAACTCGACTTCGGAGGCCTGCCCCTCGTGCTGACAAGGGCTACCGAAAGCCCAGTCATTGGGAAGAATATCACAAATCTGACACTCAGAGGAGCTGTGGCCTCGGTGATCGCCGTTCTCAATCGTTTGAGCCCGTCTCCGAAGGCGTATCAGCTCCTTGACTTCGATTGCAGAGATCACAGTAACCCTACACCACTATTCGATGAAATCTGTCGCAAGCCATTGGATCTCATTTCCGGTGGCAACCAGGCTGTATTCCAGTTAGGCCGGATCAAATACCGCCACTTTCCAGGATTTTCACTCATTGAGTACGCAGTTCAACGTGAGCTGCCAAAATCCGAAATTGTGATCAGGGTTGGGTACACGTCACATAACTCAGAGTCAGACAAATCCATGCAACAGTCCCTTTCTCTCAAGTGCATCCCGCTACTCCCTTTCAATAAAGTCGAAAAAATGACTATCTCATCTCTTGGAAAATTAGACACTTTCCACTGGAAAGACAGTCTCCATCCAAGTCAGTATTTGATACTTGAAGAGTATTCCGCCGAACATTTTCTTTCGGCCATAGAGGATATGATTCCTGACGAATCAGCTGTGTGGTTTTTGCTGAAGAGCATCCATTTCAACAGCTGCACGTTGTCCTCCACCAAGAGCTTCGAAGGTTTCAGAATCCTGGATGAGCCAAGCCGGGAAGGGCGGATAACGTTCGATCCCAGCTGCACGCTGAAAGACTGCTGGAAGGAGTGGAGTATTAGCAAGTGCTATACTGGCGTCGTAACTAGCACGCAATTGCGTCGTTAACGAGAGTAATCCCTGTCTCCATTTCGTCCCGACCATGGTGTTCATTACATGAGACTCGCCTGTGAAGTGATGAGCCTCGCCTGTAAAGTGATGCGAGATAGATGAATGCAAAATTAGGGACATTCTACTGGAGGGTCAATCGAAGCGCTAGATATGCATCATGAGCCAAACATGATCCCCGCAGAGAATGGAGCCCTCTCTGGAGGTGCGGCAGCCAATCGTGGTGAGCGGAAGCGCGGCAGCTCGTCCTAATGCCCGGGCAGGCCGCATGGTGGGATGCCAACCGGCCGAGCGCACATCGTGGGCTGGTGGTCGGTGGGATGGCGGATGAGCGCTGGCGTGTTGTGCATGGGCGCTAAGGGGACGATGAATGAAATGAGGGCGCGCTCGCCGGTGAAGGAGGGAAGCGCCGTGCGTATACATACCTTCCTGGTCCCAATGCAGCACGTTGAATGGGCGCGCGAAGGAAAAGGACTTTGATCCTCGAAACGCACTGAGACTGGGCGGAGACATCGAGGCTATAACATATCCAATCCTGCCCGGAGCAGCGGAACGTGGAGCGATATATCGCCACATGAAGACATTGGCATCTGTGTAATGAGCAATCAGTTTCGCTGACCCGTAGCGCACATGCGTATATCCCGTGCATACCGCAGAACAGTTGGAGTAACACAAAAAAGCCGCCCCGATTTTTTCCCAATCATCAGGCTGTGAGGGAAAGTCTGATGTTCTGAGAGGCGTTCGAAAGACTGCTTCGCAATGGGATCCCGACGATGGGACATTGGGGCACCGACAGCTTGAGTCCAACAGGAAACTCCAGCTCCTTCGGACGGGATGGCCGGCAGTCCGCAGACTGAACAACAGCGCGCATCCGCACCTCTGAGTACGTGCATCTGCGGACAGCACGCTGTTAGGTCAAGGTGCCGAGGCCAGCCATCTTTTCGAACCAGGCAACAACAGCCGCGACACGGCGCACCGCAGCATCGCTGAAGCCTAAACGGAGGTCCGGGCGTAGACGGCGGTCCTCAGGAAAAGACGGGCGCGGCATGCTTCGGTAACAGATCTCGGCCTTAGACTTGAGGTGCGGTGACGCAGTCAGTGCAACCGGCGAGTCGAGATCGCATGCGGCGGAGACATCTATCAAGCCAGTCTCACCGTCAGCGTTGAAGATAATTGAAAAGGAATGGATGGGCTGACTTTCGAGGTACACGATATCCCCGCGCTTAATCCCAACGGCCTGGCCCACGCCTCCCCACATCTCCGCGACATCCCGCCACGCTGTCAACCGACACACCGCGCCATCCTCGTCTCCCAGTATCATCTTCAAGACGTATATCTGCTTCCCCGCGTCCATGCCCTTCTTGATCGTGATGAAATCCGGGCCGTCGACCTCCAGAACCGCCAGGAGCACGTTCACTTTGCTTGCGCGCCGTCGAAGGGCGGAGAGCGTGGTAAGCGAGTGCAGGTTGAAGTGGAAGTCGGGGAAGCGTGCGATGGAGGATGCGTCGGACGCGTAGGACGAAGCGTCTTGACTGTCGAGCAGTTGTGTCTCGGGGTCGAGGTGCGAGTGGGAATGGATCCGCGAAGGCTCGGCGCGTAGGAAGGTGCTCAGAGCGGTCTTGGAGTGCGTCTGGCTGTCAAACTGTGTGGTTGGATCCCAGGTGATCATAGTCTCCTCTGCGCGGGACATCGTCACTACGCGCAACGTCAAGCTCTGCGAACGGTACACACCTCGTCGTGGCTCTCCCTCCTGCCCATCTGCATCTTCTCGGTGCTCGTTAGCTTCCTCTTCCTCCTCCTCGTTGAAGATTATGTTCTCATATAGCAGAGAGATACGCCGTGTAGCCGCTTCCAAGGTTGCCGGCGCGTAAACATCGATCCTCTGAGAGCTCGATGCCGAATGAAAGGCAGACGCTGAGCTTGACGACGCTGTGACCCACGTAGACAGAGTTGATTTACGCGATGAAGCAATGAACGGATCAAGTAGAAAGACACGGTAGCTTTTCGTTGTTGACATTGGCGGCGCCGCGACGGCAGTTGACGCGTGTTCAATCGATCCAGTTTCGTCTGCGTTGACTGCGAACCTAATAGCTGGCGAAGTCGTTGGCACGGACGGAGTAAGTTACTCTGAAGTTACTTCAGGATAACCGTACGGCATCTGCCGAACAGCGGCCCGGTCACTACATCACCGTGCGCCGGCCGCGAACGCGCACTGCGTGCCACTGATCCTCGTTCTCCTCGTCCCTTTTACTTGGTCGACCAATGGTCGACTTATGGGCCATCCTGACAGTGAGAACGTGCTGACTATTCGCCAGATGTTCAACATTGACCGAACTTGAAGCCTGGCCCCAGGCCCGGGAGCCAATGCGCAGCTAGGCACGGCATCGGCAGCCGCACGTCTCGGCATTAATGTGAGCAGTCCTCATAATGTGGGAACGCCAGGTTGACGCCAGGCCTTACTATTCTTCTGAGGTCAAGATACGGGTAACGGAGCCTACTGTCTCCCATTCTCATTTCCTTTGACCGCCACCGCACATACAACCATGGGCAACTGGTGGAGCGTGCTCGCGCAGGTCTTCCCACCAAAGCCCACTTGGGGCGTCGACAACATCCCGGATCTGACCGGCAAGGTCGTCATTGTCACCGGTCAATGCAGAGGATGCGCTGAAAGCGGCGATGCTGACCTCTTTCTGTTGCACAGGCGGCAACGCGGGCATCGGAAAGGAGACTGTCAAAGTGCGTGCATGGATTTTGGCTAAGCTGACAAGCTAACATGCGTTTTCAGGCGCTACTGCTGCACAATGCGAAGGTGTATATAGCGGCTCGCAGCGAGGAGCGCGCTCTGGCATCCATACCCGCGCTCAAGGAGGACACGGGCAAGGAGGCGATTTTCTTGAAACTCGACCTCGCGGACCTGCCGCAGGTCAGGGCCGCCGCGGAGGAGTTCCTCTCGTATGTCCATCTCCGATCTCACTTGATCACGCGTTCCTGACGGATGTGCAGTAAAGAGAAGGAGCTTCACATCCTGTTTCTCAACGCGTATGTCAAACACACGCGGAGGGAAGCTCGCTGACATAGTTCACACCCGCAGCGGTGTTATGTTGTGCCCCGTCGACTGGACGACAGCCCAGGGCTACGACATGCAATTCGGTACCAACGTAATTGGTAAGTACCGCCGCTCTTTCTGTCTTCTCTTACCTATCATTTCGCAGGGCATTTCTTCTTCACCCAGCTTCTCCTCCCCGCGCTGCTCGCCGCGACCGCGGCGTCGCCTACCCACGAAAAGGCACGCGTAGTCACGACGTCTTCGGCCGGAGGCTACTTCGCCAAGGACGTCCTCTGGGACTCAATCGTCGACGGCCCTGCCCGGCGCAAGCACGCGACGTTCCCGCTGTACTTCTCCAGCAAACTTGTGCGTCGCCGTGTCTTCCGAACGCGTGTATACTAATTCAACCTGCTCGCAGGGGAACATGACGGTTGCGCGCGAGCTTGCGCGGCGCTACGGCGACAACATCGTGTCCGCGAGCGTCCATCCTGGTGCGCTTCCACCCCCACTCCGCTCGCACCGCACGGCGCGCACTCATCGGCACCCGCACAGGCACCCTGAATACTGACTTTGCGAGGCACATATCGTGGCTCCAGCGCCAGATGTTTGCGATGCTGGTCTACGACGTCCCGTTCGGCGCGCTGACGCAGTTGCGCGCGGGCACCGCGCCTGAGGGGGCGGACTGGAACGGCAAGGTGCGCACCGTGTGTAACAGTATATGCCAGTGTGCGGGTGCTGATCGGTTTTGTGCGTCCGTTGTGCAGTTCTTGATCCCGTGGGCGCGTATCGGCAAGGCGAATCCGAAGGCTGAGGACCCGGCTGTCGGGGAGAAGCTGTGGCTGCTGCTCGAGGAGTATGTGAAGGAGTACTAGTTCCAGTATGTGCCCTTTGTTTGTTTGTAGTGCGAATCGGGAGTCATCTTCGCCAGATTCTCCAGTCAGCGCGCTGCCTACGCCATTTTCGCTAGTTCACGATACCCGCAATGCGGATCAAGAGGAGAGAAAAGGAGAAATAAGGTCGTCTTGCCGTACGCTTGATTCCCAGAGCTGTTCAGCAGATGCCGTACCGTACGTTATCCTCTAACTTCCTCGTCGGGACTCGGTTGGACACGCAAGATACGAACAGCTCCTTGTACCACGCCAGGCTGCGGTCAACTTGCTTTATTAATACATCTTACGAATACTAGAATATCATATTATAAGAGACGTTAGGTTGCTGCGACAATGAGTACGGCCCCTGCTTTCACGCTTCAACGTTGGCCATCTAGTAGGTAATATACAATCAGCCACGACATCCAATTTCAACGGCAAGGGTAACTCACAAGACGCGCTCTCGTACTTGCCTGGTGACCAACACGAATCGTCAGATTACCTCCACAGATATTTAGCCCGGAAGCCACTCACCGACGCCGACAATCACGTTGCCCGGATCCTGCGGCTTGTTCTCGAAGTAGTTCTGCAGAATTTGTTTCGTGCCCTCGGCGTAGCGCTGCTGCGCGTCGAGCGTTGTGCCCGAGTAATGCGGCGTCATGCCGTTGCCGCCGCCGAGCGGGTTGCGCATCGAGCGCCAGGGGTGGTCCGCCGGCGCGGGCTGCACATTCCACACGTCGCCCGCGTAGCCGCGCAGCTGCCCGGACTTGACGGCCGCAGCGACGTCGTCGGCGTTACAGATCGCACCACGGGCGGTGTTGACGAGCCATGCTCCCTGGGGCCGGGGTCAGCGGATGCGCGTGAGCGGGCGGAGCAGATTATACGTACTGGCTTGAAGTGCTGGAGGAGGTCCTTGTTGATGAGGCCCTTGGTTCCCTCGTGGAGGGGGGCATTGACGGTGACAACGTCGCACTGCGACACAAATTCCTGCAAGTCCCCGAGTTTAGCATCCGCCATGAAGAAACCGCCGCTCCACCACTGACCTTGAGATCCTCGACCCTCCGCGCACCGACGGCCTTCTCCGCCTCCTCCGGCAGCCCCTTGTAGTCGAAGTACAGCAGCTCCTTCGTGTTGAACGGCACGAGGCGCTGCAGGACACGGTAGCCGATGCGCCCCGCGCCGAGCGTGCCGACGACCTTGCCCTCGAGGTCGAATGCGTTGCGCGCGATGTCGGACACCTGCCACTTGCCGCTCACGGCTTGCTCGTGCGCCGGCACGAAGTTGCGGACGAGGAGCAGGATGGACATCATCACTTGCTCCGCGACGGAGACGACGTTCGAGCCCGAGACCTCGAGGACTTGGATCTTGCGATCCACGGCGGCGTTAAGGTCGACGTGGTCGGAGCCGACGCCGGCGGTGACGCAGACCTTCAGGTTCTTGGCCTATGAGTAACATTTGTCAGAGATGTGCGAAAGAGAGTGCGTCGAGAGGTTCAATACCTTGGCCATGAGTTCCTTAGTGAGATATCCGGGGTGGAAAGGCGTCGTGATGAGGATGTCAGTCTGTGAGCACACGCCGGTCAGTCTACAGCCTGCGACGTCAGGTGAAACGAATGACGCACATCGGCAATGTGCTTTTGGAAGTCGCTGTCCGGGCCCTCCTTGGAGCTTGTCACCTAATCAATAACGGATCAGTATAGGAAGCGATCTCAAGCGGCCGTTGGACCTACAATGTATTCGTGGCCCTGGGACTCGAGGTAGGCGCGAAGACCGAGCTAACATCGGAGTCAAATTAGTACTCAGAGCATCATGGCAATGATGCATACCTCATTCTCGACGGTGCCGAGGAGACGAGGCTCAGCCTTGGCTGCCTTGAAGCCGTTGTAGAGGATAGCAAGGACCTGAAACATCGCAGTCAGGACATCAATCTTTGGCGTTGAAGGCCAGCGCCGACTTGCCTTCATGTTGAGAATAGGCTATTAGAGTGAAACTTAGGTAAGATTGATGTTGCGGAGAAGTGGTATGCGGATGCGGAGAAGTGGTATGCGAATGCGAACAGGAGATGCGAGACTGATGATAGAACGAAGCCGAGAACGTCGCCATTTTATACTTGACCACGTAGGACTACCTCGGAAGCCAGACCAGGATATTCCGTTGCTCCACCTCGCACTCACTAGTGAACCCACAGGCGCTACGGTGTCGACACGTCATGCCTGTTAAACGTTGAGGAACCACCTCCCGACGTTCCCGACGGGCCAATGCGGGACGGGAGTTGATCGGAGACGAAGAGCTTCAGGCTGAGTGCCGCCGGCACGGCGAGTGAGCGCCCGGCTTCTTCCGTTCAACTCCGGCAAGCCGCAATGCCGCAGTGTGCCGACTCTGCGGCAGCTCCTCTCCTTCGTGCTCGTTTCCGACCTTTGTTGACGTCCCGTTCTGGGGTATGCGGCGCGTGGACTTGAATCACGTTGTCAAGATGACTCCCATTTCACACTATCAAGTCATAGACAAGGGGCACGCACACACTGGAGCTAGTACTCCTTCACCAGCTCCTCGAGGAGCCCCCATAGCTTCTCCCCAACAACCGGGTCCTCAGCCTTCGGATTTGCCTTGCCGATACGCGCCCATGGAATCAAATACTGCACAGCACACGCACAACACCAATCAGCACCCGAAGATATACAACCCGTATGCGCCGCACCTTGCCGTTCCAGTCCGCCGCCTCAGGCGCAGTGCCTGCGCACAACTGCGTCAGCGCGCCGAGCGGGACCTCGTGGAACAGTCGAGCGAAGATCTGGCGCTGGTACCAGGTGACGTGCCTCGACAGCTGGGTTTTCAGGACACCTGTGCGGGGTGCTGGTGAGTGCGCGCCGTGCGAGAGGAATGGGAGGTGGAAGCACACCGGGGTTGACGCTCGTGGACACGATGTTATCACCGTATCGTCGCGCAAGCTCGCGCGCAACCACCACGTTCGCCTGCACGCAAGTTACATTCGTAGACGGGCGTTCGGAAGACAAGGCGACGCACAAGTTTGCTGGAGAAGTACAGAGGATACGGCTTGCGCTTGCGCCGGGCAGGACCATCGACGATTGAGTCCCAGAGGACGTCGTTGGCAAAGTAGGCCGCTGACGAGGACGTCGCGACGACGCGTGCCTTTTCGTGGGTAGGCGACGCCGCGGTCGCGGCGAGAAGCGCAGGGAGGAGGAGCTGTGTGAAGAAGAAGTGGCCTGCGAAATGATAGGTAAGAGATGAGAGAAAGAGCGGCGGTACTTACCAATCACGTTGGTCCCGAATTGCATGTCGTAGCCCTGAGCGGTCGTCCAGTCGACGGGGCACGCCATAACACCGCTGCGGGTGGGTACTATGTCAGCGAGCTTCCCTCCGCGCGAGAAGAGTTGGTGTGGTGACTTACGCGTTGAGGAACAGGATGCGAAGCTCCTTCTCTTTACTGTACATCCGTCAGGACCGCGTAATCCAATTGGAGATGGACATACGAGAGGAACTCCTCCGCGGCGGCCCTGACCTGCGGCAGGTCCTCGAGGTCGAGCTTCAAGAAAATCGCGTCCTTGCCCGTGTCCTTCTTGAGCGCGGATATGGATGCCTGCGCGCGCTCCTCGCTGCGTGCCGCTATATACACCTTCGCATTGTGCAGCAGCAGCGCCTGCGAACGCATGTTAGCTTGTCAGCCTAGTCAAAATCTACGCACGCACTTTGACCGTCTCCTTCCCGATACCCGCGTTGCCGCCTGCGCAACAGAAAGTGGTCAGCGTCGCCGCGTTCAGCGCATCCTATGCACTGACCGGTGACAATGACGACCTTGCCCGTCAGGTCCGGGATGTTGTCGACGCCCCAGGTGGGTTTCGGTGGGAAGGCCTCCGCGAGCGCGCTCCACAAGTTGCCCATGGTCGTATGTGCGGTGGTGGTCAAAGGCAGAGAGGTGGGGAGGCAGGAGAGGTGGCATGTCGCACTAGACAAGAGCGTTGGTTCGCAGGCTATATTGTGAGCGTAGTCCTGTCCGTGCCGAGTCCGATCGCGATCGTATGCAGTCACGCGGCCACGCAGTCACGTCACGCTCCTGTAGACTCCGCGAAACAAAGCACGTCAATTCCTTCTAACTTGTACTCGCGCTCGGGTGAGTAGTAGCCGACATCGATCGGAGCTACAGTGGACTAACCGCTAGGTATGAAGGGGGCGGCTTTGATGGCCTCACAGTGGGCCGGTGCTGCGCTCTGCGTCGGGCGAACAGTTCAAGCAAGCACAAGGCAGGCGCATACTTAAGCTGGGCGTTTCCGCGCATCGAGCGCACTGGCGCGGCGTGGGCGTAGCATACCCCGCTTGCGCATACGGTGTCCGCCTGCATTCGCTCTCGACTCTCCAACGGTCACATACCGATGTTGTGAGCGCGGTGTCTAGACCGTGACTTGGCGCGGTGAGTTCTCTAGGGAACATGCGTACTGCAAGGCAGTATTGGTGAGTAGAAATCGTTTTTGAATATGTTGCGTGCCGATCGCGTAGTCGCTGCCTCGTCCTGTAGCCGGTCCTTCCGGCCAGCCTCGGTGGGTGATAGAAGCGATACACAAATATTGGTACAGTTAGCATTCATCTTTGTACATAGCATATGAATAGAATACATAGAGAGATTTATCCTGTCCCCGAGCGTTCTCTTGTGAGTTGGATCGTGAGCGCATATCGCGTCCGAAACCACAGCGGGCCGTCCTAAATAACTAATAAACCACGTCTAGATAGAGCTCCGTATCAACGCGCTGCATGAACACAACCAGCCAGTTCGACGAAACATACCGTTTCCCTGGAGATGTTGTAGAATGGTGCTCCATCTCGATCATAACAGCATTGACGAAGTCTCCTCGCGGGGTGCTGTGAAACTCTTTGACCATAGCCTCGACCGTGAGGATGAGGCGGGTGATGGTGACGGTCGCCATTGACCATCCGAACCTGCGAGCGTCGATGACGAAGTCAGTACCGACGCCGAATTGTGCCATGCTGTTCAACGCTAACCATACAGTCATGAGAAATAGCGATTGCTGTACGCACGCGGCGTCAGCTAATCGACTTGGCGGCCAAGGGGACGGACGACTTACATTAGGCACCAAGCCAAGGATGATGTTTGATGATCGTAGAGCTAGCGGCACATCAATACTGAAAATTTGGGACAATGTACGCGGGAGATGTACCGATCATAGCCTACCAGTGCACTTTGTCGGTCATAATATTCAGAGGAGAGTATAGCCATGGAACTCACGACGAAAAAGATGATCCCATCCTTTCGCAGGTCGGTGATGAGTTTAAGATCAACTGTCCGCGGCCGTTCAGCCGCGTTGATAATGGTCATAATCAGGACGAAGATATAGTAGGCGACCTGTATGCCGCGTGAACTTCATTGTACGAAACCAGTAAAAAAACGGCGCACCTGCGCTATCCATATTGCAGGCCATAGCTTAGGCCGTCTTGATATGAGGCACATATGGAAAAGATCGGGTTCGAAAAACGCAGCACCTGTGTCGAGTGTAAGCGTACTAGCACAATAAGATAACGCGGTCAAAATGACTTACGGGCCAGATCGATAGTTGCAGACGTAGTAAAGGCGGTAGTACAGAGTAACATCACAACATAGCCGGCCGTCAGGGTCCGCAAGATCGCCTTTCTGCGATCCCACAGCGCATACACTCGCACGAGTAACACAACTGTGCTCTTCGAATAAATATGGAAACCCGACGGCGGAAGGGCAACCGACTCACAATCAGAGAGCAGGGCACCTGAGAGTCCTAAGATCGAGCACAGAATAATCCAGAATTTGCAGCTGTATGGCCGCGTCAAAGGGTGAATTGTTCGGAGAATAATTATATAACGAACAACTAAGGGCGGTCAGCAGGTTTCATGTATAATGGATATCGTACACGGGACTTACTGTATCGGAAGTCGGCCCAGCAAGTCCACTAAGCGCTGCGAATCAGAGTCAGCCCGTGGTTCATGCAGCCGAACGCACGATGCTCACCGTATGCGACTAATATATGGGCCATTGCGGTGCTGTATCGCACACCGATGAAGAGAACTTTTGCGGGGCTTGTCGGCCAGCCCCAGATGAGCTCGAGTTCAAGGACCAGTGTGCTCGCATGGTCATAGAGAAGGACCGCCACGCCCACAGCTGGCGAATGAATTCAGCTCAAGGATTGCGGCGGAGAACAAGAGCACACATACCTGACATGTAGCGCTGCACCATGATGCTGTTGCCGTTGGCGAGTAGCATGGCCAGCGGGTTGTCCATTGCGAGAGCGGAGGTGTGACAGAGCGGAGCGGCGTCGCTTTAAAGCACCATGGACAGGTGAAACTACCACGGAATGGAAGACGCAGGCATCCAGAGATATAGAGGAGTGGAGCCAGCCATTCCGGTGCCTTGATATCTGGCTGTGCGGCGCCCATCTTCGCGAAAAATCGTTGCGGCCTGCCGAGTTGTCACGATGACATGCCGCTGAGAGGCGCAATCTACGCCATCGGAGTAAACATATATGTGGCACAGTCTGAATGGCAAAGATCACAGTAAAGCAGTAAAACGATCAAAACTTAGTGAGCGTAGATGAGCGCGCAGATTCACATGATTAGACGCTGTGATAACACGCGCACCTGTCTTGAAGCCCATCACTCACAACTTCGAGAGCCTCAGGATCTGAGCAACGAAAGCTGAGGAGAGAGTCTTCGTTGATGTATAATGAATCCTGAAAACCGTTGAACAAGGGCTCGCGGGCGTCATATACACGATAAACGCACCAAAGTGCCGCATTGATATTGAACGCCACCATCGGCATCTCCATGCATCCCGAGCGATGTTACAGTTGATGACGAAAGAGTGGCAGTCTAGATGGCAAGACCGATGAAGAACCGAACAACGCGCTGGTAGCGCCACAAATCAGTATGAGCTCCTGTCAGCGAATGGCAACTCGCACCTGTAGTACGATCGCATCCCAGTTGATTATGCAGGCCAGTTGCTCGAAGGGCTGTTTACTAGGCACCTTTGCTGGACGCGGCGCCTACATGAGCTCACGAGACCTTCGGCCGAGGTCTTTCTCTTTGATGGCGGTACACGTAATGGGGAATGCCTTTCTAGCGCCGTATAAGATTTGATGCTGGACTGAAGGCGGGACACAGCACGAACCTGTAGATAAGCTGAGATCTGGCCGCGGCGCACCCTCGTTAATGAAGGTTGACATTTGGTGGCGCTGGTACGATATGTCTTGATGTTGGCCCAAGGTGTTGCACGACATCCGATGCTGGCCCGACATCCGAGGGCGCCCTCGAAGAATCATCCGGGGGTGGGACAACTGCCGAGGAATTGAAGAGACAGAATCGAATGGAAAACACTGTGACATGGATTCGCACGCGCTGGGCTTTGGGCCGCAAACCAAACAGTGGGACATATTGCAATCCTATCATCGTTTGATGAGCTATATACGAACATACCGTGTATCATAATGTATGATCTCGGCGTGTCGAAGAGACACCGACGAGCCTGCTGTGCATAAAGCGGAGGATGGCTCTGTACAGAGATAGTGTACAATCAGAATGACGGAAATTTGGGGTAGAGCACGTAAATCAGAGAGTGCGTACCTAGCACCTAGCAATCCAGCACCGTTCCAATCTCGCGTCGCTACCACCGCCTCACCGGACTGCTTCTCGCACTCCTCAATTGTTCGCAGAGACGCGTTCTTGGCCTTTGGTCAATGATGCGGATAGGCACAGAGGCGCCGTTGGACGTGGTCACGGTGGTGGTCGGTGGAAGAGGTGAAGCAAAACTGAACGATCGGCACGTGCCGGTCCGGCGTCGGCTTCTCCCGCGACCGCCGAGCCGGCCGGGCAGCGCTCTATATTTTACTTTAATACTTAGCGACGCACAACCGTAGACCAGAGCGTGCCAGAGGAACCTTTCGCGTTAATGGGGCGGCGTACAGTGAGCGCCCTCGACAAGTCTGGCACAGAAGTCAAGATCAGGGCGGTCAATCCCGCTCTATTCGCAGAACGGGGCCTCTCCATGTCGTTTGTGGGAATCGACGACATACTTACCCATCGTCACTAAATTTTCAAAACGTGGTCCACGTCCGAGAAATAAATGGAGACGTAGTATGGCCAGCTATGCTTCCTACACGGCACAAGTTACACACCACAAAACCAGCTTGGTGATATACGCTCTTTGGGCTACGTCGTAGAGCAGATAAATAACTTACGCCATGATGACATCCCGGACGAGTGAGCGCTCATGTCCAGCGGGTTGAAGAAATCCGCAGCTCACCTCGGATGCACTTTTGACGGTATTACAACCAATCGACAGACCGGTATTCGATAGTAACATTTACATCTACCGCCGTTGCAACTTTTCAATCAGTCCACTACGGCGCGTACCAATATCCCGGGGAAAGCACGTACCTCTCTCGACCATATTGCCAGTATAAATCGGTATTGCGAGAGCGAATGTCAGCAAAGACTGCATGAGAGCGAGGACGGCGGTGGCGTGCATGAAGAGCATGGCTGCAAATTAGAACGGACTCTGGTACTTGTAGCTGGAAATGTGGGTGGGTTGTCTCGTGCCCTCTGCGCGAGGCTTTATACGACAGAGCCACACAGAGCGGTAGGAGGAGCGCCGTGCGGGATATCATCGCGAGAATGACATTGCCTTTTGGGCTCGAAATGGCTGGGCGGCATGATGTGGAATGGAGTAACCAACCGCATGGGCGTAGCGTACAAGACGACGCCTACGCTCCTCGCACGATACTATGAACATCTTGATACTCGTCAGTAGTAGACGCGCTTTCTCGGACCTATTCCTCTGCAAGTAAATGACGCTCACCCCATTTTAGGGGACCTATCAACATGCGACGTAGTAGGGCTGCGGTGCAAGCCTTAACGACCGGGCAGGTCGCATCATGGGGACTAGGCTAGGTATGCGCAGTATGATGACTGGCATCGTCGCTAAAGCAAGTAAGTATGGTGATTTCGCGCGCAGATAGGAACTGCGTCGGCTACTTCGGGTTCCTGCGCGGGACGACTAGTTGCAGCGCCTTAGCAGACATAAATATTACAAACGGCGCAAGATTTCACCTTAGTATTTCGCTGCTCATGCATGATTCGCCTCCGTCTTTGGCCGCAGTTCGTCCACAGAAGCAATTGCTAGCCAGCGAGAAGGTCTTCGACGGTGCAGAAGCGCAGAATCGTAGCATGTCAGAAGGACAAACAGGATTCCAACCCATTCTCAATGATTATCAATCAGAATTGACGGTATCTTCGTTCTAAATTCAACATTATCCCACAGGGGCCAATCAGCCGTCTACACAAGACCCACAAATAGCACAGACCGAAATATTCCTCTCACGTCCCCTCCGGGAAATCTGTCGAAGCGAACACATCTCCCCACGCGTCGATGCGCTGCAGCGTCTCCTCGCACACGCCGCGCGTCTCCCGCACGCAGTCGCTCCCGAGCTGCAGCACGCCCGGCAGCTCGCGGCCCTTCGCCGCGCCCTCCCCGCGCACGCAGTCCACTAGCACCGCGACGAGCCGCGCCGGGTCCCCAGGCTGCCGCCCGTTCGCCGCTGCACAACCGATCAGCATGTTTCATCATTCCGTGGGCGGCAAGTAGGAAGGGAGGGAGGGAAACGCACCCTGGAAGTGCGCGTCCATGGCGGCGGTGACTTCACGGTAGTCTTCGATGCGCGAGACGTATGGCGCGCGGTTGCCGTCGGCGAGGAACGCGGTGCGGAAGTAACCCGGCTCGACGCACACGCTGCGCAACCCGAGCGGCGCGATCTCGAGGTCGAGCGTCTGCGCGATCGCTGGAAAATAACATCCAATCAGTCCATTAGCGCACAGGTCAATGAATGCACTACAGACGTACAGCGGTTGACGATCTTAGTGGCGGAATAGATTCCGCAGCTCGCGAACGCGCTGCGATGAGGCGGTCAGATGGGTGGGTGAGGGTAATAGATTACAAGGGCGCACCGCCAGCCTGCGAGGGAGCCGAACCAGATGACCGTGCCTGTGCGGCGGGGCCGCATATACGGCAAGAACGCACGCGCAACGTTCAGCGCGCCGAAGACATTCGTACTGCGCAGCGGCATGAGCACAACCAGCACAAAAAGAGTACAGACATGCATACTTAAACTGAGCGAGCGTCTCCTCGGGCCTGTGCAGCATATCTCGAATCAGCCGAGCATTCGCAGAAGAAGTTAGTACGGGTGCACGCACGTGTTCTCCTCGAGCGCGCCGGCCGCCACGTAGCCCGCGTTGTTCACGAGCACGTCGACGCGGCCGTGCAGAGCGACGGCCGCCTTCGCGATGGCGTGCAGGTCGGCGAGAGGTGCAGTCACGTCGAGCTCGAGCACATCCGCACCCGCACCTTTCAAGTCAGCGAGCTGCGCGAGAGAGCGCGCGCGCGCGGTCGCGATGACCTTGTCCCCGCGCTTGAGCGCCTCGAGTGTGAGGTCGCGGCCGATCCCGGAGCTGAGGGTAGTGAGCAAGCGCAGGGTGGATATAATGGGATTGGGGCGCACGAGCAGCCGGTAATTAGCCAGACGAGTTGGCCTGTCATGTTTGATACAGGTGGGGCTGCGTTGGAGTTGGGGGTAAACAGGAGTCAGAATAGAGGGATGGTAGGAGCACGGAGGCATGCGCACCTTTTTATACTCGCTGTGTTTTTCATCAATACCCCTCAAACATTCAAGGCCCTACCGATCTGCCGGATGCCAACGTGGGCTGTCGACACTCCATCCACGTACCGTAACAGCGCCACCGTGTACGTCTCACTAAGCTGTTACGCCGAGTGTGCAATAGAGTCAGTCGGCAATCCCACCAGGCGTGTGGGTCGCCCCATGCAATCATGTGGGGAGAGAAGGAGAGGCGGCGCCTGGGGGTTGGTCAGTAGGTGCACTTTGCTCCCGTAACTGTACTCACCGCGAGGCGATAAGCCCCGGACTTCATGATAGGTTCAAGAGGAGGAGTTTGTGCGCTCCATCTGCTGTGATCAGGTTCTTGCCCGCCGCGCTCCGCAACCTTCTCCGGGGAGCATTCGCCTCCGAGCGGACTGAGGTGGGCACATCTACGCGAGAGGTTGTAGAACGGCGAGCGGGTGGATCCTGGCCATGGGTTACGGGCAGAAGTCTACAGTAGGTTGAGACTTGAGAGCTAGTAGTACTAGTACAGCGGGGATCAGTCATCGCGCTTACGTGTGATGCAAGTGGTGGCAGTGCCCACGCTCTCCGACTCGTTCGGCCCGGGTGCTGCTCTACTACTCTACATCTGTTTATGATTTATGATGTCTTGGGTAAATGGCTGAAAAGGCGTGTAAAATGTAAAGGGAAATGGTTGGGCATGGGCGTATGTACACCTGGCGCGTTGAACCGCAGCGTCACCGTCGAAGTATTGACGAGGTCTCTCTCACATGGACTACCCAAGTACCGAGACGGATTATTGTCTTCCTCTCCTCACGTCCCCTCCGGGAAATCTGTCGAAGCAAAAACTTGCCCCACGCGTCGATGCGAGTCTCCCGCACGCAGTCAGTCCCGAGGTGCAGCACGCCCGGCAGCTCGCGGCCCTTGAACTTCGCCGCGCCCTGCCCGTGCACACAGTCAACGAGCACCGCGACGAGCCGCGCGGGGTCGCCCCGCTGCCGCCAGTTCGCCGCTGCGCCACCCATGAGCACGTTTCATCACTCCCTGTGGCCGCAAGTAGGGAGGGAGGGAGGGAAACGCACCCTGGAACAGCGCGCGGCCGTCGGTGGCGGCGGTGACTTTACGGTAGTCTTCGATGCGGGAGACGTACGGCGCGCGGTTGCCATCGGCGAGGACCGTGATGCGGAAGTAGCCCGGCACAACTGTGGTGCGTGCGAACGGCGGTGATTCCTGGCCACGGGTTGCGGGGGGAAGTCTGTGGAAGTTGGTGCTAGAAGGTCTACTTACAGTGAAATGTTTCCGCATCCTGAAATCAAGTCATGACTGAGCATTGGCAAGCCTCTGGTCTCTGCAGCGCAGCTCCGGCAGATCGTTAATACAAACACCTCTATCCGCAGGATAATAAATGTCAAGGATACACCTCCGACTTCGCTTCCCAACCTCTCTGCTGTGCGTTCCGCGCTTCCATACCCACCGGCACCATCTGGAACATCAGGAAAAGCCTCCCGCGTTAAGCGGGTGTGAGCCACTGTGAGGTTCACACTAATTTATCCGGCGGCTGTGAAGACAGATAATGCAGAATAACCGAGATACCGTCGACAGTCACATACGTGACAAAGGTGACATAGACAGAGAACATACTGTTACATAGCCAATACAAGCTCACAACGATCCGTCGTATCTGAAAACTTCTCCACGGGCTTAAGACAATCATTGTATATATCCTAGAAAGTTTCGTGCATTAAGTCGACAAGATCATTAGTGCAGGACGCTCCTTACGAAGTGCCAAGACTGATTGATGCCGGCCCTAAACGATCTCGTGACCGCATGTTGAATTTCGACTTGGTGCCTTTCCTCCGTTCGTCCCGTTCGCTGTCGCCTACAACTCCTCCAAGTCTGCGGCAACAACCTGTACCCCTCGCGCACGCAGCACGCTCCTCAAGCCCCTTACTTCTCTGTCTGCCTCTGCCACAACAATAACTTTCAGTTGAAGTCTTTCGAGCAAGAACGGCGACGACGTGGCGGAATACAGAGACACTCTTGGTCTACTGGGCTTGATGCATGGACTCTGGGTCCAGGTGAGCCCCTCCAGTGCGATGTCCCGCGTTCACAGCCCCCTCTGAGTCCATTTCCGACAGTTTTTCGAGAACACCCTCTGTCGCTGGGCGTGAAAGGGCAACCTGGTACAACGAGCACGAGAGGGCTTTGTTGAAGCGCTCTTCCGAGTCCTAAGCATACGCAGTGCGCATGGCGGCGCGTGCTCGGTCCGACGAGGGCAGATTCCCTCACAGGCCACCGCTCCGATGTGTCCTACCACCGCAGACTATGACGTGTACGCACCGCTTTGCTGTGCTTGTTTGATCCTGATGCTCTCCACCGCACTCGTCACACACCCTTGCGCTCTGTAGCCGCTGACATCCGCCGTGCTTTCCAGTTGCATCACCGTATCCATCGCGAGCGTCTCTGTGCATCTCCTCCGCGCAGGGTGTATCGTAGGAGGCTCTGCTGTATACTTGGCCCGCGGGCGCTGTCAACGAGCTGAAACAAGCGCAGACGGCGGCGCTCGTTGCCGTCATCTCGGCCCGCCCGCATCTCCTCTCTGGCGCTCCTGTGGCCTCACATCTGCTCGCTCGCACTCGCTTTCCGCTTTGGCTACGTCACCAACTCTGCACACTGGAGCGCCCGACTTCCCGCGCAATATCTACGCCCAGCCAGTGGGTTCCTGTTCTGGCTTTCATTCGTCGTGCGACAGTGTACTATACATACTGTAGTAGTAAAAATGAATATATCTTATTTGCTCCACCATTGAGAAAATCTCATGAGGCTAAGAAGAAATTATCCAGAATTTTGTATCGGTTACGAGCGTGACAACAGGCAGTGTGGTCCGTGAATGTTCGATAATTTATCATTAGCATACAAGTAAGGAGCGTTGGACTTAACTAATTCGTGAATTTGTGAATTCACGTGAACTCACGGAAATTCATGTGAATTCAGAGGGGAGGCTTTTGCTGATGAAAGTGCTCCCAAGCTCCACCGCGATGTTCTGTGTAAGCACGTCGCTGTCGCCCGTCGTTGTTTTCCGGACATGCACAGCGTTCACGGGCAGCGGCGGGCCGAAGCACAAGCTTTGCGTCGGCCTGCACGAGCAATGACCCCACGCCGGGAGAGGAGGATGACCAGCGCGTGAGCGAAGATACCTGGAGGAGGGAAGGGACTTGAAGATACGCACACAAAGTCGGTGGAAGTGGATCCGGAGTGATAATCCGTGAGGATGCGATGCATGCGGGTGGAACCTATAGCCAGCGTAGCGACTGGAAAGACATCGATATCAGCTTGCAGTACCTCTCGCGTTGAGCACCACGCACCCGTGACGACCTCGAACATCTCAATGAGAGCGAGTCCACGTAAGTATTCAGCGTGCAAGGACAGCACGGCACAGGACATACCACATCCCACGCATCTGCGCATCGGAGTGAGACAGCTAGCACATGGACGGAGAGGCACGCGCACCGTTCAGATCAAGCAGTATGAAGACCTATGACAAGAGTCGATGCCGGTGAGCCTCCCACACGCGCCCCAAGAACCCATGCGCGTGCTCACCAGCATTGGCACCTCCGACACGATCGCCAGCGAAAGCCACACCAGACCCTGGCAGGGTGCATCAGCACAAGCCACGCGAACACCGACGGAAGACGCACCTGGTTCCACAGCAAGCTCCATAGGCCCGTGACGCCCATCCCGCCCCCGCGGTGCCGGAGGATCCCCCCGAGCATGACGAAGAACAGGATGGTGTCGGCGACGAGGGCGCCGATGACGCTCGGCGCGGCCTTCGCTGAGTTGATGGGGATGCATTCGCCCGCGAGGGGCACGTACTGTGACCGGATCTAGCGTGCGGGGAGGAGGGAGGCCAAGTCAAGGCATGCTCAGACGCTGGAGACGGGTTATGTGCGCGTACGGTTGTAAGGTCTGCGAAATCCGGTGAGACGGTGGCGCGCGGGACGATAGTTAACGCGACGCACCCCATATATTTAAACCGATGCTCGAGAGCCATATAACAAAGGATGCTGCGGATATGAGAGTGCTCCGGTTCCAGATAGCGATGCTAACAAAATCCGGACGCCAGTATCAGCTGTACGTGTTATCAATGAGTTATGAGTACTCACATGCGAAGTAACATGAGTGACGAAGAAGATCCCAGGGCGAAGTAGGCAAGGATCTAGCGGAAATTGACTTCAGATCCAGAAAGTCACGTCGAGTACAAGACGCACATAACCTGCGAGGTCCCAAGCCTGTGGTGAGGGCTTCAGCGTGACGAAAAGGGATAACATCAAACAGAGAATCGACGAACTCTGCATTGCCGCAGCCCGCTGATATCCTTCTCGATCACCAGGACTGCGAAACACCCGAGGTAGGAGACGCGGCAGCAGAGGTATATCCATATCGTCCACCGGTACTTCCGTCTCCGACGTAAGACATCGAGCTCATAGTCGCATGTTGTCACAATTTCCCATCTTGAGCAGCAAGATGTATCAGCGAGCCAAAAGAGTCGACCAACCGCCAAGGTGAATGCACATACACGGTGATACCCAGAAGAACGTGCAGCAACTTGACATACGCCTCTATGAAAATCAGTCGTAGCCCGGGCAGTGAGACAGCAGGAGACATACGATCCGTTTTTGCGGCGACGACAGGGTCCTTCCAGTTGGTCATCGCCGCGAGGACGGTGGAGGCGGGGGGAAGCAGGGGAGGTGACGAAGTCACTCAGTGTGAATGAATTCTATAAAATGAAGCGGTACATAACCGAAGTCAGTGACGGTCTGAGCTAAGGGCCTTCGTCCATTATATTGAATCATAAAACGGATCGACTATCATCTGTCAAAGTCAGCTCTAGTCAGCTACGGAGACTAATTGAATCGTAGCTTGACCTTATCAGAAGATTAGTCGTTCTCAATATGAAAGTGACACGGAATGTCTCAGGATGTACAGTACCTAGAGTTACATAAAAATGGTGACTCAATAAATTGATGCTGATGCTGGAATGGACGATCACCGATGCAAACGGGATGCGCTCCCAGTAGCTAGGCGACACAACGAGCACAACTGCTCGCGGATTGCTCCCGGGACACTCAATATATAAGACCCTGGCAAGCAGCTGGCGAGCCTGATGTACTCCTTCTGGTCAAAGTGGCGACACGGTTCACCGCGAAGGGACTCGGGCGCAACTCGGGCAAGTGCAGTATGCTCAGTCGGCGCGTGTCTCCATTGGCGCGGAGGGTGAGCAGAACTCGATCACGGTCAGTGCAGTGTGTTCGAGGCGCAAGCTGACTACCGTACCGTATAGAAAAAAAAAAAGGTCGCGTCCATGCCGTGCGTGAACGAGAATGATTGCAAGTAAAAATCTGCTGGTCGAGGTCAGAGAAAAGAAGCAACGCGCTCCGATGACACACCAACAGAACGAGCAAATTTGCCGCCACCAGCATGCCCAGGACAAGAACTGACGCACGCACAGTCCACGCAAACCCCACCCTGAGCGCTCCATATGCATCTCATTAGGTTCTTGCCCGCCGCGTCACCTCCGCAACCTTCTCCGGCGGGGAGAGGTGGGGGCACCTCTAAGGGATATGGAACGCAAGCGTTTGGCCATCAACTTTGAGCGTTGTATGTGATGCGCGCGAACGGTGAGGTGAATCCTGGGTTGCGGGTGGAAGGTACTGTAAGCCTGCAGTGGAAGTTGGTGACAGAGCTGTGGCACGGCAGCGGCCCGGTTCGGATAACAGCGCAGCGCGCTTACGTAATGCGCCCTGGTGGCGCCCTCCTCATGATCGCAACTCAAGCTTCCGGGAAATCCATCGTACAAAATCATCTTTGTGTCTTGTGTATTCAACTGAGAATGCGTGTAGATATTTTGGGCAAGGAAGCATGCACCTGGCGCGTTGAATCGCAGCGTCGTCATCGAGGTATAGAACAAAAACCGATTTTCTTTCCTCTCCTCACGTCCCCTCCGGGAAATCTGTCGACGCAAACACATCCCCCCACGCGTCGATGCGCTGCAGCGTCTCCTCGCACACGCCGCGCGCCTCCTGCACGCAATCAGTCCCGAGGTGCAGCACGCCCGGCAGCTCGCGGCCCACCGCAGCGCCCTCCCCGCGCACGCAGTCCACGAGCACCGCGACGAGCCGCGCGGGGTCGCCCGGCTGCCGTCCGTTCGCCGCTGCGCCATCCATCAGTATATTTCCTTATTCCTTGTAGGAAGAGAGGGAGAAAACGCACCCTGGAAGAGCGCGTCGGTGGCAGCGGTGACTTCACGGTAGTCTTCGATGCGCGAGACGTACGGCGCGCGGTTGCCGTCGGTGAGGAACGCGGTGCGGAAGTAGCCCGGCTCGACGCATAGGCTGCGCAGCCCGAGCGGCGCGATCTCGAGGTGGAGCGCCTCCGCGAGCACTGCAAACGAATCGTATTGTCAGCAGGGCCTTCACGAACTGGCAGAGGGTGAGGGACGCACTGCGGTTGACGACCTTTGTGGCGGAGTAGAGGCCGCAGTTTGCGAGCGTGCTGTGATGCGGCGGTCAGATGGGCGGACAAGGACATGGAAGAAGGGCGCACCGCCAGCCTACGATGGAGCCGAACCAGACTACCGTACCTGTGCGGCGGGGCCGCATATACGGCAGGAACGCACGCGCAACGTTCAGTCCGCCGAAGACATTCGTGCTGCACGGCGGCATGAGCGACACCCGTCCAACGCCAGAGAAATCCGAGACATGCGTACTTAAACTGGGCGAGTGTCTCCTCAGGCCTGCGCACCGGATCTCGCATCAGCGACGCATCTCAGCAGGATATACGCCGGCACACGTACGTGTTCTCCTCAAGCGCACCGACTGCGATGTAGCCCGCATTGTTCACAAGCACGTCGACGTGCCCGTGGAGCGCGACCGCGGTCTTCGCAACCGCGTGCAGGTCCTCGAGCGGCGCAGTCACGTCGAGCTCGAGCACATCTGCGCCGGCGCTTTTCAAGTCCGCAAGCCGCGCGATCGATCGCCCGCGCGCGGTCGCGATGACCTTGTCCCCACGCTTGAGCGCCTCGAGTGTAAGATCGCGGCCGATACCGGAGCTAATAGCAGTAAGCACGCGATGCATGGAGGTTGCGGGACGGTGGCATACGAGCAGCCGGTGATGAGCCAGACGAGTTGGCCTGTCATGTTGCTTCGATGAATGAAGCTGCTGTTGAACTGGGGAGTGAGAAGAGAGCGATGGCAAGAGTAGAGGCATATGCACACCTTTTTATCCTCGCCATCCCATTCCGTCATACCTCGGATGCCCCTCAGATGTTCAAGGTAATCCTGAAGTGCCGGGGTCCAACATGCTGGATTGACAGTCCCGTGTACGCCAAGTGTCCAATAGTCGGTCAAGAGGGGTATCGCGAAGGCCGAGAACCTGCACGCGCGTGGGTATCATGGGAGGAGATAAGGGCGCCTGGGGGTTGATTAGTTGGTGCACTTCGCTCCGGATAATGGTAACGCTCACCACGATGCGAGACGCTCCGGACAGCAGGATAGGTTCTAGCGGAGGAGTCACTGCGTTCCATCTTCCTATCAGTGTCGTGAAGTTCTTGCCGTGCGCAAAACCTGCCGTGTCACCTCCGCTACTTCTCCGAGGAGAAGCCACGCAGGCGAGGACCGAGGTGGGGACGTATTCAGCTTTCTAAATCAAATCAATATATGGAACATGAGCTTTGCGGACAGAGTTGTAGACAGCAGCGCACTCACTGCCAGTCATCGCCCGTAACACGTATACATCTGCACTCTTCGGCCTACCAGAGAGCCATAGTGCCGCTCATCAGACGACACAACGTCCTGCACGAAGTACGCAGCTTTGAAAATGTCATCAAAAGAAGAAATAAGAAATGGAAGAGCTCGAGAAAAGATGATGATCGAAGGCGACGCGAGTAAACAAATTGCGATGACGTAGCCGGCCTCCTAAGGCACGTGACGGTTTTCAACCCGGCGGCCCAACCCCGAACCATCAGGTAGCAAATTTCAGATGAAGTCACTCGCGCTCTGCCTGTGCGTGAATATCAATGGACCGGACGAGTCTCAATCAGGCTTGCGGCGCGAACTGTCTCCTGTCAAATAAAATTCCCGACGCAAACCTCCTCGTATGTACTGTATCATCCCAGCGACATCTTAGCAGTACTAATCTCACACCTCGCCCACCACAGCCATCACGAACTCGTTTTGATTCTGCGCGCATAGTTCGGCATCGATTTGCGCGCCTTGGTCGCATTCCACATCCAGCGCGCCGTCAAAGTCCACGTGTATCCCGTCGGCGCCGTCGTCGCGGCGCACGGTCTGCGTGCGGCGGACGCCCACTGCCGCGATTGGCGTCCGGATGCTCATGTTGGTAAGACTGCGCGCAAATGGTGCGGATTGCGAGTGAGGAGGGTCGCGGCGGCGAGACAAGTGGACACGCACTGGAATTCCGTGATGGAGGTGTAGTTGGAGAGTCCCCTGTACATCCGGGTTGCGCCTACAGACAGGACTGCGACTGTTGTGACGCCACGACGGGTGCGGATGGTGAGCTGGTGGCGTCGTTGTGTGCATCGAGATTGCTTACTCATTGTCGTTGGGATCAACTAGAGCGCGCATCAAGCATCATCGACAGGGTTGCCAGCATCTACATTACGCACCAGATTTATTGCATCTAGTTCCGCGAGGAGAAGGATCAGTCTCTCTTGACATCCAAGTCGGCCGATGTACATACCGTTCAGGTTCAAGAACATGAGCACCTAAGAATCCGCGCGCGCATGTATATCAGCGTGCGTGCGGCGTTGCTTTATCACGGAGGCCACCCACCACAGCAGGGATTTCACCTAGCGAAGCCAACGCGAGCCACATTAAACTCTGTACCATGGCATCAAATATTCGACACTATGCGCCTCGGACAAGATGCTTGCTCACCTGGTGCCACAGAATGGCCAAGAGGCTGTGCGGACCCAAGAGCTTGATTGTGTCGTATGGGTGATGTCGCAGTATGCCGGCGATCATGATGATGAGCAGGCCGACGTCGGAAATAAGGATGCCGATGAAATTAACCAAATTGTTGTGGGTGTCCACCGGTATGCAGACGCCGAATAGAGGTTCGTATGTGGACCGGACCTGATGGATATGCATCACAAGTGAATGACTGAGATGAGGAGACATCATGCGCCTGGCACCAACTATTGTAAGGTCTACTATTATTTGAGCATGCAAATTTCGGGTGATGTGAACAGTCCACGTACGGTGGATATTCAATGCGGTACTCCCGAGCCAAAGAACGACTGAAAGTCCGCATATGTAGACTCTACGCTCCCAAATTGCCATTCTGTCATAATTGTCAGCAGGTGCGGGCCATAAGGATATACGAACTCACATTCGCAGGACGATGATCAACGAGGCGAGGCCAAGGCTAGTATACGAAAACGTCTTTACGGACTAGTCAACACCCACTGCCACGGGTACATCGAGCGATGAATTACTGACGAAGACTGCTATATCCCATGCCTTGCAAATAGAACGTTAACATGGCGAGAAGTGCAGGGCGGGTATTGGCACACACTCTGCAATTCGTGACTCCAGGAGAATCCTTGGTTATTAGGATGAAAATGAAGCAGAGGACCGCGGTGATCCTGCACCACATGTATATCCAGACTGTCCATCGGTACGGCCGTCGCCCGAAGAGGACAGCGAGCTCAAAATGACATGTCACAGCGAACTCCCAGCTAGGAGGAGTGGGTTACCACACACGGTGAGCGGGATAATGATGGTAGTGCCTACAGAACAATGCCCATCAGGACATGGACCAACTTGATGTATGCCACTTTGTGAGAGCGTCAATAAACTGGTGTACATTGGTTACTCAGAGAGTGCGCACAGAAGTCCTGGGCGACAATGGTGGGGTCTTTCCAGTTCGTCATTGCGGGAAGCCTGGGAGATCCGCAGAGAGATGGGTGTTAGGTGAGCTGAAAGAGGCGCCTTTGTTTGATTTAAGACCGGTGGGACGCAAACACTAACGCAAACACTAGGAATGTCGCACAGCTGTTGGCATAGTCTCCACGTGACGCAGCATCCGATTTCCCTCTGGAATCATTGTGGAATGAAATCTATCCGAAACGCTGGCGCTAGTGTGGAAGTCAGCAGGCCAATGAAGAAGATGCCAGAGTATCGAGGAGCTGCGCTGGTGACGCCGGGGAGAAACAAGGCGCTCGGCCGAGCGGATGGGGTGGATACGGGTCCATTCGTGATGTTATTCATCATTGAACGATCAAAGGAAGTTCGCGGTGGTGGTAGTCGTCTGCATCAACCACGGGGTCTGCATTTGAGAGTCAAAGATCAAAAGCACTACTCACTGTACTCATGCACTCCGTCGTGATATCGTCCCAGTCAATCAAGTCAGGACCTATTACCGTGTGCCCTATTCCGAAGCGACAAGGTAGCCAACTGAAAGCCCGAGGCCATGAGACGAGAATGTGCCCCAAGAGCGGCCGATATCGTACCTCTTAAGCTCCTCTGCAGACTGTCCAGGGTGCTCAGAAGCCAGCGTGCCCCGCCCTTCACAGGAAGAATCCCAAGGCGTACCGGGCGCGCTCAGGCGCGCAGCATCCGAGTCGCTGGTGCAGCTGAAGCTCGCGTGCTGCGAAGGGGACACCTGTCAGGCCAGGTCAGATTTGCCACTCCAGCGCACTTCCGCGACCGTTGCCTGCTCGGCCCTTTGGTTGCGTGTCCATAGGAATTGCGGGTGTCGATGAGGACGAGACGGTTGTGCCGCTGCAGAGCAAGGCCAGTTCCGAAATATCCGCGAACTTCAAGTTCCCGCGCTTGCACATCCTAATTCACCACCACCACCTCCCTCGACTTTCGGGCGACCCGTCTTCTCGCACCTCGATGACCTCGCCAACGCGAACACCGCTTTTGAATTCGCAGGGCATCAAAATTTCCTCGTCGACGACCACGGAGTCGCCACACCCAGCCATGTGCAACCGAGAGACAGCGAGAGTGAGGAAGGTGGGACGAGATGGGCAGAAGGGTTTAACAGGGGGTTCCAGCCCGGTGAGCATGCATGATAATTGATTTATTCTATCCATGGCCGCCTACTACATAGCTTCATCCCATCGTGCCGCTTTCTACCCAAAGGCTTTGTCATTGTCACATTGACCTCCTATACACGCAGCTTGCACCTGCTCTTCGACCCCGCTCGAACGTACGGTCTCCAGGAGACCAATATCCGATTCCGACAACTACGTGTGCTCGGCTCTGGCGCGGGCGACAGCGTAACGGCGACGGGCGCTTAATGCTGCAAACTCGCGCAAACTCGCGCACGGTCCTGGCGGGATGCTCGTCCATCCGCCAGCTCCGTAATGTTGGGCGACGTGCGTGTGAGGAGCGTGCCGCGGGTGGACCTTACTCAACCCGCACGGTCTTGGCGAGGTCCCTTCACAGCGCCCGAGTGTTGGGTGCACCAGCGATGCTGGCCGCGCCTGCGCCCGTGCGGTACGTGGGGACCAGCAAGGACTGGGACGGGGTAACCGAGCGCCCTCGACAAATCTGGTATCAGCATATTCAAAAAACGGCCCTCTCGATGTGCTGTCGACCTGTAGGTTGTGCGGCGGGGCTACGGATGAATTGGACTGAGTTTCGGCTCACAATGATTTCGCCCGCACCTGCAGTGCGTTATTCAGCTCCCCTCAGAGCCGGGCTTCTGCGGATGAGCCTCGCCAAGGCACTGGCGCGTCGCCCGGTCTGTTCAAGCTTTATAGCCCCACAAGCCATAGCGACTTGCCTCACGCTCTTCCAATTATTTCCGATCCATACTCCCCGGAACTCCTTTGACTGCGTCGTCTGATCCACTCTAGGTAAAAACCTCAATATTCACTGCGTTCAGGGCCCGAATTCACCAATATAAAGAAGACAAGCTACTTGAGGTGTGCAAGGCGGGTGTAGTAGATAGTGTAATCAAAGTCAAAGGACTCGGTAGTAGCTCGGAGTAGTTGATGTGCTAGGAATTCAAGTAGATGGATGCGGCAAAGGCAAGTAGTCCGGCTGATCGGAGATTCTTTGACTTCAAGTAGCTGGAGTAGCTCCCTGCCTATTTTCGTCGTCAAATATGTCCAAGTAGCTAGTGTGCTACAGGTTGTAGTAGGTGGGGCTGCCGATGACGCAAAGTGACGCAAGTATTTGGCAAGAGATTTCGTCAAGTCGCGCGCCGTTTGCTTGCGACTCTTACCTTCTCCCATCACCCCATCATGCATCTCCGGTCACCACCAACCTTCCTCCCCTTTCCCTGGCACCCACGGCGATTGAACACGCTCGGTGTACGCTTACGCCCGTGTCTCATGTTCCATGACCGTCGTGGACGAGCGCATGCGTGGAATATCGGCGCGCTAGGCCATAGCCCCTGAAGGTCGCACCGACCTTCAGTCACACGCAACGAGCTCGGGAGGGAGCGCCTCCGGTTACAGACAGCAGGTAGAGACGCGCATACGGTGCTCATATAACGTTCGGATCGAAAGATAAGGTGCGTCAATATGTCGAACATCCATGCGCCGCTAACGCGCGCCCGACGTCGTCTTGCCTCCACTGCCAGGCTCTCGCCACTCTGCTGTGCTCTGAGTCCCTGCTCTCTGCTATCTTGCTGCGCTTTTTGCTACTGGCTTGTCTACCTGTGGAGCTTATGTCACGATCTGGGGAATGAGGGCTCTCTGTCGGTCATAGGAGCTCGCTGTGAGTTAACCTTCCTTTCCTCTTATCGTTGTTCTCATCTCGTTGTTCTACCAGGCAAGGCACGAGCACGCCCGTTCGCCGCGCTCGAACACATAGGCGCGTCAAGATCCAATTTCCCTCCCACCCCTTGTACGACTGGCTAGAGAGCGCGTCGATACGACGCCGGCCCGTAGGATATTGTATTAATTATTTTACAAATAAAATCGATTATTGCTGTTCTTCGTGCCATATAAGGAATACTCACTGCGTTCAGGGCCCGAATTCACCAATATAAAGAAGACAAACTACTTGAGGTGTGCGAGGCGGGTGTAGTAGATAGTGTAATCAGAGTCAAAGTACTCGGTAGTAGATTGGAGTAGATTACGTACTCGGAATCAAAGTAGATGAACGCGGTAAAGGCAAGTACTCTGGCTGATCGGAGTTCAAGTAGCTGGGGCAACTCCCTGGTTAATCTCGTCGTCGAGTTTGTCCGAGTAGCTGATGTACTACGGGCTGTAGGAGGTGTGGAGCTGTGACGCAATCATTTGGCAAGAGATTTCGTCAAGTCGCGCGCCGGCGCTCTGCTTGACTCTCGACTTCTACCTTCTCCCATCATGCATCTCCGGTGACGACCAACTTCCTGCCCCTTTCCCTGGCAACGAGGACCATTACACGCGCATCCGCATCAAGGACCCGTGGACGAGCACACCCGTGGAGTAGGGCACGCAGGCGCCAGGTCATAGCCCCTGACGACGGCTCCGACCTTCAGTCGACGACAACGAGCAGGAGGGAGCCTCGGAGCGCACAGACAGCAGGAGGAGACGAGTCAAGATGCGCAAATGACGTTTGGATCGAAATACAAGGTGCGTAAATATGTCGAACATCTATGCGTCCGAGCTACATAACGCGCGCCCACTCGGACCTCGTCTTGCACTGCCACGATATCACCTCTCTGCTGTGCTCTGAGTTCCTGGTCTGTACTACGCTACTGCGCTCTTTGCTACTGGCTTGTCTTCCTGCGGAGCTTGCGTCGCAATGAGAACCGAGGAATCCTTGGCCATCGGAGCTAGATATATGCGCGGTAAGTTATTTCCTATGCTCTTAGTGTTGTTCTCACCTTGTTGTTTCACCAGGCTAGGCACGAGCACCCACGGCCGAACGCCCAGGCGCGTCAAGATCCGAATTCCCTCCCACCCTTCGGACGACTTCTTCGAGAGAGCGACGGTGCGACGCGGGCCTGCGGGGTCACTGGGTTATTAGTACATGTATTAATTATATTTGAGTTAATTAAATGATTGCTGTTACATTTGGGTCATATAAGGATCACTAGCTGGTAGAAAGTGAAAATGCACGAGAGCCTACTACAACCTGGTCCCAGCTAATTTGACTGTTAGCAGGCTACCTACTTAAGGTCCGAGCAGGCTGTCTACTCGAACTCTTAGTGTTTGACGTGGTCCCGTCTTGTTCGGTCTACTTGCCGAGTTTCACTCCCCGCTTCCGGGACTCCGAGTAGCTGACGTGGTCGGAGATACTTTAATGTGTAGTATCCGGGCCCTGAACGCAGTGACTATCAGGTAGAACATGGGAAATACATGAGAGTCTACTATGACCTGGTCCCAGCTACTTTGAGTCCAAGCGGACGAGGTACTTGTGGTCCGAGCAGGCTGTGTACTCCAACTCTTAGTGTTTGACGTGGTCCCGTCTTGTTCGGTCTACTTGCCGAGTTTCACTCCCCGCTTCCGGGACTCCGAGTAGCTGACGTGGTCGGAGATACTTTAATCTGTAGTATCCGGGCCCTGAATGCAGTGATTCAGCGGACGTTCACAGCGTCCTTTCTCTTCATCATCCCCTCCCTGCCGCTTTTCGCCGACCGCACTGCTCCCATGATCACGCTCGGGACCGCGTACGTGGCAGCGATAGGAAGCTAAGCGGGGGTGTGACACGATGTTCTACGCCAACACCACAGCACCATCCAACCGCACACGCGCATCGCCAAAGGTCACCGTCATCGCCGAACAACCAGCCTCAACCCGCGCCGCCAAGAGTTCCGGCAATCCTGGGTAGCGCGGGTCTGTCGTCCCCACTTTGAAGAATAGGGTATCCAGCAAGTCGACCGTCGATAACGAGGGTAGAAAGATTCTCTGCGTATCGGCGCTGAGGGTCTCTAGGAGCGCGTTCCCCGCCATTTCCGCCGCCGCCACCCTCTTCAGTCCCGCATGGCCGCCAATGACATCCCGCCACATCTGCAAATCCCAGCAGTCCAGTTCTGTCGCGAGCTGCTCGAGGCCTGCCGTATGCAGCGCTCTCCAGAAGGCCAATGCCAACTGTTTCGGGAGCTTCGGGTCGTCCGTCTGCCATGTGATGCGCAGTGTGGCGTCCGCGGTCGTGGCGAGGCTGCGGCAGTGCATCATTGCGGGAGGATACGCCCATGCATCCATGGTCACAGCGCGCTTTGAGAACATCTTTTGACGAAGAAAAGGTGCCGACATCCCGATGGCGCGCGGGGATACGCGCCAGTGCTTCTTGAGCCACGCCAACACCTCGCTGTGCGTCGCGAGCACATCGTCTGCGACGCCGCAGAAGAGGGAAATCCTCGCGACCGTGCAGTTCGGCGCCACCACTGCGCGCAGCAGGTTCATGGACGGTGTTGTCGGCCCTCCAAGCTCAAATTTAGTAAGGTGCAGCAGCGTGATAGTGTCGCCAGGCTTGGCGGCGCCTGTGACGGGGAGAAAGTCGATTATACGGAGCGACTCCAGAAGGGGCATGCGTTGGAGCGCAGAAAAAACGTCGTCCATCTTATCGGTTTGGTCGGATGGCGGATATGAGCGTTTTACGTTGAGGACCGTGAGGTTCTTGAGCAAGCTGGACGTCCACGGGAGTTCCACATATGACGCTGTTACATAGACTTGGCGGAGGTTTGGCGCACAGCTGCCGAGCTGGCTGAGAAGAGGGGCCTCGTAATCCTCGTCGTTGTCGTAAATCACCAAAGTGTCGAGAAGAGGGGCTGTATTCTCCTCGGAGAGAAGACGTGACAAGGGAGGAAGAGCCGAGTCTATTAACGCCATCATGATGTCGTCGCCTAAGCGCAGCTCCCTCGTCCAGGCCAAATTTGCTACTACCAGCGCGAGCACGGCCTCGGTATCGAACTTGAGGTGGGATGTGTCGATGCATAGCGGAAGCCCATTTGCCCTCCGCAATAGCTCGTGAAACCACTGCTCCCCGCGCGTGAACGTCACGTTGTCTTAGTGCTGCCGCGGTTCGGTTCTGAACCATGGTTCGAACCTGAACCAGGTTCGGTTCGGGGCTTGGTCCGGTTCAGGTTCAAGGTTGAGCTGAACCTGAACCAGCGGTCCGGTTCACGGTTCAGCGGGTGGTGAACCAAAGGGTATGGTTCGAACCTGGTCCGAACCAACCGAACCATGAAGTTTTTCCCAACCTCTGTGTTGGCAAAATTAATAGGAAATACAATGTGCTTACTAGAATAAATGGTGAATGAGTACATGAATTGCTATGAGGGGACAAATCCAAAAAAGAATCTCAATCAAATGGATCATCTGCCCTTACAATCGTGCGCAGGAGGCTCCGAGTCACCGTTGATGTCAGCTGCACGGCACCTGCTGGTTGTGTATTGAGGAAGGTTGAACATGTGATGTGCTGCATTCTACATGTAGCACTAGCAGAGGAAATTTCTATGGGTGGCGGTGATGGGCACCCACAGGTAGTAGGGTGGTAAGCTGTCTATAACCATAATCCTAGAGCGCTGGAGGGCGCCGGGTCGCGGGAGGCGGGAACAGCCGGAACAATGAGGAGAAAAATGGTTGCAGGGACAATGGCCAACTGGGGCGGTACCCGAGTTGCGTGGGAATGTTGCGAGTCACAACGTCAGCGATAAGTTGGGAGGGCGTGGGCTGTGCGTTCTGATGGAAATCTGATGAGGGCGGAGCTGGGCGGCGAAGGTTCGGCGAACCAAGGCGAGAGAGAGAGCCAGCGGAGGGAGGTGACACGGTGGGAAGTGTCGGGTAGGTGGCAGGGAGGGGCGCGGTGCTGGTGAACCATGAGAAGTAGCCCACATAGAGTGTACTGGTACAAGTGATGACTAAGCAATCTACCCTTGGGAGTCGACACCCGAGACTTCACAGCTCAAGAATCCACAAGTAGCGCTCCTCGGGCACATAGTGAATCACCATAATGGGACGCCATGGCTTGAACACGCGAACGAACTTTCCGAGACCAAGAAAAGACCTAGCGAAGAGTCGCCAAGTCAAACGGGCTTAGGTGAACACGGTGGGCGAAATATGGCATGGGAGCGTAATATCAATTGACGAGACGGAAATCTTATTATGGAATACAAGCAATCTTGCTTTCCTTCCCTCACCTTGCATGCTCCATTGAGGTATTCCAGTCGCCTGCTTGAGGGAACGGCTCTTCGTTCATCCTCTCTCTCTCTCTCCACCTTTTTGGGAAAATCAGGTCCGCATGACCTATGACGAGAGGGTGCGACACGCTCGAAGGATAACAAATAGGGAAATGGTTGATTGGGTAACAATTGTGTAGGGAACAGTGCCTTGCGGAATCCACAAGGCGCATGTCCCTGAAGCTAACCAAAAGGACCAGTCACGAGGCTGAAGAGGTCTCAAAAAAAAGAGCGACTCCCATTGAGCTTGAGAAATCCTTGAGCATTGAGCTAGAGTGAAGAGAGAATGTGCTAAGTTGCTTGTGCCTTCGTAAAGTGTTGTGAGTGCGCATGTACACTTGTTGTATGTGCGCTTGCTGAAGTAATCCCATGGCCAGTCCACCTGAGTTGCCTGACTTGCTCAATATCCTGATTCCTGAGGAGGCAGGCACCTGTGTGGTTCTTAGCTACACTTGGCAATGACATATAGCCTTCTTATGTATCTGACTGAAAAATAAGCAAATTTGAATTGGTTCTTGGTTCGAACCAAGTTTGAACCAGAACCGAACCAGCTGAACCGGTTCGGTGTGGTCCAGTTCGGGGTTCAGAAATTCTGTGAACTGAACCAATGGTCCGGTTCGGGGTTCCAAGAATTTTGGCCTGAACCGGACCGAACCGAACCGTGGCAGCACTACACGGTTGTCTGCCCACAAGCCTGAGCACTCCAGCGCAATAGCCCTCCAGTGTCGGCACACGTGGGTGCCACGATGACCCAGCCCAGGCTCGGTGATCGCATATTCCACCAGGCATCTGCGTCGACTGCGCAAAGTGAAAAAAATGTGGGAAAGGAGCTCGGGAGGCAATCGATGGGAGGGAAGCATGGCGTTCCGAGCGGCGCGCAGGACACGGAGGGCACGGTGCATGGCGATTTCGTCCGCATCCAATGCGTCAAAGGCGGCGGCGCGAGAATAGCGATCGGTTACTGTGCTGACTGTTGAGATAATCCGTGCTCGCACGATAGTTTCCCAAGAGGTGTTGGTAGCATCTTCGAGGAGGTTGGCTGGGCACGAGCTCGGTCAGCATGAGCAGAACGAACTGTCGGTCCGAACATACATTGGTTCTGCCATATGTTCCTGCCAATAGTTGACGAGATTCCACGTAGGTTCTTAGATCGGAGAACAGTCAGAACCGACATGCAGAGCCAACAAAACACGGTCACATACGCCACAGGCACAATGTAGATGGCCAGGATGTTGACCCGTCTGTCCTGGAACTTTCGACGGACTTTCGACCGACCAAGACAGTTGATGATGTTGACTGCAGGAGGCAAGCTTTGAGTCCGACTCGGAGGCAACGTGCATTCCACGTGTACGAGGCTCCGGCCCGTCCGATCCGACGTTCGGCGCCCACAGGCCTGCGGCGTCCTCCTCAAGGCCTCAAAGGCTTAAGGCTCAGCTCAGCACTCCAGCGCTCAGTCCCCAGAACAATGGTTCTACGGAATCGGAACTGATGGGTGTCAGCGATCCAGGAACCAGACCACGCATGTATGTAGACGATCTGCCAGTGATAGACGACCAAGTTTATTCAGAAGTCTTTCACTGTCTCCAGGAACTTCAACAGAAGCAATTCCAAGTAGCCACGTACCCAAGAACTACGGAGAACACAGACCGAACGCTCCTCTCATTAAGTCCCCTCCGGGAAATCAGTCGCCGTAAACACATCCCCCCACGCGTCGAGGCGCTGCAGGGTCTCTTGGCACACGCCGCGCGCCACCTGCACGCAGTCGCTCCCGAGGTGCAGCACACCCGGCAGCTCGCGGCCCCCCAAAATGCCCTCCCCGCGCACGCAGTCCACGAGCACCGCGACGAGCCGCGCGGGGTCGCCCGGCTGCCGCCCGTTCGCCGCTGCACTGCCAATCAGGCGCGCGTCCAAGAAGAACGGCGGGCGGGAGAGAAACGCACCTTGGAAGAGCGCGTCGGTGGCCGCGGTGGCGTCCTGGTAGTCTGCGATGCGCGAGACATATGGCGCGCGGTTGCCGTCGGCGAGGAACGCGGTGCGGAAGTAGCCCGGCTCGACGCACAGGCTGCGCAGCCCGAGCGGCGCGATCTCATGGTGGAGCGCCTCCGCGAGCACTGAAAATTTCCATTCAATCAGCTCGTCAGCGCGCAGATTACGGAGTGGCGGAGGGCGAGGGACATACTGCGGTTGACGACCTTCGTGGCGGAGTAGAGGCCGCAGCCTGCGAGCGTGCTGTGATGATGAGCTGGTCAGATGGACAGATGAGGGAGACCGATAAAGGGCGCACTGCCAGCCTGCGATGGAGCCCAGCCAAATGACCGTGCCTGTGCGACGGGGCCGCATATACGGCAGGAACGCACGCGCAACATTTAGTGCGCCAAAAACATTCGTACTAGGCAGCGGCATAAGCAGGACGAACCACGGAATGAGTACAGACATGCGTACTTGAATTGAGCGAGCGTCTCCTCCGGCCTGCGCACCATACCTCTAATCAGCCACGCATCTCAGCAGGATATACGGCGGGGCACACATACGTGTTCTCCTCGAGCGCGCCGACTGCGATGTAGCCCGCGTTGTTCACGAGCACGTCGACGTGCCCGTGAAGCGCGATCGCAGCCTGCGCAACCGTGTGCAGGTCCGCGAGCGGGGCAGTCACGTCGAGTTCGAGCACGTCGGCTCCGGCGCCTTTCAGATCCGCGAGCTGCGCGAGAGAACGCGCACGCGCGGTTGCGATGACCTTGTCCCCTCGCTTGAGCGCCTCGAGTGTAAGGTCGCGGCCGATGCCGGAGCTGAGGGTAGTGAGCGTGTGAGGTGGTGAAAAGAAGGACTCAGAGGCGTACGAGCAGCCGGTGATGAGCCAGACGAGTTGGCTTGTCATGATGATCTTGGGGTTGAAGAGGAAACCTTGGAGGGCTGAGAAGAGCGATGGTAGGAGTCGAGAGGTATACGCACCTGTAATATATTCGCCATGTCATTCCGTCATACCTCGGATGCCTCGGATATACCTCAGGTATTCAGGTCACAGTATTATTCCGGAGCCCTCAGCGTAAGCCGGGTTGACCGTCGGCGTACCGCGATGACAGTCCGTGTACAATTCTCATTGAACTCTTGCGCCAAGTGACGGATAGACTCAGTCACCAGGGGTATCGTGCGCAGCTGGACCTCCCAGGAGTGTGGGCCACGTCATGTATCATTGGGGAGAGAAGATGCGGCACCTGGTGAGCTGGTCAGTAGGTGCACTTCGCTCCCGTAACTGTCTGGTTGCTCACCACGATTCAAATTGCCCCGAGATGCAGCATGGATACGAGTAGAAGAGTCTGTCCGTTTCCGTCTTCCTGTCACCAATCTTTTCCCGTGCAAAAGAGTGCTTCTGAGCATGAGGCCTTAAGATGCGATGCGTGAAGACAGCGAGGTGTACCAGTTGGCAGTGATTCGTCGACAGAGCTGTGCAGTAAAGCAGCAGTGAACTCGCCGCCAGAAGAAGGAGACAAGCACGTCGAACACAGTCGAGGAGTTTGTGTCATGCAATTTCAAGAAGTGGGAATGAAAGGAAGCAGGGCAGGGAAGAGAGCGGAAACGAGATGAGGCAGACGGTGTCCGGAGTCGCGATGAGGTATTCGGGGTCTTGTCATCTCGGGGGTGCCGACCGACTTCAGGGTCAACGCCGAACTCAGTGCTCTGCAGCGCAACCTCGCCCTCGTCCGTAATTTCTAGCGACACTCGACCGAAGTTGCAGGCGATGAATAGGAAGATTTTGACCTGGCTCTGACAGGAGGCCAATTCCCAGCACGCGAGCGTCGGCTGCATCACCAGCGATGCTGGGCACGCCCGGTGAGCCGCGCGGTACGTGCGGGATTCTTCCACCGGCTTCCGAGCACCTCATTCAGTCTGCAGGAGAACTGACAAGGTAGGGCTTTAGCCGTTTCTGTGGAACATCCTCGTCTCATAATTCCGGGCTCTTACAGTTGGCTACCAAGCTGTCGCTTCGGGAAGGCTAGGCCGCACAGAAACCTGCTCGGAGAGGCTCATGACCCACGACGGACTGAATGAGTACAGTGAGCAGCGCTTTTGGGTGGCGACTCTGAACAGAAGACCCCGTGGTTGATGCAAACGACTACGACTATGACCGCGAACTTCCCTGTACGTTCAAACATGATGAATACCATCGCGAGTGCACCCGTATCTGACCCCTCCGCTCGGCAGGGCCTTGTTTTCCATCACCCACGCGGCACCTCGCAGTTGGACCGTCGTGGTGCACTCGGCATCTTCATCATCCTGAGGAGCATGGTCTACTGCTTTTCACACTAGCGCCAGCGTCTTCGGATAGATGTCATCGCAGAAGGTCATCGGATGCCGCGTTGGAACGACCACAACATCACCAGATGCCGACCAACGTTCCCAGCGTTTGTGTCCAACCGGTCTTAAATCAAACAACTGCATCCCTTACAGCGCACCCCACACCCGTCTCTGCGGACCTCCAAAGTTGCCTGCAATGACGAACTGGAAAGACCCTGCCGTTGTGACCAAGGACTTCTGTGCGCATTCTATGCTTTCCCAATGTACACCTTGATTGACGCGTTCGAAAAGTGGCGCTCCTCAAGTTGGGCCATCTCTTGATGGGCATTGTCATGTAGGCATGGCCAGCTATCGCATTGTTATCCCACTTACGACTGCTTCTCGCAGCTGGGAGTTCGTTGTGACATGTCATTTTGAGCTCGCCGTTCTATTCGGGCGCCGACCATACCGATGGACGATTTGGATATATCTTTTGTGCAAGATCACTGCGGTCCTCGCCTTCGTGTGCCTCATCACAGACTGGGACTCTACCGGAGTGGCTACAAATTGCAGAGTGCGTACCATTGCGAGTCCTACCTCCCTTGCCATATTAACGTTCTATTTGCTAGGCATGGGATATAGCAGTCTTCGTCAGTGATTCATTACTCGATGTACCGACGGCATAATGAGTCTGTGAAGACATTTGGATATACTAGCGTGGGCCTCGCCTCGTTCATTATTGTCCTGCGAATGTGAGTTCGTATATCCTTATGGCGCGCCCACCGCAGTCCTGCTGACAATTCATGGCAGCATGGCAATCTGGGAGCGTAGGGTCTACATATGCGGACTTGCAATTGCTCTTTGGCTCGGGAGTATTGCCCTGAATATCCGCCGTACGTCGACTGTTTCTCTTCCTCGAAATTTTCTTGCTCAGATGATATTAGACATCGCAATAGTGAGTGACGGTAGCGTGATGTCCCCTCTAATTCATTCACTTTTGACCGTGTCCGTCAGGTCCACTCCACATACGAACCGCTCATTGGCGCCTGTGCACCGTCCGACACGGACAACAACTTGGCTAACGCCATCGGCATCCTGATCTCCGACATTGGCCTCCTCGCCATCATGATCGCAGGTATACTGCGACATCAGCCATACGGCGCAATCAAGCTCCTGGGTCCGCACAGCCTGTGGGGCCTTCTGTGGCACCAGGTGCGCAAAAATCATGTCCGATTTGCATTTTCTCGAGTGCTGATGGGATGGCACAGAGTTTGATGTGGCTCGCGTTGGCTTCGCTAGGCGAAATTCCTGCTGTGGTGGGTGACCTCTGTGATGAAGAAACACTGCACGCACGCTGATATTCCTGCGCGCGCGGGTTTATAGGTGCTTCTGTTCTACAACCTCAACGGTACGCACACGGGACGACTTGGATATCAAGAGAGACTGACTACTCTGCTCGCGGACCCAGATGCCATCAATGTGGTGCGTATTGTATCTGCTGCCAACCCTGTCGCGAATGCCTGATACGCGTCGTAGATGCTCCCAGTGACGATGAGTAAGCACACGTCGATGCGTACAACGACGGCGCCAGCTCATCTGGCGCACCCGTGGCGTCACAACAGTCGCGGTTCTGTCTGTAGGCGCAACACGGATGTACCGGGGACTCTCCAACTACACGTCCGTTGCGGAATTCCAGTGCGTGTCCGCTCGTCTCGCCGTCGCACTCCTCTTCACGCGCAATCCGCACAACCTGCGTGCAGTCTCACCCACACGAGCATCCGCACGCCAATCGAGGCAGTGCGTGTCCGCTGCACGCAGGCCGTGCACCTCGACGACGGAACGGTCGTAGTTGACCCCGATGCGGCGATGGGCTTGAGCAGGAGACACGTGGACTTTGACGGCGCGCTGGATGCGGGACACGACAAAGGCCCGCAGCATGCAAACGAGCTCGCGATGTCTGTGCTCGGATCGGTGTGAGAGATCGATTCCAGGGTGCTGCTAGGATGATCCAGACTCGTACTTACGAGGAGATTCGCGGAATATCTTTTTATGTAACGAAAAACAGCATGTTAGATTGAGATTCGGTCTCTGGTCCATCCACGCACGAGTACGAGCGGCTTCCTCTCAAAATTGCCATCTGCCCTCGCACGACGGCTTGGGGTGCTGTTGACATTGCGGTCAATCACCGCATAGCATACATAACGTCGAAGGCATTGAGAGGCCAGTAGAGCGGGATTGAATATTGAGCGCTGACCGTCCGGACCTTGGCTTCCGCGCCACACTCGTCGAGGGCGCCCAGTGTATCACCCACATATCGTGACCGCACGGGTCAAGGCAACATATTGGCCGCAATACATACAATGCCAACAGACGCAATATCGTACAGGGTGGAGCGAGGACAGAATGAGCAGAAGAAAAACAACAACAACTAATGCATGATAGTAGCTGCCGCTCCGAGTCCTGTCTCTGTCGGCTTTTTGCTGCACGTCGGACCTGCATCCCCTTACGAGTCCTGCATCCTGGTCTCCCGGCGCATCCTCCCCTCCCAACCATATCTCCATTCCTGGCACCGCCTCCTTCAGCCCCCGCACACACGCCTCGTCCACGGTCGACCACGACAAATCGAGCACGTCCAGCACGCAACCGGACAGCGCGCGTTCGGCCAGGCACAGCGGCTGCGCCTCTGCCAACGTCACACTGCCCTCTCCTGGGGCCCTGAAATCGACGTCGCTGAGCGTCAGGTTCGATAGTGTGGGGAGGAAGCACCGTGGAGCGTCGTCGTCTGCGGGCCGGTTGCGGTTGCGGTTGCGGTCGGCGTCGACGGCGGCGGGACGGGGCAATAGCGCAGGACACAGCGCAATTGTACTCGTCGCGAGAGAAGAATTGATGACTGACGCTTTGAGGAACAGGATGTGAACCTCCTTCTCCTTGCTGTATGCCCATCAGACACGCGCGATAGGGCTCCAAGACGACCGCCGCCTTGCCCGTGTCCTGCTTGAGCTTGAGCGCGGACGCCGGATATGGACGCCTGCGTGCGTCGCTGCACACCGCTACATCTTTGCATTGTGCAGCGGCAGCGTCTACAAATGCGCGTCAGCTTAGTCGGCACGCAGCAGACGCACCTTGTCAGAAGTTTAGGGGTGCGGGGGGTACGCGCCGATATGCTTGACAGCCATGTATACTTACGTGTGAGATGCCGCAAAGCGTCTCCGCATTGCACGGTGACGCCGCGCCCAAGCGGCAGCTCAAGCCACAAGCCACACTCCCGCATTGCTCCATGCTCCATCGTTCCCGGACCACCCTTAGACCACGTCCAAGCAATGCATGTGCGCCCATACCATGCCCGACGCTTATAAAACGACCAACCATCATCTCCTCCTTCACACCCACCCTACTCCGCCATGGCCGAATTCTACGAACTCCTCAGCCAGCAAAAGGCATGCAGGTTCCTCAAGACCGGTGTCCTCGCCGGCACTCTCTCCAGCCTTTGTGCCATCGTACACATCTCGCAGTGCAACAACTCCTTGTTCGCCAATCTGCCTCCTCTCTACGGCGCGTGCGACCCACTCCCCGGGATGTTCGTGGACGCTGGCCCAGATGGAGTGGTGTGCGTCGACCGCGAGGACCGCCCCTGCGCCGGCGTGCTCGTACCCATCCCGATGAAATTCGTGGGGATGAGCAAAGACTTCAGATCATGGCCCGTGTGGTTCACGATCGAGGGCGGGGCCGCGCCCGGCCTGCCCGTGCGCGCGGCGCGCGCGGGGTGCAGGATTGTCGGCGGGGAGAAGAGGGTGCGTATGCATTCGCCGAGCTTCAAGGCATGCGTTGTGGTGAGTGCTGCATCCACTGTAGACACTAGCTGGAGGGCTGATTGGGTGTTGGTGTGTCGCAGTGGCCGGGATACGATGAGTTCCAGAGTGCAGCCCATCATTCCAGCGGCCCGGGCATGACCCGCAGCCTCGACGAGCTGATGTGGTACCTTTCCGACGCCGTGATCGCCTTCTTCAATGTGCGTACATTCCTCCCATCCATTCTCCGGTCAGTGTGCTGATCCCTGCACAGAGACGCACCGACCGCAACTCGACGGAGCCGACACCGCAGAGCCTCTCCCTCGACGGCCTGGACCCCGTGCGCGCGGACGATGTGACGATCCTCGGCGCGCTGAATCTAGAGTGCGGCCTGTGGTACCCCATCCTCCGTGTTGCGCCTCGCATGCATGGAGTCGGCGCATGGTACGCGTCGCCAGGCCAGCGCATTTGATATGCTAAGTACTACTACTATGTCATATGAATATGTCAGATGAAAATGTACTAGTATGCACTGTGGGACCTTGCCGCATCCATAAGCTCAACCCTTTTACCTGACAATGTGCTCCGCATATCGCCATACTGTCAGTGCGGCAGCGACTCTTAAATGATGAGCGTCATGAGCGCGCCGGGGCTGAAGATAATTTTCATTACCATCGATTTCAAACTCGTATTGTGCCCCACATATCATTATACAGCTAGTGAATTCGAGGCTATGCACGGCAATATTCCGTCTGTGTTCAGTATAGTTATGGTCGAGTGCTTATGTGAAGTATATCATCCTCGCAGCTTTTGCGTGCTTCATCGACGGCGTCTTTGATGCTGTTCCACCAGTCTTCATCCGATCTGTCCAGCTGGAGATCCACCTTCAGCGGGAAACCCGCGCCCGCGCGGAGCGCCAGCCAATACGGCAGCATCTTCAAGTGCCTCGCAAACTCCTCGCTCTCGCAGTCCTTGCTCGAGATCGACAGGCAGAGCGACGCGAGCGCAGGTGGGCGTCGCAAAACAGCGCCGGCTTTCTGCGGCTCGCACACATGCCAATGGCGTAAAAGATCGATGCCTGCGGGACCATGTGCGAGCAGCCGCCGCAGGCCCGCGGCGGCGGGCGCGTCGAAGATGTCCCGCCATGCATCTAAACGCCATGCCTCGACCGGCACGAAGAGTTGCTGGAGCTGCGGTGACGCGCACAAGCCGTAGCACGCCTCGGCTATCTGCTCGATGGCCCATGCGAGTGGCTCCGTTGTGAAGGCGTTGAAGCAGACGTGTAGGTCCGGGTCGTTCGGAGGTGCAGGTGCGTGGGCCTCAAAATTGATGTGGGGAGAATGCCACGCCTGTAGAGTAATTTCGTCTTCGTTGCTCGGGCTATTTTTGTATATCCATACTGCGGACGGCGGAAAGGGCGCACGCTGGGAGTCCAGCCACGATCAAGTTTGGTGGCAGAACATGATGAAATCCTCTGATGATTGGGTAGTGCAATGTAAGCGAATGCTGACGGTTGCGGTCGCTGGAACATTGATATGGTGGAGGAGAGAAGCACACGACAGCGGTGGGCCGGAGACGGCGAGTTTAGTCAACTTGGGCAGTGAAACCACTTTGCGCTGTGCATTGTCGAAGAGTGAATTCCGGGGCAAGGCGTGTCTCCAAACTGATTTCCGCAGGCCGTGCATTCTCTCTAGACACGTAAGAACATCGTCAATATTGGGCAATGGTCTGAACTCTTCCAGGTTATGGATATTGTGGATTAACAAAGTCTCCACGTTGTCCAGGAGCCTTGACGTCCAGAGATCGAAGGATAAGGTATCCGAGTTGAAGAACCGTAAGTTGGGCGCACTTCCGCCAAGAAACTCTTCTGGATAGTCCAAGTCGGCATCAGTTGTATTATGGTGGTCGTCGACGGATAACACCTCGAGCTGAGGCGCTGGGCGTGTGAGCATCTGCATGAGGAAGCCAAACGCGCGGTCGCAACCCGATCGGCGGTGAAATGCTAGCAGTTTGATGCGATGCACATTCTCCACGATGAGGCGGCTTTGTCCCAGCGTCGGACGACGTGTCACGTAGATAGCCAGCGGTGCATCGCGCGGGCGCGCGAGCAGCTCCGCGACGCCATTTCCGCCGAGCACCGTATCAACTTCGGCCCGCAGCGTTGGAGAGCCCAGCGCAGCGCTGCGCCAACGCTGGCAAACGTGCGTGACGCGGATCCAACCTAGTGCGCTTTCTTCTGTGCGCAAAAAGTGCTCCGCATCGTCGTGCTCCGCCGTCGCGGCCATGAGGAAGATCTTTGCCAGCAGCTCGGCCGGAAGACTGACCGGGGCGAGGAGGGCATTCCGGCGCGCGCGCGCGACGCTCACTTGGTGGAGAATTGCATCACATTCATGATCGAGGCGTGAAAGGATGTTTGCTGGGGTGGGAGTTGAACCGGACGGACTCGGAGGGGCTACTGCTAATGCTAGGCGACAGACCGCGTCGAGTCTAGATGTGGCCGCTTCTTCCCAGAAGGTTAAGGCCTCTAAACGGCTGCGAGCATTACGTGTGCAGGAAGAGATATCGGCATTCATGCACTCGCTGATGTGCCAAGCACCTACCTCGAGTCCAATGGCGCTCCATCGTCTGGCATGACGTTCCCTGTCAGTAGCAGGTATTGCGTCGGCGAAATATCACGCGATGGATCGGGTCGGCAGCAGGCGTTGGGGTGCAGAGCACGCCTGAAAGACAAATGATGTACCGTTGCACGGAGAATGCAACCAGACGCACCTCTATAAGACAACCAGTAATTCGCGGCCCAAGGTGCGATGTCTCCTCAGACGTGAATCTCAAGAAGAGATGCAATTGTTGTCACGGTGGACGTAGTGCCCGCGTGCGGTGGGCGTGCGTCTCGCTTCGCAGTTGGTTGCACGTCGACTGTTGACCGATATAAAAGAATATGCGGAGATGATCGATGAGGGTGAAGGACTCGGACCGACGCCGACGCCGTTCGTCGTATGTAAGCCGGGCCGACGGCCGAGTGGCACCGGCCGCAACCCCGCACTGCCACCGCCCACCTGCAACCTCTCTGGCTGCCTTCGTTGGCCACCCAGAGCTCCCAACACAGATTCCAGCCTCTGAGTCTTAGATCGGCGCCCCCGTCCACGGTTTCGAAGCGCATGACGGACCACACGAATGCCAGCAAACCTCGATACAAACAAAGGACATACTTATGCCTTGCGCGCGAGGAGGAGTTGAAGGGTTTGCGCGGGAATGGCGGGAGCGTGAATGAGGTCGAGCATGTGCCGACGTACACCAGCAGTGAAAAGAAGGTACGCCCGCTGCACATGGTCCTCCTGGCGTCCTACTCATATTTTGCTACTTAGTTCAACCCCGTAACCTGATTCTCCTCGAGGTCCTGCTCATGCACCACTACCACTTAAGCTGCATCATCTCCGTCGGCGCATGCCTCCGACCAACTATCACGAACTCAGATGGCTTGCGCGTCGGACTGATTTATACTGGCTCGCGCTAAATGACATGGACATCGAATTTTTCTTTGAAGCGCGCAGGCTCATCCGTCTATGGACCACATCCAGCGCCTTTTGACTTACCCCCGTCCTGACTGTGCCCCAGAAATTAAGCATGCCACAACTCCGAGCACTACTTCAAGATCTGCGAGTTAGGTCTGTCGAGCGCGCTAATTAACTCAATCGCAGACACTGCAACTCCTGGGCACATCTAGAGCGGAAGTTGCTCTGTTCCATGCACACTGACGTTCAGGGAGCGCAGTTTATGGTTTACGGCCAAGTCAGGCGCGTGTTCCTCAGCTTGAGCTCACGCTCGGCCACTCGACTCGGACCTGCATGCCCCGTAAAGAGCATCCTCTAGTTACAGCCGCGCAAGGACAAGGTCGGCAAGGAAGCGAAGCACAAGAAGCGCAAAGCACGGGCAGATGGAGGAGATTCAGACTCGTATCGTGGCCCGCATATCGTTAGCGAATTAGGGGTATCAAGGTTATGCACGACGATCTTCTGTTCAATTGTAATCACGGTCAAGTGCTTATGTGAAGTACATCATCCTCGCAGCTTTTGCGCGCTTCATCGACGGCGTCTTTGATGCTGTTCCACCACTCTTCATCCGCTTTGTCCAATTGAAGATACACCTTCAGCGGGAAACCCGCGCTCGCGCGAAGGGCCAGCCAGTATCTTCAACTTCAACGGCCTTGCAATCTCCTCGCTTTTGCAGTCCTTGCTCGACACTTTCGTCTGTCAGCATTATAGTTGCTTTCGACGCTTGACGTGGTGTCCAATACTTAGGTATGTCGTCCTGTTGAGTCCGCTCCCCCGCTGCCTTCCTCACTGCCTCCCCCGCTGCGTCTCGAGATTCACACACAGCTGCAGTGGACAATCTACTTGGTCAATCTACACGACGCACGATGCATCTACGGTTATACATATGACTTACAATATCTCTACTCACAGGATGAATAATATTAAGGATGTTGTTGCTTCGCTTACCACCCTTTCTGCTGCGCGTTCCACGCTTCCAGACCCACCGGCACCATCGGGATCGCGTCGCCAAGCTCCACCGCGATGTTCTGGGTAAGCGTGTTGCTGCCGCCATTTGTCGTTGTAGTGCGCCGGACGTGCACGGCCATTACGGGCGAGTCCATAGCGTGCGCCGGCCTGCGCGAGGAATCACACGTCGTTGGTCAGAGGGGACAACCAGCGCGGACGCAAAGAGATGCGGGGAAGGAAGGGGAACAAAGATACGCACGATAATCCAGCAGTGGAATGATGATCCGTGAGGATTCGATGCATGCGCGTGGAGCCTATAGCCATCGTAATGACTTTGCAGAGGTCATTATCTCGCTTGCCATTCAGTGTAACGTCAGTTGAACTCTACTTACCCGTGACGACCTGGAACATCTGATTGATAACTCGCGGTAAGTGTTTGGCGTCGAACGACAGCGAGGCATATGACGTACTACGTCCCATGCATCTACGTGGTCAGTGAGACGGCCAGCCTATGTAGGGGATGACACCTCGACACGCACCGTTCAAGTCAAGCAATATGAAGACCTATAAAACAGGTGCCAGTAAGCCTCCATCTCACGCACCAAGCACAGCGTATGCTTACCATCGCCGGCAACTCCGAAACGATCGCCAGCGCAAGCCACACCAGGCCCTGTGGTGGCATGAGAACGGGCTGCAGCCGACTCACACGAGCAGCAGCGACACACCTGGCGCCACAGCACGCTCCACAGGCCCGTGATCCCGATCCCGCGGACGCGGTGTCGGAGAATCCCCGCGAACATGACGAGGAACAGGATGGTATCGACCGAGACGGCGCCTATGACGCTCGGCGCGGCTTTTGCAGAGTCGATGGGAATGCATTCGCCCGCGAGGGGGACGTACTGCGCGCGTATCTGGCGCGCGAGGAAGTCAACTTGGCATACAACGCGTGAAGAGGTGTTGTAAGCTCACGATGACAAGATCTGCGAAGGGAATTAGACGGCGCCGGGGTCGACAGGCCACTGAACGCACACCATGTGTTGAGCCCGACGCCTGTGAGCCACACAGCAAAGGATGCCGTGGATATGAGGATGTTCCGATTCCAAATTGCGGTTCTGACAAGATAAAGTGAACATCTGTTGGAGTAGTGTCAATGAGTGTACTCACATGCGAAGTAGCATGAGTAACGAGGCAGAGCCCAGGGCGAAGTAGGCAAATACCTAGGGGACAATCAACTTCAGATCCAGTAAGCCAAGTCAAATCCAAGACACACGTAAGCTGCGAGGTCCCAAGCCTGTGATGTTGGCCTCAGCGCAACGAATTTGGAAAACAACGAATGAACAAACTCTGCATTTCTGCAGCCCGCTGATATCCTTCTCGATTACTAGGACCGTGAAGCACGCGAGGGCAGAAAGACGACAGCAGAGGTATATCCATATCGGCCATCGGTATGGCCGTTTCCGACGCAGGACGTCGATCTCGAAGTCGCATGTCGTCACGATTTCCCATCTTTAGCAAACCAATAGTCAGCAGGGCCGGAGTCGAACGCACGCCAATGTACATACACGGTGACACCCAGCAGGACGTGCGTTAGCTTGACATACGCCTCTATGATGCAAATACGTCATCGGTGAGCGACGGTGGGCTCCAGGAAACGCACCATCGGTTCGTGCAGCGACCGCAGGGTCCTTCCAGTTGGCCATGGCCGTTGATGACGGTGGAGGAGGGGGGAGGTGATGTTACTCCTGTATGGATTCTTATCAGTACATAAATCACCGCATTCGAGGATCAAATTGCACCCTGCGGTCCTGCGCACGCTAAGCGAGTGCTTCGCGTGAGATAAAGCAGGTACCACCGAACGTGGTGACATCAGAATGTAACTCACAGTTATACTATGTAGAACGATTCGGTGATTTCTGCGCCACAGAAAACGACACGAGTGCGGTGGTATTGCGGCTGCTAGACCTTGGTAAAATGGACGATCACCGATGCTAATATCAGGGGAAGCGTGGATTGGGAAAGAAGAACGGATGCGTACCCGGCAGCTAAGCGACAGAACGGATGCATCTTTTCGCCGGATCGGATGCTTTCGCTCGAGCCATATGACTTGCGCGCACCGGTGAACCTAGTATCCCGAGAAACGACTTGCGCACCGTGAACCTGGTATAAGTATTGAGAATCGGCTTCATGATGCGCTAGCCTTGTGGTAACAAGGCAGCGGCACGGTTGGGTGCAGCACGCAGTTGGGGATATGTTAAGCCCGATCGCCATTATCGGGAAGCATTGCGTCCAGCCAATCCAGCCGATGCAGGACGCAGATGCGGCGTGCGAGGTGGAAAGTTGGATCCGGGATACTCATGGGTACAGATACAGACTGACAATATGTTGAGATCAGTCAAACAGGCTGGACGAAGAGATGGATTGCGCACATGGGCCCCACCGAGCTGCTCTAGGCCGGCTGCTAGTCAGAAAGTACCCATCATAAAACCGCATTCCCATCGTGCAGATGAACGTCGTCACGGTCGTGGAGTCCAGCGTCCTGCGCCTCTTGAGTCACCCACGGGGCACGGAGCGGACCCACCTACCAGTCCATTGAGATTCAGATGTAGATTGAGATACTTGGGATGGCTTGGATGTTGATTTATTTGAGATTGCGAAGGGCTCGAGTAGAAAGCACTGAGAGGCACTGGGATTCATTCGGATCGGGCGGGCCGGTGCCTCGGCCGGTCTAGCCACGTGGAAAGCACGTTGCCTCCGAGTCGGCGACTCGAATAGTAATACGGCCTAAGACAGCGACATCGAGCTCACCATATTTCCCCCCTGAAGTCAACATCATCAAGTGTTTTGTCGGTCTTGGTCTGTCAAAAGTCTGTCGAGACTCCAGGAAACTGTGCATCAACATCCGTGCCTGTGGCGTATGTGAAAGGTGCTTTGTCGGCTCTGCATGTCGTTCTGACCTTTACTTGATCTAAACATACGTGCCAGAGTCCCATCAACAGTCCTTGCTATAACAGCAAAAGTATGGCAGAATCATCGTATGTTCGGACCAATCGCTTTTGTGCCATGCTGACCGTGCTCGTACCCAGAAAACCCGACCTCGACGATGCTGCCAACAAATTTTGGAAAAGCATCGTGCGTTCACGGATTACCGCCACAGCCAACACAGTAACCGATCGCTATGTCCGCGCCGCTGTACTTGACGCATTCGACGCAGAAGAAAGCGCCATGGACCGTGCGATCCGTGACCTGCGCGCCGTTCGGAACACCGTGCTTCCCTCGCATCGACTACCCACCGAGCTCCTTTCCCACATCTTTTCACTGTGCGTAGTCAACACAAATGCCTGGTGGGATATGCGACCACTGGGCTGGGTCACCGTCACTCAAGTGTGCCGGCACTGGAGGGCTGTTGCGCTGGCGTACTCGAGCTTGTGGGCAGACAACTTGACGTTCGAGCGCGGGGAGCGGTGGTTTGGCGAGATGTTGCGTCGGGCGAATAGGCTCCCGCTGTGCATCGATACAGGCCCCGACGTCAATACCGAGGCCGCACTCGCGCTGGTCAAGGCAAATTTGGCCTCGACGAGGGAGCTGCGCTTAGGCGACATCGTGATGGCGACCATAGATCTTCCTCCCTCGTCACGTCTTCTCTCTGAGGAGAATCCAGCCCCTCTTCTCGACACTTTGGTGATTTACGACAACGACGAGGATTACGAGGCCCCTTCTCTCAGCCAGCTCGGCAGCTGTGCGCCAAACCTCCGCCAAGTCCATGTGACCGCGTCATATGTGGAACTTCCGTGGACGTCCAGTTTGCTCAAGAACCTCACAGTCCTTGACGTAAAACGCTCATTTCCGCCATCCGACCAAACCGACAAGATGGACGACGTTTTTTCTGCGCTCCAACGCATGCCCCTTCTGGAGTCGCTCCGTATAATCGACTTTCTCCCCGTCACAGGCGCCGCCAAGCCTGGCGACACTATCACGCTGCTGCACCTTACCAAATTTGAGCTTGGAGGGCCGACGACACCGTCCATGACCCTGCTGCGCGCAGTGGTGGCGCCAAACTGCACGGTCGCGAGGATTTCCCTCTTCTGCGACGCCGCGGACGAGGCGCTTGCAGCGCGCGATGTGGTGCTAGCGTGGCTCAAGAAGTACTGGCGCGTGTCCCCGCGCGCCCTCGGGGTGTCGGCGCCTCGCGCGGCAAAGCGTGCCGTGACCCTGGATGCATGGGCGAATCCTCCCGCCGCGATATCGCACTACCGTGAACCCGCCGCGGAAGCGGACGCCACACTGCGCATCATATGGCGGAGGGACGACAGGGAGCTGCAGAGAAAGTTGGCGGAGTCATTCTGGAGAGCGATGCAGACAGCAGGCCTCGAGCAGCTCGCGACGGAACTGGACCACTGGGATTTGCAGATGTGGCGGGATGTCGTGGGCGGCCATGCGGGACTGAAGAGGATAGCGGCGGGGAAAGAGGCGGGGAACGCGTTCCTGGAGGCTCTCAGCGCCGACACCCTGAAAACATTTCTGCCCTCATTATCGACGGTCGACTTGCTGGATACCTACTTCTTCAAAGCGGACACGACAGACCCGCTCTTCCCGGGTTTGCCGGGACTCCTAGCGGCGCGTGTAGATGCTGGATATCCGGAAATGACGGTGTCGTTTGGCAATGCGCGTGTGCGGTTGAATGGTGCTGTAGAACGGTCGCGGTACGACGACTTGATATGAGGTTTTCGGTTTTTCCTGAGCGTCTGTAGCCCTGGCATATTTCAACGTATTGCGTTCTTGTGTGTGGAGCAACTCGCTCAATTGTTCGACGTACCCCACCCCGGCGAATATTGCGAACGTCGGCACAGCAAGTGCGCGCTCGGAGTCGCTACCACCGGCAGCGCATTTCCCGGCAACCACAGGCAGACGAACGACGCTGCCGTCACCTCTCCAGCACCTGCGCCTCCCCTTCCTCTTACACCCACCTGTCGTCCAGCGCCCTCGCGGTTCGGGAAAGAATCAAGGATGTGCTGCCTAAAAGATGAGAGGGAAAAGAACGGAGTGGGGTGCCCGCGGATTTCAAAGCACTGCATTGGAGAACGCGATGATTATCTCCTACTCATAATACAACGCCTCGCGCATTATGATACAGTACCTGCATATCGCCATCGACAATCACACCAGCATCAGAACCCGGGCGGCACCTGGTAATAATTGACGCGCGTGATATAGCTCTGCTGCGAATTCGCAGTGTAGTTCGAGTACCCCGGTGTGCCCACCGATCCCGGCGTGGTGTACGAATAAGCAGGGGGCCACGCCGGCGAGGGCAGCCCGTGCAAGACCATCGGGGTGGCATGCGGGCTTGACGTCGTCGGGCGCGCGGGCGGGCCAAACGCCTGCACCATGCCGTATGCGTTTGGGTAATATCCGAACGGAGAGGCCGCGACGCCCGTGGTAGGCAGGACTGGGCCCGGTTGGTGGGCAGGAGAGACACCCGCGCGATGCCGAGCTTCGCAGGCAATTCACATGAGTTGAAAGAAATCGATGGGATGTATTATGAGCGAGAACTGACCGGAATGTGTAGAAACAGATGCATACGCCTCCGGGCTTGAATGCTGTGACCTTGGGCGCGGAGACTGATTGGCAGGCCTTCGCCCCGAGCCTTGGAGGATGCGTCGCAGTCGTCGTGATATCGATCGGCGGAGAGTATCGCGCTGATTGGCAATGTCGCTCGGCGCATCCGCAGGAGAGGGCGGGGCCAAAGGCGTATTGGGTGCAGTGGTAGCAGAGGCCGGAGGTATTGGCGTGGGTAGCTCGACGACAGTAGACAGAGGACGCGGGGATGCGATTGGTAGCAAGAGACCTTGCTCCACAACTTGAGGCTGAGCCCTTCCATATTCAGAAGTGTAAGTTGCAGCACTGGGCGGTAGGAGCATCGAATTCTCACGACGGTGGGCCCTGAGGAGCTGCACCTGATGAGGTCTCGTTTGGCGGGGTGTTTGCAGTAGCAGGGAGAACTGCAGGGCCACTTGATGGCAGCGGAAGACTAGCTCGCCGGATTGGCGATGGTCGATTTGAGTGCTCTGTTTGCTGAGACGACGTAGTCGAATATGGCGATGATGGACGAGGTATTGTAGCGGGATAGGGATTTGCCAGCCGAGGCCCAGGATGCGAACGAGAGCGAGGTGTGGTGCTGTGAACCGGGACGTACAGTGGAGGCGGTACTTGAGCAGGATAACCGAACAGTCCCGTACGTTCCGGATGTACCAGGGTGTCTTGATCGGATGGTGTATGGTCTCGTTGCAAACGAGATGAGGCTTGGAGCGACGGTGCGACAACTACATGGCGGCTTCCGAGTCAGCGAGCAGCGGAGGAAAACAGAGGCAACTCACCGGCACCTATCCCGTCCAGCAGCTGCAGCCCCAACCTTCCCGACCTGACCAGCGCCTCTCCGCATTTTACGATCGCACCGCATCGTCCTTCCAAGGCCCGCCGCAGGGCGACCACCTTCAGCGCTTCCGAGGTCTGTCGCATCGCATTGTCGACTTCAAGCGTTCGCAGTAGATCATCCATCGCGTCGGCCTCCAAGCGTGTCTCATCGGATGATGCCGCGGCGAGGGCTATTTTTGTCGCTTCCAAGTGCTCTGACGCAATCCTGCGCAATACAACGCGGTCAAAAAACCGAAAATCGAGAAAATGACGGTGACACGTACGTGGTTACTCGAGTAGCAGTCCCCTCACGAGTGCTCAGCGCCTCTAGCTCCGCACACCAGATGTTGATACTGCCCGCGTAGTCTTGAAATGCAGAGTCTGCGCTGGCCAGGTGCTGAGCGACGCCTATGATGGCATGGGCGATGACTGCGGGGGCCGCGCCACCGTACGCCGAGAGCGACAGCTGCGATCGGCGCGCGGAACTCTCAAGTGCGATGAAGGTCTTGCGGTACTTGCGTGCTTCCGTGATGAGGCCGAAGAGAATTTCCGACGCTACAGAGGTGAAGTTGTCGGCCATGGTGATTATGAAGATGGTGATGGCCAACGAGGACGAAGACAGGCTAGGTAGAGTGTGCCCTCATTTTGCTGCTATATAAATGCACGCCATGAGCAGCTGAGCTTTCGAAGAGTGGAACTGAGGTATCGAAGGTGGATCGGGCACCACTCACCAGCGCTCGCTGTGCCGCCCAACGACACGTTGACATCAAAATGTTCCACTCCTAGCTTTTGGCACCGTAGAAACATCGTTTATGTTGAGTCGGGTGTAAGATAGTCTTCGAACGTTGAACGGAAGCCATGTTCTTTGAACCGTTCTTCAGTGAAGTCGAGAGAAAAGGAGCGTGGGAAATACACAGTTCCGCGGCCGATAACTCCGACTGAGCACCAGCACCATGTAGAAGAATTGGCTACGCTGCATTATTATTCGATCTCACCACATACCCAGATATCGCTACATTGTCGTCAAAAAATCGTACCGCCCCTGCACCGAACCTAATCCAGCGCCCCATTCCCATTACAATAATCCACATTCCCCTGCGCCGGATTACCCGCCCACTGCAGAAACAAATGCATGAGCTCATCCAGTCTATCCAAACGGCAGGGAGGAAAGGTACGCACCGTGGGGAACGGCCGCGCCACCCCCGACGCGCCAAAGACGGCAAACGACAGAATAAAGATCATGATCTGCGCACCGCCGTCCATCGCGCCGCCGAGGATGTAGTTGTATTTGCGGTACCAGCCGGGGTGGTAGCGCCGCAGCCATACCTGTGAGACGACTCCTACGATGATGCCGGACCAGACAGGCGAGTTCACGCCGGCGGACTGAGACGGAGTTAGACAAAAGGAACAGATGCTCGACGCATTCTCGCTCTTACCATCCAAGCAGAGTACTGTGCGGACGCAAAATGAGCTCGGTAGCTAAGGAGACGGGACGCTGACGTACCATGTAGATGATGGGCAGCATCACTGTGTCGACTTTGACGGGCCCGATCTTGGGCCAGCGCTAGGAACGCAACCGTCAGAAAAGGGTGTCGTGACGACCGCAATGATCTCACTCTAGAAATGAGCCACTGAAGGAACGTGACAGCGGCGCCAATAAACAAGCTCATGGGGATGATGAAGTACGGCCCGTCGCGGCCATACAGCTCCTTAGCAAGAGACCAAGTTACGGCTGCGCTGTTCAGCGACTGTACGGTCTGGCCGCTCCAAACGTTCGTGCCGATGGGGTCGGTCAAAATTTCGGACTGCGCAGTGACGATCGAGACCATGACCACTGAAATTAGGTGAGCTCCAATATAGGGTTGCATCCAGGATGCTGAAGACGTACCGTAGTTGATGATAGCACCTGCGAGAAACGCGTTTTAGCGGCGCATTATCTTCCAGTTGGAAATACGTACCGATGATTGTTCCCCATATCTGAACTAAGAACAGCACGCGCGGCGGGATCTGCATCGACAACGCTCATCAGCCCGGCTCGGACAGACGCCCCTAATGACGACTAGCCTTCAGGTATTGCCCGAGCTTCAAATCACTCGCGAGACCGATCGACGTAGAGACGACATCGTGGCTCCACATGGAGAACTGGACAGCCGAACGGCAGCGAGAAACAGTCAGTCAGGTCCCGGAGACGCGAACAAAGGAAGGAGCGCACGTAAAGGTTTGCGACCGGTCTGCCGGGGTTGATTGCGCCCGCAATCATCTTGAAGAGTTGATTGGTGGCAACACCGTTGCCCATGCGTGCATACAAAAGCGTCGAGAATGGCTGGAAAGCGTAGGTCAAATTTCAGTTGTTATCGCCGAAGACATTTGAACTTACGGTGACGAATGCTAAAGGCAGGCAAGGTTAGATGCAGAACCGGCTTGGAGGATTTGTTGACTTACCGCCGGTCGTCAAGGCTACGATATACGACCACCATGGCAGCGTCGTCTCGCCCTTCAGTACCGCAATAAGACCTGATCGACGGGTCAATGCTGTACTCCAGGCTATCCCTCGGAACAAACCTACCGGCGAAGAAAGCGAGAACGATGAGGATAAGGTACCACCACCACGGAGCTTCCTTGTACTTCTGCATAGCCTGCGAAAGTCATCAGCACCGTGCATTGCGAATTGCGGCGCCACAATGCGAGCCGCCATGAACGGACCTGCCAATGCGGATCGGGCTGCGTCTTATCGCGAGCGTGCTTGAACGAAGAGACGACGTATGGGCCCCAGAAGAAGATACAGTGCGCAATCAACCCGCCGATCTGGTGCGCGATGTCAGCGCTTCGGACGGGCGCGAATGGCAAGAAAGAAAGGTACCGATAAGTTGGCCGTGAGATTCTGCCAGGCGTTCGATCCGGTGAGGGCAGGCAGGCCGACTTCAGCGAGCGCCGTCCGGTTCAGATGGAAATCGGTTCCGCTGAAGACGGCAGATTGGTGGTACCGCGACCCGTTTGCAGCGAACAGGGATGTCGACAGCATTGGGAACGACTTGGACTATGACCAAGAGTTAGTAGTGAGTCGCACATCGAGGACCAGGACTTACGTTCCAGGTGTTGGAGTAGTAGATGCCCAGGATAGCGATGTAACAGAAGAAGTAGCCGATCCATGAGTTGGCTGCGGAAGAGCGTGTGAGATCCACGCGCAACAGATCTGGTATAGGAAATTCAACCGACCTTGCTGAATAAGTGGGAAACTCATATACCTGGACAAAAGCAGCTCAGTGACGCGAGCGCAAAGCCCATGAGCCAAGCAACCTACGAGGAGCCGATATACTGCCAGTCGAAGCTGACGGAAAAGAGCCCCAGCCCCTCGTTACCGTCCGAGCCACCGAATATGTTGGTGAACGCGTCTTGCACCCCTGATCTGGCATGCTGAGACGAGAGGCAGAAGATGCTGAACCCGTTGAGGAAAGGGAAGATGTACGACGGGATGATCTCATAGACAAACATCCCGCAGAACGCGATCCAGAAGATCCGCGTGCGCTTGTTGTTGTCGGAAGAGTCGAAATGTAAGGCTGTTGATAGGTATTCAGTTTAAATGGTGGGATAAGGGAGCAGGGAGTAGACTCGAACCTTGGAAAATCGACACGGTGGGTAAATTCTGCCGGTATTCGAGTGGTCAGCCGCAATGAAAGCCAGCGAGTATGTGCGCTTACACCCCAGTATACCATCTCACTCGGGTACACCGTGAGCGGCCGAAGAATTCCCACAATCCCGTAGCTTTCAGAGATGCGTGAGCGCCAGTTACGTCCAGAGTGTGATGGAGACGTACCCAAACACCGCCGTCGAGAACGTCGAGAGAACAGCAGTCGTCGCATGTACATTCGTGTCATAGTACAACTAAAATAAAATCAAGCGTTCAGGATAAAGCAGCAATTATCTGGAGCGTCACTTACACGCTGCACGGCAAAGTTCAGCACAGACGTGCTCCCGTACGAAGCAGTCGAAGCCGCGATGACCGAAATCACGTGCTATTGATTGGTGAATGTAAGGCGCCATTTCAGCCGAGACGCGCGAAAACGCACCTCCTTCAGCTTGAATTCTCCCGGGTTGATGAACTCCAACACTGGCCCCAACGCGGCAAACCTGGTCCCTTCTACCCACGTGCGCCGCGGGAGGAACGTCGCCCACGCGACACCGAACGAATATATGATAAGGAGCAAAAACACCGTGGAGATGCCTTCCTGCACCGGCTTAAACGTATAAATCTGCGAGGAGCCAGCTCGTTTCGTGAATGTGGAAAGGTAGCACAGGTGACGTACCTGGTACAGAGCCGCTCCAAGGCCACCGAAAACCGTACCCAAGACGATCGACCGGAAGGTCACCGCCTGATCTCCATCGTCGCGGACGTCGACGACGTAGCGCGAAACATCACGGCCATTGCGAACGACGGGCTCTCCGTTGACGAAGATGGGCTTGTCGTAATCCTCGTCGTATGCGTCGAAGGAGTTCTGCTCCGAGTCGTTCGAGGCGGCCTCCTTCTCCTTCTCAGATGCATAGACCGCCTTCTCGTCCAGCTTCTCCTCGGGGAGTTCGGGGAGGGCATTGAGCTTCTCGTTGCCGGAGGACATAGTCGCGATGCGATGGGACTGCTCGCTGTGCTCTGCGGGGCAAGCACGTCGGGGAAGAGGCAGGAGGGACAGGGCTCGGTGGGGCACGTCACTTATGGGCCCCCGATAGAAGCCTTATCGCGCGAGAAGTTGCTCTGGTGTCGCTATCCAGAGGTCCAACGATGAAGCATGCGGCATGACAGGAGAAGGCGCGTCCATGTGGTGTCGCCATTACTGCGGCAATTAGACATATTTCGACCCTACACAGAACTTATGATCACTCAATGGGAGAAAATGGAGCCAAAACCCACCACCGCCAAGGGATGGGGCTCGGCTTCGCCATTCGAGGTCCAGGAAGCGCCATTTTGCCTCCCAGGATATAAATACTTTCCCGCGGGAGAACAATGACAGCGGCTTGATCTTCAAAGCAGGTTGGTCCGTGTGAGTGACATCTGCCGGCGATTCTCTAGATGTTAGGGTCGGCGTGAGTACAGGTGCCGAGTTGTATGGAAAGTTTTGCTGCCCACCGTCCGCGGTAGCGAGCGTGTCTTGCCGCCATCCCGCTGCGATCATCGCTTGACAGATCTAGAATCATCGTGGCGGTGCTAAGGAACGTCCGCGCGAAGTCAACCCTAGATGATGCTATTCTGACGATAGTGAGGCAGTTATTAGAGCTTGATCGGACGTTCTAGATAATGTTGATAACGCACGCTGAGATCGCATGGCGAGCCATGGCCGCCATGCGTGCGTCAGAAGGCCCTCCGACGCTCAGCCTGCGCCAGTGATGCCTGTGGTGCGGTCAGAACATCCGACATGGAGCGCTCACTGGAGAGAGACTTACTGGGGAAATGTTTCACCACCACGCGCTCAGGTCCGGGGGAAGCTCGCGCGTATGCTGATGTGATGAGGTCCCGCACAAGACCCGCCCCTCCCCGCCCCCTGGGTCGCCCTACGCGATGCGCACGGGGTTTGCTATCGATCTGTATTCGTTAGATCCCATCCGCAGAGTAGATGAGTTCAATATTGCTCACGATGGTGGGGCACATCTCGTATGCACGCGCGGTACCTGTGCGTTAGGTAGGAGTCTGGAGATTGCGCGCTTTCCGGGCGTCGCGGACGTGCGCACAATTCAAGCTACTGCCGACGCGCGAAGGCGAACGAGCGTAAAGCAACATCGGCGCCAAGGGCTACTAGGCGCGGCGCGCACTGAGTTGCCATGTGGACGAGTTGGCTTGCCGTGGGAGATCAGACATAGAGGCGGGTAGGGCCAACCGCGCGCGGGAAAGAGCCAGCATATCGTAAGGTAAAGATGCACGTAGTCAATGGGTGGGATGAGGTTCGCGGGGCCCTGTTGCCGATAACTATTCATCAGCCCAGACGGACATGAGGCCGACTAACGTACGAGAGTTGGGCAGGCAGTGCATGTACTAGGCTCCTAGGTAGACGGAGGTTATCACAGTTTCATCAAAAAGTGCTAGGAGGGATAAGAAGAGAACGCGTACAAAGTCCTCGTTTGATCGCAGTTCGTCTGGTGGGCATCTACTGACGAAATCCAGTTGACAAACCAAGCACACAGTCACGGTTATATGTCTGGAGAAACGCACCGAATAGGCTGCGCGATCCGCATATACCAAACAAACTCTTCAATTTTCCCAGACGCACCTGCAGCGCATATGTTCGGTGCTGTCACTGCTGTGTCCCCAGGAGAGCATAGGAATCTCAGAATTTTCCCCGAATACCAACAGAAGCACTTGGACAGAGGACAGAGCATGAACTAGGAGGCAGGAATTATAGTCAATAGACAGGTGATGAGTCGAGATGAGAGGCGCGACGCGACGCGCAGCAAGTGCAGCTTTACGCGCCGATTCAAATTCTTAGGATCGTGGGTGCCCTCCCAAAATTGCAAGGACGCCCAGCGAGTTCTTGACTTTACTCTGAGCGTCGGCAGTCTTTTTCGCGCAACCCGCCACCTAAGGACTTGAACGACAGGAAAGAACGAAGAGCTCTCGGCCAAAATTCGGCACGAGCGCGCGGACAATGGTGTCCGGGGTCTGGCGCAGCGCTCTCGGGTCTCCTCACCAAACTCCTCGCAGACTCTGACTAGGCAGTATCCTATCCTCCAGCCTCGACTTTACCCTTCGTTCGAACATGGTGACCCATCGCTGCACCGAGCATGCCCACTATCTAGTCGATGCATACTCTCCTCGTCCCACTTGACGGCCGCTGCCCTGCACCACGCTGTGAAGGCCGACTGTGAAGACATCAAGAGGAGATGGTGCGCCCGGCGTGCTTCTGCGAGGAGGGAGAATGCCATGATCTACGTTCGAGTTGATTGAGGCGACATCGTCGGACCTTGGTTGGTAAGTTGGAGGTTACATTCCCTCTCGAGGACATCCAGCTGACCCGATCTTCATGCATACCACCGCATTCATTGTAATCTTCGCGTACGCCACCCAGCTCCTCACCAACTACCGTACTCCTGCTCTCCTGCTCTCCTGCTCTCCCCACCCGTCCCAATCAGCACAGCCTGCATCCCCAAGCTCTATTTGGCGGTGTCTCCCTCCCATTCTCCTCGGCGTAGATGCGCCGCTACGAATTGGGATAGATCTCCGTTTGGATTTGTAGCTGGGGAAGGTCGCGGTGTATAGGTTGCGGCGTCCGTGTCCATCCTAGTTGCTCGGATTTGCTGCGTACAGTGCCAGCACTCTGATTTTGGGCCTCAACACGAGTGGACATGCGCTCCGAGCGTCTTGTAAACTTGTACTCGGCCGTAATGCAGAAAATTGTAAGCGCTGCCTAACATCCGATTGATGCATGATGGTTGATAATCTGCTACGGGACACCCAAGCCCACAGACCCATAGCGTAGCGTTGCCTGCGTGCACAGTTGGCCTTGACGATACTTGCCCGCGACCAAGATGCCCGAACTCGCTCATCGCAAAGTCCGGCAACATCCTGCCTATAAGCGGTACATTGTGAGTGTCTTTATCGTTCATTACTCGAGTTCTAGACCCATGGATATTGAGCCAGCTGCAGATTATCTACCGGACGCTACGCTTGCGCTCGACCGAGGCGATTCAACCGTGCGCCTCTCCCGTGTTACGCCTGGAACGCCATTTCTGGGAAGCATTGCTTAGTGCAAGCTTCACTGTTTCTCTAAGCACGGATGCCGAACTTCGGTCTCTGCCCCTACCGTACGCATATACTATGCGCGTTCATGCTTGGATCTGTGGAACGTGGGCGATCCGAAATGTGCACCCTTCGCCACGTATACTTACACCATAATACGAGACAAGTGTACTCATCCGCCGCGCTGCGGCCTTTTGCGCAAAAACGATCGCACGAAATCTGAATAAATTATCCTATAGTGTCATTTGAGTTGCTACAAGAGGCGTGAGAAGACAAAATCGATACTAGCGCGGCCTCTTCGTCAACCGATCCGACATCGAATACCCCTTCGTTCTCTCGGAAGACAAGCCTACCATCGAATCTTCAGTTGTTCAGAACAGCATAAGGACTAAGGGTTCGTACATCGAGATCGGCTGCACAGTCTTTCTGACCAACCGTCACAGCACAGCGCGTATGTCTCCGAGTCGACGCAGTGCGGCACGTCCTGGCACGAAAAAGCCGGCAAACTCTCAGCCCGATGAAGCTCAGCAGGATTTTAGTGTCGTACTGTCATCCCAGATAAGAACTCGACACGCAGAGGAGTCCTGTGTCTCTTTGCGCACGCACCTGCGATCGCGACCGCGTTCTATCCTCATCATGCGCCTGCCGCCCGAGATTCTTACCCTCATCTTCCACGCCCTCTCTCAGATCGACGAACCCTGCGCGGCCCAAAAACTTTGGCATAGGAAATCTACTCCGCCGGCACTTGGATGGCTAGCAGTCACGCACGTCTGCCAGCGCTGGCGGTACGTTGCCCTACAAGACCCTTCTCTTTGGGCGGCCAATATCACGATCCCTTTCACATTCGGCGAACGCTGGGCCAACACGCTTCTCTCCCGTGCCCAGTCCATGCCCCTCACCATTCAGTCATCCCCCGATCCCCTCGATGTGCCGCTGCGCCCGAACGAGCTTGCCCATATCCGCACCAACCTTACTCGGACAGCCCGCCTTCACCTCCACACCACCAGCACCGTGTTCCCTGCGCTGCGCGGTCGCGCGCCATGCCTGCGCGCTCTCATGCTCGACCTCACCACCCCGGAGGCGCCAACGGACGACCTCTTTGTTAATGGCACAGGCGCACCGGCCCTGCGGTTCCTGTATGTGACCACGACTCGCCACCTGCCATGGACGTCGCCGCTCTTGGCGAATCTCGTTGTCCTCAGCTTAACATCGCCAATAGATCTTACCTTCGGTACCTTCGGTACGCGGCGAGGCGCCGTCCTTGATGCGTTGGAGCGTATGCACGCGCTAGAGGAGCTTCGACTCTACCTCGACATCCAAACCGAGGATCCATTCCCGAATGCACCGCTTCGCATTGTCACGCTTCCCAAGTTGCGCATGTTCTGCCTTGGAATGAACATCATGCGCGTACGGGGCATCCTCGCTCACCTTGCGCTTCCGTCGGCCTCGATCTTAGTGGAACTCGTCCACGAATATGCCGACGCTATCTTGTGCAACCAAGTCTTCTCAATGGCCTTTGCCTGCGCCAACATGGCATCGAAACAGGTAACGTACCTCAGAGCAATGGAAACCGCGAATCCGTCAAAGGAGGAGAAATATTATGCCGCGATGATTGCCCGGTGCGACAAAGAAGAGCCCACCATCTCTATCTCCGTTGTATTCCGTAAGCCACGACACCCAGCCTGGGTTCAAGAGGGGCTTGTTCAGATGGCTCTCAAGGCAGCACCATTAGAGCACGTGGAGGAACTAGTTGTGAGGTCCGTTTCGGACGCCTGGTTGGACTCGTTGGGTTCCACGCCCAAGGTACAGAGCGTCTTCGTGGAGTACAACGCAGCCATTGCGCTGTGTGCTGCGCTATCGCCCCGTCCCGCCGCCGTCGACGCCGACCGCGACCGCAACTGCGACCCGCCCGCCGATGACGACGCTCCACGGTGCTTCCTCCCAACGCTGTCGACCTTGACGATTGGTGAGGTTGATTTCGGGACACTAGGAAAAGGCGGCAAGACGTTGGCTGAGGCGCTGCCGCTGTGCCTGGCCGAACGCGCGCGGTGTGGTTACGTGTTGGAGGTGCTCGATTTGTCGTGGTCGATCGTGGACGAGGAATGTGTACGCGTGCTGGAGGAGGCGGTGCCGGGAATGGAGATATGGTGGGGAGGGGAGGATACGGGAGACGAGGATGCGGGAGACGAGGACGCGGAAGAACCCTAAGGGTATGCAGCTCCGACGTGCAGCAAAAAGCCGACAGCGACTCCAGGACTCGTAGCGGCAGCTACTAAAAAACAAGTAGCGGCGCGGGCGCCGGTCCCCGACTTCGCTATGTTTGAGATTTGAGGATCGTATTTTGTATTTTTTTTTCTGACTCGACGGAATTCATGGACAGACCGATAGACAGTCAAGCAAGTGTATTGCGAGGATGTCAAAGAGAAGAGAATATGAGGTAAGACGGGGCATAATGCAGGAGCTAAGTAGAGCGTATCAAGTCGTCAGCGCGAAAGTAGCAAAGCAACCCTATCATGATTAACAGAGAGATAGTTCATCACATCCATTTTTTCTGATTTATATACACAATTCAATGCCTATAGAAATGAAGCTATATGTTGAAAAGGCAAATCACAGGAACTGTGACAAAAGAAAGCAGTGTATAAGTGCTGCAGTGTTGACTGAGCAGGATGCATAAGTTAGGAAACCCATACTACAGTAACAACGTGATGGACTAACCAAACAGAAGGGCAATGTTCCAGATTGTAATGGCAGTGTTGAGTGCCTTACTGTATTGATAATCAAAACAAAAAGGTATACAATCAGCATATGAAACACAATCAAAAGAGAAACACCATTGTACTATATGACAAGAGATGACTTGACCAAGAGTCGGGATTGATAGTTGACGACAGATGCAAAACCGAAGGTATAAATGTTTGCGAAAGTTGGCGAATGATGTTGGTGAGGACAATTCTGAAAGCGACACTAGAAAACAAACGATCAGTAATAGTACATAATGCCATCAACCAGAAGAAATTGACATAACAAACCAAGAAGAGAACACTCAAACCTCAAAGACACGAATGAACGTCGTCCGATGGCGGACGATGACCCACTCTGCAAAATAGGCAGCGCGGCACCCGCAAACAAGATCGTGCGCAATAGCTGCAAGAGCAGGATGAAGCGCGATAGCGATAATATTGGGAGACGAAGATGAATTCAGACACGCAGGGGATGTAGGCTCGTCCAAACGATAGCGGGTGCGCACAATGTCCACAGAGTTAGCCACATACCAGACGTCGCCGCCCGACGCACGCAAACACCGGCTAGATAACTCTAGCCAGACCCTGCACCGTCCCTGCTCGACCACTCAATGCACCTAAATCGTATGTGCTGTGACATACAGCGATATGCAACGCCCAATGGACATCATCGGCCCCATTCGAAGCCATAAAAGTCACAATCAAAAGCCAACAAACATCTCACCTGGTACATACAGCAAACGATCCCGCGTGGCGATGATCCGACAAACGACGTGGCGACCGACAGGCGAGAGCGACAGATGTGGACGAGAGCACAAGAGAAAAAGAAGGGGTTGAGAGGTGCAATGCAGTCCAAAGTGCATGCAATCGTTGTTGCCGAAGATGTTGATGCCGACGACGGTGACGCTAGAAGAGAGCTAAAGGCCACAACACGAGAGGGAAAGACCACAACACGAGAGCAAGAGATGAACACGGAGGCGGAGACAGACGGCCAGCGAGTCGGAATCCATCTACCCGGATACCCGGAGTTCACAGCCACAAAAACTAATATCCCACGGCGGGAAAACGGCGGGAAAACTGCTTGTAGAGCCGTCACTTGTTCAGCGCAGATAAGCCCTCCTCCACACTTCGTGTGAAGTCGGGGAAGCGCATCGCGCATCAGTCGTTATTTTTCTTCTGCTCATTCTGTCCTATATTGTGTCTGTTGACATTGTATGTATAGCGGCCAATATTTTGCCTTGTCCCGTGCGGTCACTATATGTGGGTAATAAATAAACTGAGCGCCCTCGACGAGTGTGGCGCGGAAGCCAAGATCAGGACGGTCACCCGCTCTATTTGCAATACGGGCTGCGGTTTCTGCGACTCGCCACCCCCAAGCCGTCGCGCGACGGGGTGCTAAATATCAGATGAAGCCGCTCGCGCTTTGCCCATGCGTGGATCGACCAGAGCCAAATCTCAATCTGGCATGCTAGACGAATTGTTTGTTGTTACATAAAATTCGCTACTAAAATCCTCTTATTCCGTATCACCCTAGCGACATCCTGGAATCTCAAACCGATACGAGCTCAGCCATCTCGAACTCGTTTGATTGCTGCGGGGAGCCTTTGTCGCGTTCCGCATCCAGCGCGCCGTCGAAGCCCACGTGTATCCTGCTCATCGGCAGGCCCGTCGCCGCACCGGAGTCAGCGACGGACGCGCTGTCGTCACGGTGCACGGTCTGCGTGCGGCGGAAGCGCACTGCCTCTCCGATTGGCGTGCGCTTGCTCGTGTTTGTGAGGCTGCGCGCAGAGTAAGAGTGAGTGGGGACGAGTAGGCCGGTGAGACGAGTGGATACGCACTGAAACTCAGTGACGGGCTTGTAGGTATAGAGTGACCTGTACATCCGTGTTGCGCCTACAGACAAAACTGCGACTGTTGTCGCCACGACGGGTACGGAATATGAGCTGGTGGCGTCGTTCTGCGCATCGACGTGTGCTTACCCATGGTCGTTGGGAGCATCTACAACGTACATCAGGCATCATCGACAGGGCTTCCGGCGTTCAGAGTACGCACCAGATTTATTGCATCTGGTTCCGCGAGCAGGATAATCAGTATCTCTTGATATCAAAGTTGTCCGGTGTGCGCACCGTTGAGATTCAAGCCCACAAGCACCTAGGAAAGCGCGTACAGGCATATTAGGGTGCGTGCAGCGTTGCTTCATCACGGAGGTCACCCACCAGAGCAGGGATTTCACCTAGCGAGGCAAACGCGAGCCACGTCAAACTCTGCGCCAACCCGTCAACGCTCGAGAGTATGCTCATCGGACAAGATGTCTGCCCACCTGGTGCCACAGAAGGCCCCATAGGCTGTGTGGGCCCAAGAGCTTTATTGCGCCAAATGGGTGATGTTGCAGTATGCCGGCGAGCATAATGGCGAGGAGGCCAATGTCGGAGATGAGGATGCCGATGCCGTTAGCCAAGCTGTTGTCCGTGTCCCAGGGTAGGCAGACGCCGCCCAGAGGTTGGAATGTTGAGCGGACCTGATGTATATGCATCACAATTGAATGACTCAGATGAATAGACGTCATGCGACTGACACTCACTATTGTGATGTCTAGTATAATTTGAGCATGCAAATATCGAGGAATGAGAGCAGCAGACGTACGGTGGATATTCAGTGCACTACTCCCAAGCCAAAGAGCGATTGCAAGTCCACATATGAAGACCCTACGTTCCCAGATTGCCATTCTGTCATAATCATCAGCATGTTCAGGCCATAAGGATATGCGAACTCACATTCGCAGGACAATGATCAACGAGGCGAGGCCCTGGCTAGAATATCCAAATGACTGCACAGACTCGTCAATATCGACTTCCACGGGTGTGACATCGAACAGCGAATTACTGACGAAGATTGCTACAGCCCACTCCTAGCATATATAACGTTAAAATCACAAGGAAGGCAGGGTCTAGCAAAGTCACGCACTCTGCAATTCGTGGTTACGGGAGTGTCCCATACTATGACGATGCATACGAAGCTGAGGACCGCAGTTATCCTGCACCACACGTATATCCAAATTGTCCATCGGTACTGTCGGCGCCCGAAGAGAACGGCGAGCTCGAAATGACATGTCACGACGAACTCCCAGCTGCAAGAAGTCGTCGCCACACACGTCAGGGGGATAACGGTTACTAGTAGATAGCCGGGTAGTGCCTACATAACAATGCCCATCAAGACGTGGGCCAATTTGAGGTATGCCACTTTGCGAGCGTGTCAAGTAAGCGATGGGCATTGGGAATCTGGAGAGTACGCACAGTAGTCCTCCACGAGAGTGGTAGGGTTTTTCCAGTTCGTCATTGCAGGTAACCTTGGATAAGTCCGCAGAGACGGGTGTGGGTTGAGCTTGTAAGAGGTGCCGTTGCTCCATTTAAGACAGGTGGGCATCTGTTAGTCATCTTCTGCGATGATATCTATCCGAAGACGCTAGCGCTAGTGTGGAAAATAGCAGGCCATGCTCCCAGGATGAGGAAGACCCCGGAGTACACCACGAGGTTTCAATTGCGAGACGCCGCCCTGGTGATGGCTGGGATAAGCAAGCGCTCGCGATGGTATTCGTCATGTTTGAACGTACAGGGAAGTTCGCGACCATGGTCGTGGTCGTTTGCATCAACTACTGGGTCTGCTGTTCAGAATCGCCACCCAAAAGCGCTGCTCACTGTACCCATTCGGTCTGTCGTGATTCATAAGCTCCGAGCAGATTTCTGTGCGGCCTATCCGACGGAAGCGACAAGGTAGCCGACTGTGAGAGCCCGAAGCTATGAGAAGATGATGTTCCGCAGCAACGGCCAACAACGCACGTCTTCAGTTATCCTGCAGACTTTTCGGGGTGCTCAGAAGCTAGTGCGTGCCGCCCAGCTCTGGAAGAAGCCCACACGTACCGCCCGGGATAGGCTTACGCTCCCAGGATCACTGGTGCACCTGACGCTCGGGCAAGTACTGTGTGAAGGATACCGCCTGAGCCGTGCGGGTTCCGAAAGCCTGAGGCGTGCCCGCAGCGCGCTCCTCACACGCACCGCTCCCAGCATTGCGGGTCCAGAGGTTGCTGGCGCGCTGTGCACTTTTGCTGCATTACGCGCTTGTCACCGTGACCACCGGCCCGCACCAGCACCAGCAGCCGTCGCTGTGCCTTTGTAGAGGACCACCGTAACCAAGAATTTAATTGAACGAGTGACCTGCTGTAAAATCGTAGCACGAGGGGTGTCGAAAAGCAGAAACAAGCGCGTGGTAGGGCAGGGCACGATGCCGTTGAGCAGGACGCGGCGGTGGACCGGGCATGAATTCTCACCAGCCTAGATACCCAGGTGAAACTTCCTGCCCATCCCATCCCTCCTTCGACACTATCGCTGCGACTCTGCTCCTCGAATGTGCATGGCTGGACGTCGTCGATAAGGGCATGTAAATGCGAGAGCGGTGTCGACGTCGACGAGGCCATATGAATGCGACTTGCGAGGGAGTTGGTCGCCTGAAGTCGAGGGAGGTGGTGGTTGGTATAGAGCTGCTTGTCCTATCGCACCCGTCGGACTTACTACCGGACTTACTTGTGCAGGCGTGGGAATTGGTAGCTTTCGCTGCTCTCACCTCTCCCCCACGTCCACCTCCCATTCATCTTCCGCATCCCTTCCACCGTCCAACCGGCCAACGCGCCTCACGTCCACCCCCACCACTCGATAACTGCGGTACTCCCTTCGTACACTTACAGTTGCGAATGCGACGATGGGCCGAGGAGGAGCTTTCCCAGATGCGAATGGTTGGGGGCGGGCCGGGCGTGCGTCTGCGAGCGCGAGGTGCGATTCGATTGATGCCATATCTGTTGTTTTCTTCTGCATTGTGGTCTTTTCACGACGCGTTGATCTGGCCCCAGGTCATCATCGTCGCTGGCATGCACAGCCCATCGTAGACTTTGCACCCTCCGACGTGCCCCACGCCCAGCCCCCCATTCGAATTCTGCGGTACGCTCCTTCGCTACACATGACGGACATGCTCGCACGTGCGACGCTAGGCAGAGCAGGAGCTTCCCAGATGCGAATCGGGGGCGAGCGAGGCGGGCGTCTGCGAGCGCGCTTGCCTGCATGCATCTCTGGGGTTTTGCCCGTATGCGTCCCTTTGTTCCCCTCATCGATCGGATTCTCCGCAGTGTGCACAGATCCCCGTGCCCCCTTGCTTGATCGTGCAGGCCACGTTACCCCCTCTCTATAACTGCGGGTCCTCCTCGTTGTTTGCGCGTGCGGCCATGCACGGCGATAGGCAGCAGAGGAGCTCCCCTGGGCAGATAGCCGGTTAGAAACGGCGGGTGCGCAGGTACCAATTTTTGCATTGTCTTCATCCCAGCGCCTTTGCGCCGCTTCCTTTCCCCCGCTTTTTGTTTTGTTTTGTTTCGAATGCATGGATCACATCTAGGCCGATCGTCATCGCTGATCCCAAGGTTTCATATTTCGAACATGCCCGTGTCTTCTCGAACATGCCCGACGCCTATCTCGCAGTTCTTGTTCGTGTCTGGACCAAGGCGATGAGTACCTCCGTTGTCTTCTTTACAGGCGGGGCGCGCAGTGAAGGTCGTGTCCATCTGGATCATCAAGTCCGTGTCGACTCGACGGCCGTTGCTGGAACACTCGGCGCAGTAATTTCCAGTACATCGTGGGCGCACAATCGCTTTTTAGTTGGCTGGGCACGTTATTTGTGCGTCGCCCTCTTGGCGTATCATGCTAACAAATATAATGTTTACAGAAGAAAGATACGAGCTTTGGGCCGAGTTTGACGGCCTCCGAATGCAGAGCCTGGGGGATTCGCTATGAGCTCTGCGGGCAGTAACAGGTGTAGTGCCTCACTTTCGCTTACTTGCCCAAATGCCCTCTGACGCCAGAGCGTTTAAGCCATCGAAATTTGTTGCGCTCTACATAAGACAAAGTGCATCTCGTCAACCGCGGCTCTTATGCATTATTGACGGAACTCGCCGGCTATCTGGCCGTCGTTGTCCGACGGGGCTGCCAGCGATTGAACTTGCGCAGCTTGGAGGCACAGGGCCAATGCGAGGGCGATGATGGTGAAGAGTTGCATTTCGGTTTTGGTGGCGACGCATCGCGAGGGCTCGATTTATATTCGATCGACGGTCGGATGTAGTGATGCGTAGTATGACGGGGCTGCTCACGCTCATCTCGCTAGAGCTCCGGCGTGATCGTGCGCAGCTGTATCTCTCCGCACGGTACGTCGTCCATGCGAATTCACAACTCGGCTAGTTTGCTAATCTCGATTTAATCTAGTGCATTGATTCAATCTAGTGCAATGCTCAGGTTATTTTCTGTTGGCCACGCACAATAAATAAAACATATCTTCTCTTTGCGCGCACAATATCCGCACCGCACCGACTGTCATCAAGTCGACAATTATGCCGTCGCCTATAGCATTTCATGATGCGCACTATACCTGCAACGTCGCCCCACGGGAGAGGAGCGGATTGGATCAGTGGCGTCCATATCTGTCTTCCATATGAAGCTTGAAGGCTCGGCCAAATAACACCAAGGTCAACCGGTGCACTTCTCCATCATGATTCACTTGTCTTCGGCGCGAAAAGTCATCAGGAAGCCTTCGGCTGCCGTAGCGGGTTATCGGCGCAGTGAGCTCTCACGACCGCTTCTCCAACTTCTTTACCTTGCTCGCCAAGGTCTCTCCCCACCCTCTCAAAATTGTGGCAGGCACATGCATATTTGACGCGCGTTCCCCACGCTTCATGGCACCCGGACAAGGCCCCGCCAGTCATACCAGACTAAAATGAGCTAGCCTCCCCGTCTTCCGTGCGCATTCACCCTTCACCACGATGTCCGCCGGCAGTATCTATGTTCCCCCCGCTCCGACGCCCTCGAGCAGATTCCGTCGCGAATAAATATAGCATACAGCACAGTATACATTCGGAGCGGAACGATGCAGGCCCGCCTCACGATCGCTCTCGTCGCGGGATGATAGCAATTTCCTCCCGCCCGTCCAGCTGCCCCTCGTGCGCCCGTTCTCACGACGCCCCTCTACAATGCATGTCCAGCGGTGCCATCTCGATGGAATCCCATGTGGCAGTCATTCGTACCCGCGTAGCGTCGTCGAGCGTGCTTCCATGAGTTTTTGTTACGTTCGTCGAGCCGTCAGAGATATCTCCTGATAGATCGGTCGGCCTTGGCGCACAGGTGGCGCGTCAGCTTTGCTACGGACACACGAGGAGTGGCGAGGTGGATGTGAGAGACGTACAAAAACTCTGTGCGCGGCCGCTGGTAATCGGTGAGTACTCGATACATCCTGGTTGCGCTTATGGAGATGGTCGCAACTGGGATGAATAAACTCAGTCGGTCAAGAGAATCCCTCAACCTGGGTAGGGCTCACGCGTTACGATTTCGAACATCTAATTCAAATGGCTGAGCTTGGCGATTTCGCGTGCTTAGGGAGAGGAAAGAAACGCACCACGTCCCATGGGTCTGCGCGATCGACGGTAAGAAAATCCTCGTCTCTGAGGATCATGCGTACGTACCGTTGAGATTCAGGATGATGAAGACCTATGAAGCACGGTCTGCCCGAGCACTCGCAATATATCCATGAACGACGCACCAGCGCCGGCACCTCAACCACAGCGGCTAATGCGAGCCAAATGACCCCCTGACGTCAACACAACTCTATGAGTACGACTCCCAGCGCCGTGCACTTCCGAGTCGTCACACGCACCTGGTACCACAGCAATCTCCAAAGCCCACCAAAACTCTGCGGTGCCGCGGGCGTATCCTTATGGTCCTTCAGGTTCAAGACGCCCACCAGCATGATCAAGAGAAGCCCCAGGTCTGAGCCGAGGATGCCGACGCTGTTGAGCATCGACCGTGCGGGGTCGATAGGCACGCATTGGCCCAGTTGAGGCACGTACTCTGAGCGCAGCTGGCGCGAGAACACCGCTGCCATAAGCGAGTGCATCAGGGACGCGGTAAGGATAAACATACAATGACAATATCTGGGAGTTATCTGAATCGTGAGGATCGTCTATTTATGCGACGGAGGAAGAACAGCGTACACCGAATATTGAGCGCAATGCTCGAGACCCATAGAGCAGATGATACCGCCACGACGGCCCATTGCCACTTCCACACGGCGAAGCTACAAGCTGCATGAATATAATACCCGCGGTCTTTCAAGGTGGGATGAGCGCTCACATCCGGAGCAATATGAGAGAAGACGCCAGGCCGAGGCTGAGAAACGCGAAAGCCTACGAATGCTCGGTGTGCGATTATCGGGGAGTGCGAGGATATGGACGCACGTAGCTCGAGACATCCCATGCCTGTATATAGCACGTTGGTTTCCAGAGACCTGTGATGCACGATAAGAAGACGCACCGTGCAATGTTCGAGGCCTGAAATGTTGTCAGTGATGATGAGGATGGTCAAAGACACAGCCATGGAGAGCCGGCAGGTGAAATAAATCCAGTATGTTTGGAGGTAGCGCCGCCGCCCGCGCAAGACGTCGATATCGTAGTCGCACGTCGTGGCGATTTCCCACCTTCACAGGCCGCGCAACGTGTCAGCCTCCAAGATTTTGCATGTAGGGACTTGGTAGGGACTCGGAAACTTACAAAACGAGGCCTAACAAGACATGGGAAAGCCGAATGAAAGCCTCTGGACAGGACAGCGTGAGCGGAATAAGCGTCCGAACGCTATCATGTGTTGCGTACCCTCAGTAGCTAGAACAGCACTGGGGTCTTTCCAATTCTTCATGATCTTACTGCGAGAGACGAGGCGGGCGTGGAATTCGACTCGGATGGGTTAGTCTATTATAGCGGGGGAGATGCCCACCTTTGAAGTTCTGAGGGCGTCAATTAACGGGAACTTGACATGTTGCCAACCCGACTCTGCGAGTCAACTCCCATACCGAACGGAGAAAGAACGGGTGCATTGTGATCATGAGGACCGTGAGCCACTACGTTCCTAGAATCTACAACAGCGGGAAGTCACACCATCGGTGATCAACCGTGAGAGCTCGAGGGGCACAAGAGGAATGGCGGCTACGTACTGGCAAAGAACAGAACACCTGCGAGAGACGCTGTCGGTGATTCGGTGTTGGATTTTTGCCAGTATAACTACGCACACTGCCAGCGGTGTTGAACCGCGCGTTTGTGTTTGGCGGCCTCCAAGTCTGAGAGCGTCAATGAAGTGGTGTGCATAATTTAGAGAGTGCGCACAGAAGTTCTTCGCCACAGCGCTAGGGTCTTTACAGTTCGTCATTGCCGGCAACTTGGACTTGGTGGAGGCCCGCAGAGATGGGAATGAGGCGAGCTGAAAGAGGTGCTGTTTCTTGATTGAAGACCGGTGGGACGCAGATGGCTGGGAACGTGGCGCAGCATGTCGCGATGGTGGCATCGTTCCAACTCAGAATCCGCTCTAGTAGCATAGGGAAGTTGGCAGGCACGCGCGGATCAACCACTGAGGCGGCATCTCGAGGTCGTGAGACCGAGGCGAGAATAGCCCCCCTAAAGCGCTGCTATTCAGTCCGTCAGGATATCTTCCCAGTCATAAGCTCTGAACAGATCTCTGGGGGACCTATTCTGAACCGACAAGGTAACCGCCGCAGATGTACCTGACGCTCGGCCAAGGCACGCACCGCGCCCAGCATTGAGGGTACGTTGCCGGCGCGCTGTGCGCTGTGATGGGCACCCTGTCTGGACCGGAGGGGACGATGCCGTTGAGCAGGAAGCGGTGATGGAGCAGCATGAATGCTCACCGGCATATGTAAACACCCCTGTGCAACCTCCTGCCCATCTCTTCGACACTTTCGCTCCGACTATGCTCCTCGAACGTGCCTTGCTACCTGGGATATGGAACGGGGTACTAACTTGCGTTGAGCGGTGTCGTCGTTGGCGGGCCAGCGGCGGTCGCCGGAAATCGATGGAGGTCGTCGTGGTGAACCAGCTGGTGCTAACAAGTCACATCTAGACGTAGGAATTGTAGGATAGATGCAAACCGGAGTCACCAGGCGTGCTGTCGAGTCCGCTGCTCGGAGTCACCGAGTCACCTCTCTCCGAGTCCACGTCACGTGGCATCCCTTTCACCCTCGCCCAGCCCCACCACTCGGTAACTGCGGTACGCTCCCTTCTTGCCTTTGACAGTTGCGCGTGCGACGATGGGCCGATGGGGAGCTTCCCATATCCGAATGGTCGGGGGCGGGCGGGGCGTGCGTCTGCGAGCGCTAGGTGCTGGCGCAATTTTCTTTTGGTGTCGTCTGCCATGTCCCAGTGCTGGTGCCACGCCGCGTCGACTTGCCCCAGGTCATCATCACTGTCATCAGGCATGGAGATCCAGAGTTTGCGCAGCACCCTCCAACGGACCCTCGCCCAGCCCCCCATTCGACCTCTGCGGTATGCTCCTTCACCCCACATGACCGCTCAGGCTCGCACGTGCGATGCTAGGCAGAGGAGGAGCTTCCCATTTGCGAATCGTCTGGGCCGCGCGGGGCGTGCGTCTGCGAGCGTGCGCAGGATCGATTTCCGCCTGCATCCCGGGGCTTGTGCCCGTATCGTTCCTTTTCCCCCTTCGGACTGCGATATATTATTCGTGCTGGGTTTTATATGGTACGGAGGGGGCTCTGCAATTGCCCAAGCCCAGCGCCATCGCCATCAGTTCACGAGTCCGCGCATGCCCGTACACCCCGCCCCGGATATGCACGCCCCGCACCCCCAGGCTTACTTCATGCATACTTTTCCCTCCCACCCTGCACGTCGCACATGCGGCGTCGCCTCGGATGTGAAGGACAGTTCAGTATGTGATGGAGAGATTGTCTGCGGCGTCCTCGTCAACAGGCTCACGCGTCGGTTTTGGCGCGGCGCTGCGTTGCCATCACGCGGCCGAAGACTCGAACCTACTGCCACCAGAGCCGGGGCTTGAGTCTTGTGACATTACCGTGCTATTTAGACGATGAATCGAATCTTGGGCCCTCGCTGCCTCGTATGTATATGAATCAATATGGTCGGCGTGTTGCGCTTGTTCACTCGTCGCCTGATTATGTGGCCCTAAAACACTCTTTGTGATTTCCGCTGCCAATGAACTACAACAGGAAACACTACACTCGACACCCAACTTACTAACAAGAAAATAAAGGTCGTGAATGTGTCGTGGTTCATAAAATACACTAATCCAGCTCGTTGAATGAGCGGCCGGACAGAAGGACTGCAGCCAGCGCCTGCTCAGGACTGCAGGAAGGAAGGTCAGCATACGCGCTCGAAGACATGCTGGAAGCAACATACGTGACATCACGGCTGTCCTTGTTGCCGAAGACCTTGCCGAGGAGGTCGGACGCAGCGCTGGAGACACCCAGGCTGGTGACGGTGCCGATGAGGCCCTTCTCGATGGGGCCCAAGTTGAGGCGCTCCTCAAGCTCACGCCTGCGTTGGCGAGTCAGTATGAGAAACGACGATGGTAGGTTCTGACTGACTTGGAGTCCTTGTTGCCGAAGACCTTGCCGAGGAGGTCGGACGCAGCGCTGGAGACACCAAGGCTGGTCACGGTGCCGATGAGGCCCTTCTCGATGGGGCCCAAGTTGAGGCGCTCCTCGAGCTCACGCCTGCGTTGGCGAGATTTAGTATGAGAAACAACAAAAGAAGGTGTTGACTGACTTGGAGGACGAGTCCTTGTTGCCGAACAGGTGCTCGAGCGCGCCACCCGCAGCGGCGACCGCGCCGGAGGCAAGACCTCCCGCGGCGCTGGTCTTGATAACCGTGCCGAGGGAGTCCTCCGTAGCACCGAGCAGCTTGCCGACGACGCTGCGCGGGGTGGGCTCCCGGCCGTCGCCGCCACCGAATCCTTGGATGATGTGGGCGAGGGACTCCTCAACCTCGGGAGAGAAACGCCTGCGCACATGACTCAGTCCCAATCCACCAAGATAATAGTGAGCTCGACTGACTTGGAAGACGAGTCCTTGTCGCCGAACAGGTGCTCGAGCGCACCGCCCGCAGCGGCGACCGCGCCGGAGGCAAGGCCTCCCGCGGCGCTGGTCTTGAGGACCGTGCCGAGGGAGTCCTCCGTGGCGCCAAGCAGTTTGCCGACGACGCTGCGGCGCGCGAGCGCCTCGAGCTCGTCCGGAGTAATCCGCTCCGGGCCGTGGTCGAAGCCGTTGGCAGAGGTGAATTCGAACGCCCGGGAAGACGCGCTGCCACCCTTGAAGAAGTGGTCGAGCGCCGCGACGGCACCGCCGCCGAGCAGGCCGGTGCCGAGGGGCTTGAGGAGGTCGACCACGCCGGGCTCGCGCGCGGCAAGGGGGTTGAACTGAACCGGGCCATGGCCCTGCTCCAAGGCGAGTTGCGCCTTCAGGTTCTCGACGAAGGTCGACTCGCGCGCGGTCAAGGGGATCCGAATGGGACCTGGACCCTGCTCCGCGGCGATTTGCGCCTCCAGGTTCTTGACGAAAGTCGACTCGCGCGCGGTCAAGGGGATCCGAATGGGGCCTGGACCCTGCTCCGCGGCGATTTGCGCCTCCAGGTTCTTGACGAAAGTCGACTCGCGCGCGGTCAAGGGGATCCGAATGGGGCCTGGACCCTGCTCCGCGGCGATTTGCGCCTCCAGGTTCTTGACGAAAGTCGACTCACGCCTGCGCGCATAATCAGTGTCAATTCCCCGGGATAACGCGAGTTTGACTGACTTGGCGAACAACGACGCCACGGCGGCGGGGTCAACCTGCTCCGGGCCGTGGTCGAAGCCGTTGGCGGAGGTGAACTTGAAGTCCCGGGAAGACGCGCTGCCGCCCTTGAAGAAGTGGTCGAGCGCCGCGACGGCACCGCCGCCGAGCAGGCCGGTGCCGAGGGGCTTGAGGAGGTCGACCACGCCGGGCTCGCGCGCGGCAATGGCAGTGGGGTTGATCTGAACTGCAGGGCCTTGGCCCTGCTCCAAGGCGAGTTGCGCCTTCAGCTCCTTGACGAAGGTCGATTCGCGCCTGCGCGCATAAGTCAGTGTCAATGCACCGAGGCTGATAAGATAAAACTTACTTCAGGGGAGCCGCGATGGCGGGGGACGCGGCCGAGGCAGCGAGGAGGACAACGGCGAGGGTCGTGGAGGAGTGCATTTTATGAACACGTTAGAAGATAACTTGAAGTAGTAGTTGGGCGTGAGTGCAAAAGAGTGGCTCGTGATGAACAAAAAGACGTTGAGGCTGCGAAGGCGTCGTGCATGTTAGAAGCGCATACAGTCGCAAGCGGACGGCTGCGAAGACTCACCAACCAGTACCGTGGAATAAACGAAGTGAGCAAGGGCTGAGGAATCCTCGTCCTCCGCGAAGACTCTTTATAGCGGACTGGTCGCGACGCCGGGTTCTGGACACCGCCTGCACGCGTCATCCATCAAAGAATCGCAGGCTGCTCGGGGGTAGACTCCTATGAACGACTGTCGTCTGCGCCAAGGGCAGCCGCAGAGACTAGGGTGATCCTATTTCGACGGAGAAGCAGCATGGCTACACGGAGCTATCATGCATCAGCGAATGGGGCTGTTGGCACGCATGGGCCATGGTGAGGCATGCACGATCGGTAGCTGCAGGATTGTGGGGTAAACGATCTATGTCCCCTGTTACTAGACATGAGGGAGGCGACATTGCCGTATTTTAGGACTCACTGCGTCACTAGTAGGGCTTGAGCAAAAGAATTGAGAAAAAAAAGACTGTCGCTCTCTATCGGTTTGATCAATCATTGAGCGCCTCCTGCGTGCAAGGATCGCCGTAGTCGCCAAATAGAACCTAGGTCGACGAGACCGGCAGCGAGGAGCAGGCGCGCTAGATGTGCATGTGAGCGCTTGAGGGTCTACCGGCTCTATCGGAGCCATGTCCAGGAGGTCCGCGCGTTACAAGGCGACGAGTGATACCTCCTGTCATGCGGGGCGGCAGACATCCCCATATGTCGAGTCTGTCGCACAAGACAGGATATGTCGTCGAGCAGGCAAATATCATGAGTTGATGCGGATTCCGACGCATCAGTCAATGGCAGCAACACCGGTGTGTGCGCGCGGCGAGGACGAGGACCGGGTTGTACCGCCACTGTGGTTGTGCTGCGATCGAAGTGTGCGAGTCTAGTGCGAGCCAGCTGGCTAGCGTCGAGAGAGCCGTGTCGTCCGTCGTCCCAGTTGTCCTGGCGACCCCGCCGGCCCCGCCGGACCGGCTTGCTCCATTTGCATATTGGTCAGTGACCAATTCATTTTGGGAATTTGTGGAAAATCGGTGGCTGGGCGACGCTTTGGCAACAATTTTTACTTGCATCCCACTCAATCCCACTACACTCCGAGTTCTCTAATGTACCTCTGCACAATAAGCCTTGCTGACTTCCTCCGGAGCTCCTCTGTCGACGCTGGCGCCGCTCTCGCAGCCCGCAACGCCTGTCCCGACCCCCCGAGCGACGAGATTTGCATAGTCGCCTCTCTCTCCCATCCCGCACGTCGCCCATGCGCCGCCTCTGATTCACGGCAATGGAGCTAGCTCTTCGAGGAAATTGGTGTGCGGTGTGCGGCGCTTGCGGCAGTCCGCTCGCTGGTTCTCGCGTAGTCGACGGGTTTGCCCCTCTCTTTCACCTCAGAACTAGATGATTTATTCAGGGCTGTGGTGCATGCGCTGCGTCATCCAATGCCAGTACGTTACAGTCCTCTATTTTCCATATTGATAATTGACTATCCAATGCAGCCTCGCACGCAAGGCGCTCTGTCGCGACAGTTACTGTCCTAGGTACGCACATCCCTCTTCTCGTGCTAATAGAAAGTCTGAGCATCTTATACAGAAGAGATCCACATAACGCGTTGACTTCGAAAGAAGCGGTTAGCCTCGAGACATGATATCCAAGACCGGGCCTTCCAGACTCTCTGCTCACTCTGGAACCGTGGCCCAGAGCACGTATCGAGGCCGTCCTCAGCGGGAAGGATCAAGACAAATACTCCATCCGCGCTCGAAAGGCGCGCTTCTGATCTAGTCGTTTGCGCGGGCGAGGGCGAGGCGAGGCGGGGGGCTGCAATTGATGGTGCGCTCGGCGCGTCCGATCTGGACGGATAGGTGAGGCGCACACGTCTGGGAGGCTCTCGATTTCAATAGCTCAACCAGTCCGCCAGCCAGCTGCGATGCACAGAGTCACCTCGAAGCTGGCGGGACATGCCCCCGACGGTCGGGCACAGTGGCCTCGGGCACGAACGACGCCGGCCATCGTTAGCGGGGCCCGGGCGCGCTGTCAGAGCGGATTCCACCGCGAATAAATATAGTATACAATACAGTGGCAATGCAAGCGCGCACGAACCGCCTCATAATCGTTCTCGTCGCGAGATATTAGAGATCTCGTCCTGCCCGTCCAACTCCCAATCATGTGCCCGGTCTCGCGGGACACCTCCGCCATCTGTGGTTTCCACGGGCACCACCTCGATTGAATTCCATACCGCCGCACTTGTCCCTACACGAGTGGCTTCGTCGGTAGAGCTGCCGTGGATCTTCGTAACGCTCCTCGAACCAAATGCTCTGTGCTCTGGCAGATGGATCGGCCTTAGAGAACAGGAGCGTCAGTGTTGCTGCGGACACGCAAGGAGTGGGGAGATGGATGTGAGAGACGCACAAAAGGTCTGTGCACGGCCGGTAATCGGTGAGTACGCGATACATCCTGGTTGCGCTTATGGACAACGTCGCGACTGGGAGGATTGGAGAAAGATCAGTCGGCCGAGGGAGGACCGCGAGCTGTGTAGCACCCACGCGTGACAATTTCGAACATCTGAATAGAATACAATTCCTAAGCCTGAGTCTTATGCAAGGGAGGAGGCAAGGCACGCACCACGTCCCATGGGTCTGCCGGAGCTAGAGTCAGAAATCGGTCTTTGACGCGACCATGCGCACGCACCGTTGAGATTGAGGATGATGAACACCTGTGAGAAACCATCATCCCAGAGCACTCGCGATATATCCATGAACGACGCACCAGTGTCGGTATCTCGACCATTGCAGCCATTACAAGCCAAATGACCCCCTGACGTTGAACATTGACCCATTAGCACCAATCATAATAGCGCACAATCGTCCTCCTCACCTGGTGCCACAGCAAACTCCATAGCCCACCAAAGCCCCGCGGCGCGGCGCGCATGTCCTTATGGTGCCTCAAGATGCCCGCCAGCATGATCGCGAGAAGCCCCAGGTCGGATCCGATGATGCCGATGTTGTTGAGTATCGGCCGTGCGGATTCGATGCATTGGCCTAGCTCCGGCACGTACTCTGAACGCAACTGGCCCGAGACGATTACTGCCATCAGCGAGTGTAACAGTGACGCGGCAATGATGAACATACGATGACAATATCTGGGTATTGTCTGATTCGTGAGGATCGGTTGGTTATGTGACGTAAGAGGAACGTACACCGGACATTGAGCGCAATGCTTGAGGCCCACAAAACAGCTGATACCGCTACGACGGCCAATTGCCGCTGCCATACAGCGAAGCTGCAAGACGCATGGATATTAGTTAGCACACCCGCGGGCTTCCAAGGTGCGATGAGCGCTCACATATTCGGAGCAATATGAGAGAAGACGCCAGGGCGAGGCTAAGATACCCGAAAACCTACAAATTCTCGTCACGCAATTATCGAGGGGAATTAGATGGTATGAACGCACATAGATTGAGGCGCCCAATGCCTGCAAATAGCCCGTTGGTTTCCACAAGACCTGCGATGCATGATAGGAAGACGCACCGTGCAGTTTCGGACACCTACAACGTCCTTGGGGATGACGAGGATGATCAAAGACACGGCCATGGAGAGTCGGCAGATGAAATAAATCCAGAATGTTGGAAGGTAGCGTCTCCGCCCGCGCAAGACGTCGATATCGTAGTCGCACGTCGTGACGATCTCCCACCTTCAGCGGCCGCGCAACGTGTCAGCGTCGAGTGTTTTGCACCGTATGACTCAGAGACTTACAAAATGAGGCCCAATACGACATGGGAAAGCCGAACGAAGGCCTCTAGACAGGATAGCGTGAGCGAAATGAGCGTCAGAGCGCTAGCATGCGTTGCGTACGCTCCGTAGCTAAAATAACGCTGGGGTCTTTCCAGTTCTTCATGATATTACTGTGGCAGACGAGGCGGGGGTGGATGTCAACTCGGACGGGTTAGTCTATTATGGGGGATGCCCACCTTTGAAGGTCTGAACCAAGACGACATCAATGAACGGGAAGTGACACCTTGTTGCCATTTGGACTCTGCGGGGCAATCCCCATACCGGACGGAGAAGGAATAATTCATTGCGATGCGGACCGCCTTGAGTAGGGTGATTGGGCATCTACAACAGCGCGATATGCCAGAACGAAGTCACACCATCGGAAGCTATCCAGTGATGATCAGCCGTCAGAGCTTGAGTAGCGTAAGAGGGATGCCAACGTACTACAGCGCCGGCGAGAGACGCTGTCAGTGTTTCGGTGTCGGATTCTCGCCGGTATGACTGTGACCCTGCCAGCGGCATTGGACCTCGCGTTTGTGTTCGACAGCCTCGTGAAGTTCAACGGACCAACATGAGAAGGCTCAAGAGTCGATTCGGAGAAGCGCGCGTGACGACATGAGAGAATTGCTGTGACAAAGGCCGTGTCACCGTGACATCGGCCAGTCGCTCAGGACGAAGTACTAATGGGTATTGAATGCGCTGAATATGCGAAACTGACAACTGGTCTAGCCCGGTCCACCGCCCGCAACGCTTCATTATGCCCCGGCGCCGCATACCAACCAATATATTTATGCTGCATGACTAATTATAAAGGATTAAGGACGCTCTGCCCACCCTTTCTGCTGTGCGTTCCACGCATCCTGACCCACCGGTACCATCGGGATTGAATTCCCAAGCTCCAAGCTCCACCGCAATGTTCTGCGTAAGCGTGTCGCTGTCGCCATATGTTGTAGTAGTCTGCCGGACGTACACCTTTACGGGCGGGTACATGGCGTGCGCCGACCTGCGCGAAAGATCACATGTCGTCGGTCAGACGAGGAAGACCAGCGCGGACGCAGAGAGATGCGGGAGATGAAGAGACGCGACGATACGCACAAGAATTCATCAGTGGAATAACAATCCGTGAGGATGCGATGCATGCGGGTGGAACCTATAGCCATTGTAAAGACTTGGCAAGGAACATTAGCCAGTCATATATCATATGTAACGTCTGGTGAGCTCCACGTACCTGTGACAACCTCAAAGATCTCAATGATAACGCGCGGTAAGTTCTTGGCGGAAGACAGTGAGGCATGACATACCACGTCCCATGCATCTACGTGGCCCCAAGTGAGATGGCTAGCCTACGTAGGGGTTGATACCTTGACACGCACCGTCCAAGTCAAGCAATGTCAAGACCTATAAAAACAGGTCCCGGTAAGCCTCCGTCTCGCGCACCAAGCACGACATATGCTTACGATCGCCGGCAGCTCCGAAACGATCGCCAGAGAAAGCCACACCAGGCCCTGTGCCGCCGTCAGCACAAGCTGCAGGCTGAGCAAACGAGCAGCAGCGACGCACCTGGTGCCACAGAACGCTCCACAGGCCCGTGGTCCCAATCCCGCGGACGCGGTGTCGGAGGATTCCCGCGAACATGACGAGGAATAGGATGGTGTCGACCATGACGACGCCGATGATGCTAGGCCTGGATTTTGCAGAGTCGATGGGGATGCATTCGCCCGCGAGGGGGACGTACTGCGCGCGTATCTGGCGTGCGAGGAAGTCAATGCATACGCCGCGTAGAGAGTAATTAGAAGCGTACGATGACAAGATCTGTGAAAGGTAATTAGACGGCGCTGCGATCGACAAGCAACGCAACGCACACCATATGTTGAGCCCGACGCCTGTGAGCCACACAACGAAGGATGCTGTGGTTATGAGGGTATTCCGCTTCCAGATTGCGGCTCTGACAAGTGAAATTTGATATTAATTGAAATGGTGTCGACGATTGTACGCACATGCGAAGTAGCATGAGTAACGAGGCAGAGCCCAGGGCGAAGTATGCCAAGACCTAGTGAACAATCAACTCCAGATCCAGTAAGCCACGTCAAATGCAAGACACACGTAAGCTGAGAGGTCCCAAGCCTGTGATGATGGCCTCAGCACGACGAATTTGGAAAACTACGAATGAACCAACTCTGCATTTCTGCTGCCCGCTGATATCCTTCTCGATTACAAGGACTGTGAAGCACCCTAGGGCAGAGAGACGACAGCAGAGGTAAATCCACATCGTCCATCTGTATGGCCGTTTCCGACGCAGGACGTCGATCTCATAGTCGCTTGTCGTCGCAATTTCCCATCTTCCACAAAACAAGAGGGATCAACACGGCCGATATTGCACGAGCGCAAATGCACATACACGGTGAGACCCAGCAAGGCATGCGTCAGCTTGACATACGCCTCTACGATGGCAAGTCAGTCTCGGGCAGTGAGACTGACGGTGGGCTTCAGGTAACGTACGATAGGTTTTTGCGGCGACAACAGGGTCCTTCCAGTTGGTCATCGCCGCGAGGACGACGTGGGGGATGCAGAGTTGCGGGAGGCGATGCTAGTCGTGTATGGATTCCTTATATGTAAAGCTGGACGGCATCCGAAAACCAAGCCAGCACGCGGTCCTGCGCGCTCTGTGCTAGCGCTTCAAGGGCGCGAGATCAGGCAATCGTCGCCGCTGAAACTGACCTGTCCTGACACCAGAACGTAACTCGCAGTCAGCGTAAAGCGAATCGGTGAATTCTGCACAGAAAGTGATGCGAGTGCGGGGTATCGCGGCTGGCGGCTCATCGTAAAATAGAACGAGCATCGATCACGGATGCTATACAGTATCTGAGAAGCGTGGAGCGGGAGAGAACAGGGAATGCGTACCGGGTAGCTTGGCGACATGCCCGCCGCACCATATGAATTCAGCCTGGGATGACGAGAGCCAGCTTCGCGACGCGCTCAGGTCATCAGATTTGTGGACCCAAGGGAGCGTGGTTGGGGCTTCGGCGGGTGCAGACTGACGCCCACGCACAAAGATCAAATCTGAGTAGATAAGATTGCAGCCAGCGAACAGCTATCACCGGACTTTCCGCACCCTCATATGCACGCGGACCGAAAGTCCCCTACATTCAGTTTAAATCGGAGCGAGCTCGAGCGAGTAAACCGCAGGCAGCGCAAGATCGAACATTGAGGGCGAGATAGATATCATGATTCGGCAACAACAGACAGCGCCGAGCGATCTACTGGCGATGTATAGAGTTTGAATCAAATCCGGAAGCTCAGAAATAGCGATGCGTTGCGTACCATTCCTAGTCGTCTCCAGACCCCTGGTGCTCGTTAGAGAAGGCAAGATTGCCGATGTGACAGCCAAAAATTAGAAGTGCGCCTCAGCCCGAGCGGGCACCGTCGCCACCGGCAGACCATCTCACCGCCAAGCGTACGCGACCTTCATGAGCGGGCGTGGGCGCTGCAGCTCTTCACGCTAGACGGCCTTCCCTAACCCGGTGTAAGCGCGATTGTAGGCGAGTGGCGCGCGCAGTTGACAGCCGGCCCGGCGGGATTGCGGTCTATCAGGCTTGAGCGTCTTTAAATGTGCCTGGGGAGAAGAAACTCTGTCAACACTGCGTCCATATAACTTACGGAATGAGAGAGCGCTCGCCGGACGGATGGGTCTGAAATGGTCACAGGGAAGACAAAAATTTACATCGAGCGGATCCGGCTGACACTCATCGCGGAAGCGCCGTGTTCTCGCATGTACAGGTCCTTGTAGTTTGGGAAGGTGCAGGTGCAGCCGGAGATCGCGGATATTGCTAGCCAGCTAAGAAAGCTCAGCAGGAGAAACATGAAGAAGACGAACAGTACGTACGCAGAGATTAATAGCCACTGACTGTCATCGTGGTCCTCCAGAAAATTCGCAAACCGAGACGACGGCCCTGCGTACCAACATTCAGGCCTTGAGCATGGAGGCAAGGAGCGGCAGGGTTTTTTGAATTTCTGCGGTGGTGCCTGAGAACTTCGTCACGTGCACCTCCGGGCAGGTCGGCGGTCTCAAAGTCTCCAAGTCCATAAAAATCATAAATTACCATGAGCGTAGTATACCTATACAATGACAGTCTTTCTTCTCCTTACGAGAAGGATTTGCGCTGCGATGAGCAGCCCAGTAGCGACTAAAATCATGATCTGCACAAGAGGGTAGGAGGTCAGGCCACGATGCACCGACGGAAAGAAATGTACATACCCCACTAAATGCGATAGGCTTCGACCACTGGAATGTATCGCCGAGCAGTGCTCCGTCAATCGGCGGCCCCGTCAGCGCACTCAACGAGCTCAGCGAGAGCGCGAGGCCCAAACGGCAGTATCGGGAAGATGATTCCGCCCGCGGGGACGCCTAGGCCGAGCTGTCGTCAGAGCAGGACAAAATCGGAGCATATGCGAAGCGCACCGCTGGACACAATTCCCATAGCGAGGCTCCTGCGTGCGCGCCAATGCTGTGCCTGGACCGCGAGCGACGGGACGTACACCAAACCCGCGCCGATACCCATCCCGACGCCTTGCGACAGGAAGAGCTGGTAATAGCTCTCCGGACGTGCAAAAGAAAGCATGAACAGTCTGTCAACGACGGCCTTAGGTATGCATATGCAGGAAAGAAGCGTGCATGCTCACGAGAAGGTGTAAATAATCGACCCTGTGAGGACAACGTGGCGGAAGTGACCCATATCGTGCAGCTTGCCTGCGGTCGCGATAATCAAGAAGCACTGCGTCGAGCCGATCCAGCTGATGCGGGACGCAGATGCGGCGTGCGAGCGCGTGTAGAAGTCTTAGTATACGCCGAAGGAGTACGTGTATCCGAATGTCGCAGCGAACGCAAGCCAGCTAAATTTGCGTGCATTAGTACGAGAGCAAATGGGAAACGTGTGGCGACGCACGCTCTAACAAGAGTACACCACGCTCTTCGTCCTCCGTCGACTACGTGGGTTGGATGTGGTTTGGGCGGCGGCGGCAGAGCGAGCAGCGTGGCGCGCGAGCTGAATGAGGGCTGGACGGGCTTCACGTCGCATACGCGGGCTACATCGATGTATATTTCAACAGGCAGCGACGATTCGTGCTTCTCTGTATCTGAAGCCGGAGATTCGAGGTCGAGGAAGTTGGAATGGCAGGGAGACAGCATGACGTTTGAAAGGGTATGATCAAGTTAGTGATAGAATAGCGGATACGCGGGCAGGACGCACGGAGGACTTGATAGTAGCTATAGACCGGCGAGTTGATAGCAACGCGATGGCGGGTGGTGAGGTGTGCTCCGCGCTATTGTATTCGGGATGCGGAGGACAAGGAATAGACGCGCTGCCGTTAGCGGCTCGGAAAATACGGCCCGTTGGGAAGACAAGAGGTGCGGAGATAACTCGGAATGACTGGGAACACACGTATCCATAGATATGAGCAACTAGTACAAGACCATCTCGACAGAAAGTACGGCCATGCTTGCGATGTCCCTGCCCGCGTTGGCGATGGATGTCACCCATCAGTTGGAGGGTTTGTTCTGAGGCTATAGGCGCGTGGAACAAACGATAGCGTAGTACGCCGAGGAGGACAGGAATCAGGTCGGGTAGGTGGTGTTCCAGTCGGAGCCGGGATACGGGTAAGGAGCTGCCAGTAGGTTGAGATCAGTCAAGCAGGCTGGACGAAGAGATGGTTGCGCACCATGGACCACATCGAACTGCTCCATTCCGTCTGCCAGTCATCCATGATCAACACCGCATCCCCACCGTACTCCGTGCCAGCACGATACGTGGAGGCCGTCCTGCGCCCCGTGCTGGCAGCCACAGAGTGAGCCCGTCACTTGAAATGAACACGATCCTGGCGTACGTGAGATTGCAAGGGCCCGAGTCGGAGGGCAGTGAGAGGAACACGGGGGTAGATTGGCAGGGCCGCCGGCCGGTGACGACTTCGAGCCGCGAATGCAGCGCCGGACCCCGGAAACCGGTATCATGGGCCCTCATCCGAGTCGCGTACTCATGCGTTTCCTCCTCTCATCTCCAATCTGCTTGTAGTTCCAGGAGAGTAATCTAACAACTCTTCCACCCGACAAATTTATATTGACACGAAACTGCATGCCCGAGTGTGCCGCAGGACCCTCAGGCTTTTGGTGTATTCGGCGGCAGCGCGCTGACCTAGCAAACACTGCTCGGTCGTCAGAAAGACGTCCAGTTCACAGCACGCGAGCATCAGCTGCACCAGAAGTGCTAGGCACACAGGAGCCCGCAATATACGTGCGGAATTCTTCGATGACACGGCGCGATACTCTGGGCACTTCCGAACATCCTGGTGCCAGAGAAACTGACGAGGTACGATGTAACGTTGGCCATTTTCATTTCCTGCAGAATGATTCTCGTGCCATATCTTCGTACTGGTCAACTGGAAATGGCGCTTTGGAGTCGGTTGATCTAACCGAAATCAGTCCGGAGCTGATGGCGCTGATGACTGGGACGATATCACTTTGGACCAATTGAATACGGGGAGGAGCGCTTTTCCTCCTCAGTCTCCCGACTTTGAAATGGCGACAATTCCATATGTGAGGTCAGAAGAGAGCCCGTAGTTAAGGACCATCGTTGCCTACTGTACATGCTACATAGAATTCTGGACTCTCTGGAACCGTGGCCCAGAGCACGTATCGAGGCCATCCTCAGAGGAAATGATCAAGACACGTACTCCATCCGCACTCGAAAGGCGCGCCCATGACCTTGTCCTTTGCGCGGGCGAGGGCGAGACGAGGCGAGGGGCTGCGGTTGATGGTGCGCTCGGCGCGTCTGAATTGGACGGAAAGGAAAGGTGAGGCGCGTGGCACGTCTGGGACGCTCTCAATTTTCATTAATAGCTCAATCAGTGCGCGATGCACAGAGTCGCCTCGAAGCTGGCGGGACATGCGCACCCGACGGTCGGGCACAGTGGCCTCCGGCACGAACGACTCTGCTCATTGGTAGCGGGGCCCGGGCGCGCTGTCAACGCGAAGAGCGCGAGGTGGTGACGGGAGGGAGACAAGAACATACTCTCGACACTTCGAGCGGATTCCACAGCAAATAAATATAGTATACAATTCAATGTTAATGCAAGCGCGCACGAACCGTCTCATCGTTCTCATCGCGAAATAATTGTGCGCTCGTCCAGCCCCCAATCATGTGCCCGTTCTGGCGGTGCCCGTCCGCCATCTGTAGTTTCCACCGGCACCATCTCGATGGAATCCCATGCGGAATTCATCCCTACCCGGGTGGCTTCGTCGAGAGTGCTTGCATGAATCTTTGTTACGTTCCGCGAGCCGACAGCGGTATGTCCTGACAGATGGATCGGCCTTGGAGCACGGGCGCGTCAGTGTTGCTACGGACACACGAAGAGTGGCGGGATGGATGAAAAAGACGCACAAAAGGTCTGTGCCCGGCCGGTAATCAGTGAGCACGCGATACATCCTGGTAGCGCTTATGGACAACGTCGCGACTGGAATGATGATGATCATTCGGTCGCGGAATGACCGCGAGCTGAATAGCACTCACGTGTAACAATTTCGAACATCTGAATGAATTTCTGAGCCTAGGTCTTATGTATGCAAGCGAAAAGGAGGCACGCACCACGTCCCATGGGTCTGTTGAAGCGACAGTCAGAGATCGGTCTTCGACGATCATGCGTACGCACCGTTGAGATTCAGGATGATGAACACCTATGATAATGGGAAACCATCAGCCCCGAGCACGAGCAGTGTATCCAAGAACAACGCACTAGTGTCGGCACCTCAACCGTAGCCGCTAATCCAAGCCAAATGACGCCCTGTTGCTCTATGAGTACGACATTCACAGCGCCGCGCAATTCGTCGCACGCACTTGGTGCCACAGCAAGCTCCAGAGACCACCAAAGCCCCGCGGCGCTGCGGGCACGTCCCTATGGTGCTTCAAGACGCCCACCAGCATGATCACGAGAAGCCCCAGGTCGGAGCCGATGATGCCGATGCCGCTGAGTATCGACCGTGCGGCGTCGACGGGCGCGCATTCTCCCAGTTCCGGCACGTATTCTGCACGCACCTGGCGCGAGAAAATTCGTCATCAGCGACTTTATCGGCGACGCGGCAAGGATGAACCTACGATGACAATATCTGGGTAGGGTGTTATCTGATTCGTGAGGATCGGTTGGGTATGCAACGGAAGAGAAACGGCGTACACCGGATATTGAGCGCAATGCTCGAGGCCCACAGAAAAGTCGATACCGCCACGACGGCCAGTTGCCGCCGCCATACGGCGAAACTGAAAGCCTCATGAGTTTACATCCCACGGACTTGCAAGATGGGATGAGCGCTCACATTCGGAGCAATATGAGAAAAGACGCTAGGCCGAGGCTGAGATACCCGAAAACCTACGAATGCTCGTCATGCGATGAGCGGGGGGAGTGGGAGGGTATGAACGCACGTAGGTCGAGGCGTCCCATGCCTGCAAATAGCCGGTTGGTTTCGAAAAGACCTGCGATGCATGATAGGAAGACGCACCGTGCAGTTATTCAGACCTACGACGTCCTTGGTGATGATGAGGATGATCAAAGACACCGCCATGGAGAGTCGGCAGGTGAAGTAAATCCAGAATGTTGGAAGGTAGCGCCGCCGCCCGCGCAAGACGTCGATATCGTAGTCGAACGTCGTGACGATCTCCCACCTTCAGAGGCCGCGCAATGTGTCAGTGTCGAATGTTTTGCATGGCATCACTCGGAGACGTACAGAATGAGGCCCAACAAGACATGGGAAAGCCGAACGAAGGCCTCTAGACAGGACGGCGTGAGCGAGATGAGTGTCGGAGCGCTTGCATACATTACGTACGCTCCGTGGCTAGAACAACGCTGGGGTCCTTCCAATTCTTCATGACCTTACTGCGAGGGACAAGGCAGGCGTGGAAGTCGATTCGGACGGGTTAGTCTATTATGGCGGGGGAGATGCCCACCTTTGAAGTTCTGAGCCAAGACGGCATCAATGAACAGGACTTGACATCTTGTTGCCATCTGAACTCTGCGGGTCAATTCCTATACGCACGTAGAAAGGAAGAATTCATCGCGATGAGGACCGTGAGTAGGGTGATTGGGTTCCTAGCATCTACAACAGCGTGATATGGAGCGAAGTCACATCATTGGAAGCTATCTAGTGATGATCACCCGTCAGAGCTTGAGTAACATAAGAGGGATGACAACATACTAGCAAAGAACACAACGCCGGCGAGAGACGCTGTCAGTGTCTCGGTGTCGGATTTTCTCCGGGATGAAGGCGGCATTGGACTTCGCGTTTGTGTTCGGCAGCCTCCAAGTCTGCTCGTCCGCGTCCTCGCGTCTGGTGGTAGTAACCAAAGACGTCTTTCATTCTGCAGCTGAGAAAGGAACGGTGTTCCACGGACCAACAGAGTCGGAGACCGCTGGCAAGCGCGCGTGACAACATGGGAATTGCTGTGACCAAGGCCGTGTCACCGTGACATCAGCGCCGCTCAGCCTCCGACCGTCACCGTACCGCGCGCGAGGTTTAATTCACCACCATCATGCATTTTCCTATCTTATCCTACAGGTGCGCCTAAGCCTGTGCTTTCCTCTGCGATAGAAACTAAACGCCCAGCAGGCTGTTGACCCATGGTCACGACCCGGTTGAACCCGCCCGCTGAAGACTCTTCTCAGTCTAAAGGTTTGTCGCAGACTCCTGTATGAGCGGCTTCATATACGGGCCGTTCCCAGTCAAAGATGGATATCTAAGGCTTAAGGTACAGAATTCCCGCTGATTCGCCGTCAGCTTCGTCCTCCGCGATGAATTCCCTGCCGGTCAGTATGAGATCATGATCGCTTTGTTGCGCTGATTCTCGTCATACCAGAGCCACCATCTTGTGACTCGTAGAGCCGCCGAACTCATGTTCATTTATCCCTAGCTACCGGGCACGCAATCCATCTCCATTCTTCCCAGGCTATGCATAGCATGGAATTTCCTGTGCGTTCTGATGCTCTTGCCGCTGAGCGCCCCTACTCACTTGAGCACCATGTCTGTCTGATTTAGCGTGAAGCGCTATCAGTGGACAGCGCGCGAGTATGGCCATTGACTTTGCACGCGGTATGGCGTTATAAATTAGGAGCCCAATCTACGCCTCCTATACCATCCTCCCGTCCTCTGCGGTGCAATGAACAACTGAAAGGACCCTTCAATCGCCGCAAAATTTCGGTGCGTTGCGTGACTTGTCTCTCTCCGTGTACTCGTCGTTGCAGACCTTGCTCATCGCATGTCTTGAAGCGGCGTACGACCTGACTCCTCGAACGCCAGATACGCGCGCGGTACACGGTACGTCCCCTTCGCTGGCAAATTCATCCCCATCGCAACAGCTGTGCCGTCATGTTCGACACTGTCCTATTCCTGGACGTCTTGTGGGAATTCCACAGCCTTGTGAACCGTACTGTGGCACACGGGGTCTGTCGCGTGCCTGCGCTCGCTGGGGGTGCCACAATTCTCGGTGTGTCTATTGCTCGCCGTGATTCCCGAGCTGACAATG